>JAVDOI010000001.1:1375000-1975000 GCA_032191485.1 Leptoclinus maculatus
TGGCTGTCCATGAACCAGCTCAGCCGATGAAGCTTGCAGATCGTCCTTTGGGGCTGTCCTAAGCCCCAACATGACCCACGGAAGCCTGTCCACCCAACTGCTGTCTTTGAGGCTGGCCCGGAGAGCAGCTTTCATCGACCGGTGGAACCGCTCGCATTAACCATTAGCCTGCGGGTGGTAGGCAGTAGTGCGATGGAGCTTCACCCCTAGGCTTCCTGCAACTGCATTCCACAGCTCTGATGTAAACTGTGGGCCTCGGTCCGAGGAAACGTCAGCTGGGGCTCCGAACCTGGCGACCCAAGCCTGAATAAACGCCCAAGCCACCTCCTCCGCCTTTGATGACAACGGGACAGCTTCTGGCCAACGAGTGGTTCGGTCTACCATTGTGAGGAGATGTGTGAAACCACGGGATGGGGGCAAAGGTCCTACCAAGTCCACATTCACGTGATCGAACCTCCTTTCTGGAACCGAGAACTAAAGGGGTCTTTATGTGACCGTGCACCTTGGAGCGCTGGCACACCACACAAGTCCCGGCCCACTTCCGTATATCCTTTTTCAGCCCATGCCAGACGAACTTTGCTGCCACCAACTTCTGAGATGCCCTCTTGCCAGGGTGTGACAGTCCATGAATAGCATTGAAAACCTGTTGTCTCCATTCGTCAGGAACAACCGGCCGTGGCTGGCCTGTGGAGACGTCACACAGGAGCGTAGCGCCAGTTTCGCCAAACGGGACCTCCTCCAACCGCTGAAACCTGATCCCCAGGCCGTACCGGGTCCACTTTCGAAAACACCACGCTATCCGACAAGTGGGCAGAAAAGTCTTGAATATGTGGAACCGCATAGCGTTCCGGGATCGTTGCCTCGTTGAGCCGGCGATAATCTCCACACGGGCGCCACCCGCCCCCAGGCTTCGGTGCAATGTGCAGGGGTGAAGCCCACGGACTGTTGGAGCAGCGAATGATGCCCAGGCGCTCCATGTTTTCAAACTCGGTCTTGGCGATGGTGAGCTTTGCCGGATCTAGGCGCCGGGCCCGGGCATGTACCGGTGGCCCGGGGGTAGAGATGTGATGCTCCACCCCATGCTTGACCGTGGAGGATGAGAAGGTGGACTGCGAGAGGTCTGGGAACTTGGCCAGCAGACGCAGAAACTCATCAGCCGCTGCAAGCATGCTAGTCAACCTGGTAGAGCCCGCTCCACTTAGTGTACATGGGTAAGAACAAAAAGTCACAGCATTTATCAGGCGGCGGCCCTTGACGTCCACCAATAGTCCATAAGCGCATAGGAAATCTGCGCCAAGCAGGAGAATGGCAATTTTGGCAGTAACAAAGTCCCAGCTGAAATGCTGCCCCATAAAACACAGCTCCAGGCACCGTGTCCCAAAAGTGCGTATGGGGGTACCGTTCACGACTTCCAGGGGGGGGGCCCTGCCCGTTTGTCAGCATGTCCACCCGCGATGCAGGCACACGCCGTGGCTTGGGCCGGCCTCAGCGCGGCCGTGTAGCTTTGTTGGCCAGCCAGAAAGAACTTATCGGCGTCCTCGGCCAACTCCCGACAATCGGTAATGGTGGTGTTGGCCAAAGCGGACCGCACCTGCAGCGGTAGCTGCTGCAGAAAAAGTTCCGTAAACAGAAACTCCAGCTCGTGTTTTCCTAGCAGAGCTAACATTTTGTCCATTAGCTCCAACGGCTTGCTGTCGCCGAGGCCGTTCAGAGAAAGCAACCAGCGAGCCCGCTCAGAGTCAGAAAGCCCGAAAATTTTCAACAGCCGGCCTTTCAAGGCATCGTACTTGTCCCTCTCTGGAGGATTTTCAAGGATGCTTACCACTCTGCCTGCTGTCGAACTGCCGAGAGCCGCCACGACATAATAATATTTTGTTGCGTCTGCTGTAATGTCTCAGAGGGCGAACTGTGCCTCAGTTTGAGCAAACCACACCGATGCTTGCGTCTCCCAAAACTCTGGCAGTTTGAACAAAACTGCGTGCGTCGCCATCTTCTCTTCTGGAAGCGTCCAGTAGAGTCAGGGTCACCAATGTAGGAGCGTGGAAACAAACGAGGAGGCAAGTATTCCCTTTGGCTGCACCTTGTGGCCATTTATTTCCATCCATACACACATAACACACATTCACTTCCTGCCACCCTTTAACCCCCCGTCACCAGGGTTACGCACCTTTCCTTAAAGGGGCCCCGTGAATTCGGTCCTTTCTGTCCCCTACAGTAACATGATATGTTGCAGCAAAGTGCTGTCCCATTCCTATTTACACCCTCACAGTCTCTCACACTCGACCACTTACCAGGTGATGTCAGTAAGTCCTTGAGGGTTCAGGGTTTGAGTATTTAGGGAGGACATTGGGATTGGGCCAAGAGCTTTGGGACGGCCGTCAATATGGCGGTGCAGAACAACTTCTGGTTCAAGCGAGGAGCGAGGAAATGACAATTAAGAGACTTGGGATGTACCCAATTAAGAGACTTGGGATGTACCCTAAGAGACTTGGGATGTACCCCTGACCGCAGTTTTTTGTCACCGCCCCCTGCTGATACCGTCTACTTTCCAGAGGAGGCGCAGCTCATCTCGAACGAGCATATTGGGACAGAACTAAACCCTCACGGACTTTGCAGGAGCGCGCATCAAAGTCTGTGAGTCCGTAAGTGTGGAGGTTTGGATTGGCTTCAAGTAATGTTTATGTCTGGTAAACCAGTGCATGGACCAATCAGCATCCTGTGAGTATAGCTATAGCAGCTGTGGGCGTGGCTTAGTGTGTGTGAGATGACAAGGAGCGACTACTGTTCGTTTACCTTGTGTAGAATAAAGGGACTACCATCCACATTTGGTTTGCAACCATGTGTTGAATGTTTTAATAGTTTCCTAATGATACTTTTCCCTGGGATTGTTAATATCTCTCCTTGTGGCTCACATTAACAGGCAGATGGGAAGGATGCCTTCACACACCTTCACACACACACACACACACACACACACACACACACACACACACACACACACACACACACACACTGCGTAATAAATCCGCCTGGATTGGGACAGCGAGTCCAGACTTGGTAAAGTGCAGCAGCTCAGACAGAGCTTAAATGAAATAGGAAGAGAAATACACATTTAAACTGAATGACATGTTCACACTTTAGAGCTCCAAAACTGCCCAAATTTATAATAGTTCACTGTTGGTTTTTTTGCTCTTGTGTACAACACAAGAGCAAAAATAGATTAATTTTATATTCATTTATATTGTTAACAAATTGTTATCCTGGGACAAAACATTTACACATCTCGTCTTTGACCCAAGTGCCCAGTATACTGGGCAGAACATGGCTTCACACTGTGTCCAGCATAATAATATACTTTATCAACAATACCATCTTCTGAAAAGATTATATGAAATACCATAAAAATTCACCATAAATAACTATATAATAGATATAATAACCATTGTCAAACACCTTTCCTAGAAAAAGAACAAAACTTCTGAACCTCGAATACATATAAAAGTATTAAAAAACCTTAAATGTGAACGACAGTACCTACCAATCAGCATTAAATTAACAAATCACTGCCCTCAATTCCATTGCCCAATATCAGATTATGATAAGCATACAAAGGCCTGAAGCAGTGTGCGAGGCTATGAGTGCATATACAGTGTTATTGTTTGTCTAATTTGGCAGGAGATGCTTAACTCAAATCCTGTGTTCTGTGAAACCATAGATCTATGTATTGTTACTTTGATGCTTGTCTTATTAAACTGTTAAACTATACAGATCGTTGCAGCATACTCTGTTCATCGAACACAATTCCAATCAAACGATCTGCGCGGGGTCCTTCTGAAGGTGTAGTCTTTTGGAGTCAGATTATACAGTGGGCTTTTAGCCCGAGGTGAAATCCCCAACAGGATGTCCTTCAAGATGGAGTGCTGAGATCAATTTCCGGGTCACAAGCCGGAGGAGTGAGTAATTGAGGTGGCAGGAAATGAGAAAGACCCAAGTTCTTCAGCTTCACAACACTTCCTTTTTCCTAACTCACATGTGACTGATTAACTGATCAGAAGCTAGGAGGACTTAGACTGAGATAAAATGAGAAAAATACAGAGGTAGAGTCAGCAGATTATTGTAACTGTGTTTAAAGTCACTGGTTAAAGTATTTGAACATGTAAATAATGAGCTGTCTGAAAATAACTCACTATTAACACATTCTAAAACCGACCATCCAAGCGCACATAAAACAAAGTACATCAATGATAGCATAACATTTAACCTATATCATACCCAGCCAACCCAACCATCGCAACATAATGGTCACCCATCAACTTTATATGGAAGACATCATCTGACTCATCCTGAGTATTTCACAGTTTGGAGTCATGAGAGAAAAAAACATTTATCCCTCTGCTGGCCTTTGATGCTCTGGATCTCCATACTCTCTAAAATGACTCGACACTTTGAAATAGCTCTCTTGAGGGAATCTTAGAACAGATCTTACAGAACGCCTACAACCTTACTGGCCATGGTAACTACGGAGAAAGTGCAAAACCCAAATGTCAGTAGAATTTAATCTTTGAGTAACAAAGCTACAGCAGAGATCCATATGTTTCCTTGCATTTGCTAACAACAGCAATTTACACATGACATTGACTCCTATTTGCACTTTTAAAGTGCTACTTACACGCTGATCTGAGTGTTGTTGACCAGGTGCTGCAGTGGGTAGCGGCAGGAGAACCTGTACATCACCTCTTGCTGATAGGTGATGGCTGCTGTGATGGGGTCCTCAGAGCAGATCATGCCTGAGATGGTGATGTACTGGACGTTGGAGAAATCTGCAAACAGTCCTGTTCCCACCTCCTCAGTGATCTTTGAGGAAAAACAATTTGGAATATGAATCTGTTGTGTGAGAGGCATCTGCTGGGTGTTTTTTTAGTTAGCCTACCGCCAGCTGGCTAGAGCAGGAAGCGATCGCCTGCTCTGCGATGGAGAAGTTGAATTTGACAACAGGCGGGTTCGCCGTCCGGTCAGGAGTCCCTTTGCACTGGTGTTTGGAGTGCTCTGAGTTGAGGGCCAGCAGTGACTCGTTGTATCCATTGAAATAGATGGGACACAGGAGGATCTGGAGGTCCACTGTCTGAGAGCCACAGAGGACCTCTAAGTCGGAGTTAGCTGAACAGAGCGAGTATGAGACCGGATTCATTATTAGGCCTTATTCTGAACGTAGCATTTTCCATTAAATCATGTGGAACATGCTGATATTATTCTGGTTTAAGGAGCATAAGCCCTTTTCACAGCAGCCATTTTGACATGTCATTGCAAGGTGTCATTAATTGTGGCCCTGTTCCATTTAGGTGGGTCAGTGCCGATTGTGCATGCTGGCTCACTGGAATGACTGTGACACACTAATAGAATGGGACCATACTTGATTTGATCAATTACACCAACGTTTACCCTGCTATGACATGCCAAAATGGCAGCTGTGAAAAGGGTCTATTCTTTGGACATGTATACAGTGAATTCAGAATGTGCGTATCCATTGGAGATTTTACCGCTGGACGTTGGAGAAATCTGCAAACAGTCCTGTTCCCACCTCCTCAGTGATCTTTGAGGAAAAACAATTTGGAATATGAATCTGTTGTGTGAGAGGCATCTGCTGGGTGTTTTTTTAGTTAGCCTACCGCCAGCTGGCTAGAGCAGGAAGCGATCGCCTGCTCTGCGATGGAGAAGTTGAATTTGACAACAGGCGGGTTCGCCGTCCGGTCAGGAGTCCCTTTGCACTGGTGTTTGGAGTGCTCTGAGTTGAGGGCCAGCAGTGACTCGTTGGATCCATTGAAATAGATGGGACACAGGAGGATCTGGAGGTCCACTGTCTGAGAGCCACAGAGGACCTCTAAGTCGGAGTTAGCTGAACAGAGCGAGTATGAGACCGGATTCATTATTAGGCCTTATTCTGAACGTAGCATTTTCCATTAAATCATGTGGAACATGCTGATATTATTCTGGTTTAAGGAGCATAAGCCCTTTTCACAGCAGCCATTTTGACATGTCATTGCAAGGTGTCATTAATTGTGGCCCTGTTCCATTTAGGTGGGTCAGTGCCGATTGTGCATGCTGGCTCACTGGAATGACTGTGACACACTAATAGAATGGGACCATACTTGATTTGATCAATTACACCAACGTTTACCCTGCTATGACATGCCAAAATGGCAGCTGTGAAAAGGGTCTATTCTTTGGACATGTATACAGTGAATTCAGAATGTGCGTATCCATTGGAGATTTTACCGCAGTTTGTAACACAGCCTCTAGCATGTTTATGGTCAGCTCTATGCATTGTACACAAAGAAACAAGCTGATATTTTACAAGGCTGAGGTAGAGATGCAAAAGAAACGACCACATTTGTATGCGGAAAAAAACCCACACCTAACTGTTGGGCATAACGGCAAATACCATAATATATTGTGCATATTAACGTCATCATTGGTATGTGACTGTTGGAACACGTGAATGGAGATTAAGCTCTCCTGGTTGAATCATCGGTACAAAAGATTTGTGTCAGGTTTTTAGATAAACAGTGCAAGGCATAAAAATGTCAGAGGACAAGTAACTTCAACTCCTGTGCATTTCATTATGACGCATCCAATCACTAGGGTTACAATTCTGTTACATGCTCCACTAACTGTTGGTGGAAACTAAAGGCTCGTTCGAGATGAGCCAGGCCTGCGCATAATCAATCAGCGCCGATCAGAGCACAATGCATGCTGGTTAGATTTGTGTCCGACTTGAACCCGACTTGCTCTGACGTCATGAACACGTGGTCAACGATAACCTCACGAGAGCGAGGGCACAGGCACACATAAAAAGAACAAAGGATAACATACAATGCAGATACACACACATTTCCAAATAAATATATAAATATATATTTATTAGTGCTGGGCAAGTTAACACGTTATTATCGCGTTAACGCATTCATTAATTAATGCCGACAATTATTTTATCGCACGTTAACGCAGTTTTTTTTTATTATTAAGCGGACATTTTTAACACAAGAACCGGTTGTCCGACCGGCCGGCAGCGAGCGGTGAACAGCTGTTTGTGTGGCGTCACTTCCGTCTCTTCCTGTTTCTTTCACCTACATTCCCCTGGGTCCTAAGTATTTGCGCATAACAATGCGATTAATCGCATGATTTTTTATGCGCAAAATTCATGCGATTAATCGCGATTCAAAATTGTAATCGTTGCCCAGCACTAATATTTATAAACACACATGAATAAATCCGAACGAGGTCTGTAAACTACAAGTAGCCTATATCAGATCTAACAGAAAGTAACTGTTTCTGTGACTTCCTGTTTATTCTTTGAAGGTGGCTGAAAACTGTCCGACTTGACCGCAGTTTTTTGTCACTGCCCCCTGCTGATACCGCCTACTCTCGTCTACTTTCCAGACGAGGCGCAGCTCAACTCGAACAAGCCCAAAGGTTAGGATCTGTAACCCTAGTTCTGTAAGCAGAGGCGGAGCTCTCCGCTGGACTCTATGGGTAATACTCTAATCATGAGCAGGCATTCGCCCACTGAACACTTGCACCAATGGCAGTTCCTACGGGACCTGGATCTCGCCTGAGGTAATCCATCTCCTCCTGGGAGGATGGATTCACCTTCCTGACCCCGAAGGAGGGACGCTGCAGAACTGAGAAAATAACCCAGTGTCACTGTGCTTTCCATTCATTCTGTTAATGCAAAGCTGTGCCACCACTCCCCGTAAAACTGTGTTGGAGGACGAGCAACCAGCAGCTAATAAGCTGACATATCCTGTCTCGCCCATCTCCACCGCCAGACCTCCATGAATGGAAGGCTGGCCCATGGGGGACCAACAAGGAACGGTCCGAGATGGTGATGAGGTGCATGTCAGGTATTCGGGTAGCCTTATGCAAATCTTCAGTTGATGAATGCATGCTCGTGATTCGGGGAGTGCTACCACAGAGTAAAGGTAGGGCCTGTGTGAGTTAGAACTAAAGATTACACTATTAAAGAATTGCAGCTGAAGTCAAATACACTTTAGATTCCGGAGGCATGTTTTGTTCACAAATAAAAAAAAAAAAAGCATATTGAATTTGTCTCTGACAAGCTTTTTCTCCGAAATTCTCTGAAAGAAAATGACTTAAACTGATAGGATTGTTACATCATCCAGGAGAGTCTGGATTCTTTCTAAAGCAACATTGAGGAGATTGTTTATAAAAAATGTTTGCAACTCTATAAAACACTTGGTACTGCTTTAGATTACAGCACGTATGTTTCGGTGTTACAATTTTGTAAATACGGGGTACCCATGAAATACTTCCTGTAAACTGCAGTACTACTACTGTACTTAAAATTATTGACATTGTACTGTTTTTCAACTGTTCTGTATGTGCTCTACATGTTAACATGAGTTCTAAAACTGTCTGATTTGATATATTTTCAGCTAAATGTGGCATCAGACCAAACTTCTCAAATATATTTTTAAGGCTGCCTCGTCTAATATCAGTTATACATTATCGATGCAAAACAGCAGTAAAACAGCCAGCTCTAGTAGCATGCAGTTGAGAGTATTAATTCAGTTGAGAGTATTAATTCATATTTGGTTGCAGGAGAAAGAATGGAGGCAGCAGGGGAAGGTCAGAGCAGCAGGAGGACGACAGAGTGAGCTCGGCTAGTTTCACTGACCTGGACTTCTGAATGTGGAGTGTCCGATGCAGGCATTTTGAGCTTGGGCGAGAAGGAGCGTGGCAAGTTGATGCGTAAGAAGGGCCAGCCACATTGTCTTCAAACTGCTGGAAAAATCAGAGGACAGAAATCAGAGGTTCTCGTTCTCCTCTCCACTGGATCATGGTAGAGAGCTTGAAAAGGCTATGAAATGTACAAAAACAGACCAACTCCTTTACTGATCATCCCAGATGTGCAGTGGCGGAAGAAGTACTCATATCCTCAAATCGTCAAATACAACAATGTAAAACTACTCCAAGTAAAGGTCCCTCATTCAAAACCAGAGAGTACAGCAGTATTATCAAGATGTACTTGTACTGATATAGTATCAAAAAGTGACATGGCCTCTGTGACTGATGTATTATTATTATATATGACATTGTTAAAGTGTGCATCAAGGTTAAAACAGCATTTTACTAATATCTGCTTTAGCTGATGCCAATTTAATTACTTTATTTAGTCCAGGGGTTCCCAACGTATGGGTCGGCCCGTCCAAAGGGTCACCAGATAAATCTGAGGGGTCGTGAGGGGTTTCATGGGGGAGAGAGAGAAAAGTAAAGTTCTCCTTTGGACCTCCCTCTGAGCTCTGAATATTGTTTTTAATAGTTTTTTTTTTTTTGGTGAAGTATTGGACACCGATTTACCTCCTCAGGCCTTGATCAGTGTTTGAAGTAAAAATCATGTGAGAAGTTTGGACTTCTTTTGTGGAACTTCTAGCAACTCATAGATGTTCATAGATCATTGTTAGGTGTTGTGTTTTCTCCCCTCCTGCCCTTCCTTCTTTCTCTCTCCCTCAGTCTCCTATCCTGTTTCAATCAGTTGATTGGCTTCCACCTGTGGGAGCCGGTCATGCTGCTCGGTGGGTTGCACCAACTGCAGGCTGCCCAAACGGCAGAAGGGGAGCCAAGAATGAAAGCAAGAAGCCTCAGGAGTTCAGCTGGTCGACTGCGGTCGATTCAAAAGAGTCTGTCAGCAGCCCTGTCGGTTCTCACACCTGTTGATAGTCTGGAGGCGGGTTGACGGTACGAAACACGGAGAGTCTCACAGGAAAGCTGTGGCCGGGCTGTTCGGAGGGGAGAGATGGCGGCGACATCTGCAGGACGTGAACGAGGAAATTCTAATCGGCAAAATGCGCGACATTTAAATCGAGAAGGAGCAACTTCTTTGGAGGCAATTGAGCGCGACTGCCCATAGGCAGTCGGGCAGAAATGGATTATTGTCAAGGGAGTGAAGAAGAGAATGAGGGGGAATTAAGGGGGTGGAAAAATGAAAATCGAGGCAATCCTGTGAATACTAATAAACGAGCAAGAACTGACAATAATGACATTTCGGAAAGTGAGAGAGAAGGATATGAGCAAGGGCAGAGAGAAAGACCTGATGAATCAAAAAAGATAGGGGAGATAATCTATGCGAAGGTCCTAAATGATGGCAACCTACTGGTGAGGTCTGCAAATGAAGAACAACTTGAAAAAACACTCAATCTGAAATAAATAGGAAAAATTAAGGTGTTGAATACAGGGAGGGTGGGAGCACAAAATGGTGGATGTCAAGGAGTTATCACAGGGGTGCCAGTAAGTGTTGGTATGGAGGAACTAAAGAGGAATTTCAAAGGAGGAAAATTAGTGAATGCTCAAAGACTAAAAATGACGAGAGGGAGTAAAAAGGCACAGAAATTCAGTACTGATTGAGTTTGAAGAAAGGAATGCGCCAAAGAAGGTATTCCTGGGTTATCTGACTAACCAGTGAGAGTGTATGTGCCAAAGCCATTGAGGTGCTTTAATTGCCAGAGGTTTGGGCACACAGCCAAAAACTGTAAAGAGAAAAGGAGGTGTGGTGGCGACCACGAGTATTGAAAGTGTGGAACAGGTACACAACCAAAATGTAACTGTGGAGGAGCCCATAATGTGGCATATGCAGGGTGTGAAGTGATGAGGCGGGAGAATTAAATCAAAAAAGTAAGAGTGGAAAGAAGGATCGTTTATGCAGAAGCTGTAAGAGAAACAAAAGTAAGGAACAATGTTACCAGGATTCAAGCAACAATGGGGGACCAAGAGCTACAACAAACAAATTACAGGTTATATGTGGACAAAAAGGATTTAGTAACATTCATTGCAGGAGTGATAATCAGCACAGCAGAAGTAAAGTCAAAAAATGTATTATATCCAGCTGACTGTCAAAGCAGCAGTGAACCACTTAGGATTAGTGGGACTGACATGGGAAGAAGTGAGGGAGAACCTCACTAATCAGTCAAGCCAGGAAGCACCATGGGTTTGGTAACACTAATAATGATAATACTTTTACAATGGAATGCTAGAAGCCTACTGGCCAATGGCCAGGAATTTAAGCATTTCATTAAAGAAATGGATATAAAACCTGAGGTAATGTGTGTACAGGAGACTTTGTTGAAACCTACTTTAGATTTTGTAATACATGGATATTCAATGATAAGGAAAGACAGAGATCATGTGGCAAGAGGAGGTTGTGCTACATTCATCAAACAAGATATTCCATATAGGGTACTGGAAAAGGGAAACAGTCAAGAGTATATAGTGGTGGAAGTGTGGGGAAAAGAAGAGCAGGTGGTTATAAGATCACACACAGAACACGGATCACACACAGAACACGGATCACGCACAGAACACAGATCACACACAGAACACGGATCACACACAGAACACGGATCACGCACAGAACACGGAACACAGATCACACACAGAACACAGATCACACACAGAAAACAGATCACACAGAACACAGATCACACACAGAACACAGAACACAGGTCCCACACAGAACACGGATCACACAGAACACAGATCACACACAGAACACAGAACACAGATCACACACAGAACACAAAACACGGATCACACACAGAACACAGAACACAGATAGAACACAGATCACAGAACACGGATCACACACAGAACACAGATCACACACAGAACACAGAACACATATCACACACACAACACAGATCACACACAGAACACATATCACACACACAACACAGATCACACACACAACACAGAACACACATCACACACAGATCACACACAGAACACACACAGAACACAGATCACACACAGAACACAAACACAGATCACACACAGAACACAGATCACACACAAACACAGATCACACACAACACAGATTACACACAGAACACGGATCACACACACAGAACACAGAACACGGATCACACACACAGAACACAGAACACGGATCACACACAGAACACAGAACACATAACACAGATCACAGATCACACACAGAACACAGATCACACACAAAACACAGATCACACACAAAACACAGATCACACAGAACACAGATCACACACAGAACATAGATCACACACAGAACACAGATCACACACAGATCACAGATCACACACAGAACACAGATCACACACAGTACACAGAACACACTCAGAACACAGAACACACACAGAACACACACAGAACACAGATCACACACAGAACACAGATCACACACAGAACACAGAACACACACAGAACACAGATCACAGATCACAGATCACACACACAGAACACAGATCACAGATCACACACACAGAACACAGATCACACATAGAACACAGATCACACACAGATCACACACAGAACACAGATCACATACAGAACACAGAACACACACAGAACACAGATCACACACAACACAGAACACAGACCACAGAACACACACAGATCACACACAGAACACAGAACACAGACCACAGATCACACACAGAACACAGACCACACACAGAACACAGATCACACACAGAACACAGATCACATACAGAACACAGATCACACACAGAACACAGATCACACACAACACAGATCACACACAGAACACAGAACACGGATCACACAGAACACAGATCACACACAAAACACAGAACACACACAGAACACAGATCACACACAGAACACAGATCACACACAGATCACAGAACACACACACACAACACAGATCACACAGAACACAGATCACGGATCACACACAGAACACAGATCACAGATCACACACAGAAAACAGATCACACAGAACACAGATCACACACAGATCACAGATCACACACAGAACACAGATCACACACAACACAGATCACAGATCACACACAGAACACAGAACACACACAGAACACAGATCACACACAAAACACAGAACACAGACAGAACACAGATCACACACAGAACACAGATCACACACAGATCACAGAACACACACACACACAACACAGATCACACAGAACACAGATCACGGATCACACACAGGACACAGATCACAGATCACACACAGAAAACAGATCACACAGAACACAGATCACACACAGAACACAGAACACGGATCACACACAGAACACGGATCACACACAGAACACAGAACACAGATAGAACACAGATCACAGAACACGGATCACACACAGAACACAGATAGAACACAGATCACAGATCACACACAGAACACAGATCACACACAGAACACAGAACACATATCACACACACAACACAGATCACACACAGAACACATATCACACACACAACACAGATCACACACACAACACAGAACACACATCACACACAGATCACACACAACACACACAGAACACAGATCACACACAGAACACAGATCACGGATCACACACAGAACACAGATCACAGATCACACACAGAAAACAGATCACACAGAACACAGATCACACACAGAACACAGGTCCCACACAGAACACGGATCACACAGAACACAGATCACACACAGAACACAGAACACGGATCACACACATCACACAAAGAACACAGATCACACACAGAACACAGATCACACACACAGAACACGGATCACACACAGAACACACAGAACACAGATAGAACACAGATCACAGAACACGGATCACACACAGAACACAGATCACACACAAAACACAGAACACACACAGAACACAGATCACACACAGAACACAGATCACACACAGATCACAGAACACAGAACACAACACAGAACACAGATCACGGATCACACACAGGACACAGATCACAGATCACACACAGAAAACAGATCACACAGAACACAGATCACACACAGAACACAGAACACAGGTCCCACACAGAACACGGATCACACAGAACACAGATCACACACAGAACACAAAACACGGATCACACACAGAATACACAGAACACCGATAGAACACAGATCACAGAACACGGATCACACACAGAACACAGATCACACACAGAACACAGAACACATATCACACACACAACACAGATCACACACACAACACAGAACACACATCACACACAGATCACACACAGAACACAGATCACACACAAAACACAGATCACACACAGAACACAGATCACACACAACACATATCACACACACAACACAGATCACACACAGAACACAGAACACACATCACACACAGATCACACACAGAACACAGAACACACACAGAACACAGATCACACACAGAACACAGATCACACACAGAACACAGATCACACACAACACATATCACACACACAACATTGATCACACACAGAACACAGTTCACACACACACAACACAGATCACACACAGAACACATATCACACACACAACACAGATCACACACAGAACACAGAACACACATCACACACAGATCACACACAGAACACAGAACACACGCAGAACACAGATCACACATAGAACACAGATCACACACAGATCACACACAGAACACAGATCACACACAGAACACAGATCACACACAGAACACAGATCACACACAAACACAGATCACACACAGAACACAGATCACACACAAACACAGATCACACACAGAACACAGATCACACACAAACACAGATCACACACAGAACACAGATCCCACACAAACACAGATCACACACAACACAGATTACACACAGAACACGGATCACACACACAGAACACAGAACACGGATCACACACACAGAACACAGAACACGGATCACACACAGAACACAGAACACATAACACAGATCACAGATCACACACAGAACACAGATCACACACAGAACACAGATCACACACAGAACTCAGATCACACACAGAACTCAGATCACACACAGAACTCAGATCACACACAGAACACAGATCACACACAAAACACAGATCACACACAAAACACAGATCACACACAGAACACAGATCACACACAGAACACAGATCACACACAGTACACAGAACACACTCAGAACACAGAACACACACAGAACACAGAACACACACAGAACACAGATCACACACAGAACACAAATCACAGATCACACACAGAACACAGATCACAGAACACACACAGAACACAGAACACAGAACACAGATCACAGATCACACACACAGAACACAGATCACACATAGAACACAGATCACACACAGAACACAGATCACACACAGAACACAGATCACATACAGAACACAGAACACAGATCACACACAACACAGAACACAGACCACAGATCACACACAGATCACAGATCACACACAGAACACAGACCACAGATCACACACAGATCACAGATCACACACAGAACTCAGATCACACACAGAACTCAGATCACACACAGAACACAGATCACACACAAAACACAGAACACACAGATCACACACAGAACACAGACCACAGATCACACACAGAACACAGATCACAGATTACACACAGAACATAGATCACACACAGAACACATATCACACACAGAACACAGATCACACAGAACACAGATCACACACAAAACACAGATCACACACAGAACACAGATCACACACAGAACACACACAGAACACAGATCACACACAGAAAGTATGCTCCCTAGTGGTTGTTCATTTTTGTCTTGTTTCTTATTTTTTGATTGGTGTTTAAATCATAAGGTTTTTGATACATTTGATCTTTATCGCTGCAACCTATTAAATAATAACCTAATAAAAATGGAACGACACAGGGAAAAAGTATTGAACACGCTGACTGAAATTGATTTAATACTTTGTACAAAAGCCTTTGTTGGTAATGACGGCTTCAAGACGCCTCCCGTATGGAGAAACTAGTCGCATGCATTGCTCAGGTGTGGTTTTGACCCATTCTTCCACACAAACAGTCTTCAATTCTTGAAGGTTCCGTGGGCCTCTTCTATGAACTCTGATCTTTAGTTCTTTCCATAGATTTTCTTGGATTCAAGTCAGGTGATCGTCTGGGCCATTCTAGCAGCTTCATTTTATTTCTCTGAAACCAGTTGAGTTTCCTTGGCTGTGTGTTTGGGATCAATGTCGTGCTGAAATGTCCACCCTCGTTTCATCTTCATCATCCTGGTAGATGGCAGCAGATTTTAATCAAGAACATTTTTCAAGAATTGAAGACTGTTTGTGTGGAAGAATGGGCCAAAACCACACCTGAGCAATGCATGCGCCTAGTTTCTCCATACAGGAGGCGTCTTGAAGCCGTCATTACCAACAAAGGCTTTTGTACGAAGTATTAAATCAATTTCAGTCAGCATGTTCAATACCTTTTCCCTGTGTGTGACAAAGTGGGTGAGAACACACCATTTGTCCCCATATTACATTCATCTATGAATCTAACCATCCGTATCAATTGTTTGTTTACCATACCCACCATGTGTTCCAGAGACTAAAGGGGGAGGCACCCAACTATTTCCTCCATTTATACACTGGATGATGTCATCCGTGATGCCAAGTCTGGGGGGGGGGTGAAGTAGAGTATGTACTGGTAGATTTGTAGATTAGTTGTGATCTGTTTTACATTGTTGTGAGTGTATAGCAAATTTTAAACCATATAAAATTGTTTGCTACCTAAAGGGGTGCTGTAAGGTATAGCTTGTGTCTGTCAACTGTGGGAGTCAGTAATTGGTGTCACCTGCACTCATGGTAGGAACTAAATCCTGCTGATAGGAGGCTCTATATAAGGAGATGACGTTGACTGAACAGGGGAGAGGAAGATCAGTGTGTAGCTGTGTGCATGTGATTATGTTACTGTATGATGAGATGAGTTGAGTTGAGTTTTAGTCAGTTAAGCTAAGTTAAACTAAGTTAAACTAAGTTAAACATTTGTTTGTTTATATGTTTGGTTACACGTGTAGCAGGGCACTTTTGTAAATAAAACACCTTTTGTTATCCGAACAAAGTCTCTCGTGTCTGCCTCCTACCACTTCAGAAGCCACTCCGGTCAGGCTTCACCACACTGTGTCATTCCATTTTATTACACAACTTAATTTCTGAACTTATTTGTTTGGATTTCTTTCTATGTATGGATTACTTGGGTTGTTACCGTCATCTGGTGAAAATTTCATGTCAATAGCACCTTTAGAAATATATTTACTGAGAAAGATGGTGACGTGTTCAATACTTATTTTACCCGCTGTATGTATAGTACAGTGTCCCTGCTAAATAGAAAATGAATAAATAAATAATATGTATGAATCCTGAACTTTTAACCTTGTACTTTTACTAGGTATCACATGATAGTCCCTTAAACCAAAAAGTCTATGGAAACCACAGGGCTGTGATGTCATGGAAGGTCCCTCAGTAGAGTACAAATAGATTGAGAGATGAGGAAACGCGGCAGAGTCGAGGTGTGATTGTTAGTGAGATGGAACTGAAGCTACAGCTCAGCGTCTTCGTGTTACTCGTACAGGGTGAGTCCTTCACTTTCAATACTTGTTTACAGGTATGCTTTGTTATGAAAAGTAGCTAATGCTGAAATGAGACATGAACCTGATAATTAAAAAACGGAAGATGAACCTACTGGAAGTGATGGTTTTGCTCACGGCTTCCTAACATATGACAGTTACAGTAGTCGTCTTTATATGGCAATGTGTGATGTTTCAAAATGTGAATGTTCATCTGGGAATATTTGGGCCAAGTTATAAACTCTGATGCTTCTGACAAATCAAATGGTTGCACTTGTCGTCATCAAAAAAGCAATGTTGCCTGAGCTTGTGCTTTTTAAGGCATTTAATTTGTATGTTTTACATGAAAGGTTTTTGAATCAGTCAACAGCGCCTTTGATGAATTGCATCCCCGTTTGGATTTCCATCCAACTTCCCCATGTTTTTACATTTTATTTAATGATTTTAGACATTTCATTCACCCACATTCTAACACGTTCTTTATGTATGTATACTGCAAATACCAGCTTATTTGCTCTTATGTGATGCATTTGATTTACATTGCATATAGTATTTCCTTTGAAATAAAATGTTCTTTATAAATCAGGTTTTAAGAACTTGAAAAAATTCTGAAGACCAATAACTAAAGTCTAGAGAAAACTCTCAAAAAATGTTGCCATACAGTATGGTAAAAAAGGTATAACTCGTACTAATGTTCAGTTAATATAATGTTATATCTATAACGCAACCCAGAGTGTGAACAAGTCTTCATGACCTCTGACCCTTGAAGCCCCCTGTCCTCACTGCGGGTGTCAGTATGCCCCCACAAGTGTTTTTTCCAAATAGCTCGTCATTCTCCCCCCATAGGAAAGAAAAAGCACCCAAAGCCCCTGAGAACAACCCGCAGTATTTCTCTGACACCCACCCTTACTTTCTCTTTCACCGTGAAAGAACTCACCACATTACTTCCTGTCACATGAAAATATGCGTTATGTGTGTGACAGGGGGGTTGCTTCTTTTGTAGTTGCAGTACAGTGAAGAACAGTAGTTTTTCTTTCCTGTCACACCACCTCCACACACACACACACACACACACACACACACACACACACACACACACACAGTCCGGAATAGATGAGTCAAATTGTGAGAAACAGTGTTCGGACACCTCTGTGTGCGAGGGAGGGAAACATGCGTCATCTACTCTGGACTTTAATTCCACTAGTAGGTTGCCTGTGAGGACTAAAGAGGTCGCTGCCTAGAATTGGTGTAATTTTATGAAATGTTATGTGTTTCATTAAACTGCAATGGCGTGAAAATGACATTGTGCTCTCAGTGGGAATTTACAAGGAAATGTATGTTTCTATTTGTTTGATTGCAGTTTCACTTGCGGTGTGGCAGCATGTGACTGTAATAAAAGGTCAGACACTCAGCTTAAGCTGCCCAGTTACTAACGCTCACATGACCCATGTCGACTGGAAGAACCCTGAAGGATATATTATGTTCTTCAATCATAATCAAGGTGAATATGACATATATCTTGCTTCAATCACTCAATCACTCAACATAAGCAGCAATCTAAATTGTCTCTGACTTTTAGTTACGGATTTTAAACATCTTTTTATTTTCCCTCACTCGCTCCCAGCTTTAAAGGACAAGCGCTACAGCATCAACAAACTGTCTCGATCAGAATTCACCATCCAAATTTCCAACATCAACTTCAAAGATGGAGGCAACTACACGTGCTCTCAGTATGACGCTCACATAACAGAGAAGAAAGTGGAGGTGACAGTGTTAGGTGAGAATAATGGATTTTGTCACAGATTGCATTATTGTTCAACTATGTGACATTGACAATGATTTTTACTAACCTTCACTACGACTCGTCCCGACCATTGATGATTTGATGAGCATTTCATAATAATGTCATAACATCTGCTCTGGTGTTGATTGTTTTAAAGGCCGTCCCAAAATGGAAGTAGCTAAGCATGAAGGAAAGTATGTCATAAAATGCACAGCTGAGGGGAACCACTATCCTCCCCAAATCTCCTGGAAATTGGACAATGGACCTGAAATTATTGGTAAGTTTGTAATAACAGAAGATGTGGACTTAGAAGAAATTGCAAAAGCTACGCTGTAATGAAGAAGTGAACCAAAGTGAGGCATTTAAGGTAAAATACCATGAATCTGACTCATAAAGGCTCATCACTTGCCACCATTAGCTGCGTGTTTGTGGTGTTGCATCTTTGCTCCCTGCTATTCTGAATCTCTACTCTACTTAAAGAAAATGTTGTACACTAGAGAGATGAAATGTCACCTTCTGATTTTGGTGTCATTCAATCTTTTTGTTCCCAGTGCAGTGAATATATATGAACAAAAATAACAGTATACTTGGACATTGTCATTGTTTTTGAACAGCCAGCCCTTTGCAAATGCTCTTTTGTAGGTGTT
This sequence comes from Leptoclinus maculatus, assembly GCA_032191485.1. Taxonomy (NCBI): domain Eukaryota; kingdom Metazoa; phylum Chordata; class Actinopteri; order Perciformes; family Stichaeidae; genus Leptoclinus; species Leptoclinus maculatus. Next base: position 1,394,837 of record JAVDOI010000001.1, read on the forward strand.
TTGAAATGAGACTCAGCAACCACAGAGTGGGCTCATCTCTCCATGACGTAATCTTTATCACCTTATGGTGGGTTAGTGGGTTGGCGGATGTTAAGCTCTGGTGACAGCCATAACCTTCAGCATTGTCCTTTAATGACCAAACTAGATTATATAGATTATAGAGAAGATTAACAGTTGAAACTCTCTTTGGACGGTTCTCAACAATGTCATATTTTGATTGTTCTTTGTAACCTCATACACCTGCATACAAATAATACTAATGACATCTGTCCTATTCCACAGCTCAAGGCCCAGAAGAAGTTAGAAAATATGAAGGCAACAAATATGTCTCAATGGATATGCTACAAATTCACTCAGTTGAGAACAGGATCACAGTCAAATGCCTTGTTCGCCATCCAGCTCTGCACTCACAACCTCTGATGAACTTTGTCAAAATTAGACCAGACCGTGAGTACAATTTATTCACTTCCAACTTTCACCGACAGAGAAATGGAGTAAAAATGGCACTTGCATTAACCAAAACTTGTTTACTTGAAGTACTTCTGCTTAATGGCTGATATTTGAGGAACATTGACAATGTAGTTGTGTCGTCACAAAGCAGGGAAAGCACTGGAGAGGGTTATTTTCTCACAAGTTTCTCCATGACACTGTCCACAGCACCAGGCTGTGAAACTGACCAAAAAAAAAGAACTGCCCCATGTGATTTCCTCTTTCTATGTGCTGCAAATGGTCGGGTTTCCTGTATTCAAAAAAAGAATACAGATGTGTTATCTGCAGATTGTTAAAGAGTTTTCACTTAGACTGTCCATGTATTTAATGCTACTTCTGCTTAGTAATAATTTAAACCCCCTTGATGTCACAGCAACAAAGAGTCGGCGCACAACCACGACCACTTCCACAACTGTTTCCTCCTATGAGCCAAAGACAGTCACAGCACCCAGTGGACGTCCTCTGGTCAATGTTACATCCACAGGCTCACATCTCAGCACTAGTGGTGAGTGGGTCAGTTTTCATTGATGTATCATTTTTATGTTACATGGACTTTAAGTGACAAGATATTCCACATCGGATGATACGCAGACATGAGATGAGGAACACAAAAGGAACAGTCCTAAAGAATCTTTAAACAACAACAACAAAAAGGTTATTTTAATGTAACATGGCAGAATAAATGTCACATCAGATTCAAATAGTAAATTATGGCATACCTGAAAAACTCAAAATTCATAAAACATAATATTAATGTCTACATGACATTTCTTTAAATAATTTTTTATTCATATAAATATTTTTTCTCTTTCACTTATTTTTCTTATTATTGAAATACCTGAATCTGAGCCCATGGGATGGAAACTACAGATACAGATAGCTTCACAATGCATTTAGATCAGGCGCATAACCACCACTAGTTGTGATACTAAATCTGTTTCCTGTGACGGAAGTCTCCAAATATAGTGTGAAACTCTGTTATGTGATACACAGAGTATAGAGAGATCCCAGCTCAAAAAACTGCTGTTTACATTTTCTTAAATATTTAAATTCAAATCCTTTTTTACATTAAAAGTGACACAGGAGCTTACAGTTTCCAGCTTCTTAAATAACATTCAGTTCATCTGCCAGTCTTGATGCATTACGGAAATCATTTAAAGGTGCAATGTGTAAGATCTGACCACCTGCTCCAAACAAATAGGGGGTGCTGCCTTTCAGTCATTAGATTTGAAAAACGCATACTTACTAACAGCGGGGCATTTTCCTGTTTCATCCGATTTGGATTTAATCCATTAAACAAACTATCAAAATATACACGTACCATGAATGTATTATATCTACTTCTCTCATGTTCTGGAGTGCAGACTGGACGCTATGACTCTCGAGGTTCAAGTGGTATTACAAGACAGGACGGGGTTAGCTGTATGCTCATTTCAATAGATATCTCTGCAACACAGTACCTTGGGGTTATTGACATCTCTTTACATTCTGTTGACAATGTTAGTTCATTTGTTTAATGTCCTAAAGTAAGATTCTGGCCACATCTTACATGTTGCACCTTTTAAAAGAAAAAGTACCTTTTATGAAAACTATTTTCTCATGAGGCTTATTTATCAAATTGTCTTTATTTCTTATAGATGACTCAGCAACCTCTATTGTATCAGGCTCGACCAGGAGGAGGAATGACATCGTCAGTAATGCAACAAACACAACAGGTATGATATGAGTGTATTGTAAGATTCTATGCAAAACTATTCTTGACAGATGTCTGATCCCACCTAGTGGTACGTCTGAACAACCACAGCTGCGTTGTTCCACTTAGAAAACAGGGTTGACTGTAGGAGCTTTTTTAAGTGTTATTTAGTGTACCTTTCTTCTCCATAATGCCTCATAGGCTGGACATCTGTCTCTGAGACAACAGAGGACATCACATCCAATAACAGTATGGATGGAAACAGAACAGGTACATTCACATTTTTAACAGAGGTTGCCCGAAGTTCAGTTGGCCTGCTATGAAAATGAGAATGAGATAACAGTCTTTAAAGTGATTCAGGTTTTGCTGAACTAACTAGCATTGTGTACATTTCCAGGGAGCTTTAATGACCCAAAGATGCGGACAGGAACCGGAGGAAGTTCATCATTACTGGTCTTCCTGGTTACATGCCTGATCTTCGGTCTCCTGGTGGTCGTCATTTTCTTTGCCATCAAGCTGAGGAGAGCGCACATTGCCTGGAAAAGAGGTAAGCAGAACATATTCTCATTTTCTGCACAGCATCTTGTAATTACACCACAAAGACACAAGTGCTTTCCTGTTGAAATTATATTTTTAAAAAAGTAAGACAGTTTTTTTTGTTACAGAGAATGAGGACACTGATCCGTCAGAGGAGAGCAGTAAATCAAAATCAAGCCAGGAAGAGAGGAACGCCCAAGGACAGAGGCGAAGAGGTGAGCAGATGATTCAGCACTCTTTTTAAAGCAGAGGAAATGTGGAAAAGTACTGAGACACATTCATGCCAGCAGAGACTGGAATACAACTGCAAACATTTGAATTCCTCTTGTCCCCATGACATGCTTTGTAAAGACATGGATCATTTACAGAAATGTTGTGCTATTGTTTGAAATTGAATGGGACTGAATACAACTTTTAGCTTTTAGAAATGAATGAAGCTCAGTAAGACATGGTTAGGTGGAGACTGTTTGCTGATTGTTGGAAAAATTGGGGAATAAAGGTCATTTGAGGTGACCAAGGAACCCAACCAGAAATTCTGAGTTAAATTCAACAACATCAAAACATTTAATTCTATTAAAATGTATTAAACCCTTTACATTAGCTACTGGTCAGCCCTTCTTTTAGTGCTGTTTCTGTACGTGTACATCATGTGTATCTGTATGTTAGCACATATATTAGTATATTCTAGTTGTCTTATTAAACTACCACCTAATTTTTCTCCTGAATTCCTGAAATCTTAAAAAAAAAAAACTATTTTATTTCACAGTCTCAGGTGATTCATTAAACTTGCAGTACTGGTCTTTCCACAGAAAAAGGGCAGTAATCTCCTTCTGCAATGAATCACTGATTGTAAAAGTCTCTCTCTCTCTCTCTCTCTCTCTCAGGGCTCTTCAACACGGCATTCACACAGTACGTTGTTGAGAAACCAACAGTGATAAGCTCAGTGATAAACACAAATGCGATGGCAGCAGCAGAGAGTGTAAATAAAGAGCAGCCTTCTCAACCTCAAACCCCGGGACAAACTTTAGCCAAGTGTGACATAAAGGAGACAGAGCTATGACAATCTGTAAAATACAGTACAATATCAGTAATATCATGAGCACCATTAGAATGCTCACAGATTAAACTGATTAGCTTTTTACTGGAACAAAGAGTGTTTACACAGAAAATAATGTGGTAACTTGCTAATAACCGTGTAAATATTGTATACATTTTGTCTTTACATGAACCAATAAATGATGTTTTGCTAGAACAGACTGGCATGCTTTGTTTGAACATGGATGAGTGATTTTTAAGGGTTAACTGAATGTAACTTCATGGCTCCAATCGGCACCCTAAGACCAGCCCCCCAGTCAAAAGGTAGTGACCACAGACTATAAAACACCAGGGCACCCGCTGTTCACCCACCTTTTACAATCAACAACTAGAATAGAACAGTGCATTTATTCATAGAGCTGGAGTTACATCCAGTATTATTTCTACTATTTCTATCTAGGGATGTGATGTACTCCTGGCTGGGCTCAAATCTACGCATAGCAACTCAAAACCAATTGCTAACTGTGCGGAAATAAGTGAAGTGTCCAGGCCACAGAGCACCACCTGTCTGGGTCCACAGCCTAACCACATGCCTTCAAGCTAGAAGCCAAACATAACCAAGTGTGTAAATTCAAACCGGATGGTGCCCCTGCAGACGTTCCATTAGGCCATAAAGAAGATGATGATGACCAAGATGGCGGTGTGTGCAAAACGAAAGGCTCAGCATCTCTCCTGATTCTGTAAATTAGTTATCTGCCTATTTGTTTCAAGTATGTTTACTCAAAGCAGTCTTGCAGATAATATACAGCCAACTAGACCTTTTGGACCTTGGATTTCACAACTTGGTAAACTTTATCAGGTCATTTCAGAAATACAAACTAAAACTCCTCAGGCTATCTCTACCCAGCATTTTCCTTGCCAATGCTGGGTCTGTTCCTTTCCCTAGGACAGTCTGACCACCTCTCATCGTTCCTCCTCCTTGAGTAAACACTTATCAAATATGTGAAACATTAAGTGGGAACAGTTAAAGTTATTAAATTAAATTACAACACTGCCAGAATCAGAAGCTGTGAATGAACAGATAGGATCGCTTACTGCACACAACACTGCTTTGCGATCAGGTGAGGTTTAGGCCTACAGTTCCAGGACAAACTTGAAGAGGGGTAACAAGAGGGACAAGCAAAGTCACAAGGGTGGGGGGGGGGGGGGGGGGGGGGCAGGGGGGCAGTTGATCTGGTGGAACACAGGAAGCCAACAGAGTTTTTTTTAACGCTGGAGTGATATTGTGCCAAGTTTTGGTGTATGGTGAATGCGTTCTGGAACAGTGAATATTGTTCATACCATGTAAACATATTCTTAACCCATTCTGTTTATTCTGTGTATTACCCCCAATACATGTGTACATTGCTCTGCACTTTGGCAAGTCCAGGGGCCTAAATCGCCGCTGCTGGCCTTTTCTTATTTACTCAATAACTCCTCAGTAGAAAAATAATATAAACTCATTCTATTGTCTAACGTTATACATAAATAGTTAATATGGATAGAAAATCTCGGATATCGTTTACCTAACTACATCCATCACCAGATATAGTGGAGCCATGCTGTCTTTCATTTTGATTATGAAATACAGATCATAAAACGGGACGTATGCTGGATCGTTAACAACGTCATCAACTATACTAAGCGTCATTGGTGGACCGTTGGGTAAGGACTCAAAGACTCGACGTCTCATTGGCTGCTGTGCCGGTCATATATAAAGCTGAGATAACGGTTGATCCACCCTTTCCCCTCTCATACCGGCAAGGACAAGCAAGCCTCGCCGCTGTCCATTCCAACATAGCAGCTAAAATCACATTCGGTTCATCAATTCGGTAAGTTATTATTTAAATAGTCACAGGATTATGTATATATTTTAGTTAAACTCCCCACACCTTTCGTGGGTCTCTTCAATGGAGTGAGGGACGTTGGCCATAGCGTTTTGCTCACTCACTGTCTTTCGGTAACGTTATTTACTGACATTCGAAATGTACTTTTGGTTTTTAATTACTCTGCTGATCTTTAACGATAAAGATGATTCACAATGTAGAAAAGTATACTCTTATGCTGGTAAAGATAGGACCGTTACTCACGAGCATTAGCTAACGGTAGCTACTTAGCAAACGGTGGGGGTAGGGATGCTGAGACGTTCGAGAATGTTCTCGGAACAAACTATGTCAAGCTAGCCGGTATGAACAAACTTCCGGTTAACTTTTCAGAACAAAAGTCTTTGTATCGCCATTCGTTTGAGATTATTTGTTGGCTCTTACAGTTCAATCTTAACAATTATGATCAAACTGTTTGATGGTAATGTGTTAGATTGTTTATTGCTCTTATGTAGTAATAAACCTACTAGAAAGTTGCTTTTTTACAACTTCCGGTCTTAACTCGGACTGTCTGTGGTAAATGTGATGTCTCATGGCATGTCTAGCGCGATGCTCTCAAGATGCCTGATCTGTGGCAGCTAGGTTATAGATAGATAGATGTATACTTTATTCATCCCCAGGGGGAAATTTGTTTGTAGCAGCAGCAAACTAAGTTACAGAGTAAACATAAAATATGAAAGATGCTCAATATATACAATACAATAAGATAACCGAGCAGAATATAATACATTTAAAGAAAATAAAAAATGCACAGTATATACAATAAAATAGAATGGAATTAACTAACTAGGTAAAAAACAGTAGTGCAAGGATCACCACCAGCAAACAACAGTGTAGCAGTGTTTTAGTCAATTGAAGGATGATCTGGCCAGAGGTGATTTGTTGTACAGTCTTATAGCAGAGGGCAGGAATGTTCTCCTGTATCTGTCTGTTGGAGAAAGTGCTCCGCTGTCCCTGCAGTAGGTGGTGGAGAGGGTGATCCAGGTTATCCAATATGGATAATAGTTTCTTCAGTGTCCTCCTCTCCACCACCTATTCCAGATAGTCTTGTTTACAACCAATGATGGAGCCGGCCTTAACTAGTTTGTTAAGTCTGTTGGTGTCTCCGGCTCCAATGCTGCTCCCCCAGCCGTAGTCTGCTGGAGCCGGAGTTATGCTTAGTTTATACTCGCCCTGGTGAAGATGCCCGAGGTGTAGTCAAGGCCAGTGCATGGTGCCTGTAGGCTCCCCAAATGGTGAGCACTTGGTCGTGTACCTCTGAATTTTTGTTACTTGGTGCCCGTGGTCACGTGACTGAAAAAAAATCCAAGCACTATTTGCATCTCTTGGGATTATAAAATGCTCATTTGTTTTTAAATGCTTTAGAAACTGGAGGTCTTTAAAATCTTCTTTTGCAGCCAAATCCAATTATATACAGGATATTTAACCTTTGTTTCTTTAAAATGCATGTAATGGCCAAGATATGTCCACCAATTTCTTGTACTCAGCTCCTCAATTTTTGTCTCCTCCATATTTGTTTTAACAAGTATTTGTAGCTACTTCAGTGTCATACACTGGCAACACAAACTGGAAAAAGTCAAACTGAATCACTGACATTATTAAATAAAGCATTTCCTTTTATTTGTGTAGGAATCATGTCTAAGGGACCAGCAGTTGGTATCGATCTTGGGACCACCTACTCCTGTGTTGGTGTGTTCCAGCATGGCAAAGTTGAAATCATCGCCAATGATCAGGGCAACAGGACCACACCCAGCTATGTGGCCTTCACAGATTCAGAGAGGCTGATCGGAGATGCAGCCAAGAATCAGGTTGCCATGAACCCCACCAACACAGTTTTTGGTATGAATTACATTTTTCTTTTTAATAGTAATAATGTAGTCTTATGTCATTCTTGTCAAGCTTGTCTGCTGAAAAATGGCAACATGTTAAGCTTTTTTCACTCGATTCTAATAAAGTAATCTGGTTTTTGCACCTCAAAGTGCAGCCCAATACTGCATGAGTGACTGGCACCTGTCAATGGATGGTGTTGAAGTTTTGACTCCTGTAAACATGTGACCAGAATGACAGACTGAAATATAAATGGTCGTAGGGGACCCGTCTAAAGCACTTCCTCACTGTGATGACGATTTTCCTGCCATTCGTAGTTTCCACCAGAGGTTGAAAGACCAAAGATGGCTTAAATCCTTCCTTGGATGTCTGAGTGATCTTAATGGAAGCTGACATTAAAGTAGATGTCTTGATTTTTAAAATAAACTTTTTCCTTTTTTTTACAGATGCTAAACGACTGATTGGTCGCAGGTTTGACGACGCAGTTGTACAGTCTGATATGAAGCACTGGCCATTTAATGTCATCAATGACAACACTCGCCCCAAGGTTCAAGTAGTGTACAAAGGCGAGTCAAAGTCTTTCTACCCAGAGGAGGTCTCGTCTATGGTGCTGACAAAGATGAAGGAGATTGCTGAAGCCTACCTCGGAAAAGTATGTAATTTGGCATAACACAGGACCAAAAAATGCAATCTTTGATGGAAATGATGCTAATGTCTGGCTTGTTTTCTTTAAGACTATCAACAATGCTGTAATTACGGTACCTGCCTACTTCAACGACTCCCAGCGCCAGGCCACTAAGGATGCTGGGACAATCTCTGGCCTCAATGTCCTGCGTATCATCAATGAACCAACCGCTGCTGCCATCGCCTATGGGTTGGACAAGAAGGTAGAAAACTTGGAACAATTCTGATTATACGTGACTGATCAATATTATAATTTATGTACATTTTATATTTACGCAATGTCCAGTGTATATGACCAAATATAGGAAGTTCATCATAAATGAGTAGCTTTAGAGAATGTTATCGATATTTTAATTTCAGGTTGGCGCTGAAAGGAATGTCCTAATCTTCGATCTTGGTGGTGGCACCTTTGATGTGTCCATCTTGACCATTGAGGATGGCATCTTTGAGGTCAAGTCCACTGCTGGAGATACACATCTTGGTGGGGAAGATTTTGACAATCGCATGGTCAACCACTTTATCGCTGAGTTCAAGCGAAAGTACAAGAAGGACATCAGCGACAATAAGAGAGCCGTCCGTCGTCTGCGCACCGCTTGCGAGAGGGCGAAGCGCACCCTGTCTTCCAGCACCCAGGCCAGCATCGAAATCGACTCTTTGTATGAGGGAGTTGATTTCTACACATCAATCACCAGGGCTCGTTTTGAAGAGCTCAACGCTGACCTCTTCCGTGGCACCTTGGACCCCGTGGAGAAGTCACTCCGTGACGCTAAGATGGATAAGGCGCAGATTCATGACATCGTGTTGGTCGGTGGCTCAACCCGTATCCCCAAGATCCAGAAGCTGCTCCAGGATTTCTTCAATGGAAAGGAGCTCAACAAGAGCATCAATCCAGATGAAGCTGTGGCTTATGGTGCTGGTAAGTGTCTTCAGCCAAATGGATGCGCACATCAGTTAATATTTCCTTCACTCAGTTGCTTGCATTATGAGCACTGCACAACAAAAGCAGCTGGAGATCATGAGCCTTGGTGACCTATACTTTATTTTTTGGTTTCGAACTTAAAATAGTTTTTGTCTAACCGCTGCTTGTTTTTCCAGCTGTCCAGGCTGCCATCCTGTCCGGTGACAAGTCTGAGAATGTCCAGGACCTGCTGCTTCTGGACGTCACCCCTCTGTCCCTAGGTATTGAGACTGCTGGAGGTGTCATGACTGTGCTGATCAAACGTAATACCACCATTCCTACAAAACAGACTCAAACCTTCACCACCTACTCTGACAACCAGCCTGGTGTGCTCATCCAGGTAAGCACAACATGAACTATACCAGTCTCTCAATTTCGCAGTGATGACGTTTATTCCTGCCATTCGTAGTTTCCACCAGAGGTTGCAAGACCAAAGATGGCCCTGACCTTCCTTGGATGTCTGAGCGAAATACAGTTGTCAGAACTGTAGACGCATTGTTCCAAAAATTGTCTGCTTAACCTGCATACTTCAAACAGGTCTACGAGGGTGAGCGTGCCATGACCAGGGACAACAATCTCCTGGGCAAGTTTGAGCTGACGGGCATCCCTCCTGCTCCCCGTGGTGTTCCCCAGATTGAGGTGACATTTGACATTGATGCCAATGGCATCATGAATGTGTCTGCCGTAGACAAGAGCACCGGCAAGGAGAACAAGATCACAATCACCAATGACAAGGGTGAGTTTTTCTTTAGACTCAAAACCTAATCTCAAATGTGCTGTAACACAATTACTAACAATTTGCAATTTGCACCTAGGTCGCCTCAGCAAGGAGGACATTGAACGCATGGTCCAGGAAGCTGAGAAGTACAAGGCTGAAGACGACGTTCAACGTGACAAGGTGTCTTCTAAGAACGCCCTGGAGTCCTATGCCTTTAACATGAAGTCCACGGTGGAGGATGAAAAGCTTGCTGGCAAGATCAGTGATGACGACAAAACAAAGATTTTGGACAAGTGCAAAGAGGTCATCAGCTGGCTGGATAAGAACCAGGTAAATCTTCTATCTTTTGTAGGCTATTTATTTATTTTTGGCTGTGAAAAATTAGCCAGAACACTTATGTGTCTTTGTTTTGCAGACTGCCGAGAGGGATGAGTATGAGCATCAACAGAAGGAGCTGGAGAAGGTGTGCAACCCCATCATCACCAAGCTGTACCAGGGTGCCGGTGGTATGCCAGAAGGCATGGCTGGTGGGTTCCCTGGAGCTGGTGGTGCCGCACCTGGTGGTGGTGGATCCTCTGGACCAACCATCGAGGAGGTTGACTAAACATTAATCTCTTCAACCGCTACTTCTGGATGTTTTCTAAGAAAGTAACCCTCTTTTAGCACAGTTACAGCGAGCTAAAGAGTGTATTTAAAATAAAAACTGGGTTCAGGGATCACTTATTGCATGGTTTGCGACACAACTGGGAACAACTTGTTGTTGGCACAATTGAGCTGTCAGTTCACATGTGTGGTAAATTGTTTTGTATACTGAGATGTCACTGCCTTGACAATAAAAATCTTAACCCTCTGCTGACCAAATTTCATTTTTTTTCACGCTCTGTAGAATCCTTCAACTTCCATCGGACATTGACTAATTTAGTAGTTTAGTGTTAGTTTGCATTGAATGATCTGTGTATTTGAAGTTTCTTTAATGGCTGCATTGTGCTTGCTGGCTCTTAGTAAAATTGTAACTATATGGTTTTCACCAGAAGCCCTGTATCTGTCTTATATGCAGGTAGGATTAGAATATTTTGAGGTGATTTGTGCTGAGATGAAAGCATTTTTCAAGGATTAATAATTTAATATTTGAACAGTAATTTAATCCAAGTACAAGACAGAAAATGTACCCCTGGTGTGAGAATCATTTGGGTATACAGGTGCATCTCAATTAATTTAGTAGGTCATCGAAGATAATTTATTTCAGTAATTCAGAAAGAGAAACGCTTATATTGGATTCAAGCGTTTATTTTATTTTGATTGGGGTTACAACTAATGAAAACCAAAATTCTGTATCAGAAAATATTACATAAGACTAAAAGGATTTTTAATACAGAAATGTTGGCGTACTGCAATGTGTGTACAGTATACAGTGCACTAAATACTTGGTCGTGCTCCTTTTGCATGAATTACTGCATCAATGCGGCGTGGCACAGAGGCGATCAGCCTGTGGTACTGCTGAGGTGTTATGGAAGCCCAGGTTGCTTTGATAGGGGCCTTCAGCTCGTCTGCATTGTTGGGTCTGGTGTCTCATCTTCCTCTTGACAATACCCCATTGTCTATGGGGTTTAGGTCAGGCCAGTTTGCTGGCCAATCAAGCACAGTCGTGGTCATTAAACCAGGTATTGGTACTTTTGGCAGTGTGGGCAGGTGCCAAGTCCTGCTGGAAAATGAAATCAGCATCTCCATAAAGCTTGTCAGCAGAGGGAAGCATGAAGTGCTCTAAAATGTCCTTGTAGACGACTGCACTGACTTTGGACTTGATAAAACACAGTGGACCAACACCAGCAGATGACATGGCTACCCAAATCATCACTGACTGGAAACTTCACACTGGACCTCAAGCAACTTGGATTGTGTGCCTCTCCACTCTTCCTCCAGACTCTGGGACCTTGATTTCCAAATGAAATGCAAAATGTACTTTCATCTGAAAGGACATTAGACCACTGAGCAACAGTCCAGTCCTTTTTCTCCTTAGCCCAGGTAAGATGCTTCTGACGTTGTCTCTGGTTCAGGAGTGGCTTGACACAAGGAATGCGACAGTTGTAGCCCATGTCCTGGATACGTCTGTGTGTGGCGGCTCTTGAAGCACTGACTCCAGCCGCAGTCCACTCCTTGTGAATCTCCCCCAAATTCTTGAATGGGCTTTACAATCCTCACAAGGCTGCGGTTATCCCTGTTGCTTGTGCACCTTTTTCTACCACACTTTTTCCTTCCACTCAACTTTCCATTAATATGCTTGGATACAGCACTGAACAGCCAGCTTCTTTAGCAATGACCTTTTGTGGCTTACCCTCCTTGTGGAGGGTGTCAATGTCCCCCATGATTGTGTAGCCCATTGAACCAGACATTTAAAGACTCAGGAAACCTTTGCAGGTGTTTTGAGTTCATTAGCTGATTAGAGTGTGACACCATGAGTTCACAATATTAAAATTTTCTGAGATACTGAATTTGGGGTTTTCATTAGCTGTAAACCATAATCATCGAAATTTAAAAAAACAAATGCTTGAAATATATCACCCTGTGTGTAATTAATCTATATAATATATGACTTTCACTTTTTGAATTGAATTACTGAAATAAATTAACTTTTCGATGATATTCTAATTCATTGAGATGCACCATAGCGACATATACTGGTCGAAGCTGCGTTCTTGACTATCTCAGCCAAAGTTGTATGTGAACCCCTATTTAACAATACATGACAGTTCATTTAGTGAGACGACGAGACGTGGAGCGCATGCAACAAGTGTGAAATGGTGAGGGGGATCCTCAATATTATGGGAAGTGATATAACGATATATATTGTTGAATAACGGCAATTTTTTAAATTGTCACTAATATGAAGTTCCAATACATTCATTTGTAGATACATCTGTTTAGCTGTGAAGAAATATCTGCCGCGAAAATACATCTATAGTGTATTAATTATCATTAAAAAAAAGTCTTAGCTTTTCTAAGGAGCACTTGAAGGCAGCATGTGTGCGTCGGGGTTTCCATGGTTGCGTTGCTGCGGAGTGCTGACAGGAAAACAGGTTAGTATCTGAAGTTCACTTAGCATGAGCTCTACTTTACTCTCTGAAAGTTTATTTAACACGACACATTCCATTGCTCTCTTCATTGTCACTGTTAACAGGAGTGCGCTGGATATGTTCACGTGGTTTCAACTGAAGTATATTCAGGTTTTACCTCAACGCTCGCGTCGTTTGGCAAAATAGCTGCTAAGCTAGCTGACAGATGGCTTTAACGTTATACTAGTTGACTTAATGAGATAGGTTATAGTTAAGCGATGGCAAAGAAAGAGACTATTTTCCACATTACAAACAATTTCTTAGTTTTCCTCTTTAGTGTAAGGGCTTTATTGGAGGAAAAATACACCTATTTATGTATTTCATTTCAACATGACGAGTGCCCTGTAAAACGATGGGTGCTTTCATTTCGCTTTAAATTAATGTATAAGAATTACATAACATCAGTTTTACTCGCGGTTATATTCCAACATGCAATGCATTCAGGCCTAGATCACTCTATTCCCACCAGTCTGTAAGGGACGAGATACAGTTGCTGTAATGTGTATTTGATGAAAATAATTAGTGAGTTTATAAAGGGATTAAGCGCTGTTATCATCTAGTTCCTCAAACATCTGTATGTTGTGGTACCTTTTACTTTGTATACACATTGTGGGTGTAATCAACGCCATTAGTGATGTCTGCTATCTGTTCAAGTGCGTCACTTCCAGATTTTTTTATTTCAACTTTTCTCTTTATTTTTCTCACTCTCGTGCTCCCCGTTTTCAGAGTGGACATTTTGACACGTCACTGGAGGAAAACCGGTGAAAATACAAAAAATGTATGATGCTGAATTCCATTCAGGTGTCACAGTTTCTGAGTCCGGGTATTGTGCAAGCCATGGCTTTACTGGAACACTTTGATAGACTGGAGCCATGGATATTGTCGTAGTGACAGATGTGTTCCATACTGTGACAAGTCAAAATGTCTGCTCTGAGAAAAAGGCAGATTGACAATTTCCTGTTAGTTTTCACCATTGGTGTAGACTAATTTGTTAAGTATATTCCAGTTGGCATTTTTGGCTGGTGAAAGAAGTTACCTGATTATACTGTGTATGAAAGATGAATCATAATACGGCCAGTATCCTTATGCTTGAGACAATATTGATATTGTTTAGTGTCGGCTTACAGTGAGTTATTCAAGTGCACATTGTGGACTTTGGTTAGAAAGGGGGTCAAAAATGTAAAGAACATGCGTGCTAGATCATGAGGTTTTTAAAGCATCAATAATATCTTTGACCTGCACTTCACCCAGACAGAAATGTGCTGTTCAAAGCCGTGAAATCAAGACATAAATGCTCAACATACTTCTGCTGCTTTTATAGCCTGCTGTTCTTCTTGTACAATAACTGTCTTTTTTTGTTGTTTGTTGGTTGCAGTGTTTATAATTGCCATCCTGTCGCAACCTTCTCCAGTTGAATGTTGGATGGATAAGGGACTGAAACATGAAAAGATGTCTCAAATGTTGAAGACGGAGCAAGAGAAGCGTCCTTCTCCAAGACCAGCGGTTCTGGCCGACCAGAGGGACTCTGTGGAGTCCGACACAGAGAGCTTGGCTCATGAGAGAACTTACCAGCAGCAGCTACAAATGCGTAATGACCAAAACAAATACACACTGCCTGAAAAGAAGAATGCTGAACGCCTACAGCAGGGAGATGAAGATGCGTGCAATGATGATGAAACTGAGGATCATCAGGTTTATGATAGCCTTGATGCAGCAGCACACCCCCATGACAAACATACCCCCACCCTGTTACAAACTGAATATTTAGACACACACATGGATGAAAGAGAGGGAACAAGGTAAGTTACTCAATTTCTGTTTGGTGTTGCAATTAAATGATGGTATCCAAAGTAACACATATACACACCCAGCATCAGTTAGTTGTGGTAGGAGGCGTGTTTTGTCGACCATGAAATGGCACCTAACAATGACATCAGGCTGTAATGAAGACATTCTGAGTACATATCACACCGGCAAAGTTAGAACTCCAGTAAAACAAGGATTTAGGCTTGTGTTAAAAGGTGGTAGTGGCAGTATTCTATATTTGTTTTCCTCAGTTTATTTGTGCCGAAAAAGATTTTAAGCTTTGGGGTTTCACACACAGAAAAGACACAGTGACATCTGGTGGTTTGTAGAACTTACAGCAGCCCTTCAAGACTAGGGCCGAAGCACTACAACACCTCTTATTTGAGTGGTTTCAGTCTCTCATATGTGCAATAAAAGTCCAAGAAACCTGCGCGTCTGTACTACTCTGGTTCAGAAGCGCTGCATTAAATGTAAAAGACAGTGTGTAATATATTACAGTAAAATAATAAACACATTGCCCGGTGTCCCGTGTGACCTCATGTGTTTGACATCATGGTTGACTTATGTATAATTTCCGGTAAATGTCCCTATCAAACCTTTTCAGACATTTTTAATGTATACTTCCCCAATTTAAGTGAGACATTTTTTGTTGAAATTAAATACTAATCTCTCTTTTAAGTGTCAATAATTTATATACATTTGTAATGTTTTTTATTGTTTAATTTTTCAAAATATGTCAAAGGTCTGGCATGGGCTTAATGGGTTCCTAACGTTCCTTTTAAGCCCATGTGTTCCAAATAAGCCAACTTCATGATACGTTGAAACCAGTGACGGGCCATGCATTTTATACCTGGGCCTTCAGTGCTGTCATTCTGCAGTTGAACCACCTCCTAATAACCTCATTATGACGTCACAGCTACGTTGTTATTTGTTTCTAGGGGTGTAACAATACACGTATTCGTATTGAACTGTTCGGTTTGAGGCTCACGGTTCAGTGCGCATTACGAACCGAACAATACGTTTGAATAATACTAGTGCATTTGGAAAATGCAGAAGCTTAAATTGTGGGAAATATAATGTTCTTTCGGTGGAGCCACCGTGAGGTGGGTTGCGCACAACATGGCAACCCACCCGACGTAACAGACAATGTGCTGTCTGACACGCCCACCAAGGAAAAACAACATGTTCTGGGAGGCACGTGTGTTCTGGGAGGCGCGCTACGGTAAACTAGCTTCGCAGGAAAACCAAGAGCAGCACACAAGCTACAAACTCTCCCTGCAGAGTTTTGGCAGCTGTTCCCTACTGATTCAAACAGGGCTAAAACAATCGCCACACAATCCCCATTTCTCCAGGCCATAATTCTTGCTTTGTAAAAGAATACGAAACCCCAAACAGAGAATCACATGTCCGAACCCTAACCACTACAGGTTATTATTTGTTTTGTGTAAAAATGAAGCTCAACACCTACAAATACACTAACTGCAGAGTGCAGATACATGAATACGTGCATGCCGGGATGCTTCGTCATTAACGAACAATGCATATAGTCAAAATCAATGTAATTAACACAATGACAAGAACAAACTCACAAGAACCAGTCACATATATTTATATGACAACAAAGCATGACAAATCAATCCAGCAACACTGCGAAGCTAAAACACGTATTCCACCGCACACTGAAGAGCACGAGCCATTCAAATATTATTCACATCAGAGGAAACAATATTAACCATATCATAAAAATGACACGATAGACAAATTAACACAGTAGTAACGCTACTGCAGATGTAAAAACACCCAAAGCAGTTCACTTAAAGACAAAGTCCATCCTCCTTTCTTTGTTTACAAAGAGTTTAATACCGCGGTTGTACAGAACATCGGTGCGGTTCAGTTCCAGCGAGAGGTCCTCCTGCGAACGTGTTCGTTGAGTTGTAGATCCACTCGGGTCTCAGCAAAAGTTTTCAAAAGCACCGTAGCTTGTAAGTGTCCTGCCGTGCTATGGTGTCGTGTTGCTGCCTTGGTTAGCCAACTCAGGTTAGCAAATCCAGTGTAGCTCCAAACAACAAGACGCTCAGTCGCAAATAAAACGCATTCTTAGCCATAAAATGTGTAACGCTTCTCCGACGCTGTTAGCCAGGAATACCGTTTGTACAAATCTTTTTCCTGGCTGGGTCAGGGCTGCTAGCTGTTGGGTTGGCCGACCCTTTCTTATGATGTCCAGCTTTTCTGGAAATCTCCTTCTCGAGAAAGGCGTTGCCAGTAACTCCCAAATCCGTTTCTCCTCCTTCAGCCATTGGATGTTAAAAAAACAAAGCTAGGTAAAAAAAAAAGAATCTACACCAAGCAAAACTCTAAAAATGTCATGTCAATGTCATAACTTCTTACATATCTTTCAACTTGCACTGTTACAACTAATACTAACTTCTGCTAGCCAGCTTCAGCTTCACAACAGTAATGCTAGCCCACTGACCAATCACGTCGCACGTTAATGCTGAGCTGCACATTAATGCTGACGTACTTGTAGGCCACCTACAAAGCTCTGGCAAGAATACGTACATGTCAAACTAAAAATCTGATTGGTTGAAGACTATGACAATCAACAATATCGTCCCCATTTACTTAAACTACAAAGGCTCTCTAGCGGGCCTCGGGCCTCTCTTCTTACCTAGAGACACAGAGGTGAAATCTGATTGGATAAAAGCTCTACTTAAAACAAGCTGCACTGGAAGCAGAGCAACTGAGGAAGACAGTAGCTGTGCAATGAGAAAATAAGCTAATGGGAAACATAATTAGAATACATAGTGTATTTATGAAAAATTCTTAAATTATAAAATAGCTATAACTTTGTGATTCTGTTTAGGCCAGCAGAGAAGGCTTAGCTGGCCCTGACGGCCCACCACTGGTTGAAACATATTTGTGTGCACACACAAATCTGTGTTCTTATGGATGCCATCTCGTGACTATTGAAGTTGTATGAGTTTAATGAGAGCTGTTTTGTGCTGATGAGGAGAACACACGCATCTGGAACTGCAGAATAAAATAGAACAGAAAAGATATTGTATCTATCGTGAAAATTACAAGATTAAAATTCTATAAACTTACAGTAAGTGTACCCTTACTTAGAGAGCGTGTGTGTGTTTGTGGTGTTATATAACAATACAAACTTGTTCTTTTCAAATCTGTAATTTCTTAGCTCTCAGTAGCTGTTTTCACCATCTCTACCCTATTCAATGGCCTGTAAATGGCTTTTGAGAAAAGATTGAATGTGACCAACCTTTTTGTTTTGTTGTCAATGCAGAAGAAGTTAAATTCACCTTGTCTTCTTTGGAGTGTAGCCCAAAAAAACTAGTTACGATCAAAAATAAAACTATAGTGGAAAATACTCTTCAATACTTCATCTTTTGATGTATTGTAGTTTTGTCTGTATCTCTATCTTATGGTGTGCTGTTGGCATTTGAAATTGGCCAAAACCTTTGGTCCAGCCAGGTTGAAAGTGCAGATGATTTTATGAGGATTTCTGAAGACAATAGACTGAAAGAAAAACAGTTTGCAGATTCACTACTAATGTTCTAAGGATAGTAAATGATGCCACTGGACCCAAGTAGATCACATGTCTGATGCTGTGCATCAGTGCTCAGCTGCTTCCTGTATACTCCATAACTTTCTTTCAGAAATGAGAGATTTTGCATTGTTCCTCCCTGTACAGATGACATGCTTCGCTCATGCGTGTGCATGAAAAACTAAAACTCTTCTGAAAAGTAAAGGTTAAAAAGATGTTACCAATGTTAGGATAGTTATAGGCCTATACAGAACAAATTGACCTATGCAATATCACTTTATATATGGGTATTATGTATCTGAATTATGGAGCTGATTTATCAGGACGTCAGCACAGAGCCTACGTGTACACCCTCTGATGGCGAAATTTACGTTGATTTTCACACCATCTTTTTTGAGGGGGTTGACCCCTCACATGTTAGAGGGCTATTCATGTCCTCATAGAACTGGAGTTTCATCCAGTAACTACAATTAACTCATTCATGTTAGCTCATGTTAGCTCATGTTGCGTGTTTCAGCAGACCTCTGCCAAACCACAATTACATACTTTTTTAAAATGTTATTAAGCTTTTTGTTAAACAAACAGGTGAAGAATTATACAGACAAAGGTGTTACACAACATAAACAGACATTAATATAAGACGTATAAAACTGATTATGAATATGGTACGGACTTAGCTTGTATTTGTTATAGGGAGTATTGTAAGTGTTTGTGTGCATGTATACAAGTGTGTTGTGTAAGTGTTACAGATATTCCTACTGTATGCTGTACAACATAACGTAAGTTAAAAGTTAATTGATCCCAGCATGGTTAAACATGATCAAACATCGGCATTGAGAGACAGACTTACTTGTTGTCTGGGAGTTCCAAGTGTAGCATGGAAGTCATTCAGTAGATGTGCAGTCATGCCAGAGGCTTTGGAGTAGCTGCAGGTTCAGGAAGCAAGGCATTCTGTCCTTATATGCAATATGGACGATATGGAAATCACACTCTCCTTACCCTCGCCCCACAAATCCTTCATCTCTACACAAAAACGATGACAGGGAAATAAAAGTTAAACCACTGTCACATGATAGAAACTGTAAGCATAAAAAAACGGAAAAAAGACAGCAGAAATTCTGAAGATTGTTGTTGAAATCCACAGAATGCAAAAAACATATACAAATATAATAAGATAAAAAGATTTAAGTGCTTGGTAAAAAATGAAAAAGTATGTTACATTCATTCTTTATTTTCTAATGCCTTTGTTTTATTACTCAGTGCCAATATAACCTTTCAATGCCAATGTTTCCTTTTTCACTTCAGGTTTTCTTTTCAATGCTAAAATATTAAGTCACTGTCCCGGCTCCATGTCACCCAATGTAATGGGCAATTGGCGTGTTTTAGTAGTTTTTGGACAGCAGTGGAGCTCTGTGGCACAGAGGAAAACCGTTGAAAAGTTTGCAATCTCCTGCTACAAAAGCTTGATGGGCCACAGTCAAATTTCGGAGAGGACTACTCTATATTCTTGAATGGTCTTTCAAATAGATGTTACTTGTATGAAGGGTTGTTTCATACATGGAGAACAAAATGCTGTGCAATGGGTCAATCAACTGACAGACACAGACAATACAAACAGAAGAAACCACCAGTCATCGGTAAAATAAACTGGAAGATGAGCATCAAAATGTGTGTAGATTAAAATAGTTCAGTGTCAAGTGCACAATAATGCTTAAAACAAGCTGGAATTAACAGGCAACGTGTTGTGCTTCCAGAAGCTCTACTGGAACTTGATCTGGTAATATCAGCTAAACATACTGTTGACTGAGTTCAAACCTGTTCAAACCTGTTCAATCACACCACTGAGTAGACCACAGCTTCCCAAAATATTCAGAGACCAATCTTCAGTAATGATCTAGAGTCCCTTCGGCTTTTGTGGACTGGAAAACAAATTCCAAATCAAAGTGTATTTGGGGAAAAATGGTTACAGCAGTATTTTACTCATTTCATTCTTCTTGTAAATGTAAATAATACATTTGTTGTCAATGTAACAGGTGGTTCCAAACTTTTGAACAGAGTACATCAGACATTGATACACACAGAATACTTGTTGGTTTAACCTTTAATGGAATTTGTTGACAATAAGAGAAATAACGAATATCCCACAATTTATCCAAATGACTCTAGAATACATGAGACTAAATAGAGTTATGAGGTTTGGCCAGTAGATGGCAGTGATTTATGTTAGTGGCACAATTGCTAAGAACTGAAAAAAAGAACCTGCAGGCTTCATTTCTTGGTGATAAAAATATAGAAGATAACTTTTTGTAATGTTTTTATCACATTATTGGCTGTGTAGCCTTGTGTATCACAATAATGATATAAACGTGGCATTATATAAGCTATTCAACATGATGAGATTGAGATGGGTCCGCCCTTGTTCAATTTGCCTATTGAACTAGACGGTCACTTTCAATGTCTGTGACAAATTAATTGAAATTAAGCAGATAATAGTGCTGCTTAGATGGCATACAGCAAGGAGAATGGCGGCAGCAATCAAACCTTTTACGTTTAAACAGTACATGGATGATGAAAGATAAATAGCCCTCATTCATCGCTTAACAATGAAGTGGTGTCAATTAATTTAATGAGATGCAGGCACCGATGGCACATTGTAGAGAAAATGGCCTAATTCAGGAGCTTTCAGAATAACAGCTTTCATTTGAGGTAAATTAGATTTTTGTTTTGTTTGGGTGGATCACAATAAGTGTCACTCATGGTCCATTAACAAGGATCATTGTTGCTGAAAAGGAGATCTCTCTTTCTCTCTTTTGAAGGAGCAGAGGTAGCCATCTATGGTGAGAACAACACCACATCTTTTTTTGCACTCTATTCGACTCGTACCGTTGTTTCCCTTCACTTTCCAGCAGACACAGCCACAGTCATTTCCCTCCAAAATGTAGAAGGGGCATTCTCCATTTTCCCGTCATTAACCCGCGCAGATTGATGCCCACCAAGTGTGGGTCCGCTTCCAAAGTACATTGTTTCAGAGGAAAATGACCATGACATATTCTCACAAAAGGCTCCATTTCATAGAGCCAAGGCAGTGGACACAGTCTTATTCCCATCATCGTGTTCTCATAGTCCTCCTCAAAGCGGGTAAGCCTTTTCACACAGTGCCATTGCATAGTTTACAAACCCAATGGGCATTTCTCATTCAAGCCAAAGATTCCTATTTAAGCAACTCCATTCATCCCTCTTGACTATGTTTTACACCTCGCTCGAAATATAGCAAAAGGATATTTGAGTATAGTCAGTTTTTTCATTTACCCATTCAGTGTTTGTCACAATATTTCTTTGGCTTTTGTATTTAGGTGTCTGTATCTCGGAAAGAAATATTAGGCTGTGATGTTTTGCCAGTGTTGGAAGCATCACGTTCAGCTGCATGTTGTCTATAATGCATTCTCCAACTTGTTTGAGTCTGAGTCATTAGAGAGACATCCCTTACCCTTTTGGCCTCATCGAAGTGAAGGGCCCTACACCTAGGCAAACCCCCCCCCCCCCCCCCCCCCCCCGGACGCACAACATAACGGCAGGAGAATTAGGCTCCCCTCGTCCTCTCCGTAAGCACAACAAAGAGGCTCTCTGCTATTTATTTTAATGAGATCTTTTCATCACCATCAGAAAGAACATTTTAGCCTGCAATTTTCAAGCCATTTCATAAGCTGAAAATTGCCGTTTGTGAACCATTTCCCCGCTAGTAGCTCTCAAATACACTCTCATTAGTGAGCCTGGAGGTGAAAATTCGAAAATTATCTGTAAATACAGGCACATAATCTCCCTCATCTGTTTCAATTTCAGAAGTCTCTGATAAGGCCCAGCTCTTTTTGTTTGAGGACATCATCATTCTAATAATTGTCTAATGCCCCTTGTTCCTTTGACCTTAAAGTAAAGGCCTATGTGACATTCAGGTCTCATTAATAAAGCTGCTTACCAACAATTAAATCAGTTACCAATAATATGATTGAGCTTGTACTGTACATATATGGACATAATGATAATTCCCAATTTATTTCTTGTCTCTTATTTTCTAAATGGATTGCAATTAGCAATAGAGTTATAACTTACTGATGCAACTATTAGTCTCTAGTTATTGAACATATGATCATTGTTGCTATTGTCTTCTTTTTAACCTCGCAGCCAGCTGCTCAGTGACGATGCCTATAATGACCTACGCTATGACCCCAACTGGAGGACCAACCTGAGGGGAGCTGGCCGCTTCAACGAGAGTCCACACATTTCTGTTGAGGAATATTACCAGGTCCCTAAAGAGAAACCTGGTCAGTCATGTGGTGACAGCCAAGGACCCGTAATAAAAGGAGGATACAGATACATCATCGACACAAGTCCAGCTCTTCTGGTGACTCCTGATATGGCTGGCAATGAGCCTGCGCAGCCGTACCGCCTCCACCCAGAAGATGTTCAGACTAGCACAGTGACATCACCCCACTTTTACAACCATACGTTACAACTTCAATCACGAGAGGCTGACCATTCAAAGCCATCCTGCAGTATCACTAAAAATGAAAGTGACGAAAGTTTGCTGAAAGGATTCAGAGCGAAGTATTTGAATAGCTGTGACAATGCTGGGGAAAATGCAAGCACGT
The DNA here is from genome assembly GCA_032191485.1 of Leptoclinus maculatus. Taxonomy (NCBI): domain Eukaryota; kingdom Metazoa; phylum Chordata; class Actinopteri; order Perciformes; family Stichaeidae; genus Leptoclinus; species Leptoclinus maculatus. The sequence continues at coordinate 1,417,824 of JAVDOI010000001.1, forward strand.
CTCCTGAGCTGACCAAGGATATTCATGCTATGTACAGCCTGCAAGAACTGAGGCACACACAAGGGGGACCCACTCAAATACAGCAAATGAGCACATTTCCCAAGGTTTTATTCAACAAAAAGCTAGAAAGACTGCCAGAGGACATAGTGGAACGCAACAAAACAACCCTGGGACGCAACACGTCCACATATGGCTCCTATGCGAGTGTGCATGTACGTAAGCAGGATATGCCTCATAACGTCAATAAGGTATGTATATCATTTTGGAGTTTTCTCAACCAACAACATATGATGACGGTTAAAATTCCTGAATGAGAATTGGATTTTTGTCATGTGATAAATTCTCAAACAGCTCTGTAATGGCCACTCATAGGCAGGCCCTCTCTTGAAACAGGTTGCAATTACAGAAACAGACAGCAGGAGCTGCACTAACATTGGTAATGATTCTTGGGCTGTCGAGCTTTTGTTACACTTACAGGACTTAAGGTTAGGTTTCACTGGGGACTACCGGAAATATATATTGGAATGAAATATGCAATATGAATTCTTTAAATCACAGAATAAACGGTCACTGTTTACACTTGAGTTTTTGTGATCTGACGCTTGGCCTTGTTTGGTGATGGACAGATTAATCTATTTGATACTGGCCTCTATGAATTACCTTTTTTTAGATTGTTTGTTTTGGAAATGAAGATGGCAGATTGTGGTTGTAGTCATGATTGAGGTATTAGGCCTGAACAGCTATTGGCAAGTTTGTGATGTTGTGTATTTTAGGCAGTAAGTATAGCTTTTGGAGTATCAGCGAATTAATGTGATAGTGATGATAGCGCAGTGGTATGTTTTGCGATGTCTTAACCCATTAAGATGTTTTAAACACAGAGGTCAGTTCTGGGGCTTGTTAGTGCTCCTGCACAATACATGCTGTTGTGTCTTTATGTCTATCAGAGATCTGCATTTACTGTCCACTCAGATGAAAAGCAGTGTGAGTGTCAGTATATTTACTCCTCTGGGAGACACTGTTAATGGGCAGTTCCTTGAATGCAGCTTTTCCCCCGAGCACAATATAGGCCTTGATTGTTTGCTTCTTTGTTTTTTTTTCCTTCTGCATGAGCCAAGTTTATTCTCATTTAGTAATATTATTGGTATCTATATACCTTTTATTGTCATCTCAGACAACTAAGAGAATATCCTATGATGTTTGCTCTGACCCGGTCTGCAAAATTAATTTGGCAGAGGAGCATAGCTGTTTTCATCTGCCTTCTTCTCCACCATATAAAAAGAGCTATGACTGGCAATGCAGTGCTTATTATGAGTTGATGTGTACAACAAGAACATCAGAGACGCATGGTTACCAATAGGCTCTTAGAGATCCCTGCACCTGGCACAGTGGCATAATTGGTCGGGATGGCCCGAATTCCCCATTTGTTGGGCCACAAGACTGTTTGCTGGCTATAATATCCCCCAACCACCTGAGCCCCAGTCCTCGACAATGTCTCATATCATCACCATTTACATAGTCAAGAGCCGTTAGCTTTGTCCAATGGTAAACAGAGCCAGAGCCTTTCCCTCTCTGGAACCCTTGTGTTTTGTCATTTCCCTCTGAATTCGCTTATTAGTTTTCCATTGCCCCGTCTCCCCAAAGACGTGTCTTACTTAATGGGGGACATAGGGCACAAAAGAAGGGGCACCAATTTGTCGTCTATTTCCTGTTTTATCATAAGATTAATCTATGAATTGTGTATGTTCTGGCAAATGTATAATGTATCAACAAAGCTGATCAGAAATTGGCTTAAAGCAAAGTCCTTTTCAACCATATTTAAAAAAACAGACTCACCAAAATATAGGAATATCTATGTAAAAACTTCAAAAGATCCAAAACTCTTTAGATGCCATCATCGTGAGACTTCTCTTTGACCTGCATTATTGAATAATTAGAAAATAAGAGGCTGAATTAAACATGACAGTGGCAAATGCTCAAGGCACATTTAGTTTAACTGTTTTAATTTAAATGCACAAACATTGAACTGATTCTACAGAGTCACAGTTTCTAGTCATTAAGACAGCACCTTCTGGTGCCTCATGTCTCAGAATGGTTTGGAATAGGTATTTTTATTTTCACAAGCACTGAATGAAATATTATATCATCATAAGATTAAAGAAGTAACATATGAGAATATTGTTATCTTCTACCTTCAGTATTTGATATTTTGAAATGTAATTTTAAAGGTCAGATAGACAAACAGATTTTTTTTTTCATAACTAGGATAACCACATGTTATATCACAAAGCTTGTTGTGCTTCCTCCCACCCTTCCTTGTCCGTGGCTTCTTGCAAAAGATAGCAACACTCCATGTACAAATCACATCAGTTTCACAAATCAATATGTGTCCAGACATGCCAGTTGTTACTAGGCCCTTTTTAAAACAGCCCTCTTTTGAAGAGCACGGCCATCTGAAGGCAACTTTGTGATAATTAGACGTGTTATTAAATGTACACAATTTCCTAATGCAGCAAATGTTTAGCTCAGCCAAGTGGCAGTAGCCATGATTGGCTTCATCGGGGCTTGGGCCTCCTTTGATAAAGACAGAAGTAGCAGATCAATCTTCTGCTATTGCACTCACCCCTTAGAGTCCCTACTCCTCTGGCAGACCCTCACTTCAAAGCCAGGGCAACATAATGTACAATCTTTTAATAGCTTTAGACCAAAGCTCTGGGGAGCTCTCTGCCACTGTATACCCTGCCTCAGTCTAAACACCTAATCAAGATTACCTGGGCTGGCCACAATAGCAGCTAAATGCAATTCAAGATCCACAGCCCCTTTGAAGTCTTCATTGCAAAAAGCAGATGTTTCCCGGGTACAGGAGGTAATACAGCTTGCTGCAATTGCCAGACTTTGTTGTGACATCGTCTCGCAGGGAAGCAATTACGAGCCTCCCAATTTAGTAAAAAAGATATTACACAGCTTACCATGCTCAAAATGCAATACAGGCTTGATCATTTGCTCCAACTGATTGGGAGGTTTATAATGGGGGACAAAAGGCAATGGCAGGGGGAATGGGTAAAGGTGTGTGTGCAAGTGTGTACACTGCTGGACATGAAGTAGTCACTGACACCTGCTCCTGATCTTCAAACGACTGCTCTATCCTTATTGATCATCTGTAACAGCACCCACATGTCTAAAAGGCTCTCTGTCATTTCAAAAAGATCCCCCTATTTGGTTGGTGAGTTCATGTATGGCTCAGTTAATTGCCAAAAGCATAAAAATGTCCTCAAAAGCCACAGACAGAGGACCATAGAGCTTACACATTGAAACAGCATGAGATCTAGGTGGTTTGTGCAACAGTGCCCTGACTTCCTCTCAGCATAATAGTAGCATCTTAGCCTATTAGATGCAATCACAAACACACTTATTGATGGATATGTTACAACTGGATCCACTCATTCCTTGTGACCTTATTCAAGCTCACATAATTGGTGGAATTCAGTGGAAAAGTCTTCAGCCTGTCAATACCATCGATCCACTCAGATGGTCCTCTGCCACGGAGGGGAGACCTGAAGTTAACTAAATGATTTTCATTACAGCATTAACTGAACATATTTCCATGCCACAAACGGGTACATTAGTAACAACTGAAAAAGTAAATGAATGTATTATGATGTAGTAATGGATGCAGTATTGATGCCACTGTTTCTTTTGCAGTATTGTGTCTATGGACACTTAGATGTTTACGTTCTTGCAAGAGCCAGCTGCTGCACAGTTGGGACACTATCACCTTGTCTTCTAATTTCCTTTAGGGAATATAAACACAGTGGCTGATGCTGTTGTTGCACTGGGGCTTGCCAGGGATGATCTTTAAAAAAAGAAAAAAGAGCAGCCGGAGTGAAAAGGAGAGGATTTGAGAAGCATTATTATTTCGAGCACTTGAGCAGCCACCTTGGCGCTGCCAAGCGGATGAGGATAAATATTTTCCCACTGGAATGGGCAAAGCTGATGGTTGCTAAATCAGCGGCATTAGATGCATGATGTTATGTTTCTTTATTTGAACAGGGACAATTTTCACTTGCTCATAGACCTCCTGCTAAATAATTTGGTGAGATCATGCAAAGAAGAGCTCCAGCCCTTCTTACACTTGGGAAAGAATTGTGCCTCTTATAAAGAGCTCGTGTTTGTCTGTTGTTGTTTTTCTGATGTGAATGGGTAGATTCAGAGTTGATGCTTTGTCCTCCAGATCAATTTCAGAAATAGGCAAAGCTATACTCTGCATGTTATCATATCTCACAGAATGCAGAAGATTCAGACAGTCAACATTCACAGCAGCAGTCTTTGCCTATGATGATGGCAAAATCAGACCCACAATTAGAGTTTGTATGCAGGTATTAAAACACAGTATTCCAGTTGTGTATGGTAGTGACTGTTTCTGTTATTACATGCCTATTTTCTGTTTGGATATGGAGGTTTTATGTGGGAAATCATGTTATATGCTTGGATCTTGCCATATGTCTGGGTTTTGTGAAATAATACCCCTGCATACCAAAGTCACTATCAGTACCCTTTTGTTGCTCTGACTTTTTACATCAATGAAAAAATGTTATCCTCAGACTGTTAATCCTGCTCTAACCCCAGGTCACCCAGATCAGCGAAAGGAAGAAAGCCCAGCGAAAAGAATACCCCAACCACCTTCAACCGCAGCAGCAGCCCCCTGCCTCGGGGGTCAAAGCTGACTGGGGAGACTGTCTGAGCTCCCCATTGGCAGGACCGGCCGCCGTAACTCAGCCAAACCCCCAGAAGATGACTCCATCGCAGCCTTTGCTCCCCACCATCCACCTCAACATCAACCTCAACACTTCTTCCCATCTCCTTCCGTTAATCCAGCAGAGAGGCCAGAATGACATCATCAATTTAGCGTCTCTTCATGGTTGTCCTCATTGGAGCCTTGCATCTGAAAATGAACTTGCCTTGTCCCCTGGATGTCAACAAATACATCCAGGAATGTCCTCCCAGATGTCTTGGAGAGGGGTAAACGCACATCTGCACCACCGAGACCTGGAGAGTTGCTCCGAAGAACGACAAAGGTGAACCATTTATAGAATTTGTTTTCTGACCAAATCTCACAATTTGAGGATCTCATTGGTAAATTGGATCATTGCTGCACCGAATAATAGCGGTCAGATAGAAGAAATAGAGCAAATGAGGTTAAAAAACACACTAGAGCGATCACAACACAATGGTTAAATGAAATCACAAATGACAGAACACTTACCGATTAGCAATGTTACACCAAATGAAAAATAAAAAGAATATAAGCATATGCAATATATAAAATAATACAATATGAAAAATACTTTTTGGTGTAGTAGTCTATTATTATGGGTGTCATCAGTATTCATCCACCAATAACTTTGTGTTTCAGGACAGCTGCATTAAAGTGGCCATTAACCTGTGAAGGGGAGGACCAGCAGCAAGTTCCACAAAACCTCCTCAGGACACCCACCACCCCTTTGTCACTGGGCTCTGGCTCCTACCCACTTCTGCCGGCTATAGGAAAGTCAATGACAGGAAAAGATTCTGAGCTGAGCCCTGATGGGAACACAGCCAATCCCGTCCATAGAAGCAGCTCTAACGGCTACCTGGTTCAGATGGAGAAACAGAAGCAGCGAAGGGTGAGAGTCACTTACAAGGTTGGTGCGTCATTTGTGAATGCTGACAGTTTTGTCACCTACTTTGGAGGTTATATTAGTTTTTCGTCAGTGTATCATTGTATTTCTGTATAGCTGCCTATAATCTGGGATGTCACACAGATAATAAAAAACACCACGTGACTATTTGTTTGAAATCCATGCATTTTAAAACTGTGGTTAAACAGGGCTCAAGGGCCACAAAACTCACTCAACACATACTGAATAATTGTGTTCTAGTTAGAAAAATAAGGACTCATTATGCAGTTTCACCTAACAAAAGTGACACATGAATTCTTCAATTGAGTGGCATTCCCTTTTAATCCCCACGTACACGAGAGGTTACACAAATAAATTCCCCTTTGAAGTCCCAGATAATCCCCTCAGCTGTCTCCATGCAGGGACAGCTTAATCCAGCAGGAGTGTTCTGGTGACTAAGGGCACAAAACATCAGGTTAATTGTCTAGCTCCACTAAGCTACACTTAATTGCCATAAGATGATGACTATATAAACCACAGAGCTGCAGGCTCTGAAAAGCCATTTAAAGATGTGTTAGAGGATAAGGTGATTAGAAGGGAGAGAGTCTGTGAGGTGCAGGGCCACTAAAGATTACCATTTGCATTTAATGATTTGGCTGTTGGTTTTTTTCCAACTCTCCTTTGGTTTGCCAGGCTGAGATGGGTCCTGATGTCGGGTATATTTAAATACAGGTGACTGTCGCAAAAATACTTCCTGCTGTTCAAGCCGGTACAAGTCTCACTGGTGAAACTAATCCCATAATTGGTGCAGACTGACAACAAACAAACAAAATATTGATATTTTAACATAGTGTTTTTGCCATGCTTTAAGTTTACCTTGCACAGCTGGATTTGCAACATCACAGGATTATGTTAAAATCACGGGATCACAGGATATCCATCTTCTTGAAGTAATGCCTTTTTGTCTGAACAACTTCTGGCCAGACCAATCACCAATGACAGCTTGTCAGATGGTTCTCTGTAACAAACCATCTGACTCATCAGGTTAGCTTTAAGTGCCATAATACAAAAGGATAATGTGATCTCTGTGTGCAAACATTTGCACATGACTGGCCATGCACTTAGCAAATATACCTTTCTATCCCGCAATGTCCCCAACTGCAGGCAAACGGGAAAATTCAGGCACAAACACAGACAGATATGTATAGAGTATGGGGGACCTCAACTAGTCGACTATTTGATGATTTGATCTAAGGAGGAGCCTGATTTCACTGCCAGTCTCACAGTCGAATCGTCGCAGTGTCGGAAAAACGTGATTATGAAATAAAGGACCATTCTTTTCTGGTTATATGGGGGTGCTGAATGTCTGATTTTACATAAATTGCTTGGTTTCTCCCAATAAATTCTAAGATATATCCTTTTTTGGGTTAAATAGCAGTCTATTCAAGGATTCAAGGATACAAGGATCATTCATTTTCATAATGCCACACAGGGATGCACAATGAAATTCAGTTGTAGTTCATTCACAACAAACACATGACAAACAAAAAACAATTATGAATTTGCATCATAAGGAATGTAAACAGCAGCAAGAAAAACAATTCTCTGGGCAGATACTATGGCCGACATCTTCACATTAGATGTTGAGGAATGTATTCCGTCATATGCCATTAGTGATAAACACGAAAAAATAAATAAAATATAGACAAAAATTTAGCGAAATTCATGGGCACTATCGGCCACAGCATGTACATGTGCCACCGTTGTCATAGTTTTCAATACTGTAAGTAAAATTTTCAAAATAACTAGTAGTCTCCTTAGTGTGTGTGTGTGTGTGTGAATAAATCTAGAGTAAGTTGCACTATCCAAAATTTGCGGGACCATCGGAGCAGCATCTTGGCCTCACAACATAAAGCTACTGTTTCAAAATCAAAGAATACATTTATTAATCAGAGTGCTCACATAAAAATGTAGCACTACCAGAGCTCTAGACATTTTATGAATTTATGAAGGATCTCTGAAATCTGCAGAGGAAGGCGCTAGAAACAGATGTTTGTGGCTCTCGTTGACTTTCTCTTCACCTCCCTGTCGTCTCCCTTCTGTCAGTGGATTGATACAATGGGTGGAAATGTAATAAGAACCGGAAGTTTGATTTACAGCCATGAAAAGCAAGCGGGCTTAGAAACCATGTCTGTCATTCTGTCTGTCTCATCGGTCTCTGCTCATTAGAGTATTTTGGATAGCCGGCACTGTACACGCACACTACACACAATAAACAGCACGGTCCATTATTATTATTATATTATAACAGCTAGACGATAGTCACGTGTATCTCGGACAATCATTTTGTTGTTTTTATATATTTTTTAATATAAAGTTTAAACAGAGGGGGGATCAGTGAGCAAATCAGTCAACGATGGTCAATACTTGACCAATCAGATCAGTCAGGGATACCCCTGGTATAGTGTATCATATGTATTGTTACCTCAACTAACAATTGAGTTAGCTAGACCCAAGGAAGGCTAGAAAGTATGGTTAAGTGTTTAGAGTTGTATTCACACTGGAGCCTTCACATATTCATCCTGTGGTGCCCAGCTTCCTCACCCCCTGACCTCCCGTCTCTTCCACCATGTTAACCATCATGTCTGACGAGATTACAGGCTCAATTTGTAAAGCAGTCTTGTTGCAGCGCCCGGGCATGAAAGCAGATGAGCGTGACTTAGGGGTGGAGTGAGAGGGGAGAGGGCTTGGAAAGAAAGGTACCCTGTTGTGTCCATGGCCAATGGCTAAAGCAAACTGAAATCCTCCTTCCGAAAAGCAGCCAGTAAAATCTGGAATGATTAGCTCCCTTTTGTCTGGGGCAGCTTGTAGATTGCATGCCCCCATGCGCATATGGTCACACACACACACGCCATCATCACCAGTGGCTGCTTAGGAGCGGGTATACAGTACATCTCTTTGTTGCTGTGCAGTATCACTTTAACCTCAGCTCAACATCGAGTTCCCTGAGAAAAGTACTTCAATGTAATATCAAAGCCTGATTAGGAAATATTGCATGCTATGCAAAATCCTTTCAAAGCTGACACAGTATTTATACTTTATACTGTTTGTGTCAAGTTATTTAACAACCACTGGTGCACACAAACTAATACACAGGAGTAATAGGTTTCTGGTTTATTTGGAATAGTTAGGGTGGTTAGCAAGACCTACATAGCAACTATCGAACAAAACACCACTTACACACATTTACCATCAAAATCGACAGAAAAAGACCTCACGAGACAAACATATTGTTTGATTGAGAGGCAATCTCACTGAACTACAGTGCATAAGAACATGTGTATAATCAATTTAATGTAAAGAAAAAAGTCTGCAGCCAGGGGTCTCTGTGAGGCTGTACGGAGGCTCTGTGGTGCTTTGAGCTAAACTGTCAGCATTGACATGCTCACAGTGGCCATGCTGAGGCTGATGGGAATGGCATTAGTTTCACAGGTCATAAACCAAAGTATGAATTGATTACATTTTGAAACTAAATGGAATGATCACCCCATTATTACAATTCATCCTGAGGGGGACATGAATGTCTCAACCAAATTTCATGGCAATTCATCGGATTGGTGTTGAGATGACTTTCAGATGGGTTGCCACCATTTTACTCATTTCATTTCACACACTCATGGTGGTGCTAGGCGAGGAAAAGTAATTATGATAAATTGTCTGGGAACCATGAAAGTCTGCACACAATTGGCTGCCAATTCATCAAGAAGTCTTTGAGATACATCACTGGATAAATGAGAACTTTGATATGCAAGCGGGACAAGATGATTATTCAGAGAATCACCACATTCATCAGGATACATTCTCTGGGCACCATGAATATCTGTACCAAATTTCATGACACCCATCCAAAAGTTGTTGAGACAATTCACTAAAAAGGTCACCCTCATGGTGTCAGGGGATCATTCATGTCAGTGAGCTTCATCGTCTGGGGACATTGAATGTGAAACAGTCACTGGGTGTGAGGCATGTGTGTGGCTGAGCATGAAACAGAACCAGGCTTTATCATGTCAAGAATCCCCCAAACAGATGCACTTAAGGAATCAGACCAAGGAATGCCATCTAGACTTTGATATATTTCACCATACACAGTTACATACACAGTATATATGTTGTAGTTAGAGATACTGTAGTGTAACCCATAGTACTGTTGTTACGTTCCCCTTTTTAGGGTCTAAGGGATGAGGGGAGTAATAAAGTAAAATTCCCAGTGAAAGAGAATCATGACCAACAGATGAGTTAACAAAAGAATATTTATTAACAAAACGATTGACTGCTCAAACGGCAGCAACTGAAAGCTACATTCTTATGACGAGAAAGCGACACTACTTGACACTATACAAACAACAGCCCACATGACTGGTACAAAGTTGATGTGATCCACAGCTTCACTACTGCGGTTTGGCCCAAGGGGCTGTCCGTATAGAGCTCCCAGCTTCTTATCCACCACTAATCAGTGATTGAGCGCAGCCGCGTTCGATCACCCGCCACAGCTTGGCATCCCGGGAAATGGGCGGCACCTGAGATGACACTGAGGGTGGGCAGAGGGAGAACACAAACAACAGCACACGTAACAACTGTATTTAAGCAATATTGAAACTATTCCTCAAATGAGCACTTTCTGGCACACTTATAGCTCACTGGAGTCCACTGCATTGTAATGTTTGATTCATCAGTGTTTCTCTTTGTTTCTGCAAGCTAGTGAGACGGCCAAACAAGAAGAGTGTTACAGAATGTTTGGTGAAGACAGTGTCACTCACGTTGAGGCTTTTATTTTCTCAGTGCACCATTTGAACCCAATGACAAACATCAAAATTGATCCAAATTGCAGTCAGGAATCTATTGTTTGAGCCATTTTGACTGCCATCAAAATAAATAGAGTTCAGTTCAACAAAGGTCAGCTTCAAATGAAGTAATCAAAAGTGTGACTTGATGTTTGATCGCACAAATGGTGTCTTGCAAAACTTGAATCTCTCTCTGTCTGTCTCTCTGTCTCTCTGTCTGTCACTCTCTCTCTCTCTCTCTCTCTCTCTCTCTCTCTCTCTCCCCCTCCCTCAGGCATACAGTCTTAAAGACTACAAGCAGCTGAAGTCAGATATAAATCTGCGTGGCCTGGGTCCTGACTACACAGCCATGGAAGAGACAGTAAGTATTGACCTGCAACATCAGTCAGTGTCAACTCAGCAGAAATTGTCACAGACCCAACCGTTTGTGTTAGGTGGGTTCATTTATCCAGAAACTGCACAGATATATCAACATGTTGCATTGACAGGCCTGTCATTTCTTTTCTTTTAAAGGGACACTGTGTAAGTTTTAGTGGCATCTAGTTGTTTGAGCCCCCCCCTTTCCAAGTGTGTCGGAGAATTACGGTGGCCTACGGGATAGGTATCTTTAGGATTTGAGTACAACTAGTTATTTATAATTTAGATATAACTAAATATTGTTTCTAGAGCAGCAACAGTTATGTTTACAAAAGCAAAAGTCTCTATATAAAGTCACTAATATCTCACTGGACAGAAATCTAAAATGTCAATGAAATGATTACAATTTCTGAGTGAAGTTTATGAAGAATGAAGAACACAGACACCCATCAGTATCAGTTCTTCCTCCTGTCCTCTGTCCTCCTGCCTTCTGTCCTCCTGCCTTCTGTCCTCCTGTCCTCTGTCCTCTTGTCCTCCTGTCCTCTCTCTTGCTGGCAGCCAGCAGAGAAGTTTAGTAAAAAAAGCTTTTGGCCAATCATTCGTGTTGTGCTTGTGTAAACAAAGCGGTGGTGGCTGACTGAGTTAGGTTTCACTTTCGTTTACATGTTCGCAGATGTATTGATAAAGTATTGGCTTTTTACTTGTAACAGTAACAAGCGTAGTTGCCATCAACTCGGGTATCCTTCACTTCACCACAGCGGCCTCTCTGTTCGCACTTCGTGTGTGTGTTTGTGTCTATGTGTGCGTATTTGTTTCAATATGTTTGTGTTTATGAGTGTTTGTGTCCATGTGTGTGTGTGTTTGTGTCTATGTGTGCGTATTTGTTTCAATATGTTTGTGTTTATGAGTGTTTGTGTATATGTGTATGTGTGTTTGTGTCTATGTGTGTATGTGTGTTTGTGTGTGTGTGCGTGTTTGTGCAGTGGTGGGCCGTCAGGGCCTGCAAGGCCTTCTCTGCTGGCCTAAACAGAATCACATAGCTATTTTATAATTTAATAATTTTTCTTAAATACACTACATTATAATTATAATTTATACAAATATTTTTCCAATTATCTTATTTTCTCATTGCACAGCTACTGTCTTCATCAGTTGCTCTGCTTCCAGTGCAGCTTGTTTTAAGTAGAGCTTTTATCCAATCAGATTTCACCTCTGTGTCTCTAGGTAAGAAGAGAGGCCCGAGGCCTGCAGACTCACAAGTGAATCCCTTTGCAGTTTAAGTGAATGGGGACGATATTGTTGATTGTCATAGTGTTCAACCAATCAGATCTTTAGTTTGACATGTTGGGCGTATTCTTTGACATGCCAGAGCCTGCTAGCTGGCCTAGCCATACGTGATTGGTCAGTGGGCTAGCGTGACATGTTGGGCGGTGACAATCCCAATATCTGCTGCCTCTGTCGAGCGGACATTTTCAGCCTCAAACGCATTAAAATGTATTCAAGAAATACAACTGGGGAGGCTCGACTGTCTTCACTGGCGTCCATGAAATCGAGAAGGACTTCTTACTGGAACTAAAACGCACTGATGTACTGAACAACCGTGAGATTAAACTCTTTGTAATCAAAGAAAGGAGGATGGACTTTGTCTTTAAATAGTGAACAGCAGCTCTGGTAAGTTAAATGCATTTGTTTTTACATCTGCAGTAGCTTTAATATGCTTGTTTGTATATTATTATTTGTACAACTTGTTTTTATGAAGATGGATTTTTGTTAGGAACCATTGTTACGTCCTATGTTGCTCTGGGGACATATTTAGCGGTGCCAGTGTTGCCAACTTGCAGACTTTCTCGCTAAATCTGGCGACTTTCCAAACCCTCATGGCGACTTCTTTTGTCAAAAGCTACTAGCGACAAATCTAGCGACTTTTTCTGGTGTTATTGGAGACTTTGCTGGTGTTTTGACTCAATAACGTTAAAGCACTACCGTTCTACAGTTACTGCCGTGAACGAGCAGCGGGTGCTGCCGTGAGCCCTTCTGCCGCCCCAAAGCACACACAGGTGGGTACTCTCACAGAAGCCTCGCGCTGCAGTCAGAGCAGAGAGGAGATGCACTCTCAGCGTATTCTCTGCAGTTAGTGTATCTATAGGTGTTGGCTTAATTTTTACACGAAACAAATAATAACCGTAGCTGTGTGAAGGCCCAGGTATAAAATGCACGGCCCGCCACTGTGTTTGTGTCTATGTATGTGTGTGTGTGTGTGTTTGTGTGTTTGTTTCAATATGTTTGTGTTTATGAGTGTTTGCGTCTATGTGTGTCTATATATGTATGTGTGTGTGTGTTTGTGTCTGTGTGTGTGTGTGTGTTTGTGTCTATGTGTGTGTGTGTGTGTTTGTGTCTATGTGTGTGTGTAGTTGGAGGAGCTCAGCCTGACAGAGAGAGCAGAGCAGCGCTGTGGTCACAAAGGACACCAAAACATTAAAAAGTTCTAATAAAAACACCAGTAACGTCGTGGCTTATCAATACTCTGGTGATTTAGCACCGGGGCCTGGTTAATACCGGGTTTTTAAGTATTTTTCTGTCTGTCTGTCTGTCTGCTTGCCTCCCTCTCCCTCCCTCTCTCACTCCATGCCCCCTCCCTCTCTCTCTGTCTCTCTTTCTCACTCCCACTCACTCACTCACACTCACTCACTCACTCACTCACTCACTCACTGTCTCTCTCTCTCTGTCGTCTCTCTCTTTCTGTCTGTCTGTTTGTCTTTTTCTGTCTTTCTTCCTCTGTCTCTTACTCACTTATATATCGTACAACTACCACTTCTACTACTACTACAACTGCCATTGCTACTACTATTACTGCATCTACTACTAAAACTACTACAACTACTACTACTACTACACATGCTATTACTACTAATACTACTACTACTTCTACAAATACTACTTTTACATCAACTACTATTACGACCACTACTAGAGCTATTACTATGACTACTACTACTACTGTTATTACTGCTACTACCAATACTACTATTACTACTATTACTACTACTCCTTCTAATAGTTCTACTACTTCTACTACTATTACTATTACTACCACTTCTACTACTACTTTTACTACTATAACTTTGACAGTAAAATCATTGAGCTTCAAGCTTTTCCTGCATTGTAATTCAGCTCTTAGCTTCGTTCGATAATACAGTTTAGCTTCCAAGTCTGCCAGTTAGATATTTCAACTAGAATGGGTTTCAGCAGTGCAGTCCAATGCTTTTGGCCTTCAACATGTTTCAGACAGGTGGTCTCCCATTTCTGTATTTTCAGCAATTTTTTTGCGATTCAGCATTATGAGGCAGAAATGAATCTGTAGACTAGTGTACACATTTTCTATTTTCTATTTCAGAGCCTCTCTGGTCTTTAAATAGAAGAATGATACAGAAGAACACAATACAAAAGCTGCCCTACATACCAGGATGTTATATTAATTTGTTGTTTTGCTGCAATACCAGCTGTAAGCAGTGACTCACAAATGTGATTAGAATTTGTTTGGACAAAATGATGTCTGTGTCTACATCCTGATGACGAGTGTCACTGTGTGTCCACTGACTCTCTTCCAACTGTCATAGTTCTTTATTTAAAGGCTCCCATGCTGTTCCACAGATACACTTACATCTACAAAGCAAATGAGGATACCTCAAAGAAGTTAAGTGCTTTATGCTGGGATCCCAGTATCTGTTAATCCCCAGTTGTAAAAAGTGAGCATGTTTGGCCAATTTACACCAGATTGAGCCCTGGGCATCTCCAGGTCCAAGCCTATTAGTGAATGATATGTGTAAATGTTGATAGCCCCACTGAATGGCTGGCTGTGTTTGGTATTGTTGGGCTGCGTGGAGAGGCTCTGCTGGGGGGAGCACAAAGAGAAGGGCCTTAAGGGAGAAATGGCTCAGTTAATTAAAACCCCCTTTTATAATCTGCTTCTATTTCTCTCTCACTCCCTCTCTCGCTCTTTCACCGTCATCATGCTGAGAAACTGAAACGACAGAAGCTGTATTCAAATGGGATCCGTGAGCAGAACAAAAAGATAAGTAGGATTCCCTTTCTACTGGCCAAGGACCCGGAAGGCAATGACAAGAAAGTTCCCAGGATGAAGGTGTGTGTGTGCTTCTTTGTATGTGTATGTGTGTGAAACCTAGCACATGTCTTTTTCACAACAGGAATGTGTGCTTGTGGTTATTTGAGAGACAAGTTGTGACTAAGCAAAATGACAAAGAGTGTATGAGATCAGGGAGAATGTCGTCACTACATGGATCCAACCTGGTATCTGGATTCACTAAGCATGACTGATCCTTGATAACCAGTCTCACACAGCTGGTTAGCACGATATCACTATACATTAGGGGAAAATACAGATTTTTTAAATAATGACTAACTTAACAGTTGCGCTCTTACTGTATGTGTATTTAACGACATACTTATTGCGAATAAATATAATATACACAAAACACCATGATAATTCAAAGTTAGGAAGATGTACTACAGAAAGGAGTACTGTAGAGAAAATGCAGATGAATGCTTGGCTTGATAAACCTCAAAGTCTCATCAGTGATGTTCAAAGAGTCCAGGGTACTATTTTTTATCTTCTTTAATCGTTTTTATTTATTGAGTCAATAGAATTTTTTTAAATTCATAATGTCGCCACATGCTTTGATGGAATTTGAGGGCAATACACTAAAAAGTCACTGTCAGAAATAAAATGAAATAATGTCACCATCATTTTATGTGTAATGTAATTTAATAAATTCCCAGTGACTAAGACGATGCGCCGGCACTCCAGCAATACACGTATTTAACAATATAATGGGACATGCAACAGAAGTAATCCTGACCATAAACCACAGAACAGCACATGGTCCATTGTAAATATATAGAACATATTGTAATCCAACAAATCAGACTTTAAAATACTCTCTTACTAATGATTAAATTCAGACTGACAGTCAGCAGATTATGCAAAAATAACCGACAGAAGTAAAGCACATCATGTACTCCAGCTGATGTGGCCGTGAGAAACCTTTCACTTCTCTCTTTTAACAAATCAAATGCTCCCACCTAGATTTGTTTTGTTCAGTGATCCAGATAGATTTATTAATTACTTTCAGTTTGAGATTTATATAGGTTATTTATTTAGGTATATTTTACTTTGACTTAGATGTTCAGTTCAACAGTTTTCCAGTTTTTCCATTCTGTAATAGAGTCAGAGGTTGTTCATTCGGATTAATTTAATTCTTTCATTTTTAATCAGGGTTATCATGCTGATTAATATGCAATTGTCTTTTTCCTGCTCCGAGCTATTATTATATCGACCTTTAAAAATCCACTATCGGTTGACCTCCAGTGACATTTATCATGTGTGATACTACAAATGATGATGAAAAACCAAGATTGAGCCTGGTGCTCTTTGTTAGGCTTCTTTAATTTAGTGT
This sequence comes from Leptoclinus maculatus, assembly GCA_032191485.1. Classification (NCBI taxonomy): domain Eukaryota; kingdom Metazoa; phylum Chordata; class Actinopteri; order Perciformes; family Stichaeidae; genus Leptoclinus; species Leptoclinus maculatus. The sequence goes on from JAVDOI010000001.1 coordinate 1,434,150, forward strand.
TTTACATTTTGTCTGGATCCCGTAGGGGTGATGTTATTAATCCAGACAGTTTATTGGTTAGTAGGTAAACTGTTTACACATTCTGACTCGATCTTTTGAACTTCACTTGCTCCGCTGCAGGTTAACCAGGCAGATTACCATGGTGACCTAATCTCATGAAACCTTTGTCCTGTTTTACGAAGTTTTGAAATGACGATGGAGAATTATACATCACATGTACTGTATTGTATTTTAATGTACCAGTAAAGTTATATAACCATGACATGTACCTTGTACTGTACATCAGATAAACACAACCATTCTGAAAGGTTGCAGTGGACTGAGGTTTTGCAGACATTTCTGGAGGACCAGTACCATTTTTGACTGCAACTTGTTTACAGTAATTAGTTAGTACATTAACATGCGTGGATCTCTCTCTCTTTCAATCTTAGGCCTTGGAATATGCCAAGACCATAGCCAAACCCCCTGTACAGTCTCAACCAAAACAGAGACAGAAACACCGGTCCGAAGGCTTCACTGAGCACGCTTCTTACTTGGACGTCTCCCAGCTGGCCACACTGGAAGTCCTTAGAAAACGGCATGAAGAAGAAAAGCAGGCTGTGGCACTCTTCAGAAAAGTACCTGCTGTCTGAGGCAAGCTGCACTTCCCGTAAACAGTCCATGGATCCCATGCTCTCATAGATATTCTAAGATGTAGGACACAACATGCTGCCTCATTTAATTAGTTCGGCCTAGTATCACGCCAACATAATAAATACAAAAGTTAGGTAATAAAGAAGTTCTCTGAGAAGACTGGCAGCCTTAGCCAGCATCCGTGTTTTACTTTTAACATTGTGTGTTACCAGAAAAGATTTGACAAGAAATTCATTAGATTACTAATTTCTAGTGTTTGTTTCAACCATAGATGCCAGATAATAGGTTTACAACGGTCATTTCGAAGCTTGGATTTATTTACTGGAGCCACCAAGACAGATTATAGGAATTAACTACTGAGATCCTAACATCTTCAGGTGTACTTTAAAAAAGAAAAGAGCAGTTTTGTATGGACTCACACTGTATCTAAGATGTTTTGGAACTGGTGTCTATTGCCACTTAAAGGAAGTGCAGTTTAAAGCATTTCTGCCTTGGCTTCACCACTCAGCTGCTACGGGTTCCTGCGTCTGAATTAGGCTACATTCACACCAAATCAGGTGTTGCAGCAAAAATGCCACTCCTTCCATTTATTTGAATGTGTGGAGTGTGTTTGGGATTAAAAAAACAACAACTCTGTGGCAAAAAATGTAAACAGAATCCTCTTTTGAAAAAATGCAAGCCTACATCACGCTCAGGTAGCCAATCACATTGGCGGTGATCAATGGGCCAATAAAATGAGTGTCACTAAATTGACTCTGAGCTAAGCACCTGATTTGGTGTGAATGCAACCTTCTTGGCAGTGTTGCAATGTGTAGTTGAAGTTTGAATGAACCTGTTGATGGTTGTAGCAGCGTGGTAACAATAATGCTACTGTCATGCATGATCAGCCAGTGTTGTGCTTTGACTCTTTGACTAATCAAGTTTAATGACATTCTCTCACTGAGTGTTCACCAGTCTTTGTGAGAACTATTGCGCTTGAAATGGCTAAACTATGTTGCAAAATATAGCATTTTAATAGTATCTTGATGTTATCTTCTCTATACGCAAACAATACTGCTATTAAAAACATGTCAAAGCAACTCTGCGTACCTGAGGTAGGCTGAACAGGACGTTACTAGATATTTGAGAATGATTAGAGAAGGGATTAGGTGGATAAAGATGCCCCCCCCCCCACACTTAGGATGAATTCTGTTGTTATGCCTCGTCTATTACATCCAACTTGTTGCTCATGAATTCTTCTCCAGTGTGTTAAGATGAATGATGAAGCAGGTGTAGCTCTGAATCCGTCCTTCCTGTTGCTGTAATATATATTTACACACACAGGAACATCCTATCACCTACCACAAGCAGTAAAGATTACATTAGATTTGTATTCTATGCATTATATTGATTTTTGTAATTGCACTTATGCAATATTATCAGACATAACTGTATATCTCAATATTTAACAGCATCTCTCTGAAGACCTACTGGCCTCAATGCAATGATGTCACTGACTGCACTGAGCCTTTTTCATTGATTCAGTCCACCTCCAACTATTCCACAGCACTGGTTAATGCCCACACTCAATTTTAATTTTTCCCCATATTGTTGTTGTAGCCACCTTATCACTTTGTCTCCTCTCACCCCATTACACACTGTTTAACTTAGAATATTCCACACGCCCTTTGTTGTGGGTCACAACCCCCCCTTCACGGAAGAGAAAACCTGCTCAAATGAAGATGACACTTTGAAGCTCCCCTGATTTGCTCGCAGTCCTGCGTTTATAGCCTTATTGTAAGTAGTAACTCCTCCCCAATACAAAGCACTCTCAAGCAGCTCATTTTACTAATTGAACCCTCAGATCATTATCAAAGCACTATTTACCTCTGTGCAATATTTTAATGAGATTATAGTCTCTATTTAACCCATCATGGACTCTTTGAAGCCCTGTGTTTTTAGTGTTAAGTCCTCAGATGCACGGTTGGAAACAAATGACCGAGCCCTTTTTAATTTAATGAGAAACGCCGCCTATCCAGACTGAGTCTCTTTGCTTCTTTTTTAGGTCCCACCTACTCATTTTTTGCCATTGAAATCCAGTTAATTGAAAGAGTCTCTCCCCGCTATACATGAAGGGGGCCAAATTAGCATCCCTTTCTGCCCATTGGGAAGCTAAGGCAGACGTGGAGGCTTTGATGTGAGAAGCACGCTTTCAGTAGGCGGCAGGCTTCCTGAAAATGAGCTGATGGCCCTGCTATTAGGTCCAAATGCAGATGCGTCCATGTGTTGCAAACGCTTAATCTTTTAATTGATCACCTTCTGCATGGCCTGTTCTCCACGTAGTTTTTTTCCCCACTGCCTGTTAATCACAATCACATTTTGAAGATGACATGAATTGCTTTTCAAAAGGCAGGAAAGGATGGTAACTCCAGCACGAAGGACGAGAGAGGAACGCATGCTATTGTGCAAATGCCCAGTCAGAGATGCAGTTTATGGTAAAAAAAAATAAAACATGTAATCAGGACTGTAAGATTCTTAGATGTGCGTATGTGTATGTGGCTCATGTGTTATCAAATATCAAAAAAACAACTTTACTACACCTCCCTCCATTGTTATCACAGTAATAATTGGACAATAAAGAGTTGACTACAACACTCACAAGAAGGCTGATCTTTTTTTATTAATCTGCTTCTACAGTTTTACAGCAGAGCTGTCTGTGGACCGGAGGTCAAATGTGCAAAGTGGATTTGATGTTAGTTGATATGCTTGACATTCGTTTGACAAGATTATTGAAAGATGAATGAGACATCCTGCAGCATGACCATTAGTATATTGCTTTGCCAGTGAATTAATAGAATAACACTGACGTGGTCCAAAAGCATTCACCATATTGCTTAAGACACAGGCAAAACTGCACTGCTGCAGGAAATTCCGGCTCCAAATGATAATGTTACCAGATTACACAAATCAAAAATCTTTAGAATGTTCACTGACAGTAAAATGCCAAAATGTGCATTGAATGTTTTTCTTGGATTGCTTTTTGTTGTTTTGTTCCATTTGTTCCAGGAACAAAACTCAGAATGTTATGTATTAACACTATATAAATGAAATGTGTAAAAATGTATTTTTACTGCAAAACTGAATTTGGACTGCTGCTGATTTAGAAATAATAATACAGTTCAAATCTAAATAAAATGTTCCCATGGCCACATTCTGCATCGGAAAAAAAAGATTTATGGCGGCACAATAAATACATTAAATGTTTGTATGCTTGAACTACAGTGCATTTTTATTTTGTTTCTTGGCAAATTAAATTCTCATATTTTTCTGCAAAAACAATATTTGTTTTTGGGTCAAATAGATATGTATTATTTCATATTAAATTATTATCAGAGGTGTTGACCATGACTTAAAATAAATGACAAAAACATTTTCATGAAAAATATAAGACTACTGGATTTCCAAGCACTTGCCTTAGGACCAACTATTTACACATGGAGTCATTATCTGCATTTTCAGAGACAGTTGCAGCAGAAACACATTGTTCAACACAGCTGCGCCACTATAATTGGTTTTATTCTGAAAAATGAACCATTTCTTTTGGTGGTCCGGATATGTACTGAAGATATTTCCATCTGATGATTGTTGTCATGACTGATTTTCTTGACCGAAATTCATCCATCAAGCTTTTATCACTAACAGATGTTATTGAATGCACGTGCCACACCCGTGAGTGTTATGAAGTAAACATCCTGCTGTTGTTTTTGGTGAATTTAATTCTAAACTGAGCATCATTTAACGAGAAATATCCTTGTAAGTTCAGTGTGTAAATAAACAAAGATCCTTGTCAGAGGCTTACCTTTAGTGAGGAATAGATACAGTAATCTTAAACCTGCAGTCTGGTGTAGCATCGCGTTAGAGAGCTGCTGACTAGTGGGGATGTCTCGCTGTCTGTGTTTTTCCTCTGTGTTAGTTGGTTGAAAGCGCAGCGGGCTCCAGGCCACCGCGCAGGATGCCCGCAGAGAACAAGCAGCCTCGCAATCAGAACGGAGCTCCATGCTGTGGAGACCGGTTCCTCAATAAAGGCTGACAAGAGCCGAGCAAAGAGCCGTTTGAGCTGACTTCAACAATTGACCATGATAACAGGATCACATGCGCACGTGCAGCTTAAATAATAACAAGCATTAATATTAATGCAGAAAAATAACCACATTAATAATCCATTCGGTAGCTAGATTTATGTAGTTATTATTTTTTCCCCCAAATAATCCCTGCAAGGTGGAGGTATAAAAATGTAAAGAACAAACACAAATTGGCTTTGAAAAAATAAAGGGATAACAGAATAAACGAAGCCGATAACCGATTAATTTATATACTATATATATATATTTACAGACAAATATAAATGCCAGTCACTGAAGTATCTTCGACCAAAACTTAATTTACAAAACTTTCAACAATATGAACAACAGCAAATAATATATAAAAAATACACTAAAATAAAAGAGATAACCATAAAAAAGAAAAGCATGGCAAATTTCGTTTGGGATAAAAGTGCAAAAGGATGGGTAGCATGACGCGTTTATGTTACAAAGCAAAGAGCTGTTCCATTGGCTTATTTATAACCATCTGTACACATTTTCGCTCTTAAAATAAAAAAGACATAGCTAAATGACATGTCAAAATAAACGTCTAGTTTTTACTAATAATATTTAGCTAATAATAATAATAGTAATAATAAAAGCGTGAATTATTCTGTGTCTTGACGGATGTAACAACACGAAAACTCTCATAGAGGAAATGGAGCAAATGTTAAAAATCAATGGGCCCACTTTGCATGTTTGAATAAATATTAACATTGTATTGTAAAGCCTATTCCCCCTTTATTTTGAAAACTGTAATAAGCTATATATTTGTAATGGTAAGGGGAAGAGGCCAGCGTTATCTACAGTGCATTTACAGTGCGGAAGTAGCTGCAGATGAAACAAGTCTGCAGCCTACTATAGTAGATGATCCGGGGAGCAAATGTCATCCTCGATGTCCACATCGTCGTCGTTTTCCTCCAGCAGGTACGAGTCCGGCTCCAGTCCATGTTTCAGCTCCTCCGCGCTCTTCTCGTTCAGTTCGCTCTCGCTGGAGTTCTCCGCGGATCGGTCCAGCTCCCCGGGCGTCTTCCGCTCGTCCTGCGCTTTCCTCAACTGCTTCTTGTGCTTCATCCGCCGGTTCTGGAACCACGTTTTTACCTGCACGGCAGTTGTGCAGGTGAGAGTGAATTATGTGAATTGTAAAAACGATCCTAAATACACGCAATTCATCCCTTAATGATCTGTGATCTAAAGAAATCCCTTAAATATATTAGTCAATATTATTCATTTGGGTTATACACCTAAAGACAGAGTAAGAGGTGGCCTGTTAAATTATGTTTGCTACTAAATTTCATATATAGTCAGAAGTAGACTTTTAAAATTAAATCCAATTTATTTGTAAAACCCAAAATCTCAAATCACAAATTTGCCCCAGTGGGCTTTACAATCTGAGAATGACCTGTAGAATTTGAAAAACCATCTGTTCCCTGGAGGAATATGATTTATGTATTATTATATTGTATTTCATACATAATTAGACACAAACAGTAATTCTTCATGAGTGAAATAGCCAGATATACAGCCAAAATGAATTGTCTTATAACAGGCCCCATACTGTCTATCGTACACTGTTGCTACATATAAATATCATTTTGCCGATGTCTGTATTTTGAATGATGTATTTGTGTGTTTTGTGGTTGGCGGGTCGCCGCTCTTCTTTGGGTCATGAAGAGTAAGGATTTAACGAATAAACAAAGGAACCACGTTCACATACACTTTGCTCCATGGCAGCATCTCTGTATCTCCTGGTGCTTTCAGGTGTGTGTGTGTGTCTGTGTGTGTACCTGCGTCTCGGACAGGCTAAGCGCCGTGGCCAGCTCCACTCTCTCCGGTGTGGACAGGTACCGCTGGACTTCGAACCTCTTCTCCAGGCCAGACAGCTGCGAGTCGGAGAAAACCGTCCGGGCCTTCCGGCGTCTGCAGTGCTTCCCCGGTAACTCTGCGTGGTGCTGGAACAGGGCCGGCATCTGCATGCCTACAGGTGGTAAGAACAAGTGATGAGACATTCTAACTGTTCAACAACATAACACACACAAACTCTTCATATGTCTGAGAAACTGTAACGGAATAATAGGCGTCTGGTCATTCATATTTTAGTGACATTACTTTATAATGAATGTAAAAACATAATTTAGTTTACAGAACAATCAGAGCAGCATAATTGCCCTTTGGGCTTAAATTAAGATGAAAATAAATAATATACATTTTAATGCCGTATCAATAACTTAATTATTATATTAAATGGCTATATATTAATTATCTCCTGAAAAAAAGCCGACCTGAATAAGGTACTGGTTATTGTTATTACCGGAGAGTTCAACATTTCATTCCCACCTGCATTTCGTAGGATATGTGACTCATTTCAACCAGTCACTGCAAATAATGGTATTCCCTACAGTGTAATATAAGGTAATACATCCACAAATTCATAAGAGTTGATAATGACTTTCCGTTGTGACTAATCAAATACAGCGGTTATAGCTCTAGACTCCAGCCGCATGGCCAATTTAACTGTCTTTTATCTGACACAAGTTTCCTTGTTACTCTAAGGCCTCTCTCTCTCTCTCTCTACACATCTCCCTCACAGGCTCTCCCGTGCTTACCAGAAGTGAAGAAGTACTGGTGGTGCTCTGGCTTGTGGAGAGGATGGTGCGGATGTGGCGCCAGGATCGGGGTTGGCATCAGCGGGTATCCATACTCCAGGATGGGCATCCGGGAGGCCAGGGAGCCGCAGAAAGGCGAAGGAATGACGTCTCTCAGCGGCTTGGGTTTGTGCAATAAGATGTCCTCAATAAAAAACGACGTCGACCTCTGGGTGGGCACCACAGACGCGTAGTTCATACTCATGGTGCTAGTTTGGGTTTGTTATGTCCCTGCCTTCAAACCTGCATCAGCATCTGCCTCTTCTCCCCAAGTCTCCCAGGCTTAAATGCAGTCCCTGTGTGATCAGTGAATGACACTTCGCCGTGCATCACAGAGACATCAGTGGGAGGGCAGACTTCCAACAAGCATTTATTCAGACAGATAGCGGATTGGGGAAATTGATTTACGCATCAGCCAATTAAAGCTGTGGATGGGTGGAGGGGAGACTTGAGGAGCCCGTTCTTCGCTCTGATTGGCTGAGACAAGTCCGGAGCTGGTGAAAAAATAAAAATAAAAAAGCAAACAAGAGTCCAGAAATGCAGCGCACCTGTGACCGCAGCACCACAGTTCATTTGAATAGCAACTAAAAATCCATCCGAGAATCACCACTCGTAGCGGTGCTTATGTGGTTGCCTAGCAACCATGCTGTTTTTGCCAGGTTCGCGAGCACACATGGCCTTGTGGAAGAATTATTCTTTATTGAGCCTACGAACAAAATTTGTACTTTATGTTGATTATGAATACTAATGAGATGTAGCTGCCATCTCTCTTGGAGTCTGCAGTATGATGCTGATTACGCATTTACGGGGTATTTATGGGCTAGTTTAGTTGTGTATTATTACTTTGTACTTTAACAGCAGCTTTTCTGATGTGAGACAGCCAAATGTATAGCCCACAATTAATATATTTTATAACCGCCTCTACACGTAGGTGTCTTTGGTTATGCTCTGTTGTATGCTATGTTATGAATATAGTTATGCCAATTTCTAAATGTTTTATTATATTAGTGTTTTTGTGGTTTGTTGGATCGCCACTCTTTTTCGGGCTCTAACAGGACAGAATAAACAAAGGAAGCACGTTCAAAAACAAACGCTTAGCTCCTGCAGCATCTCTGCATCTCCTGAAAACATATGAACACAAAGGAGATGAGCTATTCCTCATGGAATCTGCAGCATGTTGCTCACTAAGTATATAATAGGATATAAGAGGCTAGTTGTTGGCGCTTGCCATGGTGCTGAAAATCCCGCTTGTTGGTATGGTGGTTCGATGGTTTCGTTGTTTTATTTTATTGTAAGGAACATCTACTTTCCATTTTAGGCCTAATGGTGACTTCTATACAATCCTTAATATTATTCCTGGTTAAAAGATTTTAATATGCCTAGAGTTCTTCTTTGGCAAATTCAGCTGTGAGTTAAAAGTGACTCTCGCCTTTCGAAAATTTGCTTTTAATATGTGGAAAATTAGTTCATGTCATGTGGCGGTATTATTGCGTTATTACACGTGGCTGGTAAAAACACAATCAATTATATTTATATTTATTTTGTGTGTATTTCACCATTAGTCTAAATTGTATTTCTCACGGCATCAATGTGGCGTTTCTATAATATCCATACAATATGAATGGACTTGAGCGATTTGATGTAACTTTTATGTTATTCCTATATTTCTATAATAGCTCTAGTCATCCATGCTTTTGACACGGAATTTAAGATTTATTGTCTTGAAACTTGAACATGCGACCACATGTGTTTTTAATTCGCTCGGGTAACTTCTGAACTCTCCGTTCATGTTAGTGGTTTTTAAATGAAGCCGTGTAGCCCGTGTCGCAGGAGGATTGTACCGCTACAGGTCTGTCTAGTAATTCCGCCCAAATTGGCTGTAATTGTCGGTATTAAAATCTGGGAGAGTACAAGTGCCGCTCTTGTGCCCATTTGCGAAAGAAAGCGCTGCGCCATAATTTGTTGATATGGTGTTGTCATCACATTTCCAATCAGGCCGGTTAATGTGAAAGTGTCTTAACGTAGGCAGAATTCACGCTGCAATGCTATTAGGCAATTAAGGGAGATGTTAAAGCGGAAGTTGTAATCCTGGTGCTGGAGGACAGGATTTCCATTTGATCAGATGGAGGGAGAACAAATTAATTACTGTCAGTCAGTTGCGCTGGAAAAGTGCTTCTCTGCTGCATTAGTTTGCAGGTTTGTGTTAAATGGACACGTGCGCTCAAAATTCACATTAGCATAGTTGGATGGTTGCAAATCAAACACCGTTTGGCATGGTGGGCACTGAACATTAGCTCTACCTTAAGACGACTCTATACTAATTCATTCAGTCATTACATCCTTACTCTCTAAGATACACATTGTGTCATTGATGTTTCCATCAGAATAGGTCAGAAAAGTAATGCAGAAAACACATGACGTTTTTTAATAGTCAAAACCAATAAAGATTATTTTTTCCTTTTTCTAATGTAAGCAGCAGAAAAGAAAAGCGCTTTTAAAGACATGGCCAAAGCAGATGGAGGTATCCTGCTGCACCTGGCTGGACGTCAATCCCTTTTCTGGAGCGCACCGGGATAACAAGTTGCTTTTAGGGGGAAATTAGAAAGTAAATGAAACAAATGGTGATGAAATCGTCTTAAGGATCCGTTCTTGAGGCGCGGCTAAGCGGCTTTATGTGGCCATTTCATTAAGTAAAATTTTGAGCCGGTCAGGCAGTGCGTCACTCCGTTAAGTGGCACGTTTGGATAAGAGGTTTGCAGCAGTGCAGGGTACTTCTTAGAACGAGTAATACTGGCCGTGCTGGAGATAGTGAACGCTAGGAGGTTAACCCACCTTCATCTATTCTAAATCCGAGGAACATACAGTATGTCATAGATCCCTCGTGGTTCTTTCTACCCATACACATATCATATATTTGTTTGCTCGGTTTAAAACTTGCCCTAAAACAAGGACCAACGTCAATTGTATGCACTCTCCAGAATGTTTTCATGTAGGCATATCTCTTTTTCTTTGTGTGACTTCATTGCATCTGCCAACAATCTTTTTGAAAAGTACATCTGGTTGTGCTTTTAAAAAAAACCTCTATATATACATATATATTATAATGCAGTATAGTTTGCAAAACACACATAAACATTCATAATACTATATAACAATAATACATTATAGTATAGTATATATAAGTATCATAATACTTCATAGTTGCTGGTCATGAATATATATATGATTCATTATAATCACTGGCATAATGCATTATAGTGTGATTACCCTCAGTTGAAGTAATGACATTCCTGAGGTATCGGCAGATATAACACATTATAGGTGGTTATAACTATAATGGTCACTGTTTGCTCTAAGTAAATGGAAAACTATAAAGTCTATTGAGAACAACACAAAAAATGTCACTGAGTGACCAACAATTATGAAGTAATATGATTGTTGACCTTATTAGTCATTCTACAAAGCTTTATAATGTGTTTTTATAATATAAATAGTAAAAAAGCATTATGAATATGTCTATAATGATACAGTACTATAAGCATAATCAAAGTACGTTTAAAATGCATTATAGACATGGCTACCCTAGTAATAACTCTATGGTTCTTGACACACAGTGTCATAAAGCTATAGGCTCTGAATGGGTGACTCTGACATAAAACCAGCTGGTCAGCCTCCAAAAGCATTATAATACATAATACAATGCTAAAAAGAACTGTAGAGGCACAGTAACAGCAGATGAGTAAATCACGCAGACTTAAAGAGAGTGAGCAACATATGCACAGTGTCTGTGGATGAAAAGCAAGAGTCATATTCTCCCCAATCGTTTTATTGGAATCATTTAAACTTTGATCATTCATGTTCAAAGTGTTAAGCTCTGCTTCCATGCTGATGGTGAGAATGCACACACAGCCTCGATGCAGCTCTCATGATCATAATCCATGGCTTATTTCTGGATGATGGTGTCAGTCTTCTAATGAGAGTTAGTGCTCCTGGGGCATTCATGCATCCGATAGGCACACAAATAGAATATACCTGGAGAGAAAGAGAGGGCAGGTCTTTGTTATCCAGCAAAAACTTGACTATTCTTTGTGATTTCCCCTATGTCCAAAAACATTTGAAGTGCACAGAAAACCTAAATGACACTGTTTAATTGGCATCCAATTAATGAATACAAATTATAAAAATAACTATAAATAAATGTGTATCATTGTTGTGTTGTTCTCCACCACTTCCTTGTTAGTTACCATAGTTTTTTGCAGATGTTTTCGGCCTCAGTAAAACAGTTTTAACATCATGGTATTTTCAGCATATGGATCCTGTTTACCTCTAAACCATTTTCATATTCAGTATAGTGAAAAGCCTGCTGAACAGCAGGTTCTGCACAGCATGGTGGAGGATTCAGAGATGAGCACTTACTACAAGCATCACTTACTGATAATGTCCCATCATTGATTCAGCTGGGTTGTCCCATGTATGGTCTTGACTGTTTTCTGCTCATGAAGTGAGTCGTTGCATTGTCTGATATTACCTACTCTCTACCTACTGTTGTTGTCTTCATTAGAAATAGTACATGCAGTGTAAATAGCATTAGCTACACAGGTTCGAGTTGAGGCATTGACAATATGGAGGTTAAAACAATTGTATCTGCTATCTTACATTGACTTGTCAAAAGGATACATGATCTAATGTACAATTAAAATGTTGAGCCTGTTGCTTGCCATGACTTCATAAAATATGTCCTCCAAGCAGAGGTTTCATGTACACCTCACTGAGTGCACTATTTGCTTATCCAGGAACTCACTCAAGAAGTTAACATTCAGCAGAAAGTGATCACAGCCTAATGTCACTGCATTTCAAAGAGAACACGCCATGAGTGGAACAGGTGGCACTGCTGTGAAAGAGAGGAAACATAATGCAGTTTGGTTCGTTGGGTTGCATGTTTACCTGAAAAAAAGGTGAGCACCACTGACACCCAGCCAATAATGTAGGACCAGGAGAACCTCCAGTTTCCGTAGCGTTTCCCATAGTAGTTAACAGTCACACCAGTGTACACAGCCATTGCTAGAAACACTAAAAAGCCTGGGCAGGACAAAAAGAAAAAATGAAACGTAAAGAAAATGTTTTTAGAAATGGACAACCATTACGACTGGCTGCTCATGGAATATTTCACTTGGAAAATCATTGAAATTATGCTTCTTTAGGTATTTCATTTGTGACCATGGATTGATCAATTAAGGTAAAATCAATTGCAAGTTACAGCTCTAACCAAACCAACAAAGAAGAAAAACAATACAATGGAGTTGAACTTACATGAGATGAAAAACAATATGCCTGCAGCAAAGGTTTTGTCAAACCTGTCGAAGGAGGAGTAATGGATGAAGGCCATAATGCCAATGATGATGCCGATGAAACAGGCCAAAAGAGAGAGGATCATGAGGGCACGGGTGGCGTCTAAGTGGGCTGTGGACAAGGTCAAATGTCAATGGAAGTCAGTGGTGGGGTCAGTGCAAGTCAACAGTTCAGGCCATGTTAACACGCCAATATGATGAAGAAGGGTAAAGATCTTTGAGAAAAAAATAGACCTCATTTCATCCATGTCAGATGGAAATCCTGAATATATCAATCTGATCTTTAACAAAAACCATCGACCACAATATAGAGTTGAGTTGCTGTTTGGGAGGCAGAGACAGTTGTTCATTTATTTATTTTTAAACTAAATAAAGTATCACCATGACCAAATCTTACCATAAACATAACTTTTCTTTTTAAATATCAAAGTATCACAGCATATTATTTGTTGTTAAATAAAAAAGCACATTCTCTGTGTTATTCTGGAATGACGAATATTACCCTCATTTCTAATGTATTTAATATGAAAATGTTATGTGTTTGTGACACAAATAGCTCTTACATTAGACTAAAATCCAGTGAAAAAGACGAGCGACATGAAGTCCATATGTGCTACTGCAAGTTAGCAAAGCTACACTTCCAAATTCAAATTAAGAATAAAAGCATTTTGTTTGCCAGTATGCTGAATGTTTGACATAGTTACTGCTAGTCATGGGACGATATGAAAATTTCATGTCATGATTTTTCTGGCCAAAATAATTGCGATTCACGATAGATAATCATCAACATTATTCTTTAAACTCTTAAAACGGCACTAAAACATATTGGAATCACTCTACCTTATGTTTTTTTAAGAAACAATTATTTTTATTGTATAACTGAGAAAACATCTTTTTTTAGTGAACATCCTTATGAACAAACAATCATAAATTGATGATTATGAATTTATAATTTCCCTCTCCATAAATAAAGGATACATAAAAGAAAAAACAGCTCTGTGTGAGTCTGCTCTTTCTGACATGATAATTCCTGTATTTTTTTAAATCAACCTCTATTTGTCACTTCTCTACCATGATAGTGAGCTTGACAGCTTTTTCACATCACTCTAGGATGTTCCTGATTATCCCAATAATATTATAGCGGATAATATTCACCTTGATCAACTGTTTTTTCAACGCAATCTGTGATAAAACTCTATATCGTCGCGTCCCTCGTTACCATTGTCAGGTAGAGATGAGCTTTACCTCAGCCAATGAAATGATTTCCGCCTCGTTGAGAAATGTTTGTGACTTTCCCAGTCATCTCCATGAACCCTCTGTGTCAACACTTACCGATGCTGTCATTGTGTGGGAAGCATTTGCCCGGCATACAGTAGCGCCACAGGCCCTGGTGCATGTAGTTGCTGGACTGCCGATACTGCATCCAGTAATCGGTTGCTGTGGAAACGATCAGGAGGATGTTCCCTACTCCTGCACAGAACAAACCTCCACCCATAAAGCTGTACATCCTGCACCTGCAGACAGACACACACACACACACACACACATAAGGTCACTTAGCATCAGCGGTCAGTGGCAGGGCCCCTTCCTCTCTCCACCTCACACACACACTCACACACTTCAGAGAGAGAGGCTCTAAGTGTCAGTAATTGTGTTGTAATGAACATATTACTTCCAATGGATTGAGCTGCGGGGTCGCCCGTGTGTGTGTGCTCCACTTTGTTTTCCAGGAGATCAGTCAGTACATACACCAGTGCACACACACACACACACACACACACCCACACACACACACACACACACACACACACACACACACACACACACACACACACACACACACCCACACACACACACACACACACACACACACACACACACACACACACACACACACACACACACACACACACAGCGATGCTTTGATACTTGATACATCTATTGCTCATTGTTCCACCTGAATGCAATATCCTGCAGCCATCCTTCTCATAGAGGACTGCCATTGATTTATTTTCATTTTTTTGGGGGGGGGGGGGGGGGTTGATAGATGCTTGTTGAAGAGCTCTGTGTATTCATTGAAGAGCTCTGTATTTCCACAGGATTCCATTTTTTCCTGAGCAGCCTCAGTTACAGGAGCTGTCTAAGTCCAAAGCAGAGCACTTTATAATCTATTTGATCCCCACCATGTAAATGCAAATGGAGATGGTCTCATAATGTCAATGTTATGTGGAATATATCAAATTCTATTGAATAATCAGTCAGCCAGTTGGATTTAATGCATTTTTAGGAAGTAATTTCTTCCCAGCCAGGTTAAACCCCCTTTACAAAAAACTAATTAAGTGAATTTCCTTTTCATTCAAAGAGAGGCCTTGTGACTGGCACTGACCTCGAGGCTGACTGTTTCCTCTCAATCACATCACTTAATCTTTTCCCCAGAAATCTGTCAACTCTAACTTCAAATGTTTTATATTCCTGTAAAACATCTGAGACAATGGACTCACCAAGATGAAGAAAAAAGACTAGGTATAAGGCTAACATATATCCATCTCTATCTTTCCTTATTTGTTGGCCTCCAGAGGAGACTGGGTTTTCATTCACCCCATGAACACAGAAGCTTCTCATATCTGTACATTTGTACCTAATTGGCTGCAGAGTGAAAACCTTCCTCTCCATGGAGTTATGTATAAAGACATTTTAAAAGACAATAAAGTGAGACAGAAACTGGTGTGTACAGCAATGACTAATATTTACAACGTTCCCTGTGGAGCTCCTAGAGCTGCAGCTATTTCTCCACATGGGGGGAAATAGTAGAAAGAAATATAAAACACAAACAACTAAATGAACAGCTAATTGGACCAAATTTAGTATCATCTTACCTTAATCAATGCCTTTTATGAAGATGTTTATGAAGACAGGGTTACCTGACGAAATACAACAAGATTCTATAATGCCAAGACAGGCAGATTTCCAGCAGGCTAACACTAGCGTTTGACGGGTGAATAGGGAGAAACTGGGGTTCCAACAAACACAGCGCTCAGACAATAGGCCAGGCCGGACACTGGCCAATCAGCACGCACCAGTTTTGTGGTTTGGGAATCTGCTGAAAAAACAGAAATGGTTAAAGCTTGGCAAGCTGAAGTAATACTGATGACTTCATGGTTTTGATTGAAAGTAGAGGGCTGAACTGGCTTTAGTGGAGGGCAAGCCAGCCAGTAAATCAGTCATTGGCTGCTCTGCTTCTGAGTTCTGGCTAATTTTTAAAGCAAACTCTGTCACCCCGTTTTAAAAGTCTTATTAAGTCTCAATATGCCGGTTCAGTTTGAACTTTTTCACTTGTAAATTTGCTACAATGAACTTTAGTTTCACTTTCAGTAAATGTGAAGCAATACTATCACATACAGGTCATCTATATCATCAATTAAAATGTGCTGAAGTCTATATGAGGAGAAGGAGAGAGAGAATCAGACAATCAATGTAAAACGTTGAGACAGCAGATATTGTATATCAGCATGATGTCACTAATATTATGTGTATAGTGTAAATGCAGTGAACATATCACACCAGATGATTTAAATGACCAACAACCAACAACCACATGCTGCAACACTTTAACTTGTCATTATGCTGCTATAATTTCAGTCATTTCAAACAGCTATCCATTTTCATTTTGATTAGGAAAAAAAAGTTTTAAAGCACGATTTCATTTCTATTACTCCTGATTTTCATTTCATCAATAAGTAACAATGACCATCTAAATAGCATGCGATGATCCCAGTTGCCATCATTGCAACATGACATGAGTAAATATTAAAATGCACTGAAGATGCAGAAGACATATGTTAATTAGCTTTCCTGGTATGTACTCATTTAGACATTTCCTCTGCATGTCTACATAGCATACATGTGAGTTTGTGCTTTACATTTCCACCCTGTTTGAGTCTGTATTTTCTTAAGCTGGGAAAAGTATGGAACCACTAAAAAGACACTCAAAGGTAAACATAATTAAAAGTCATATACACATACTCCTGAGGTGGCCTTTAGAAATAACAGTGAAATGGTGCACATGTCTAAACATTGGGATTCACGTTATTTCTGGAACTTGAACACTCCGACAGAATACATTTGGATCAAAGTTCTTTTTTAATGTAAACTGTCTTTCATCACCTTCAGGACTTTGTACATAAGAACAGAGCAGTCTGTAAATGTTAAAACTATTAAGGTTGACAATAACACATGCTCAGGTGGATAGAGGTCATGTGACTGACTCGGCCTGTCAAGAGTGATGTATAAAATAAAACTCCTTTGTTTAGGATCGTTGTCCTGCTTCCTGCGTGTGACCTAAATGAGTGTATTATGTATGAAAAGAGCTACAAGCCTGAAATTGTTAACGAAACATGGATGTGAAAATTCTAAAGCTGTAGGATATCGAATTTGGCAACAAATTAAACAAAATTCCACTTTGGCATGTTGTTCCAATGACTGTACATTCAAACCCAACAGGTGGGTCAGGTGGAAAGAAATGCCTGTGTCAGTATCAGTGTTTTTCCTCTCAAACAAACCCACAAACCCAATGCACACTACCAGCACCAAACAGCAGCCAGTTAAAGCCAGATAACTAGAGTCCAGCAGCTGAAGTTGCAGATATTTTCCTCAGAGTCGTGAAGAGCTAGAAGGAGAGTGAGTGACTTACATTGTGGGCGACTGTGGCTCAGTGGTAGAGCAGGGTCGTCCTTTAATCAGAGTAGCGGCGGTTCGATCCCTGGCTCCGCTAGTCCGTGTTGATGTGTCCTTGGGCAAATTGCTCCTGTAGCTGTGCCTACTGTGTATGAATGTTGTATGAATGTTAGTTAGTTCTGATGTCATCAGTGTATGAATGGGTGAATGATGACATGTAGTGTTAAAGTGCTTTGATTGGTCGGGAGACATTCATTAGGTTCCTTCAAAAATGCATGCTAATGTTGCTGGATGTGTAAAAACTGTTTGCTAACACATTCGTTATAACAACTTTATACCACAAGGTGGTTATACATGTTGCGTTTGAAGCTTGCTACGCTGCCCCAAAAGTAGCAAAACAATCTATAAAGGCTTAGAGATGAGATGATCAACGTGTTTATGGTCAGTGTTTGTGGTAGTTTTCCGTTTGCTGAGGGAAAAGATGTCTCAAGTAAACATTTGAAGTAGGCAGAAAGTGGATATGTGATGCCCGTCACTGTTGTAAAGGATGACGCTCATAGTTTTAATAGTAATAATAATAATAATAATAATTTTAAGGTACTCAAAGGCACTTTACATGGTAAAGACAGAAACAATAAAAGCAAGAACAATATAATCAAGGCAGATGATGAATTGGAATCGAGCCTATTCATTCTGTATTAAATAATAAAATACTTGAAATATGGATATGGGAGATGTTTGAAGAAGCAGCTCACACCAGTGCCGACCCCTTCAATGTGCTCTGACTCGATGTTTCCTTCATTCTGACCGTCGTCTGGCTGCATTTTCTCCTGTTGTGCCTCTTTCCCATATCTAGCCCGGCCTCCCTTTGCTTTGACACACACACATGCACAAACCCCAAAGATGAAAGGAGAAGAGTAGCTCCATTACCAGCATTACAGCAAGTTGCTCAGACCAATTGACAACAACAAAATGCCCCAGAAAAAGCATTTTTTCTCCCCGAGATTTGAGTGCTGTACTTACATCTAACTTCATTTTTATAGACCACAGGCTATTTTCTTCCATCTGGAGTGTGGCAGCCAGGAGGGCATTTGATATCCTCCCATGCACCATCAAAGTGGACAATATGCCTCTGTGACAGAAGAGCAAATCCATGTTTTCTTGAATCCATCCAGCTTTTGAGATATTCATTTTGTTATGGAAAGTCTACATTTATGTGGTATCATCAGTGGGTAAGGAGCTCATGCAGCACTTGGGAAGGTAATGTGACAGGAGTAATTACAAAGAGTGTGTGGCCAGCATGGCCGCATTGTTGTGGTAAAGTCACTAAGCTGAGGCACGTCTGGAAGCCCCCGGCTCATGAGCTTGTTCATGTGCACCCGCTGTACGAGCAAGATGAGCCACACACTCTCATGCCGTGTCTTGTCTTCGTATTGTAAGCTGTGGTAAAGTACTGTCTCATTGAGAAACTCCATTTTAGAGTTACTGGATCACAGGCTTCACTGGCTCAGGAAATCATGGTGCTTGGTGGCTGGAAAAGTGACATTTCAATGATGACAATGTATCTGATACCCTGCATGTTTCCTGAGCCATGCTGGCAAGTAACTTAGTACATTAACTCAATTAAGCACAAATATTAGGTACTTTACTTTAATACAAATAATGATGATATACAATAATAATAACAACAATAGCGTAATAATAATAATGAAAATAATAATAGTAATAATAACTTTGAGTAATACTTTAGTGTTTCCAAATTATGCTGCAGGAATGAGTCCTAACACATCATTTTTGCACTTGTTCCATCGTCTCAAAGTCAATGTTTTATTTGAATGTGTTTTTGGTTAGATGTCTGAAATAAGGTCTGTGGTGAACACAAGCTGGAGAGATTTTACTCTTTTGTTCTATGATATAAAATATGTCATTAAAAACCATTTGGTGAGTTTAGAAGCTTTTACATGTCTTAAAGAAGAGTCTAGACTAGAACACTAGTCCTCCTTTAGCTTAGTGGTGGAGACGTGAAGTCATGTGACTGTGATGTAGTTCCCTAATAGCCTAACATTAGCTTTTTACTTATGCTTCATTCACGCTTCAACAATCATAAATGAATGAACAAAACGTGTAAATGTCATAAATATTTGTGGGCCACAAAGAAGATTTTTTTCCGCAATAATCCAAAATTCAATGAAAAAATCTTTATTTTTATTGAGCCAACCAATGTGATGCTAACTTCCTTTTGGACTTCAAAATATGTCATATCTTCAGCTCTCTACACTGTACTTTGTATTCCCCCACGTTAATCTGTCTGCTATGAACTATGCTATTACACACAAACATATGATAAACATATACAATATGATGTGTTAATATTGTTATTATTTCTGCTCAGGTGTTGAGCAAAGCCATGGTGGGATTAATGTGAGGCCAGCAAAATCTATCATGTCAATTAAGGCAGTGTGTGTGAGGCCACACAGCACTAATCAGGAAAAGTAAGTTAAACAGCCTGTTGGGATGGAACATGCTTATACCTCAATAATAATAATAATCCCTTAATGCATGATACCTAACTCAATTTAGTGGTGGATTAGTCTGAAAATCCCAACTACTAAATCATGACTGAATCATTGTTGTGAGATATTAACAACATAAATGTATGTTCATGAAGAGTCACATTCCCACATTGCCTGGCCTCTTTTTCTAGTTTATAGTAACCACTGGGCTCCTTAATGATACATTTTTTTTCTAATAATTGCAAACATTCAGCATCATTTCTTGAAATCTGCATCCACAGAAAAACATCGTAAGATTCATGGTATTATAAACACATGACTGCAAGGCTTTGATGAGAAGAAACATCTTTTATTCTGTTCATATCATGTCAAATACACAGCCGAGGAAATCTAAAATGTTTTTAACATTTATAATCACATAGTTCAGGAAGAACCTGCATCACATGAATCCTTGACATTTTCTATAATTTCTGTATTTATTTGTTCCTATCACTTACCTCTTTCTATACTCTTCAGTATTGCATGTCTCCACATTCAGTTCAATGCCACACTTCATATACGGTTCCTGCCAAATCAACCCCACTAACAGATCTTCTATCAGTCAGAAGCTTCGATCCATCTTCGTGCTAATGGAACAAGTGACTGAGCATCAGATGACCTTTCATTATAGACAAAATGTCCAAATTATAACAAGGACAAGGCTGTGGAACAGGAAAACGGCCTATAGATCATATGAGAATAGAGGTGTGAAGCTGACAGAAATGAGCCAAAAAGTGTGAAAAGCTGGTATTTTCCAGCTGTGCCGTTCTCAAGACACAAGGCCACAAAAACCTATAATGGCCTCTGAAAGATATCGACATTAGCGGGCAAAATGCTTCAAAATCTTTACGTTCCAGCCACGCTTTGCCTAAATACTAAAATCAACTCCTCGGAATTGAATTTTCAAGCCTTCAAATGGCTAATTTGTGCAGCAAGTGCTTTCAGCGTTTTGTCAGCAAATGAACGGCGGCTCTAATCATAAGAGCATGTGGATGGCACTGCCTCTCCACACCCACCCATGAGACAGCTGCGTGGACGGGGAGAGAAACATTTCCACTTAACCACTTAAATGAATATATCAAGAAACTAATTTGCCATTTTAATTGCGTGATTTAGAAGACGCTACTTCACTTGTCCCGCTTCCATCTTGGTTGATTTCCAATGTGAGCGCACATTAGATTGATCTATGAAAGACTGCAGAAATCACAACACTTAAGTCTTTTCATTTTCCCTCCCTAATTAAATAATTGAAATTCCTGTCAGTGTCTGCACTTAAGCCACACACAGACATTGCAGGCATGCTGCGTCGCTGAATGAATCGTGAAAGGCTTGTTTTGATCTTTTCTTGTTTGCAGCCTGTTCTTTTCTTCGCCTTCTACCTTTTTCGTTTTTGTCTTCCAAGAGCCACGGATTCATTCCATCTGTCAAGCCAAGAAATAGATCAGTACATCCATTTTGTTGAGATTTGCCCGTCCCATTAAGTGATTGCTTGCAGAAATGGCAGGGGACATTTCTTCTGATACATTCCCTGAAACAGCGCTGGCAGACATTAAGGACACATTATTGAGTCCCATTTTCTCTCAGCCACAAGGATATCCATTAGAGTGGCACACAGCCCTACATTTTTCCATTTTCTCCCTCACCAAACTTGACTTTACACATTATTTCTGTCTCTGTTTTGTAATTTGCAGCCACAAATTATATCAGGGAAAAGCCATCTCGTAGCATGTGGCTCTTCTTCCCAGGGCTATTTGCCAAGACTTGATTCTGAAGTGTCAAAATGGGCCCATCGTTACGGCTAATCATGACTGACAGCAGGGTGCTCTAAAGTCCACACAAGTTGGCCCACACTGGAAACTTTCCATGTGTGAGTCTGTGTTTTTTTGTGTCAGACCTGTGGATTTAGTTTTTATTTTTGTGAACAAAGAGTGAAATGCTGTCTTGCTTTCTGATACTAGCTTGTCAAATGTGGATCCACATATTAATAAAGAAGACGATTTTATAAAGTGCTACAATGTAAAGATTCAAAATGTAAAGAGAAACATCTACATTCCTGGTAAGTACACCTCAGTCTATATGTGAATGCACAATGCTATTAGTAATAGCAAAGGCAGTAATGGAGGCATCCATGGTTTGATTCCCGTCCGGGGGAACTTTGTTATGAGCTATAGCCTTCTCATCCTCACCCTATAGCCTTCTCATCCTTACATTTCTTATTTGCACCTACTACTCAAGTAAAGGCATACAATTAATGTAAAAGAAAAAAATAAGATGAATATATGGTGTGAAGTGATTATAGTCTTTCAGGAAAAATGTATCCATTATAATACTGTCTGCAACAACAAAACATTTTATTTTGCTTTGTGGAACACTATCTCCATTCTTTCCTCCAGTGCGTTGCCTAAGGCTTAGTGTGCTCAACTTGTTAGAGGAAATCTATGCTTAAATGAAATCAGGGTTTCTGCATCTTCAGATTCACCTTCCACCTGTTTGTCTTTCACTACATCCACATT
Organism: Leptoclinus maculatus; assembly: GCA_032191485.1. Classification (NCBI taxonomy): domain Eukaryota; kingdom Metazoa; phylum Chordata; class Actinopteri; order Perciformes; family Stichaeidae; genus Leptoclinus; species Leptoclinus maculatus. The sequence goes on from JAVDOI010000001.1 coordinate 1,456,636, forward strand.
GGATTCCTTACAGCAGGTCATGGCAGCCTTATATTGAAGATAAAAATGTCCTGGTGTTTTTACTTTGCAGGGGTTTGACTTAGGTTAGCAGCATGCCGCCTCCTTTGCCCTCACTCCAGTCAGCTTGATTGTATTTCACCAGTGTTATTTTGAAAAATATTATCTGACTGTATATGTACGCATTAGATAAATTAAGTCCACTTGATCATGACCTCATTGCTTTACTCCCTCATTCAGAGACAACTCCAGGGTATTGCGCTATCATACGCACAATAGCTTTGTGAAAAAAGAAACACATCCAAGACCAGATCCACCAACAAACAGGTCAAGCCTTTTCACAGTGTTGTGGAGAGCACAATCACAGAGACGTCAGAAGGCAGCTCAAAGGCCACAGCAGCCCCCGCTGAGCTGACATTCTCATCGTGCCTTGCCCATTAATTCTGTCATTGTTGCTGCCCTGGCCTCCTGGAGTCCTATCAAAGACTCAATAACCACTGCTTAACCAAAGTCCATTGGCAATTCCCCCATCTCTCTCTCCCGTCTCCCTGTCGCTCACTCTCCGCTACAAATCATCTGACAGCATGCGGGTGCGCGAAGCAACTGCCTTTCACTTCGACATGGCCGGGTTGAAAAGGCCATTATTACCCTGTAATTGTGGGAGTCAAACGCAATTAAGCAAATCTGTATGATGGCAGATGCTGCTCCCCCCCCCCCTACGCACACACACACTTTGTTTACCATTTTCGCTCGCTTGCTGTCACTTCACTAAGGCCGGCTTGATCTCTGATACGGGCTGAACAAGCGGCGACTCGGACCCCCGGCCGGGAGGGACATGTTGCTAATTGAGTTCTTGCTGGTCATTTGCTCCTTCCAAGTGAGCAAGAAGAAAAACAGAAAACTGCTGCCTCATCTGCTGAGGCCATGGGAAGAAGTGAAATGCCACTCATGTCGGCAGCAAGCGAAGGAAAAAGAGGCGAGCAAAAGCCATTTAATCCACAGGGAAGGCAGTAAGAAAAGAGGGGCTTAGGCCTGCTCGGCCGCTCCAGCAGGGAACCATGCAGCAGCGAGGGACTCCAGCTCCGAGTGCAAACGCTCCCATTCAATCAGCACGCCACCCCCTGAGTCCAACACTTCCTGTCTCTGCAAGGGTTGCCTCTAGAGAGTAGAGCTAAGGCAACGTTCACGCTCACATGGATAAATCTGAAAATGCATCTTACTCCCTATACTTTTGTGACCTACTTGGCAGTTGTTTCTGGAAAGGTAGAATTTAAAAAAAGGAACAAAGTGAATACATTTAAAAAAAAGAAAGGGTCTCTAGTCATTCATTCATACTTTACATATTTATTTATATGCATATCTAGTTGAATATAAATGTTGTATCATTGTTGTTAAATAACTATATATTCATAATTCTGAATAAATCTCAAAAAAAATCTGGGATATTGAAGTGTTATAAATCTTGACCTGTTGGTGCACTTCGTTCTTCATTCATTTGTTCTGCTCTGTCAACAACAAACAATCCTCAGAAATTGTGGAACACCACTTAGTACCTGATGTTAAGTTGATCAAGTGACCTCTCTTTGCCCAATACAAGGGCTTTCTGCATGTGTCTGTGGTTTTAGTGTATTAGTACAGAGGTTGAATTTGGATGAATGGGATATTACATTTTGATACTCTCATGCTAGCCATTAAAGAAGCAATGAAGCAATGTCTAATGCCAATTACTCACTAGCCTAATTTTACGGTTTAAAAAGGGGAGATTTGAGGAAACATGTGTCAGACATGTTGACTATTAAATAAATAATTATGAAATAAATAGTCACATGCAGAAATGGTGTAAAATGTCTAAATGAAGCAATAATTTGTGAAATAACACATTATTATGAAAGGTTATTCGTCAGTCATCGCAAGTCATCATTTTTGTAATAACAGAGCTTTAGAGGAATTTTTTATTTCATAATGACATTTTTCCCCAATTAAGCTTTTATTTCGTGCTACTTTTTATTAATCTTTACTCATGCTTCAGCCAACACGTCTGCCAACTTTTCAGTGTAGTTTGTTAATTAAAACTGTTGCCCGGTAAGGCAATCTATCACCTGTATTCAGCAGGTTTTCCTGCATTTAAAAATAAAACGCATATATGCTAACATTTTTACTGGAGAGATGATTTCACTAAAGCCACAATTAAGCACAGCAGATCCGCTGGTTACATTTTGTGCAATCAGCTGTTGTAAAATAACAACAGAACCACCATGCTTGGGTGCAGATCAAACATTGTGCGGTTTTGATGATTTATTCTATACAGTTTCTTCTGCACAACAGGTAGGTTGGAGACGGACACAATGAATACAGTTCACACAGCACCAGGAAAAATTTTGAATAACTTTCCCTAAAACTATTTACTCTGCTTATAACTCCCTAAGGAGCGTTCCTTCTGTTCCCTATGCCAGGGACGTGTCTAAAGGGGCGACACGCCCCACCTCCCCAATGCCATTGAGCTACATCACTAGGGGCAATTCCAGGTCTTGTGTAATGCCACTTTTCATGTAAATTCCAGTTTTGCACATTGAAGACCTATCACTTTCCGCTCATAGTGTTTTAAAAAAAGATTTCTTACGGGCAAATGACCAAACTGCATTATCTGATGAGTACCTATACCTGCGGCACAGGGCACTGCACAAGAGCCTGAAAATCGAGCCCAATGTCAAAAATGTTTACACTATAAACTTCAGATTTTTGATGGGCCTCTCCTATTTTAGTGTCCCCCGTTCCACTTCTTTTAAAAAATCTTGGAATTGCTCCTGCCAAGAGCACCACAGGTGCGCCAAGTAAACATGGCCACGAAATGACTAAAAGTGCGTTCATCACGCTCCAAATGCACTTGGCAGGATGCTCCTGACTGCAATGTGGCCAGGCCACCAGGTTCACGAAAATAGAGCCTGACTATTCTGTGCAACAAACCATCGACTTGTGTATGTAAAAAGAGAAAAAATACCAGCTGATGATTCAGAGGATAGATGTGATTGACCTCATTGATATGTTGATTAAAACGCAATACAGTATGTGGTAACAGCCCGATTTATTTTACAAAATATAGATACAATCCTGTGTGCATAGATAATAGGTAACATGCATTGTGTTACTTAAATAGGATTGTGTTACTTTAAATACATGATTTATCAGTAATACATTTGGTTATTCTCTGCGTGAAAAAAATGGACGTTTGGTATCAGAGCAGTAAAAAAGTGTCAAGGGTCAATTCCTTGGTCAGGCTGTCAGAGCTACCACTGTCACTAACTGCACTCCCTGTTATTATCACATTTTTGTAAAAAAAACAAAAAGCGATTTCAAAGACAAGCATAGAGAAGAGTCTACCAGTGGGGGGCCGTGCATTTTATACCTGGGCCTTCACTGATGTCCTGCAGCTGAAAAACCTCATTATGACGCCACAGCTACGGTTATTATTTGTTTCGTGTAAAAATGAAGCTCAACACCTATAAATACACTAACTGCAGAGTGCAGATACATGAATACGCCGAGAGTGTGTTTCCTCTCTTCTCTGACTGCAGAGTGACCGCCTGTGAGTGCTTTGGGGCGACTCACGGCAGCACCCGCTGCTCGTTCACGACAGTGCAGAACGGTACGTGCTGTCACGTCAGAGTCAAAACACCAGAAAAAGTCGCTAGATTTGTCGCTAGTAGCTTTTGACAAAAAAAGACGCAAAGAGTGTTCGGAAAGTTGCCAGATTTAGCGAGAAAGTCGCCAAGTTGGCAACACTGGTACTGACTAAATATGTCCCCAGCGCAACATTGGACGTAACAATAGTTCCTATCACATATAAAACCAAACAAAAATCCATCTTCATAAAAACAAGTTGTACAAATAATAATATATAAACAAGCATATTAAAGCTACTGCAGATGTAAAAACAAGAGCAGTTAACTTACCAAAGCTGCTGTTCACTATTTAAAGACAAAGTCCATCCTCCTTTCTTTGTTAACAAAGAGTTTAATCCCACGGTTGTTCAGTACATCCATGCGTTTTAGTTCCAGTAAGAAGTCCTTCTCGATTCATGGATGCCAGTGAAGACAGTCGAGCCTCCCCAGTTGTATTTCTTGAATACGTTTTAATGCGTTTGAGGGCTGAAAATGTCCGCTCGACAGAGGCAGCAGATATTGGGATTGTCACCGCCCAACATGTCACGCTAGCCCACTGACCAATCACATATGGATAGGCCAGCTAGCAGGCTCTGGCACGTCAAAGAATACTCCCAACATGTCAAACTAAAGATCTGATTGGTTGAACACTATGACAATCAACAATATCGTCCCCATTCACTTAAACTGCAAAGGGATTCACTTATGAGTCTGCAGGCCTCGGGCCTCTCTTCTTACCTAGAGACACAGAGGTGAAATCTGATTGGATAAAAGCTCTACTTAAAACAAGCTGCACTGGAAGCAGAGCAACTGAGGAAGACAGTAGCTGTGCAATGAGAAAATAAGCTAATGGGAAAAAATATTATAATACATGTAGTGTATTTAAGAAAAATTATTAAATTATAAAATAGCTATAACTTTGTGATTCTGTCTAGGCCAGCAGAGAAGGCCTTGTTGGCCCTGACGGCCCACCACTGGAGTCTACAATATGCATTTGAAGGATATATCCAGGTTGTCAATGTTAGAAATTAAAGTCTGCAGATCAAAGTGTAAAAATGAACCACCACATCACCTGGAGATGGACACTAAAATTAAGCAACAACAGTGGTCCTGTAAAGCCGGGAAGCTCTTTATTCACTGTTACAATCATGCAGACATTTAGTATTTTTCAGTATTATAGAAGTGCTAATGCTAGTTAATGATGTGCTAACATACTCTGCTAATGTTAGCTCCACAGGTTTTTAGGTAGAATTGTAATCTTTTAGAAATGTATATCTTCTTCCAACCTCTCTGGGTAACGAGTATCACTATTACACACCTTTTAACCGACTTGGTCCAAATCCACTAAACCAGCCTGTAAATGGAGAGCTGGTTAGTTGTTGTACCCTGGTCAGAGCTAGCCGATGCTACGCTAAGATTGGTCAATCTGCGTTCAAGGGGACTTAGCGAAGGGTCAATTGCATGTGTCTCACAGCGAATGCGTGAGACTTGGCAGCCCATAGCCAATCACATGACCATTACACGCAAGCAATCTCACCAACTGCTAACAGACTTGGCCAGCTTGCGGCAGTCAGCAACAACTCTTAACGTTAGCTGGTTAATTCAGAGTTATTTTAGCTGCATTTTTGATTCTGAAGATGTTTCTGTTGTCACTCAGCCAAAAGGTCACTTCAATACAGAGTAATAATCCAAGCTCATACTCAGGCCTAGAAAGCTAGCCGGCTGGGTAGGCACGGTAGCATATGCAGCCTTGTTAAAGATGCTAAATTGATCTATTACCGCTACACAGCTCCTAACATGGCAACGTCTGAGGGGAACCGGAGGGTGGGCCGACGCTTCCGCCGGGACGGCGTTTTTCAGCAATAACCGCCTAATGAGCCCAGTGCAAAGCAGTGACCGTGAGCTAGCCTCAAATGGACTAACTTACACTAAAAGACCAAACCCACACGGCTACGTCAGCAAAGTGCAGAGAAGCACTGATAACAACACACACAGAGGGAGAACAACTTCATTCTCCACTCAAGTAGATATTACTCTACCATTACTCTATATCTTTACATAGACAATAGTTGTTTTCTGCTATATTAATGTGCATTGTATCGAGAACCTTTATGCTAAACAATGAGCAAGGTATTTTAGTTAATGAGTCTGGTAAAAGAAAATAATAAATGCATCCCTTTTCTGAAGAAAATATGATATATTCTTTTAACAGTGGATACTTGTACCTCCTCTATATTAAACAGTACAAAGTGCTTAATTTGATATTGTAGTTTTTCCAGTGGACAGTCACATAGGTAATCAATCAGTCAATAATTTTAGTCTAACAGGTATTGAAGTAATTACACAGTAAGAATGCCCACATTGTAAAAACAATGATTTAATCTAATGAGCAGTGTGGCAGTTACTGCAGCCACTTCAGCCTGTCCTGGACTAATATGGAGGCAGTGAACAAGCAAGACATTGTCAGCGTTCACCCCAGTGGGTGTCGCGTGAATAAGAGCACTCATCCAGTTGATTTAAATGTGTGTGATCTCACTCCTCTTTCACTCCCACCTTTGTTGCCTTCAGAAAAGACAGGTCATAACGGGTCAGTGGACACACACACACACGTTAACAGGCTGCGTATGTGTTTGTGGATGGAGGAGGGGTTGGCTGTTGGCTGGGAGTTCCACCCCTGTTGAGCATACGCACGGTGTTCCTTTTTTTTGTTGGAGGGGGGGCAAGATATACAAAGCCCAGACTTAAACCGAAGATGCAGGGACTCATGTGGTTCTGAATAACCCTGGCCCTCTCCACATCCCAAATGCACACACACACACACACACTATACATCTTGAGTGTTCTTCTCTCTGCCTCTCACATGCTTTAACCCCCTTTAACCCCTCTGATAAGTCTTACTACTTGTTCTCCATCCTTCTTGGGTATTAAGTAAATGATCAAACAAGGATCTGTGTGTGTGTGTGTGGATATTTTTTTGTTCAGTACCTTTGATTTTGGTATTCTAATTTTGAGTCTATATTTGTTCTCATATGATCATTCTATATACTTCAATTATTAGTAAAAAATAATAGGTATATATGAAGAATATATATATATATATATATATATATATTCATATATATTTATATATTTTCCTATTTTGTATAAGTTGCAGTAATGTCTATATTATATACTGTACTGTATATTGTATTTCATGTAGCCTCTCTGTTTCTTAAAATTTCTTACATACATACATTTGATTTTTTTATTAATTTCATTACAAAAAAAAGTTCATCCCTCAGCCTGTCTCTGTACAACTGTAACATGTAAAGTTCCACTTAGCCATTAACAAAGTCTAATCTTTTTACATCCTAGCTTATTTTAGTTAAGCGTAGCTTATTTCAAACAATCTAAATGTGAGAAATAATAAACATGACTAGCAGATGTATCCATGTAGTAAATGTCTTAAAACATTCCCTCCAGCATTTAAATGAAAGTCATATGCAGCTAAATATCTGTGTCATGTAAGGCCTTATCACTTGGACACTGATGAATTGTTGACCACCAGCTGTGGATCATGTTTATGCTGCAGCCTGACCTCTCCTCTTCAGAGATATTAATCACTGGTCACAGTAATGGTCAGCCTGGTTTCCATGTGTAAATAGCCAATTAATGCGCCCTCCGATGTCTTGATTCTCTCCTGTGGTTGCCACCTCTGTCAATCAGAGCATAATGGCAACCAGGGAACAAATGCAGCACTTGGAGGGACAATTGAGGAGGCCAACAGTCAGTAATTAAGCAGTTCACAAGGCAATCTCATTAATTATCCCCTTCACTGGTTGCTACATTCCTGATTACATGCTTATTGACTCTGAATCCTATGACGAAATGTTCCTTGCTCGACTTCCTAATGGAGTCTAAAAGAGGAGTCATTTACAAATGGCTTTATTAGGCAGAGTGCCCACATGGACCTTTAAAATGTTACTTGAAAATGCAATTTCACCTGTCGTTTGCAGGAGGCTTTCATGCACTTAAGCAGAGGTCATACAAACAGCAATGTAATTAGCGGTCTCCCTTTTACAGACTCTGCTGATTTGAAAAGCGTTACACACCTTTTCTCCTCCATTCAGCATTAATCATTCGTTTTCAGGGGGAAATTGCCAGGCTTATGAAAGACAAAATGTCATTCTGGCTGGCCCCTGCATGAGGCTCTTTCTTGGAGTGGATTTGTTAGACGTGCACGGGGAGGGTTGAAAAGCTTTGTGTCATGTGTTAACCTACTGCAGGAGAGGGAGGACTTTTGATATTCTTTGCGAGGGAGAATTGTGGGGGTCAAGCAACATTTAGAAAGTCACAAGTCTCACTTGTTTTTTTCAGGTTTTAAAGAAACTTGATTTACTTACAAAGTCACTCGCCATAAAAAAATCATTCTGAGCTTGAAATCATTGGCAGAGAGAAAGGAAGAAATGCTACAATTAATAAATCAGGTAGAAGTGCACTGTTTGTTGTCCTTTCCCTTTAAAAATGTAATGAATTTATAGATAAATAGAAATATAGAAATATTTACAGAAGAATTCTGTGAGGTCAAAACAATCAAATACCACTACTACCATTACTAACAAACCACAACACACAAACACAAACTATTAGCAAATTTCTAGTGCAATGGAGGAAACTCTTAAATGCGAGCAAATGCTGAAATTTGCCAAACCTCCTCAAAGCCCATCCCAGCTCACGTCGAGCCTCTCAGCGTGACTCTAAATGCAGATAACGAAGAAATGGAAAATGGAGGCCAAATTGACCCTTTCACAGCGTGTTATGTCAGTTTGTATGGGTACCTGGAGAGGCTGTCCCCCTCCCATCAATAAAATAATTTAAGAACACATTATACTCCTTTAAAAGGGCCCATTTGTCAGACCAGGTGACTCTTAAAAAGACCCTGCGGATTAGAGACGCCCTGCATCAGGTACTTTTAATTCAGCCACAATCGATATGACTTAGGCTGCCGTTGTGTTGAGAGTGAATATTAAAAAAGGGTATTCAAGGGTTCAAATGTCTCTTGTGCATAAAGTCAATAAAAATAGATGGGGGGTAGGCAGAGTTGGAGACCCCATACACTCTGTGCTGTAGCTCTACATGTCATTTGCAGAATCTGCATGGGTTTTCTTGAGAATAGTATTAATAATCATAATAACGTAGTAGTATGAATAATGTCATCCATACAACAAAACAGAATAAAACTGTTTCCATGATGTACTGTCAACATGCTGGGACATCACCCCCCTCGACCCCCACAACCTTTTCTACCAGTTCTTTTCTCCCTGTGTCCAGTACATCACTGAGAGAGCAGAGTCACCTCATTCAACATGTAACGTTTCAAATGTCATATCATATCCATGCCTCATTCTGACATATAAGTTAGAACTGGGACAATTTATTGCCCCACTGCTTTATTTTACAGTACAGTGTTGTAAATATCAAGTAATTATTAGTATAAACAATGATTTTACTGCAGTTATCATTACATATTGATAAAGCAGGTACATAATTAAACCTGTTATATATTTTATAATTATACAGTAATTTATGATATTAATGGAAGACACTAAACTTTTTAGTGTAGTATTTGTATAGTAAGCAGAATAAATATCTAGTGCATACTTTTATTTAATGTATTAACAAAACAGTAAATACATACAGTAATTACTAAATGCTATTTGCTTTCATCACTGTGTATTCGGTAAATGCAGTGCGAGATCAGAACCTTTTACTCTGCTGTGCTGAATGATGGTAGACACTGCAGGTGATTCAATTTTACCGTATAAGTGTACCCAGAATTACTGCATGTTTATATTATAAAAGTACTGTATTCATTGTAACTACACAAACAGTTATCTGCTGCAAATAACGCATATTAATCAAATCTATAATTACTGATAATTTAATATATTGTATTCTCGGAAATCAATAATTCAATATTATATACATTTAAAGAAAACTACCTAAACTCTGACTGCCTCAGATTTGCTTCATGAATAGCATGTAATATCTCATATCTCTACAAATATCGAGTTCTTTATGAACCAAGTGGTCTGATTGAGGTGGAGACCTCAATCAAACAATGAGTCATGTGACAAACCCAACAAATGAAAAGAGAGAATGAAACATGATGTTTGTGTTACACACTGGACTTTATCACATAGTTTTGAATTATCACATTGTTATATCCATGATAGTGATGCATTGCCAATTCTGTTTCTCTTGCTCAAGACATCATTAGTGATGTAGAACATTCTGTGATCAGAATGTGATCAGAGGGGTCTCTCATCCCCACGACTGATTTAGATTTGAACCTGTGGTCACTCTCAAGTCTTTTGATTCAGGAGCAAACACAGATATGAAACAGAAATGTTTCTGCTCTGTGACGGCAACAGTTTTCTAAAGACCCTGTCGCAATGCTGTTCAATAGGACCCAGAAATCAGGACTCTAGACAGCGGTCACATGGACTCAGAACTGATGCATTAGGATATGATTAAAACCTGTCAATTTATCACTTTGATAAAATAAACTCCTATTCATCTTTAATTGGCATCAGCTTCATACCTTTCATGCAACAGAGATAGCCCATCCTTTTTTTAAATGAAGAGTCAAATCAGGCATTAATTGTGCCTAAAGATAAAAGATACTGCTGTTTCTATGAATTCTCTTAATATGTCAAATTATCTTGCAAATCCACTGTCAATTATATCCCAAAATGTATCTGTTTTTGTCATGTTCCAGACAACAACTTCATTTTGCGGTCTGAATTTAAGTAAGCACATTTGTCATCCACACTTCTGCCTATCTGCGGAGTTTCCCTTTTTACTCCATCTGTTTGTCAGCGAGTGGAGGTTTGCGGCGGCTGAGTGAGGCAGTGATTTGGCATGTTAGTGAGTGTGTTGGGCTAATCAGACAGAGGGGCCACTGTAATGGACAGAATCTGGGCAGAATCACAGCTAGACCTGCCGCGGTAGGCAGCAGATAATACAACTAATTTCTCTACTGTCTCAGCGACCGCACAGACGGAAATGGGGTCAACAAAGGTGCAGGCGGCATCAAATGAACAGCTGTTGCCTTTCTCAGTGTAGAGCTGCCAAAGAGGAGAATCTTAGCAAAGCCCCCCCACCACATGCTTTTTGTGTAAATGCAGAAGAATGTATGTACAAATTAAGGGCAGGACCTGTGCATATTACTTTCATTCTTCATCTCTGAAGCCTGCCTAGCAGTGATGGAATACTATGGGAACACTCAGTGCAGCTGTATGATGAAATGTGCATAGGGTTACTCATAGAGTCCTTTATTGGCTGAGGTTTGTGCATTTGTTGTGATAGAGAAACAATTGGCTATTATAAAGACGCCTCTTGTAGGTAAATAAGGTGCTGGTGTGTGCATTGGAAAGGCTGGAGGTAGCTGTCTGAAGTGTGGGTCTTTGTGATAAGAAGCTGTATTAACATACATACACAGCTAAGGTCCAATCGCTGGATGCTCTGAGACTTGGTTGTCCCATTTCTCTGTGATTGGACTTGTCCAATTCTAATCACAAAGAACAGATGTATGATACTTCATTTCATCAGGATGCTGGCAGCTATGTAAAGTATTTTCAACCATGCGAGCTGAAAAATATGGACCTCCGTAAACTCTGTTCACATTCTATCATATAGTACTAACTCTTTATAATAATCATATGTTTTCTAGTTTGGTACACAAATGTATTCATCGAATTGATTTTGTAGTTTTGTTGGCTTTTATTCTCAGTTTGCTCCGAGTTGGTGTGATACATCTGACATTCGTAATGAACTTTAGTTATTGATGAAGTATGACTTATAGGTTCGTTATGGATGTCCCAGACTTTTTATCTATACAATAAACATACAGAAAACCTGAGAACAATGTGATGTAACCTGCCATTATCCAGGCCATGTTGGTGTGAGACGGGAAGTGGTGGAGACAATACAAGTATCAATATCACAATTTAAAAACACTGCATTAAAATCCTGAATTCACAATGTTACCCACATCAAAGTTAAACAGGTATTAAAGGTGCATGTACTCAGTGTGAAGAATGATCCATCTGGCAAATTATTGACGTCAGATAGATATAGTGGACTTAAAGCATAAAGGCTCTCAAAATGGAAATACCAGGTCCTCAAAAATACATTTAGCTCCTCAAATTTAATACATCTAAGGCTACATCCACACTAATACGTTTTCATTTTCAAACAAAAACGATCTCCGTCCACACGATGTTTCAGCATTGTTTTCGAAATGATCTCCGTCCAGACTAACACGCCTGAAAACGAATATCACGTGACTCTTCACGTACACTGGGCATGCGTGATGGTGTCGATGTAAACAGGAAGTAGATTGGTTGCTTAGTTAAAAAAATACGACAGAGTAATAAAGTAGTCTTTAATAATGAAAGGTCGTGTTTGATATTACTCTAAAATCTTCCTCTAAAAACTCAAACAGACACATTTCGTGGAAAGTTTTATTTTTCAGACTTAGTTACAGCGCTGCAGGTCTTGCTCTATCTCTCTCTCACATAAGATTTACTTTAAAATTAACACTTACACATAAAAGTTTACTAGATTATGGGTCTATAAATGTGGTCAACACACGTCTCTCACTTGTTTCCTCAGTTTCGTTGTTGTCTGTTGTCACACGTAGCTCTGCTGGTGACTGAAGTCTCTGTTGTACTGGAGAGCAATTCATGTTTTGTTCCTTTATAGTTTATGTGTGTGGACTTCACAATAGTTGTGCAGAACAAAATAAGCATTAATAAGAAAAGGAAAGTCCTCCGTTTTGTGTCCATCTCAAAGCCGCAAACCGTGACTTCAGGCGGCCGCTCCGTAGGTCTTATAACTCTGCTGGTCACGCCGCTCACTAGTCGCTCCAATAACAGCTGCTTTCTCCGCAAAAATGCAGACTTTAACTGGACAACAGCTGCTAGTAAAGACAACAAGGTCAGCAACACCTGTAATAAGTTGTCCATGTTGAATTTAACCTGGTAGTCGATCGAAAATAAGATTTTCCGGGAAAGGATCACGTGATAGGGCGTGACGAATCAGGGAAGGACAAGCCGTGACTGCTATGAACCAACCAAGTAGTGAACGCGGGTGTCTACGTCATCACTTCCAAACTTATGCGTTTACGCCATCCACACGATAAAGCAACTCCGGAGTTTTCAAACGTATCCGTCCTTGGGAGCATTTCCAAACATATCCGTTTTCGGGGCTCGAAAACGAAAGTTACGAATGTAACTACGGTTCTATGAATCCTGGATGACCTCCAGAGGCAGTGCTTAACACTGGATATCTTCTGTCTCGCGCCCACGCAGGTTGAGTTTTTATATCAACAAAGTCACCTGTGACCTCGGATGACCCCCGTCGTCTATAAGTTCCGATGTCATCCTGAGATCAGTCCTACGGAATCTTCTCGCGAGTTCACGGAATTCCGATGACCAAGAACTCTGGCGGTCATCTAGGATTCATAGAACCGTAGTTACATTCGTAACTTTCATTCTATTTCCTCCTTACTGACTGCCAGAGGTAGTGCTTAACACTGGATGACTTATATCAACAGAGTCACGAGGAATCACAAGTACCTACCTCGTATAACTCAGGCAGAGGAACTTGGCCAAAGAACCCTCCCCAGTGGGTGAGGGGTGGCAACGTTAACTCTGTAGCGTCAGTGTAGTGTGAATGTGCTCGGTAATGCCCATGAGGCCGCAGCACATATATCCTCCACAGGCACATCTCTCATGGCTGCCCATGACGTGGAGACACTCCTGGTAGAGTGGCCCTTCACTTCGGATGGTAGAGCACGGTCACTCGCCTTGTATGCATAGGCAATGGCCTCCACTATCCAGTGGGATAGGCGCTGTTTTGAAAGGGCACAACCCTTCTTAGGCCCACCATAACTGATAAAGAGCTGCTCCAACCGCCGTATGCCGGTGGCTTCCACATAAGCTCTGAGGGCCCGCACTGGGCACAGCAGCCTTGACCTCTCCTCTCCTGATGGGGGGTCAAACTGCGCAAGCTGGATAGGCTGGTGTGAGCGTGTCAGCACCTTTGGCAGAAACGCTGCATTAGGCCACAAAGTAACACCCGAGCCTGAGTTCCACCTCAGACATGATTCACTCACCGACAGGGCATGCAGCTCGCCTACACGTTTAGCTGAAGTGATGGCAAGGAGAAAAAACGTTTTGGTCGCCAGCCATCTCGGCTCCGCCTGTGCCAGGGGTTCAAAAGGAGGCAAGCATAGAGTGTCCAATACAAAATGTAGGTCCCATGCAGGGGCCTTCGGGGTGTTCGGGGGACGTAATCGCAGAGCCCCTCTTAGGAAGAGGGACACCAGTCTGTGGCTCCCTACTGTGTCATTGTCGACCTTAGCATGGTGCCACGAAATAGCGGCCACTTATACCCTCAGGGTAGAGGGAGACCGGCCCTTACCTGTGGCGGCTACTGGGGTGAGCTGGGGGCTGAGAATGGCCTCGGGGGGCCGAAGTGGGACCCCTAGGTCTGCGGGGTGCGGGCATGCCCCTGCGAAGACCAGAGAACTGCTGTCTGGTCTGGCTAGCTTCAACAGTCCGCTGAAGCGCCTGTATAGCAGCTGACCCGAACAGCTCACCAGGTTCCTCTGGGATAGTACGGAGGGTCCTCCTACATGTCTCAGACAGGGGTGACTGCGCCAGCCAAACCTGGGGGCGAGTCTGGACCAGGGTGGACATCAGCTATCCAAGTTCCCTCGACATGAGCGCAAACGCCTGCAGTGAGGCATCACTGAGGCTGGTGGCGGAAGCGTTGGAAGTAGCCTGCTGCAGAGAAGCTGAGAGTCGGCTCAACGGCTGGCATACGGACAAGGCCAAATTTTGCCGCATCCTGCATGGGTTCATCCATCCAATGTAAGACGGGACAGAGTGCCGGTGTCTCTCCAGCATGCATGCAGCTCCCTCAGATATTCTTCGGAGGGAGGAACAGCAAAGGTGGTGGGGGCGGGAACGCGCCTGAAGAAGGCTCTCGCAGGCGGAGATTCCGGCTGCTGTGTATCTAACTGCAGGCGTGCCAGCGCCATGCGATGGAGCTATCGACTGCCCCTTCTGAAGAACTCTGAGAAACGGGAGCCAGGCCCAGAAGCATGGGAGGGCCGCTCTTCATTGTACTCAGTAAAGAGATTGGCTGACGCTGCCAGTGAGATAACGTCCTCTTCTGAGCCAAGCTCAGCTGCGGGTGGATCTGGTGCTTCAGCCCCCCCTGCACTTGGGTGGAGGGTCAGGAGAAGCGACTTCATTTGAGCTAGCTCGGCGGTCAGCAGATCCACTCTAGAAGACAGCATGCTGGACTTAGCCCTCTTGGAGCTCCATGTCTTCTGTGGCCCTGCGTTTGGAATGAGTAGGTTGGGCTGCCCTGACAGGGGGGAGGTCGGCCACACCCATCAGGTGTTCTGCCTCGGCGAGCCTAACAGCCCTTACTGCTCGAGGCATGATGCCACAGTTCATGCATGGGTTCTCCGAGAGGCCTTCCCTCAGATATTCGAGGCCAAGGCAAGAGGGGCAGAGGTCATGGTCATCCTCAGGCTGAAGAGGAGCCATACAGGTCCTACAGCCTGGAGAGTTAAACATGGCGGTGATTCTGGAGGAACCCTTGCCACTAGTTGATGCGGGCTGCTAGGTCAGTCTGAGCGGGAACGCTCTGCTGAATGTTGTGAGAACAGGCAGGGGACAGTCAGTGAGAGGGGAGTGAGGACACTCTCTTCACTCGGATAGTTGCTGCAGATATTGGTGTCCCATCAGTTAGCTTGAGCGAGAGCACTCTGCCAGTGTGGAAACAGGCCAAAAAAAAAAGAAAACAGTGAGAGGGGAGCAAGGACACTCTCTTCACTTGGACAGTTGCTGTAACTCTTGGTGTCCCACCAGTTAGCCTGAGCGAGGGCACTCTGCTAACTGTGATAGCCGTAATGTTTACAAAAATCAAGGGACACAATCCGAGTATTAGCTTAGTCTAGTTAGCCAGAGCGAGGACGCTCTGCTAACTGTGATAGCCGTAATGTTTACCAAAATGGTCCGCACGGCGAAACACGCCGTTCCCTCCTAAGAGGGGTAGCTTGTCGCAGCCTTTGGAGGGCGAAGATCCGCAACTCCGACCGGTGGTCACAAGGCTACAGCGACAAACTCTAATATGTCTTGATCGTAGACAAAAGAAAATTTGTTTAAGCTTATACTACCATGGTAGTTAGCCTGCGTAGCGAGAAGATGAAAAAGGACTGATCTCAGGATGACACTGGAACTTATAGACGACGGGGGTCATCCGAGGTCACAGGTGACTTTTTTGATATAAAGACTCGACCTGCGTGGGTGTGAGATAGAAGATATCCAGTGTTAAGCACTGCCTCTGGCAGTCAGTAAGGATGCAATAGAACTCCGGTGTAGTGTGGACGCTCAGTGTAAACGTAAATGGAAACGTAGTAGTGTGGACATGGCCTAAGAAAATATCAAAGCATATACGGACCGTACAGCCCCGGTTAGTTTATCAGTAAACACAATGATGGCTAACATAAATAGGCCGACGCCACACGAAAAGATTATAAGCTCTCAGAGTTTCAGCAGTTGTTTTGAATTTTGTGTATTGTTGCTCTGCTGTTTGTCAGTAGTTGGCTTTTGTCTTGAGCATGGGGCATCTGGCCAGATCCTACAGTGCACCTTTAAACAGGTTTTAAAATAGAATCTGTTTGCATAATAGATTGACTGATAATGTCATGACATCATCTTATAAATGGACTATTCTTCACTGACTGTATTTACTGTATTGATGGATTTGATCATATTTTCAGCAAAATCAAAAGTGAGAAATATTTGTCACATTTTGACCACTTTTACATTATCTGTCCATCAATGGTGGAGGAGGTACTCAGATACCTTAAAATAGTGTTATTCTATATTTCTCTTATTGTCCTGTGGAAAGACATTTCTGTCTTCCCTGTCTTCGGCACTCAGTCCCAAAACCATTGGTTCCAACTGAGGAAAATATATGAATCTTTAAAAGCGATGCACAAATATATAGTTTGATTAAGATAATATTATTATTATTATTCCAAAAATAGGGAAATTGTTGGGGACTATTTTCAGCGGCAGATGAATCCACATTTGGTGCTTTATTGAGTATTTGTGGCAGCAGGACAGTGTATGTATTGAGTCAAAATAAACTACAGTGTATGTGCTCATGGTGATGAAGGAACATGTCTCACGGTGCTACAGTGTGGCTCACTGATGTGGTTTTAATAGTATTTGGATAACAATGGAGAAGATACACACATGATAATTGTTAGTAGATATATTCATTGTTTGTTGATGATTAGTTGACAAATAGGAAAAATATAGATCACCAGACTTCTAGTAAAAGAACAATAGTACACTATACAATTGTTCCTTTACAGGAAAATGCCTGCCTTCAAAATTTCACTTAAATCGAAGTACATTGATGGATTAGTTTATCATCAGATTATAATTATTGATACATTAACAAGTAGCAGTCATAGTTGGTCAATGTGGAGCCAATTTAATTAAATACTGTTATGTAGTTTAATCGAATGCATCATATTTTATAAGAAGATTAGATTATATGTGAAATATCCATCTGCAAAGTACTATAAAGTACTATACTATACTATAAACTATACTGTAGCTGTCAAATAAATGTAGTGAAGTAAACCGTTTAATATTACCTCTCAAATGCACTAAAGTAGAAGTACAAAGTAGGTGAAATAGAAATAATCAGTGAAGTAGAAGTACCTCACATATTTACTCGAGACAGTGGGACAATAGCTTGTGTATGTGAAACAATGCGTACACACTGTGTGCTGTCACCGCTGTGAATGAGTGTGAGGACCCAGCTGGGAGGTGGATGCACCGAGCAGACAGATGGCAGCTCCAGCAGTGATGATGAAAACACCATTGAGGGTGTTTGGGTGGCTGGTAGACAAGGAGCCTTTGGAGAGGTATGAATCAATTAAAATGATATGCTGCCCACACAAAAACAACAACAACACAGCCACCATATGTACAGGGTACGCAGGAGCTGAAAAAGATCCTGGCCTCTGGCCTGATTCAAACGGAGAATCAAATGTCCGAAATAACCCTGCAATGACGGGATGCTTCGTCATTAACGGACAAGTCAGAATCAATGTAATTAACATAATGACAAGAACCAGTCACATATATTTATATGACAACATAAAATGTCAAGCATGACAAATCAAGCCAGCAACACTGCAGCGCTAGAGCACGAGCCATTCATATTATTCATAAAAACGACACGATAGACAAATGAACAGTAGTAAAGTTAATGCAGATGTAAAAAAGAAAGTCCATCCTCCTTTCTTTGTTAACAAAGAGTTTAAAACCGCGGTTGTACAGAACATCGGTGCGGGTCAGTTCCAGCCAGAGTCCTCCTGCGAACGTGTTCGTTGAGTTGTAAATCTACTCAGGTCTCTCCAAAAGTTTTCAAAAGCACGTAGCTTGTGCGTGTCCTGTCGTGTAGCTGCCTTGGTTAGCATAGCGTAGCTCCAAACAGCTCCAAACACCAAGAGCTCAGTTGCAAATTAAACGCATTCTTAGCCATAAAATGTGCAATGCTTCTCCGCCGCTGTCAGCCAGAAATACCGTTCGTACAAATCCTTTTCCATGCTGGGTCAGGGCTGCTAGCTGTGGGGTTGACCGACCCTTTGATACGATGTCCAGTTTTTCTGGAATTTTCTGGAAATGTCTTTCTCCAGAAATCCGTTTCTCCTCCTTCAGCCATTGAGTGTTAAAAAAAAAGAATCTACACCAAGCAAAACGCTAAAAATGTCATAACTTCTCTTACATATGTTTCAACCGGAACTCTTACTAAATACTAAGATCTGCTAGCGCTTTCTGTTTGACAAAAGTCACGCTGGCCCACTGACCAATCACGGCGCACGTTAATGCATCTGATTGGTTGAAGACTATGTGCTGGAAGCAGCACTGCAGGCTGGAAGCAGAGCAAAAGAGGAAGACAGGAGCTGTGCAATGAGAAAATAAGCTAATGGGAAACAAAATTCTAATACATGTAGTGTATTTGTGAAAAATTATTAAATTATAAAATAGCTATAACTTTGTGATTCTGTTTAGGCCAGCAGAGAAGGCTTAGCTGGCCCTGACGGCCCACCACTGCAGAAAACTGATTGCATTCCTATGAAAGTAGCTCAGTGGCATATGAAGCAAGAAAAGCTCCACTTTAGAGTAAAACATTCTGAAAAAATGACCCGGATCTTCCGGCAACCTTCCACATCCGTGGTACCATAGAGCAAACACACTAGTGTTTCCTTTAACCCCGCCTCCCAGCTGCTCGGTCTTAGCTCGCTCACATGAACAGCAGTTAATTATTCCTATAGGGAAATAACTCTGGATATGGCTACTAATGCATTGTACAACTTTTAGGACCTAATGATTTAAATAAGGGCAGTTCAAGTGTTCGTATACTGGGAAGTTGATTCACCCAAAAAAAAAATCTGCTGATTTACAGACTACTCTTTCCCAATGTAAGTATATGGGAATAGTCCGTTTGGGCCCAATGGCATCACGTTACCGACCTGGAAGTTGTAATTCCACCATTTGGCCACTCAGAATTTCTCAAAGCCCGGCGCTCCTCCTGGGGGATTACAGGTAATATGGAGGTGCAGTTCCACAAGTCAAGGACACAGTATTTAATTTCCTCTAATGTGTTTTGGGATGGCAATTTTAAGCTTTAAGAATCTGTTAAGTTGAAGTGTTTGGGGGATATTTTGACCTTGGTTAGTCACTATAAATCAGTCACCATGCTCCACTGAGGTCCATGCCGTTGTCCAAATGTGTTTTTTCTTGCTACAGTATTAAAAAGATGTCAGCAGAATATCAAACCTAAATTTAGGCTTTAACAGTAGGTCTGACGGAGTGTCAGGGTTTTCATAATGCCATAGCCTTTCAGCCCATAGCTTTTGTTTTTGATGTTGTCTGAAGCCTGTATAGGTACTATAAAGATAAAACACACAAGATTCCCGAGCAAGGCTTCTGAAAGGGATACGATGACATCGGAGCGCTCAACTTCTCTGCAAAATTCAGTCTCTCGCATGCAGCGTCTCAGAGATATATATTAGACATATTTCCACCTGAAGTCTGCAATATAATAAGCTACAGGTTATATATTAGTATAGTTGTTTTTTAGCATTGTAGAGCAATTTGGTCCGTTTTTGTGTGAGACGTGCAGCAGCTGTAAAGAATTCCATGTGCATTATAACAAAGTATAATCAGTGTAAATTGGCGCTCGACATCGAAAAGGTTGTCGCTTTATGCTCTTTATGAAATATAATGTTTTCGATGGACTTCGCTCAAACAGGCAACCCACCACGGAAGAGACACTCTGACCCCGGAAACAAAACATTGTACCCTGGCGAGGCACGTGTGTTCTGGGAGGCGCGCTAAACTAGCTTAGCAGGAAAACAACAGCAGCACACAAGCTACAAACTCTCCCCGCAGCGTTTAGCTGTTCCCTACTGATTCAAACAGGGCTAAAGCAATCGCCACACAATCCCCATTTCTTCAGACCATAATTCTTGCTTTGTAAAAGAAAACAAAACCCTAAACAGAGAATCAAATGTCTGAACCCTAATCCCACGCATGACGGGATGCTTCGTCATTAACGGACAAAGCATATAGTCAAAATCAACGTAATTAACACAATGACAAGAACAGAGTCATGTCAATGTCATAACTTCTTACATATCTTTTAACTTGAACTGTTACTACTAATACTAACTTCTGCTAGCTGTTTCAGTATCAAAACAGTCACGCTAGCCCACTGACCACGTTATTGCTGAGCCAGCCGCACGTTAATGCTGACGTATTGTAGACTACCTCGGTAGCTCTGACATGTCAAAGAATAGGCCCAACATGTCAAACTAAAGATCTGATTGGTTGAACACTATGACAATCAACAATATCGTCCCCATATACTTTAATCTGCAAAGGCTCTCTAGCGGGCCTCGGGCCTCTCTTCTTACCTAGAGACATAGAGGTGAAATCTGATTGGATAAAAGCTCTACTTAAAACAAGCTGCACTGGAAGCAGCACTGCAGGCTGGAAGCAGAGCAACTGAGGAAGACAGTAGCTGTGCAATGAGAAAATTAACTAATGGGAAAAATAATTAGAATACATGTTGTGTATTTGTGAAAAAGTATTAAATTATGAAATAGCTATCATTTTGTGATTCTGTTTAGGCCAGCAGAGAAGGCTTTGCTTCCAAGACAGTGCAGTACATCCTCAAAATGTTCATCCAGCCCTGTTAGAGATTTCCATACTCACACACTCCACTGAGGAAATGAACAAAACTAGAATGAATTAAGAGCATTAATCCTGAACACCACACATCAAGCCACTCAGCTCTCACAGTAACAGGCAGCAGCTGAGAGAGAGAGAGAGAGAGAGAGACTGAAATACACATGCTACATCTGCGACTGAGATGCAGTAAACCTTCCCCATCAGGAGGAGTAATGGATTAAAGGCCGCTGAGGCTCTGCAGTTTGCCAGTCAATGTTCTTTTTCTCTCATCCAACCCGGGCCCCCCTCCCTCCCCTGTTGCCTTCCCGCTGGAAGAAGTTGATTTGCCATCAATTGCCATCTTGGCTGGCGCCATTAATGCACGCCCACAAAAGGATGACACATCGCATTATCACCTCACTCCCTTTCAAATTAGAGCTGAGCGATGCCTCGGCGCAGCTTGTGACTGGTTAACACTATCAGCTATTTGTAGGGATTGTTCTCTAATACGCAGCGTCTAAAGATTTCATCAGGCATTTGATGACAGAAATAAACCACTGCCCACAGGGAAATTGAACTGATTAATGGAATTATGCGTTGGAGGGGAGTCGATACTGGCAGCAGACATGGGGATGAGCAGAGCTGTCTGTCTGGACCAGACTGGAGTGGCTTGGCCAGCAACTCGCTCACCTCGAGCAGGGCCGGGCTTGTGTTTGTGCAGGGGGAAAGCCGGGGATTAAAACCTGTGCTGCTAACTGTGGCTGTGTGCCTCCACTCCAAATGGCCACAACCATATGGGTCCTGTTGGATATAAACCATTTTATGTCATCCATCGCACAGAAAAAGCGGAACTTCTTCTGCATTTGTGCTCTTATTCAGAGACAGCTTTGTGCCCTCATTCAGACCAGTATTGTTAAGTGCTCTCTTAAGTCCCTTTCATACATGCAGTGTATCCCTGTAGTGTTCAGGAACCTTTCCTGCATGGGATCATGTGTGTGATTGGGATCAATATGCAGGGAAATCGGTACCTCCAATTTCTGAATTTAAGACAAAGCAGCAGCCTCGACTGAGAGGTACTCCGGTTTTCCCTCGAACTGGACGATTGGTGGTTCAATCCCCATCACAACCAGTCTGCATGTTGAAGTTTCCTTGAGCAAGATATTGAACCCCAAATTGCTCCTGAAGACTGTACCATATTTTTTATTTAAATTCTGATGTGCAGGTGGCAAGAAATTATATCTTTTTGTCTATTTACCATTTACAACCTGGTACAAAAATAGTTTTGGTCTCTTTAGCTAATTTCTCCGTCCATGACAACTGTGCAGGAGTTAAATTTATATAACTCATCCGTTTCAGAATAAGAATCAGAATCAGAATCAGCTTTATTGGCCATGTATGCGTGCGCATACATGGAATTTGTCTCCGGTTTCCACTCCGCTCTCAATGTACATACAATACACTATTTTACAATAAACAAGGAAAAATATATAAGAATAAAAAAGGGCAGCAAAAAAGTAGAACAGATGTAGGTATAAACATTTAACAGCTATATACAATATAAGTATAAATATATCCCCCCCAAAAAAGTGTATATATATATAAAATACAATAGTGCAAACAGAGGTAGTAGTGCAATATTATTTATTGTTCATCAGAGTGACGGCCAGTGGAAAGAAGCTGTTCTTGTGTCTGGTGGTTTTGGCGTACAGAGCCCTGTAGCGCCTACCAGAGGGGAGGAGTTGGAACAGCTTGAGTCCAGGGTGTGATGGGTCTGCAGTGATCTTTCCAGCCCGTTTCCTAACTCTGGAGGTGAACAAGTCCAGGATGGAGGGCAGGCTGGAACCAATGATCCTCTCTGCAGACCTGATAATCCGTTGCAGTCTGTTTCTGTCCTGTTTGGTGGCCGATCCAAACCACACAGTGATAGAGGAACAGAGAACAGACTGGATGATGGCTGAGTAAAACAGGATCAGCAGGTTGAACTTCCTGAGCTGGTGCAGGAAGTTCAACCTCTGCTGGGCCTTTTTCCTGATGGTGTCGATGTTGGGAGCCCACTTCAGGTCCTGGGAGATTGTGGATCCCAGAAACCTGAAGGTCTCCATAGCAGAAATAGTGTTGTTGAGTATGATGAGGGGGGGCAGTGTTGGGGGGCTCCTCCTGAAGTCCACTGTCATCTCCACAGTTTTGAGCCTGTTTAGCTCCAGGTTGTTCTGACCACACCAGAGGACCAGCTGTTCAACCTCCCGTCTGTACGCAGACTCATCACCGTCCCTGATGAGGCCGATGACCGTTGTGTCGTCTGCGAACTTCAGGAGTTTAACAGACGGGTCCTCTGATGTGCAGTCGTTGGTGTAGAGGGAGAAGAGCAGTGGGGAGAGCACATATCCCTGGGGGGCGCCAGTGCTGATAGTCCGGGTACTGGATATGATTTTTCCCAGCCTCACCTGCTGCGTCCTGTCAGTCAGGAAGTTAGTGATCCACTGACAGGTGGCTGCTGGCACAGTGAGCTGGGAGAGTTTGGATTGGAGTATTGCTGGGATGATGGTGTTGATTTATAGCAAGGCCTAAAGTTATGCATAAATAAGGACATGGCCGCTTTGAGTGATAGGTGGGTGCTGTCTGAGGTCACCAGCTGCTAGCTGTCTGCTCTGCTTCCTTACCTGAGCCCGACTCAGCTCCACCGACAATCCACCTCTTTGCCAGTCTTTGGATTAGCCGAGACTTAAGCTGTGTCGTCGCTGCCAAAATGGCGACAGACGATTTTGCTGATGTATTGAATGCGTGTTTCTGATTCAAGTAGATCACGAAAAAACATCTCACAAACTTGTTGAATATTTAATACATGACAAAAACATTGGCACAGGACATAAACAGCTCCCTTCATGCCATATATCTGATAGTAAAAACAGACTTCTGCCGCATACACGTATATCCGGCCTTGCCTCTTCTGTTGACTTTTATGGCAGTTGGCTTACACAAGTGTTGCATCCACCATCTCTTGGCCCATCTATTGCGGCATTGCCATGGCTTGTGTGAAAAGACGCAAGGGGGAAACGTTGCTGAATGTAGGGCATTTGTGAATAGTGAAAATCACTAGCAACGACAAACTGTAGAAGACCTCTTCCCACCATAGCCCGGTCTGTCTCTGCTTCACATTACCACTTATTTTTGCATGAATTGTTTCTAGCTCTTGAGGAAGATGCAGAATGGTTGCTATGGTCTTTTGAAAATCAGCTGCAGTTGTCAAGAAGCAGTGGGCCTATTAGAGCTATTCACCTTCACTCCCTCCTAAAATATGTACTACTTGAGTGAAAATATGTTTTTTCCATAAACACTTTTATCATCAGCTCTTAGGCATTTTATGTGGACTAAAACAACAATAACGTCTTCTTTCATTATTGCATAATCAGAATCAGGGTAAAAACAGAGGTACATGTATGTTTACACACACTCAGCCAGCTGTCAGGGATGGAATTGCAAAAAGAAGAAGTTAACCTATGATCACCATTCTCACTTGGACTAACAAAACATATATGTATAATATGTGATCTTTACATTTTGTGTTTTTTAATTTCAATATTAAAATAAAGGGAAGTAAACTGTTCTTGTAGTCCACACAGATCAAGCCTTGGTTTGTGGCAAACTCAAGGTCTGTCAGCAGACAGAATTAGAAATAATGTACTGTCATAACTACCTACGGTATATTTCATAATTCTTAGCTGATTAGCAACTCATAGTCTAGTAAAGTTGTTTTAGCTTTTCTCTGTGACTTGTCAATCTGTCCTCTCTGCCTAAAATCAAAAATTAAAATGAATAAATTAGATTATTTTCTCTTTTCACAGCTTATATCATTGACTGAAGTCAACTCTAAAGTTATTATTTACGATTTAATTAAAATAAATCTCCAACAACTTCAACAAGGTTCTCAAAAAATCACAAGGTAAACAACAACAAATTGGTGTCAAATTGAGAAGAATATAATTAAAATGTAACTGCCTTTAAATATGAATACAAAAATTCAAGTCTTAAACCTCCACTCTGCAAACTAAACTGTACTATTCTTAAATATGTGGCAATATTATTTTTGTATTAGAAGTTGCTCATAGCACTGCATCAATGTAAAGCTTCCTGAAGATGTCAGTATAGCTGTCTTGTTTCAAATCCTGCAGATCATGTGAATATTTTGAAAATCAGATCTATGGGTTCTGTTATAGATAAACATACAGCTTCCCGTCCAGTGTCTCATCATCTAACAAGGTTACTGTATTCCAGATGCTGTGCGGGTTCATTGAAGAAAATACCCAGTTCAATACCACATAACCTTCATAACACAGTGAGCGGAGGAGAATGATCTCCTCCCCGATGGATGTAGCACATGCATGGGTATGCATAAGTCTTCTGTACGAAGTTACAGTTTTTTGTGATTATCAAGACCCATAAGCACATTATAATGTGTGGCGGGTCAATATTCGCTCGCGCCAAGCACAGTGTCCTTTCATAGTAAACGTCCATCTTCACCGGAAGTAAGGTTTAGGGAACAAAACCACTTGAGTTAAGGAAAAGAGCGTGGTTGACATTTACTTAACTTTTTTGAACGTCTCCATCACTAGCGACTGACAAGTTATGGTGAATGACGTCTCTCTAGTCGTCCGACCACTCAAAGCGCTTTACACTACATGTCATCATTCAACCATTCACACACATTCATACACTGATGGCAGAGATGGCTACCATGCAAGGTGCCACCTGCCCATCAGGACTAATGCTGTTCTCTTGAACGAGAGTCCTGTGTTTGTTTGACCCATGCACCACGCCTTCCGCCGTCCTAAGCAGACTGTCACACACTTTTTACCACGCCACATGCTCTTACGGTCCACTAATGCCGCTGGATGGATTACAGTGGAGTTAGTTGAAAGCCTGGTGCGTCACATACAGCCACTAAAGGGTGCATTTGTGGGTTGATTTCCGATGCCGAGGGGCACTGACCAACTGTCGGTATTTGATGAGTTGGGAGTGAGAAAGGGTAGAGGAGCAGCTTGTCACTTCAAGGAGAATAGCTGGTCCACCTTGAAGATCACCCCACCTTAAATGAGCCGGAGTTGTTGTCAACCTGTGTGTGTGTGTGTGTGTGTGTGTGTGTGTGTGTGTGTGTGTGTGTGTGTGTGTGTGTGTGTGTGTGTGTGTGTGTGTGTGTGTGTGTGTGTACGTGTAGAGTTTTGAAAAAGAGGGCTCTAGTTTCAGAGATGTTGTTTCAGCAATTGCAAAAAACTATAAAGAACTTGTGCGTTGATGGTCCTGGAGATATTCCCATGCTGGTCATAATGATGATAAGACAGGGAAAAGGCTTCAAAGATACCAATGTTTAGATCTTCCCATCACATAACAGTAAAGTAAAATAAGTTTATGGCTGTCCTCTGTTACCTTAATAACTAATATGCCTGATAGATTTGAAGGTTAGTCGATGGGGTTGACTGGAGAGTCTGACAATAGCGTTGTTCTGAGAAAAAAGCCTGTATGTGTTAAAAAAAACAAACGTGTGTGCATCTATGGAGAATACACAGAATGATCATTAGCAGACTGATAAGATGAGACCGAGACATAGTTATGAGTGCCCAGGTCTATCCATCTTCAAAGCTTCAGCAGGAGTGCCCTCTGGTGCACAGTCAGTGCAACTGGAACAAGTCAAATCCAAATTCACTGAACAGATGAAATGGAACATAGTCAGAGTTCAAACATACCCAAGTATTAAGAAAGTAATATTCAATATTTATCCAACTGAATATCCAAAAACCTGCTCTTGAATATTTCTAGTTTTTTTTATCCTAAACTATGTGTAAAGCACATAATGAAAACAAATGCTTTAGAAGAAGTGATAATCATTTTTCAATACTGATATTACAGATTATTTGTTACATTTTAATTATTCATTATATTTGAAGATTTACATCATGAGGCATGTTGAGCTTGCAATGTCTTTTGCTGCGATGTCTTTTACTGCAGTCTAGTGCATGAAGAAAGAATAAGAAATATTGAAATCATCATTTAGGGCAGGATTTTTTATTTTTTTGTTGATGTGGTGAGCCTTTTTCAACACATTCAAAAACATGAAAGAGAGTTTGAAATACATCATACAAGTCAAAGCAGGTTATGTCTTCACTTCGGGGAGTGAAAGTGTCATTTAACATGGAATATAGGTCACACAAGAAGAATCATAGTTTTAATTACTGGTAAAACACTAAGGTCTAAGGTTCTCAATACAGAATTGACCCTTCACAAAGTCCCTCCCCTCAAACACAGACTGGCCAATCCTAGCATAACATTGGCCAGCTCTGACCAGGGCCCAACAACTCTCCAGCTCTGCTCCACAGACTCTTATGGTTTCAGATGTTCTTCATGTTCAGGCTGGTTTAGAGGATTTAGAGCTAGTCGTGGTTAAATGTTGTGTAATAGTGATGCTCGTTACCTGGAGAGGTTGAAAGGAGATATACCTTTCTAAAACTATTTGTTTCTATGTAAAGACTTGTGGAGCTAAGATTAGCGGAGTACAATAGCACATCATAAGCTAGCGTTAGCTTTTCTATGCTAAGCTAGCTACTGAAGGTATAATGAATGTCTATTCACTTTTACAATCATTAAAAAGCAAAAGCAGCATATGTAAAGACCTACCCGGCTTTACAGGAACACTGTTGTTACTTAATGTCATTGTCTTCCATTTGGATCTCCAGGTGATGTGGTGGTTCACTTTAAAACTGTGAACTGTAGCTTTAGCTTCTATCTTTATCTTTTTATCCTGTTTTCACTGCTGACTCAGTTTGACATCCTGGATACATCCTTCGAACAAACATTGTAGACCCATGTCCACATGCGTGTGTGTCCACACACAGTGTGTGTATTTAGCTGCAAGGTTGTCAGCTTTAGCCCCGGAGTTAGCAAACACTCCGGCTCAGGCCCCATCAAGGTGGGCTGACCGTTAATGTGGACCAGTTATTCTTCTTCATGTGACCAGCTGCTCCTCTGAGTTTTGCTCCATTTTTATTTTTAACATTCCTATTTAACTTATACCATGATTTAATGGTCAATTATTATCATTCCTACTTCAAACTATGCTCTGCTTGTATCAGGAAAACACAATGTTGAATGTTAAAATGTCAGCAAAAAAATCATGTGGTATATTTCATTTGTGACAGAAAGTGAGGAACATGTTTTCAAACTCATGGTTAGAACTGTAATGGTATTAATATTTATGTTGGTACAAATCTAAGTATTTGTACTTTGTCTCAAAAAACAACAACCGAAGACCAGGCAGAGTGCTTCTTTTGTTGTTGTTTTACAATAATATCTTTAATGTGATGCCTGTCCATTTTCTGTCTTGTTTTGTTTAACCACCATCACTGTTCAGGCTCCAGTTCCAGCATTAAACACATCACTTCCTGATAGTTTCCTCTGGAAGTTTAGCGACTGTTACCTGATTGTCAATCGATCTGATAAAACGTTCACATTCCCACCAACTGTAACAACATGGTTAGAAAACACTGATGCGCCAATTAGGCATCCAATTTAAAGGCAGAGGGATAAGATATCCGTGCAGTGCCTCTCCCTGAAATCCCCTTAGTCAAGGCTTCTCTGCAGTGATCTGCTTTGCTGCAGATCCGGCTGAGACTGGAATCTACACTCATGTCTGGAAACAACCAGACCTTTCACCCATTAACTATCAACCAACACACACATTGATGAAACTTTCAGTTCATCTTGTCATCACTACTGTCATATGACATGGAGGATGGGTCATTTCATAATGTCAAATGAATGCTAAAAACCTCAGAGGGGAGCAGACAGCAGCATCATGGGAGTCATTGGCAGGTTCTCCGAAGGGGAATAAAGTGAATACGACTTAATCACTTAATATTTCTTTCGACGTCCTGTGATGACTTGCTGCTGGCAGCCACATCAGATCTTAAAGTGATGTGAGTCAAACAGGCTTAGCTTTAGGCTGGAAATAGAAAAACAGACGACACCCTGAACCCCCGATAGTCGATAATGAGATTACACACAGAGGCTGTGTGGAAAGTGGGCCGAGGAGAACAGCAGGGCTGAGTCAGGCTGGAGAGATGAGAGATGGAGGATAGCATAAATCAGGGCGGGGGGCGGAAATAAACTTTTACATAATGCTGCTTTGGTACAATGAACCAGCTAAAGAAGTAGGTGAATAGAGTTTTCTCACTGCAGATTTGTCAAACGCAGACTTGTATTGCTTCATTGCTCTGCAATCATCATAGTTTTATGAAAAAGGTTTATTATGACTTTTCTATGTCTGCTAGTGCTAATTAGTGTAGACCAGGGTAAGACGACCCCCTGAGGATATGTAATATATGTAAATGGCCTTTCACACTGAAACCTATTCATTTCAATGGCTTACACGGCACCACGGTGGGTTGCGTTTCTCCGCTTGCCGAGTGCTGCCTTAATGTGCGAGGAATCCATGGGCGATTGCAGTTACAATGCGTCCTGTATGAAAGGATTGTAAGAGTTGGATTTTTGAGGAAAGTATCCCCCCCACTCTGATATCAGGGTAAGAAGACCCCGATTCGGCATCAATGCTAATGTTAAATTTCCGAGAAAGTATGTACACCATCATCTACAACATAATAGCAAAACAAATGGTAAGAAATGTATTATTATCTAACTAGCTGACTTTATGTTACGATGATAATGTTATAGATAGCAACATTAGCTTGCTGTAGCATTAGCTAGCTAGCTTGAGTTCTTTGCTATAAGCATCCGTGGTGGTTTGTGTGCTATGTATCATTTATCTTGCAGGTAAAGTAAGCGCAATGTAAACATTTTTAATGCACAAATACCAAGTTTGTATGGAATAATTACTCATGAGGCAAGATCTTCCCTGGTTCGTGGGGGAAGAGGCCCCTTTACAAGATTTTACATTTTGTTTTAGGACAATAAAGTTATTGTCTTTTATGATTCAATTAACCTATAAATGTGTTTACTTGAGCATAGCTCTTGTTTACATAGCATAATGATGTTCAAATGATATATATTGTAAAAGAAAACATTAATTGTTCTTATGGGGGGGGGGGGGGGGGGCGTATTACCCCTATTAAAGGAACAGTGTGACACTTTGGGAAATTGGCTTATTCACTTTCTTGCCGAGAGTGACATGAGAAGATCAATACCACTCTGATTATTTCTACTAATGAAGCTAGAGCCAGCAGTTGGTTAGCTTAGCAAAGAGACTGGAAACGGGGGGAACAAAGCTGGCCAGGCCTGGTCCAAAGATAACAAAATATCTATCACCACCTCTAATCCAATTTTACCATATCATTTGTTAAATATAACCCATTTTTACATATAGAAATGAAAAAATGACAACTGGTTTTAAGGGGTGTTGTGCCTGTAGGTCTACTCAGTGACTTCCTGTAGTCTCTGCTGGTTGCCTGTCGAACTCTCAGCCCCTGAGACTGGCAAGAAGTATTTATTTTACATTTTCTGTTTGTGGACAGATTAAACAAACATATATAAGACATTAATCAGTGAGCTTTCGAGGTGCTGATTGGTGGATTTATAACATTTATGTAGCGCCACGTTAGCTCTCTCCTATCTCTCAGCAAGAAAGAAAAGTGTTAAAACTATGTTTTTTTTTTAAATTGTATTTTGATTGCTCAAACTTCTCCAAATGCTGTTGTAAAGCAAATACTGTTTGGGAAAAGTGCTGTAATCTTTTTATAATTCTTATTTCTCTCATTCTTCTTAATCTTTGTCCAATTGTCATTATTACTGATAACAACAGTACATCGATCAACACAATGCTTATGGAAAAAATAATAATCAGAGTTATGGTCCGGGCCATATTGAGGAGAATCAAAGAGTCCTTTTTGACAGATTTTCATTGACCTCTGTTGGTGACCAGTGGGAACAGCAACAACATCAGCAGCTCTGTGAGCTCTCATGGTGCCTGTAACAAGACAAGACAAACAGCTGAAACAAATGTTTAGTGTTTAGTTCAGCTGGTTAAATGCCATTGTGTGCTACAGGGCAGCAAAAAGCTCACCTATTGCAACGTTCCTCTCATTTTCAGCACATTTCTCTAACAAAAGGTTCTGGTTACCTTTGTTGAAGCCTTTCAGCAATTTCACTCAAGCAACGAAGCCTTGGTTGACTGATTAAAAAAGCCTTTAAGCACCTTGAAAATCGCTGCCTTTTGAATCAGTCGATTCAACCTGAGAGAGAGAGGCCCGCTCCTCGCACAGAGTTCACATGTCTGCATCCTTCAAACGTTTCTCTAGAGAGGTGGCACTTTCCTTGCCTTCATTTTGCACCAAAAGTCTTTTTCACCAAACCTGCTTCACTATTGATTTCTCAGAAAGCAGCTTAGAGATTGTTTCAAATACTTCAGCAGGTGTATTGCAATGCACAGGATCTGTTTTATGTGCAGCTCTGCATTGTTTATATTGGTGACTATGACTGTAGTAGGACACTCTCTGGACAGTTCATAATCTTCCTGATGAGTCTACATGTAACACATTTTGTTGCAGAGGCATTTTTCCCTGTGTGAAGTGTTGATGAAAGAGGGAGGCCGTGAGCATGAGTTAAAAAAAAATCGAAATGGATTTTTGCTGAGATTTTGCCCAGATATATATGTACATCCATATTGTGGGAGAAAATAATGCATGCAATGTCCTTTTGCTGCCCCCAACCCAAGATAAGAGCAACTAAATTCAGACAACAGCAACATTTGTTGTTTAGGGTACAAAACAGTCAACTAGTAGTTTATGTTCCTTGATTTATCCAAATTACTTCTATGCTTGTCTTGAATTGTTGCCCACATTCATTTAATCCCACAGTTTATTGTAGCCAGTAAAAAGTAAAGCAGAAGTAGGCCAAGGCCTAAAATTGCATTTACAGGTTAGCCTAAATAGCTTCGCATCGCTACTAATTTATTTTCTTTCATCCACAAAATGCCAATGTCCCTCCTGCATAGATTAGAAATGTGTTGTGTGACTTCATGGTACGGATGAAAACATGAACATAGCTTTAGTAGCTGAATGCAGATCCCTAGTTAGGGTCCAGGGGATAAGGGGAGTAACAACAAATAAACCCAGGGAAAGAGAGTCAGGGGAAAAGGATGAATAAACTAAATTAGATTTTATTCGTTTTTTTTGTCAAATGAAATGAAACCAACTAAAAACATTCTAAAAGTATAGCAGAACCGATTAACAAAAGTAACAGCTTAAGTCGTACATCAACATAAAAAAACCACGACATAAGACCGACTAATAGGTCACACTACTGACCCCGGTGCGCACGTCTCCAGCAGAGAAAACACCACAACCTACACACACAGCTTGAATGCTGCCACTTGGCCCACTGGCCCGTCAGTCGGCCCCTCCTGGCCTCTTAGCAGCACGTCCTAAAGAGGGATTGAGCCCAGCCGCGTACATTCACTCACTGCAGCTGCTCGGCAGGAAAAGGGTGAACCTGCGGAGAGACAGGAGAGAGAGAGAGCAGAGAGAACACACAACACAGAGCTAAACATTTATAACTTATAACTTTACCGCCCTCAAAATACCTCCACTCATTAAATCCATGCTCTACCTTATAACAGAAGTGGTTATATCACAGCAAACCACTAATAGGCCTATTTGGAAATGGAAACCTCCGCTAAGTGTACTTCACTGATATTGCAGACAGTACTATACGACTTAGGTGTGTTTTTCCCTTGTGAGTACATTTCCCTGCTGACTTGATACTAACTTATAACACTTATAACGTTAACCCCCAACAAAATATCTCTGCTAATTAAATCCATGCTCCACTGTATTACTGTGGTGATTATGTTAAAACAAGCTGTCTTTCTCTGACTGGGAATGTTGGTATTGGCAGTGGTACAAGAAGTACTCAAAACAAATTCTAAAGTAAAGCTATTCATGATTAATAGTAAAATTTAGCTTTTTTAGGTAAACTCCTGCATTCAAATGTTTACTTCAAGTGCAGAGTAAAAGAGCATCATTATTAGCAGAATGTACTTACCTTATCCTAATTCAAGGTTCAAGGTAGAGTTTTCAATTATAATATGATGCTGCTTAATGAATAATAATGCATCATATTTTAATTGTTATATTTTGTGAGTGAAGTCTAGATCTGCAACGTGACCAGTAACATTTCTCTGTCATGTAAAAGTAGTACTACAATGTTTTCCTCTGCAGTAGAAGTACACAGTCAGTAGTAGCTGAGTTGCATATTTCTTAAGAGCTTTGGAGCCTTTTATACGTTATTTCGGGGTACTAGTAACATAATTAAACACTTTTCATATGTAAACATCAATAATGAATCAGCTGTTTGGGCCCCCAGGCCCAGGCTGCATAGTAGACTATACCAGTAAAGTCTGCCCTGGTGGTTTCTCCTGTGACCAGACTGTAAGCCTATTTCACCGGTGTCTTTGACGGTGAGTAGCCACCACCATGATGGTGTGACGCAACTATATCATGGCAAGTGTGTTGCTGAGGACGCGAGAAAGCGCAGTGCTGAGTGTGAAGTTGTTTGCATGAACGGCTCTCCAGAAAGCTGCAAGCAGCACCACCACAGGCCACACATTCAACCTGTTCTGGACAGGCAAATTGTGATCAGGCACTGTACTAGTTTAAAAAAACAAAAATAATTTTCTCCCATAAGCAGGACATTGTAATTATATCTGAGAACACTATGGAAGAAGTCTGCCATCCTTAAGAAAACTTATTAAACTTAATTAAAAATGATTAACCCACCAACCTTCCACCAATTTTGTTCATCAGCACTAAACTTGACAAATTCTGCAAAGAAGGCCACGAGCACTAGCCAATCAGAGACAGAGTAAAATGAACTGTGCTGTAAATAACTCCTGCACGACTGTGAACAAGATCATTTGGCATGCGGATGAGAGGACACTTCAACATTTAATAAACTCTCTTGCACACGTATTGCCAGTGTTCCACTGTTTAAGCTACTACGTGCCTAAAGTTTCCTTCCGCTGCTCTAGTATTTGAGCTGTTTAATGTTCCTCTGTGCTCAATGTGTACCAGTGGTGGGCCGTCAGGGCCTGCAAAGCCTTCTCTGCTGGCCTAAACAGAATCACAAAGTTATATCTATTTTATAATTTTATAATTTTTCTTAAATACACTACATGTATTATAATTTATAAAAATATTTTTCCCATCATCTTATTTTCTCATTGCACAGCTACTGTCTTCCTCTGTTGCTCTGCTTCCAGTGCAGCTTGTTTTAAGTAGAGCTTTTATCCAATCAGATTTCACCTCTGTGTCTCTAGTTCAGTGGTTCTCAACTGGTCTGGCTGCGGGACCCACCATCACCCCACCAAGGGTTAATGATAAGCCGCGACCCAAATCAAGGAAAATGTTCAACTTCTCAAATGTATTTAATGTAAAGATGGTGCAGTTTGAACCTGAGCTGAACATGTCCTCTACAGTCGTACTAGTAGGGAGCTCTCTTGTGCAGATAAATTGTTCCTGTAAGTACCCGTCCCACACATGTTTCACGTAAACGAGTAAAACTGCTTTGTTTGTTATGTCTTCGTCCATTTGTAATGCAAAATGACCACTTGCCTAAATTCGAGCTGTAGTCTGTTGTTTGATGTCATCCGACATGTCTTCAATTCGTCTACTTATAGTGTCATTTGACAGAGGTATAGTTTTCAGTTCATCCCCTGCTGATATTAGCATTACAAGGCATTAACGGCAAATAGTGTTAAGGAGTGTGAATAGACGGCACTCCGCTGCATAAAAAAATCCCCTTCAAAATAAAAACATAGGATTTTTTATTTTTTTTTTCAGGTTAAGCTTGACCCACTGAAAACGGGTCCGCGACCCACCAGTTGAGAATCACTGCTCTAGGTAAGAATAGAGGCCCCAGGCCTGCAGACTCACAAGTGAATCCCTTTGCAGTTTAAGTAAATGGGGATGATATTGTTGATTGTCATAGTCTTCAACCAATCAGATCTTTAGTTTGCCATGTTGGGCGTATTCTTTGACGTGCCAGAGCCTGCTAGCTGGCCTACAACTATGTCAGCATTACCTGCAGCTCAGTGTCCAGGTGCAGCTCTGCAGTGAGGTGCAGAGTGTGCTGTGATTGGTCAGTGGGCGAGCACGTGACTAAAGTGAAACTTATGCTTGCTAGCAGAACTTAGGTTGTAGCAGTCAGAGTTCAAGTGGAAAGATATGGAAGAAATTATGGCATTTTTAGTTTTTCTTTTACAAAGCAAGAATTATGGTCTGGAGAAATGGGGATTGTGTGGCGATTGCTTAGCCCTGTTTGAATCAGTAGGGAACAGCTGCCTAAATGCTGCGGGGAGAGTGTAGTGTGAGTTTGTGCGTGTTGTTTTCCTTACTAAGCTAGTTTAGCATTAGCCTCGCAGAACACACGGGCCTCAGCTGTGTTTTGCTTCCGGGGTCAGACGCTGACCCGGAAACTAAACAGACAGACAGACCGTTGTCTCCACCGAAAACATTATATTTACCACAATTTAAGCTTCTGCATTTTCCAAATGCACTAGTATTATTCAAACGTATTGTTCGGTTTGTAAGCCTCGTACCGAACGGTTTAATACGAATACGTGATGTTACACCCCTAGAAACAAATAACTGTAGCTGTGGCGCCATCATGAGGTTATTAGGTGGTATTTCAGCTGCAAGACAGCAGTGAAGGCCCAGGTATAAAATGCACGGCCCGCCACTGGTGTGTACTTGTGTGACAGTTCTCACATCTGTATGGCACTGCATTCTTACACAACCTTAAAGCATAAAATTGTCTGTGATGATACATTATCTTAATATCTTCAGTGTGTTCATTTTATGATTGTTTTAATCTTCCTCATAGTTTTCTCCTTGTCTCATGATGTTATTTTCTCTGCTGCTTCAGCTCCCTACAGGTGGTCACTGTTTATCTTGATATTGGCTGGAGGTTTGGTAAAGAAGACAACTTTGAACTTGTTTTCCTAGTTCAAAGAACATAAATCTGTGAATAACTAGTGAGCGAAGAGCAGGTTTGCATTTGTACAAATGTATGCTCACAGAAGAGTGAAAACACATGAGAAATATTCTTCCTTATATATTTTTAACATTTCATTAATTTCATATCTATCTTTCCCCTAAACTACTGTAGTGCCAATCACAGCTGAAACATACAAACAAAAACATAACTTTATTTAAGAGGGCATTTCACTTGTAATTTCCCCATGGAATCAGAGAGCATCAATCTGTTGTTACAAAGCTTTTTAGCTCATCTCACCACGTCTCTCTGTCTTCTATTTCAACCCATTTGCAAGTCATTATTCTAGATAATGCTTGCCTCAGAGCTCCCATTACTTCCAAGCTGCTTCTGAAGTGCATGAAGAATACCTTCGAGAGGCTTCGGTTAAATGTATGCACAGCTTTATTCCACCTTCACAATGTCTTGCTGCTGTGGTTAAATAACTTTCATATCACATTTGAACAGGAAATAAGGCGCATGCGTAAGAGGGCGCAGAGGAAAGGTTAGCAGCAGTGAAGATCAGCCTGCACAGATCATGTGAAATGAAAAAACAATCCATTTCAAGGGCAAATATTGACACAGGAGCCACAGTAAACCAACCTTCTGTGATCTCTACAGCACATTTGACAATTTACCAACATGCAAAACATGCAGAGTGCAAGCAAATCAGTGAAAAAAAATGGAGAGGAACAACTGATTCCTGGCAGTTGAAAAAGGCACAGGTGCTTTTCCTCTCTACTAATCCCAAAGCTCCACACATTTGGTGTGATCATATTTACTGCTATTCCAGGAAGAGGCAGCAGAGGGCGCACAGCTCAAATCTATGGGAATGACTGTTGTCTCCTTCCTGGGGGGGAAATGGCTTTAGGAAAGTAAAGGAATAAGTATAAATATATGGAAAGTCTTTCTTGACTTGAGGTATGAGTGTGACAGAGACAAATTAAGAACAAGTAAAAACAAAACAATAGTGTAAAAACCACACAGAATGAGCTGAATGCTCAGTACATAATCAGAGTAAACATTCACATTTTGTGTAAATCTTAATTAATGAATCAGACTTGATTTGTTCCATTGACAATAATATAAGCCAGAAGCTTCACATACTCAGACCTGCGAGTTGTGAATATAGAAATAAATACATAAACAGAGACTGTTGCCTCATTATACTGAAAGAATAGAAAAAGCTAGAATTTGTTATTGCTGTCAGAAAGATCATATTCCGCTCCTTCCTTCCAGACACAGAGAGTTAAATGAGGCATCTCGTTAGGCTTTTTAAATGTGTTTCAAACATTACAAGACAACAACCCTGGCAGCCCCTCGGCAGAACACAACGGAAACTCTGAGTGAGAGAAATAAGGGGAGAGAAATGTTCCTCTTGTTAACAAAGGCATAGAGAGAGCTAGAGAGTTAGCTTTATTCCACCTTGTTGCATGAAAAGGGAATTATCAATAATACAATGTGACAAATGAAGGCAAATATCTTTACAGAGAAAGGTCATCTCCAGTGAAGCTAGTGGGCATGAAAACAGTCCTTACAGTGTGTTGTGTTTTGACAACTCACACTAACCTGTCTGACGGTCTGGCTCATGTTCCCTATTAGTGGGGAACAATCCAACATTTCCTGTTGCTACACAATGATGCACAGTCAGAGTGGGGAAAGTGGATGAAATGCATTACACAAGGTGCCAAATATGAAAGACCTTCTGTACCTTCTGGTTGATTTGTATTGCTCTTGAAGGCTCATGCATTTAGACATTGTTTTACCTGCTTCCTTTGGAATGTCCACTGCAAGGATAACACACATTTACACTCATATGTATTTGCCATAGAGAGTCTCCTGACCTGCAGGTCTCAGGACAAAATGCATGTGAACATCATGTATGAGCACATTCAGAGGACGACATGCAGCTGGGGATCAAATCCAGGATCAGAGATTGAAGAACTGTGAGCTCACATACATCATGGACTATATGCTCTCCCTCCTTGCCTCTGCTATCTTATACATCAATGATTGCACCTAATGCCAGCTGTCTGTCAAACTACAGCTGTGTTGCTCCCTGGATGAAAATGATGAAAAGCTCAAGCAGAATACTAAAGCTGGAGATCAATATATATCTAAACTGTGTCGTGCAAGGCTGACTTCTACACAAACTCATTTGCTCATCCTCCCATAGAGGTTAAATTATCCTTTTTAAAGTTGAATACACTTCTTTCTAGTCTAAATCACAAGGTAGGGTTGCAACAGCAATTCCAAGTCTGCTAAATGAGATGGCAGATTTGTTTTGCCCACATTACATTTTGGAGTTAAGTGATGAGAATGAAAACTTAAGAGCCAGATAAAAACGGTCTCTCTAACAGCAGTGAGGACACTGGACTGGATCTACCCCCATAGCTACTGAGAAGACAAGGTTAGCTTAGCAGAACTTAGATTTTTGATGAAGTGGAGAGGTGCTTAGCACAGCTGAAATCGCTCAGTTGTGACTTCGGCAGAGTCATCTAGTTTTTAAGTGTCCAACATCACCAACACTCTTAAATGAGGACATCATCTGTTTAATCAAGAAAACCCAATAAAAGATGTCTTCCTGCGGCAGTTGAGCAAACTCAATGAGTCATGACTGATCCAGGTCCAATTCTACCTCTCAGCACTGGAAAGCTGCCTTGCATCATCCATCTTTAAGACTAGGTTCTCTCCAGCCTCTCCCATCCCTAGGTAGAACTTGGGCTTATTTTCTCTGCTGGTGAGAGGGTCGCTGGAAGTTACACTTCATGAGGAAGCTTAAGAAGAGAGTTACTGAGAAACCTCATCTGTAAGAGGCAGGTAGTCACGTAGGGCTGACTAACCAGAACTACTAGCCATTCACAGCTTCTCACTGCTCTATTGAACAACACATTCTCACACCAATGTGTCAAACAACGCAGCGTGTCAGTGACAGAGTGTCAACAGATGCTCCTTACATAAATTGTGTCTTTTCAAAATAAATTTCTGTCTTCACAGGAAGTTTAGGGGGAAAAAAACACGTAGTTAGCGTGAGAGAAAGATCGTGGCTGATGTTACCTTCACTGACCGAAGATTGTTCTCCTGGCTGAAAGACCGTTTTATATATGAGCCATTCAAGTCCACTCCCACCCACCCTGTGTGGGTTTTTGTGGTCTTTCTACTTCCTTGTTCCATATTACATACAACTATTGTGGGATATCTAGGACTTACAAAGCATTCATTTTGGTAGGTAAAGGTGCCTGTCGACAGCTTTGTAACTGCACTCGACTGCTACTGTTCAATTTAAGCATCAAATGTCAGAAGAGAGAAAAACGCCAACCACAAATTTGCATCCTGAACCCATTCCTGAAGACACATGAGATCACATGTTCATTTAATTCCCCTTCTTCTTTTTAGCTAAACTAGCAGAGTGGCTCTGGACAGACAACGTCGGTTGTAAGTCCACCACTTTGGTCCAGGCTGTTATATCTCAACAGGTAGCAGATGGATCTTCGTGACATTAACTTTGGTGATCCCCTGACTTTTCTTCTGGTACCAGGTCAAAGTCTAAACCTATTCAGTAAAATACAGTATCTCAACATCTACTGGCAACTCGGTCTCTTATGACACTACTAAATTATTACTCACAACTAAATTGTTTGCCATGCAGTACATTAGGAGGGGAACATGATTGCTACCTGAATTCTGTTCAGTTCCATGTTTTTTGTTCCAGTGGAAGTGCTATGTTTTTGTACCACATATAAGCCATAGGCAGGTGTTTGGTGGGTGTATAAAGAACAGGACTGTGAAACCTGAGTCATGCTTTAGCTCTGAGTGGATACTTGCAGGAGCAGACATTACAGGAGAAATACATGAATATCAGTACATGTTTGTGCAGATATGTGCAGTGAACATTTTGTGAAATGGTAGATCATCAGTTAATTAAAAAATATTTAGTTTTTTGTGTACTTCTGTAATTTTTTTCTGTAAGTTTTACTTTTTCTCACAAGTATTGTACTTGTTCTATTTCAAGTCACTTCCATTACAGAGTAAAATATTTGTGATTGTGATGTTGATTCTATAAGTGTCCGGCTAATGAAAATTAATATAACAATATTAAACCACATACAGTTA
Organism: Leptoclinus maculatus; assembly: GCA_032191485.1. Taxonomy (NCBI): domain Eukaryota; kingdom Metazoa; phylum Chordata; class Actinopteri; order Perciformes; family Stichaeidae; genus Leptoclinus; species Leptoclinus maculatus. Next base: position 1,496,762 of record JAVDOI010000001.1, read on the forward strand.
TGTGTTTACTTATTATCGGCCATTTTTTAAATTGCAGATTGCATATTTATAATTGATAAAAAGTTCTATACACAGGCTTCAAAGTGCAGTCCATGAAAAATCTACTGTTGGTTTGAAAAGAGGGGCTCATATTTCTGTTGCTCCACTCGTGTACATGTTAGCATTTAATACAATTTATTTTGTGGCCTAAAGATGTTCTTTAACTTAACCGCACATCGTATATCATAATGTCCCACAAATGTCTAAATTTGACACATGTACTATTGCTTTTACTTCAGCAAACGTCCTTAAGGTGACAGGACTTTTACCAGAGTACAAAACTCTCTCCAAACCAATCTCGACTTTAAACATGATTTTACTTGTTGTTTCTGATATATAGTATATTGTCTTCCATTATTCTACTACTTTTATTTGATTTTGCTAGTCCTGTGCACAGTAGTGTCCATGTTGAATAACAATGTGAAAAAGGACATTAGACCGTAAGTTAAAAAGCAGCCTTAAAAAGAAGTGACTCCTGGATGTCTTTCTTGGAATAATAGAGGCCGTTGAGCTCATGTGGGGAAGTTTCCTTTGTTAAAGCCTACTTGACACCTTGGTTTGCAGAGATAAATAAACAGCCCCCCGCCCAAATGTGGTGTGGCTCATCAGTAGTCAAATAAGGAAAGATTGTCACCGCAGGTCCTTCTCTTAAATTATTTTCACAAACGACTTGGCACAGAAAAGACAGATTACCACAATGCTCTGTCTGCATTGTCTCGTTCAGCGGGCTGAACTGGAAATTATCTCTGTCCTCCCAATGGCCAAGTCACCACTGTAATACTAAACACTCTGTTGGCTGTAGTCTATTCACATTCTGTGGCATGCGTGCAGCATGCAGACATGAAACATTGCTCAATTTTAAGGCAGTTATGTTAGAGATAAATACAAATGGCAGCCATTTTATTGTTATGACAGGAGAATAGAATTCAATAAGGAGGACTTTCCATCATTTTAGAACTCAGTGTGCTGGTTTTATGGGATTACAAATGTCATGAGAGTTTAACAAAGAACATTCTTTACTATCCACTTTCATAATGAGTAGGAATATAATTGGGATGAGGAAACACAGTTCATGTATTCAGCATTAAGGAAGGATTCTGCTCTGTCAGGTGGACTTCTGTCAGAGTGAAAGCACTGTTTACTTCTTCCTCAACCAGCTCATGTGGGAAAACTCTTCACCCACTTCCCTCACTCACATCCTCCCAGTCTGATTGACAGGTCCAAGTCTGGTCATATACATTATTCTTGTTTCCTGCTGCTCAAATTAGGGGGTGGGGGGGGAGCTGCTGTGGTGAGTGAAATAATTGTCAGGTTAAAAAATGCCATGACCAAGGACGAGTTTTTCCGTCAAACAAGTATAATCACAATTACTTTTTCATTTCATCATGACACTGATAATTGAACATCAAAGCTGTCATATAGGACCACCGTCATGTTCTCCAAATCAAAAGACAAAAGACTCAAAATAAAGTAGAGGCCAAGTCAGTTTCATGTAGTAAATCCAGGAGCCTTAAGGGGCTCGAAAAGATAAGAATAATGCTCAAAGAAAAACAAAGACAAACAACAAAACTGATCTCTTTAAAAAATATGTGGTTTATCATAGCCCTATAGAATAACGCATACACACCTTTTCTGATCTGACGCCCCTATCGGCAGGACTCATCGATTGTCAGGGCCTTCAAGAACTGAACTGATCACTGATGCAAAAATAAAACCGTTTTCTGATCAGTTATGTTGAATTTACGTTGCTGCTGGGTATTTACTGAAACAACTGATGCTGTCGTCTTTACAGACTCTAGACAACTGCAGGCTGGTATGAACAGTTGAAACATGGAAAATCAAATAGACTCAAATCCTTACATATAAACTGGGTTGAAGTTAAAATGGCATCATGTTGAAGATAGTTCAAAGTGTGGTTGTATGAGGTTCTTCTCCATAGTCAGTGTATTACCTACAGAACATGAAGTTTGGTGAAACAGATAGGAGAACCAGCACATGAGCAAAGCATTGTACTGCTGTAGACGTATTTTAGACACCTGAAAAAAATCTATACCTGTCAAGTCAAACAGGGGTTTAGATAGAAACAATGTAAATAAGTGAAAAGAATTTAAGCTAATTGTAAATAAAATAGTAAATAAAGCAGTTAGTAAAGTAATTAATATACTGACTGAGTATTCAGAAAGGAAACGGGGCGGAACCAATCTGCCTGGAAATCTACATAAGCAGAGACGCAGTAACACGCCGTGTCGCAGCAAATGCGGTCCGGAATCGGACAAGCACCGTACCGACGGAAATCGCATGGTGTGGAGATCTGCGATGTCTGCATGACTGACGAGTCTGAAAGGTCTGGAGAGGCAGCCGGTAAGGGAGCTGGCACTGTGCAACAACTGAGACTTTGGAGCTGATGTGAAGATCACCGCCGTCACCAGCTGGCTAGCATTAGCATTAGCATCACGCCACGGTGATCTGTAGCAAATGCATACGCCGATAACCCTTTGTCTTATAAATACCGTTGTTTGTTATTGATTGATTGTCCGGAAATGGTCTATCTGGTTGTGGTAAATAGTAATAGTTTAAGCGGGTTAATTGTTTACTGATAGTATTGTAAATTCACATGACATAGCATTACTTGTATTTATTAATATCAGGGCATGTTTGGAATAGGATGTGACACTGGTGCTTTATTAATCAAGCCATGATGAAAGCTTTGCCTGCATTCATTTATATATTTAATATGGGTTCTGTTTTCTGTGTTTATTTTCTATTTAAGGTTGTTTACTTAGATGAACTAACTGAACTAAGTGGCCAACTAAGCTAGACTTCACTACACGACGCTACACTGTGGCTAAGTGAGCTATGTGAGCTAAGTGAGCGAAGCTGAACTGAACTACAAACCTACCAAAATAAAAGGAGGAAAAAGAAAAAAAACTGTTTCGTCATTTGAGTGAAATCCAGTTGGGACCATTCGGGTAGACTCGTTGATCCTTTTCAAGTGGGGAAAATGCACATATTAAGAACATAACTTGACAGTAAAAAACCACAAGACCGGGAAAGCTGGAAAGTCTGGAGAACCAGGAGAAGAAAATCCAGGAGCTTTTACAGCAGGAACAGCAGGAGCAATAAACTGAAATCCTGGGGGAGGAAGACAATCAACTAAAGATACATGAAAACAGAAGAGTATTATCTTATCGCCTGAAATCAACCTGCGGATTGAAATTAAACATGGCGGATCAAGCTACTGGGAAATCAGTCGAGCAACTCAAGGTGGAGCAAACCACAGCAAAGAGAGTATTTACACGTCTAGTCAACAGCATTACCAGGACTCATGAGGACATGTCTGAAAAGGAGCTCAGAGACAGTTTCAATAAACTTAAAATCGAAGCTGAGAAAGTCATGGGAGCAAATGAAGATGTGGAGGCTGGATTCATTGCTGAACTGGAGGCGGAGCTGGATACAGATGAATATGCTGTATTAACTGAACAGCAAAAAGCCGACCTAGCAAGGACTTCCAATGAGTGTGAGATGAAATTAAAGGAGACCAAAAGTCTGATTCAGGAAGCACTTTGGGTCAACTTTGGGAAGACTGAATTGTCAACAGCATTACAGGCGGCAGAGTCCGAGTGTGACCGTGCTGCTGCTGTGCGGCCCGATGGTAACCAGGAGGCATATGAATTCATGCTTAACCACCTGCAAGGACTGGTAAAGACCGCAAAGGAGGTGCACAGTCGGTGGAAACTATGGATCCCCAAAAGTGAGCAAGAGGACTTTCAGGGCCGCTTAAAAGAACTTCAACTCCTTCTTCCAAAGTTGGTCTCCAGAAAGGCGGACTACATACAGGCTAGGAGAAAGGAGGATGCTGAAAGATCACTTGAAGCCATGACTTCAAGTAACCCCATGCCAACCACCATCAGACTGAAACCTACAGCCCTTCCAAAGTTCACTGGAAATAAACGTGACTTCCACAGGTGGAAAAAAGACTGGGAAGCACTCCAGAAGCAGGGTGAGCCGACAGGTTCAAGGGAGGTAAAAAAGTTTCAACTACTGGACAGTCTGGATGACAAAGTCACGAGAGACCTTCACCTTACCACCTATACCACTGCAGGAGATATTTTCCGTGTCCTAGAGAACCGCTATGGCAATCAAATTGCTATTGCCATTGAAATAGTGGAGGAGTTGCAGAGAATGCCAGCTGTCAGAAGTCATCAGCCAAGGAAAATAGTGGGGTTAATCCAAGCTGTTGGAGAAGGCACTTCAAGATTTGAGCGATCTTGGAGACACAGGCGCAATCAAGAATCCTCTGGTAACAAAGTCAATTGAAAGTAAACTTCCAGAAACTCTGAAGAAGGAATGGCTCGTCTATGTCACTGACAGGATAAATGCAGTGGCACCAGAGAATTGGTTTGACAGTCTCCTGACATTCCTCAAAGGGCAAGAAAGCATATATGAGCAGCTCGAGCAACTGAGGGATGAGGAGCAAAGTAGGAAAGAGACCAATTGGGAGCCAAGACATGCTAGAACCAAGTCTACCAAATCAGACGATGGCCAGTTAGGGTGTGTAGTCTGTGGTGATGGAAAGCATAAGAAGAAGCTCTACTTTTGCAGACAATTTCGTGCACTGAAGTTGGGGGAGAAAAAGGCTGCAGTAAGAAAGTTGGGAGCATGCAAGAGGTGTCTTGAGGTTCATGGTGACGCTTCATACTGCCAAACTGACTTTCTGTGTAAAAACCAAGACTGCAAAGATGAGCATGCTCCTGAGCATCACTACTACCTGTGCCCCAATGCTGAGGTGAAAAGAAACAGCATGAGTCAGAAAAAGCACAGATATGGCCCAGAGGGGGAGAAAACCTGGAGGGAATGTACGAAGGATCAAGAGTTCTTCAACAAACTTTCATCTGAATTGGCAAAAGAATGTCGTGATGTTTTCTCCAACACTGCTTCAAGAGCCTTCAGCACTGTAACAGATCAACCGAGCCTTCTAGTGGAAAGTGGATTGCAAGAGTAATTATGATGCTTCTCGAGGTCACAGCCAATGCTGGACAAAAAATCGGAACATTAATTGATTTGGCTTCAGACACAAATTATATAACCCACAAGGCTGCGAGCAGACTGAACCTCAGGAGTGAAGAAATTACTCTCGTCGTCCATGGAGTTGGAGGGATGAAGGTTTGTGTGGAGACAATGCGGTATCTTTTAAAGATCAGAGTAAAGACTCCCAAGGGCACTCTCAAACCCCATCAATTGGTTTGTTATGGACTAGACAACATTGCAAATGTCCACAAAAATGTGACACCGGAGCAGCTGCACAAATTCTTCCCAGACATACCACTTGATGAGCTTGTGAGATCCAAAGAAATACATTTGCTCATAAGTCATAGAGAAGGTCAACTAGCACCACAAAGAACCAAAGCTGTTGGAAATCTCGTACTGTGGGACGGACCACTGGGGAAGACAGTCGGCGGAACGCATCCAGACCTCTTTGAGGAACTAACGGTGTCAGCCTACATGTCCAAGACACACTTTGCAAGGTCAATGAGAGCAGCGGCTGTAAAGTATGAGGAGCGCCAGGTGCTCCAAGAAGACTGCTATGTTGATGATATTCTCACATCCCACAATGATCTTGACCAACTAAAAAACATCCCAGCAAATGTAAAGCAGATCCAGGAAGCTGGATGTTTGGAGCTCAAGCCTTGGATCTTTTCTGGGCAAAGTGGGAGGATGGGTTGGAAGGACAAGTTGGAGAGGACCAGGACAAAGACCATGGTCCTGCCAAACCAAATGAGCGATGTTGACAATAAGGGCTACATGGTCGAAGAAGACAAGCTCCATCTCATGAGTGAAATCAATTTCTCGAAGAGAAAGAAAAGGAAGGAGTGGCAAATCAAATCGGCTAAGGAACTAGCAACCGCTGCCAGAGAAAGCATCAACAAGTTGCAAAAGAGAGCATTTGTTGCTGCGCTGACAAGAGCTAAGGCAAAGAAAGCGGAACAAAATCAGAACCAGGCACAAACTGAACAAAGGAGACCATCAGCCATCCGAGGCCTTGTCGATGTCAAGAGGTTCAGTAGTTTAACCCGACTGGTCAAAACGATTGCATGGATCTGGAGAGCAGCAAAAAAGTTCATTGGACAAAAGAAAGCCCTGAAGAGTTCAAAGTGGGAGGCAGTCTGTTTAGCAGGAGTTGTCTCAGTAAGAGAACGAGAAGATGACTAGAGAGACCTCTTTCTTGCAGCACAAGAGGGCGTAACCTTCCCAAGCACCACGACAGACAGGCTGGTAGTCTACAAAGAGAAAGACTCTGGGCTATTGGTTTGTGGTGGAAGAGTGCAAATCTTTAAAGAAGATCGAGTTGGGGTCCCTATCTTACCCTATGACGCATGGGTGTCCACACTGCTAGCTCGGGAGGCCCACAGTGAAAGTCACGATGGAGTGGCCGGAACCCTGCTCAAGATGAGAAGGAGAGCATGGGTCATACGGGGAAGGAGGATCGCCCAAAAAATTGTTGATGGGTGCATGATCTGCAGGAAGGCAAAGGCAAGGAAATGTCAACAAGTAATGGGTGACTTGCCGCCAGAACGAACAGAACCTGCTGCACCGTTTGAATTCACAACAGTAGACCTTTTCGGACCATACCACGTAAGAGATGATGTAAAGAAAAGAGTGAGAGTAAAAGTCTGGGGGGTGGTCTTTTGCTGCATGGCCAGTAGAGCCATCCACACAGAGTTAGTAAATACTCTATCGACCGAAGGGTTCCTGATGGCCTACCAAAGGTTCACGGTAATCAGGGGGCATCCAAGAAAGATCTGGTCTGATCCAGGAACCAATTTCATTGGAGCAAAACCAGTTTTGGAGGAGCTTTACAGATTCCTGGACGGCCTAAACAATGCAGCTCTTAAGGAGACAGCGGCAAAAAACAGGACAGAGTGGATGTGGAAAATCCACCCAGCCGATTCTCCACACAGGAATGGTGCTGCAGAAGCTGCTGTACGAATTGTAAAGAAAGCACTTCAGAGTCTTGGAAAAGAGTCTGAGCTCAGTTACAGCGAGTTCCAGACAACGCTTCACATAGCAGCCAACCTGGCAAATGAGCACCCAATCGACGCCAGAATACAGAGCCGGGAAGACTGTATCCAATATATCACACCCAACACGCTCTTTCTTGGCCGGGCATCTCAAAGTGGAGATTTCAAAACTTTTGACTTACAAAACCCCTACAAAAGACTCAGAGCAATGCAGTCAGAGGTGACCAAGTTCTGGAAGCATTGGAGCCAACTTGCTGGTCCCAACTTATTTGTAAGAAACAAGTGGCACACTGCAGAGAGGAACGTTGCGGTTGGGGACATTGTCTGGCTAAGTGACCAAAATGCACTGTTGGGGCAATTCAAGCTTGGCAGGGTCATCAGTACAAATCCTGACATTAAAGGCATCGTCAGGGATGCCAACGTCAGAATCATTCCAAGCTACCATGTTCCTGTGACGAAAGCTCTAAAGGTCAGAGCAAATCATCCAACATTGGACAAGCAGAAAGGAAAGATCCAAGCTACCATCCTTCACAGAGACGTAAGGCGGTTGGTTGTCTTACTACCTGCTGAGGAACAGATGGAGAGTCAGGTCAGGACAGCATCTCCAGATGATCAAGAGCACCGAACTGGGAACACAAAGTTTGCCTTTAAAGCTGGCGATCTACCCAGTGGTTCCATGGGAAGATCGAGTGGGAGGTGTCAAGTCAAACAGGGGTTTTCTTTTATGTAAATAGAAACAATGTAAATAACTGAAAGGAATTTAAGCTAATTGTAAATAAAATAGTAAATAAAGCAGTTAGTAAAGTAATTAATATACTGACTGAGTATTCAGAAAGGAAACGGGGCGGAACCAATCTGCCTGGAAATCTACGTAAGTAGAGACGCAGTAACACGCCGTGTCGCAGCAAATGCGGTCCAGAATCGGACAAGCACCGTACCGACGGAGATCGCATGGCGTGGAGATCTGCGATGTCTGCATGACTGATGAGTCTGAAAGGTCTGGAGAGGCAGCCGGTAAGGGAGCTGACACTGTGCAACAACTGAGACTTTGGAGCTGATGTGAAGATCACTGCCATCACCAGTTGGCTAGCATTAGCATTAGCATCACGCCACGGTGATCTGTAGCAAATGCATACGCCGATAACCCTTTGTCTTATAAATACCGTTGTTTGTTAATGATTGATTGTCCGGAAATGGTCTATCTGGTTGTGGTAAATAGTAATAGTTTAAGCGGCTTAATTGTTTACTGATAGTATTGTAAATTCACATGACATAGCGTTACTTGTATTTATTAATATCAGGGCATGTTTGGAATAGGATGTGACACTGGTGCTTTATTAATCAAGCCATAATGAAAGCTTTGCCTGCATTAATTTGTATATTTAATATGGGTTCTATTTTCTGTTTATTTTCTATTTAAGGTTTTTTACCTAGATGAACTAACTGAACTAAGTGGTTAACTAAGCTAGACTTCACTACACGACGCTACACTGTGGCTAAGTGAGCTATGTGAGCTAAGTGAGCTAAGTGAGCAAAGCTGAACTGAACTGCAAACCTACCAAAATAAAAGGAGGAAAAAGAAAAAAAACAGTTTGGTCATTTGAGTGAAATCCAGTTGGGACCCTTCGGGTAGACTCATCGATCCTTTTCAAGTGGGGAAAATGCACATATTAAGAACATAACTTGACAATATCAGTTTGAAGGCTATACTTAAAATATGTTCACCGCTTTACAGACCTAAATCCGTGAACTTTTTTTTCTTCATGCACCACTGAGCAACTTTCATAGGAATGAACGGGGCGCTGCCTCCAACGCTGTATCCAACGCTGTATCCAGTTCCTTTCTATACATTCTACATATTTTTGAAATTTCTTTACATTTTTATGCTTTTTTTATGCTCTCTGGCACCTCATTTACATGCAAAGTAGCCACATGTCCTAACCATTGAAAAATGGAAATGTGTTACCTACCTCAAAAACTGTTGGTTTGCTTCAAGGATTAATTATGAATTGTGATTTAAAACATAAATACACTCTCCTCCACTGAAACTTGTGTCACTCAGCTCTGACCACCAGCCTCCCCCCCCCCTTCACCCTAACCCTCAAATGGTCCATGAAAAAATTTTCACTTTTGAACGTCTTTTAACCATAACCGTATTAACGACAACCATGTGACACAGGCAACAGTTCATTGATATTTATTAAGCAACAATTTAAATATAACATGAACAATGTTCGTTAAATACAACTACAATGAAATAGAAAACATGATTGTTGACAGTGCAAGCAATAACAACATCTCTCTTTCCTTCTTTAAATGTCGTTGTCAAAGCCACCCAAATATTCATGTTTGAACCAGTTTTGAACTTCTTTTCACTGGTGACAAGTCGTTTTCTAAAAGTCTCTTCAACAGAGAAATGCTCACTCGGATATTTCATAGTCTAATACTGTACACTGTTTGTACGTTTTTGCGCAAGCATGTTCCAGCAGTAAGCACACACTTATTTTACATAAATATGTACACTGAATGTACACTGCTCCCATTATAATGTCCTGGGAGCTTCTTGTTGGCAGCACATGGTCTATATTGTTTTTATAGTTATTATGATATTTTATACAGAACACATAGTACTGTGGTGGATTGCGAGTAGTTTTCAAATACTTTTTTCAGATACATTTTATAGGCGTGATTCATTAGTTCAACATAAGTTTGACCCAACACAATTTCATGGCTGGAAAAAAATGATGAAATAGTTGGATGATTAGGAGGAGCTACTGTGCCTTGTCTTAAATGAATAGGGTGGTTGTCGTTGCAACAGAACGTGAGGTAGTTGTCTCCCTGCGCTCCTGTCCAATCAAACTTCTAAGTTGTTTATTTTCAGGAGGTGCACAGCACATCTCTGCAGCTCTCTTTGAGCTCCGCTAACCATCTCTGCAAAATCCCTGCCCAACCCTTTCCGCAGAAGTAGGCCTGCTTTTTCTGGTAGCAAATAGAACTTTCCTGACTCTATGGGGGGGGCACGGCACCTCTGTGGGTGGCAGTGGTGGGCCGTCAGGGCCAGCAAGGCCTTCTCTGCTGGCCTAAACAGAATCACAAAGTTATAGCTATTTTATCATTTAATAATTTTTCTTCAATACACTACATGTATTATAATTTATAAAAATATTTTTCCCATTATCTTATTTTCTCATTGCACAGCTACTGTCTTCCTCAGTTGCTCTGCTTCCAGTGCAGCTTGTTTTAAGTAGAGCTTTTATCCAATCAGATTTCACCTCTGTGTCTCTAGGTAAGAAGAGAGGCCCCAGGCCTGCAGACTCACAAGTGAATCCCTTTGCAGTTTAAATAAATGGGGACGATATTGTTGATTGTCATAGTCTTCAACCAATCAGATCTTTAGTTTGACATGTTGGGCGTATTCTTTGACGTGCCAGAGCCTTCTAGCTGGCCTACAAGTACGTCAGCATTAACGGGCAGCTCAGTTTCCAGGTGCAGCGCTGAAGTGAGGTGCAGCGTGTGCTGTGATTGGTCAGTGGGCGAGCATGTGACTATTGGAAAACGAAACCTAAGCAGAGGCTTAGTCGGAGTAGTAAGAGTTCAAATTGAAAGATATGGAAGAAATTATGAAATGTTTTGCATTTTGCTTGGTGTAGATTTTTTATTTTTTTTACCTAGCTTTGTTTTTTTAACACTCAATGGCTGAAGGAGGAGAAACGGATTTGTGAGTTGGGATTTAACCGTGGGATTAAACTCTTTGTCAACAAAGAAAGGAGGATGGAGTTTGTCTTTAAGTGAACAGCATTTGGTAAGTTAACTGCGTTTGTTTTTACACCTGCAGTAGCTTTAATATGCTTGTTTATATATTATTATCTGTACAACTTGTTTTTATGAAGATGGATTTTTGTTTGGTTTTATATGTGATAGGAACTATTGTTACGTCCAATGTTGCGCTGGGGACATATTTAGTCGGTGCCAGTGTTGCCAACTTGGTGACTTTCTCGCTAAATCTGGTGACTTTCCGAACCCTCATGGAGACTTTTTTTGCCAAAAGCTACTAGGGACAAATCTAGCGACTTTTTCTGGTGTTGTTGGAAACTTTTCTGGTGTTTTGACTCCGACGTGAAAGCACGTACCGTTTTGCACTGTCGTGAACGAGCAGCGCGTGCTGCCGTGAGCCGCCCCAAAGCACTCACAGCAGCCTCGCGCAGCAGTCCCAGCTGCAGTCAGAGCAGAGAGGAGACGCAGGTGTTGAGCTTCATCTTTACACAAAACAAATAATAACCGTAGCTGTGTTTCAGCTGCAGGACAGCAGGTATAAAATGCATGGCCTGCCACTGGTGGGCGGGTCATATCACCGGGCCTAGCTCTATATTTTGCCGTCAGACAGCCCTTTATAACAGGGAAATGGACTGACAGTGAAATTAATCTATGCTCACTCCAAGGGCACCAGGATCCAATGATAAAATCAGTATAGATCATTTTCATTTATAGTTCAGTTCCATGTCGGAAAACATTCTACATTCTCTCTTTCCTTCTTTAAATGGTGTGCCATATTTCAGGTGGACATCTGTAAATAAAAGTATTAGAAAGAAGTTTTGAACGTCGTTCTCTAAACGTCTCTTCAACAGATAAATACTCACTGTGCTATAATACTACACTGTATGTTGCTGTATGCCAAATGATAATGTTTTGACGCTTTTCTTGTTTACACATCACATAGTTTTACTCATGTCCTCCTATTCAAGTTTTACCCTCCCGTCCTTATCACCAGCGCTGCTCTTTCAGAAACACCTTGGTGTCTGGAGTTCATCTCAGATGACAACTGCTTCCACACAAATTGAAGTTATCCATGTGAATCTCAAGGCATTGGATTGAAAACAGCTGACAGTCTCCTGTGCTGAGAGAGCAGACCTACTTAGATGGTCTTATTGTTGCCATTGATCGAGTTTGTTTATGAAGCTCAGCGGATTCGTCCGCAGGCTGCATCCACATGATGGAGGTCTAGAGGCTCATCCTTCACCCTCATCAGACAGTTTTCTAATCAGCTCCACCGACTGCTCCTGTGGGCTCGTGGCAGTAAACATTGTTAAGTGTTATAGTGGGATCAGATGAGGAAAACACCATTGGACTGGCCTTTCTCTCAGTGGAAACACTGGTACACTCTGTGGTGCTAATTTCATGAAAGTGGATCTGTAGTGGATTTATTTCCACACCAGATACAGTCCAAAGACTTGATTAGCAGGTGTTTTTTATTTGGGGGGGGGGTAAATACTATTGTGCATGACATTAGAACTGCCAATCAAGGAGAGCACATTGTAATGGTAAAGATATATGTAGTGTAGCAGCTGGTTGAGGCAGCCAGTTTAATGCTAAAGAAACATTCCAGTATAGTGGTAGTGGTTTGTTGGATTTTACATGTAGCTCACCGAGCTGGAATTTAAAAGTGACAACCCAGATAGTTGCTGCAGAGAAAAATTAGACAGTGTAAATGCACTGGTGCCCAGAGTTTAACCGGGGGAACTTTTGATCATTTTAAGTGAAACACCATGAATCAATAGAGGTACCATTTGCTAGAAATGCCCTCGAAAAGACAAATCCGAATCATAGTGTATTCTATTTTTTTCCTATTTGGTAAAATTGCCAGTAGCCATATATAACAAAAACATATGATTATTCAACATAAACTATAAAAAGTAAATAAACTATAAAAAGAATATTACATTTTTTGTTTATTTTCTTTGGTATTTTTGTCATATACAGATGTGCAATCATGATGGCTGGGTAACATGCATGTTGATGCTGATCCAGTATCAAGTCTGTATTTAATAATTTGACGAGACGATACGATACGACATACAGAGGCTAGTTTAGGCACAAAATCTGCAGGCCGAGTGAGCAGTCATGACTTTAAAACATAAAAGCGTCAGTAAGTAACTAGGGCCCGTCATAGTGGTGTGCACTGGTGGCCGTCCTAACTACCTTACACCACTGTTCCCAACACAAGCAAGACTTCAGTTTGGCTGTTTGATTTTGTTGGCTCAGTGGTTCATGTGAGGAAATGTTGGTTTGAGTTCCTAAACAAGTCCCACTTCATGTTACAGCTTGGCTCCACTGCAGCTACTTTTAAGTGAAAGCACAGATCTGAAGTGATAACTGTATAAAGCTGTTCTCGTACAACGTTCATAGCTATACCTACGATAATGAATGCATTGTAAATTATAAATATCCCACAAAATCAATTTGAATACATTTCATTGGGGGTAGGTGGATGGTCAAAGAAAAACCTTTTTTTCTTTCATGCAGGAGACAGCTGTTCGTGGCGTGTGTGAAGTCAACATTGATTTATGTGTCACGTAACTTCCGTACATATGTATGGCAGCTTACGGATCATAAAACTCATCGTTCGGATCGGATCATGGATCAGATCACGGATCAGCACAAAATAAAAAAAATAATAAATAAAAATCATGCAACAATCCCCTATCACGCTTTTTTGCCGCCGATACCAATTGATGAACCATATTGGCTGAAACTGATTGTTTTTTGTTGTTTTGTTCAATTATACAGCTGGCGTACAAGATCCCTGACTTTTATTTTCAACTGCTCTGAAATCAGCGTAACCCATCAAAATTCTAAATCTTTATTTTGTTATAGTCATCGATAGAGGTTTCTTGCATAACAACACACAATTCAAATGATTGGGAAATAAAAGATTGTATTTGTATTGATAAAAAACTTTTAGTAGTACTTTTTAGTAGTTTTAATGATGTATTATAATTATAATATATCATTACAGCTTAAGCTGCTTAGAGCTAGTGTGACGAAGTTAAACAGGTCATAATTCATCTCTAATATCTATTTTATATTATTGAGCAAACATCTCCTTCAAACAACTGTATTTATTCAAGTTTCTCACCAAAAACTACATTCTAAAAGAATACATTTGAACACGTCATGGTAACATTTTAATTTACATTCGCCCAATAATCTAATATTCGGAGCGACTGTGGCTCAGTGGTAGAGCAGGGTTGTCCTTCAATCAGAGGATCGACGGGTCGATCCTAGTCTCTGCTAGTCCATGTCAATGTGTCCTTGGGCTTAACTTAACCCCAAATTGTTCCCGTAGGCTGTGCCTCTGGTGTATGAATGTTGTATGAATGTTGGTTATTCCTGATGGGCAGGTGGCACCTTGCATGGTAGCCCCTGTCATCAGTGTATGAATGGGTGAATGATGACATGTATTAAACAGTGGTGGGCCGTCAGGGCCAGCAAGGCCTTCTCTGCTGGCCTAAACAGAATCACAAAGTTATAGCTATTTTATAATTTTTCTTAAATACACTACATGTATTATAATTTATAAAAATATTTTTCCCATTATCTTATTTTCTCATTGCACAGCTACTGTCTTCCTCAGTTGCTCTGCTTCCAGTGCAGCTTGTTTTAAGTAGAGCTTTTATCCAATCAGATTTCACCTCTGTGTCTCTAGGTAAGAAGAGAGGCCCCAGGCCTGCAGACTCACAAGTGAATCCCTTTGCAGTTTAAGTGAATGGGGACGATATTGTTGATTGTCATAGTGTTCAACCAATCAGATCTTTAGTTTGACATATTGGGCGTATTCTTTGACGTGCCAGAGCCTGCTAGCTGGCCTACAACTACGTCAGCATTACGTGCAGCTCGGTTTCCAGGTGCAGCTCTGCAGTGAGGTGCAGCGTGTGCTGTGATTGGTCAGTGGGCGAGCACATGACTATTGTGAAACGAAACTTAAAATAGCCATCAGAGGCTTAGTCGGAGTAGTAAGAGTTCAAATTGAAAGGAGGAGAAACGGATTTGTGAGTTGGGATTTAACCGTGGGATTAAACTCTTTGTCAACAAAGAAAGGAGGATGGAGTTTGTCTTTAAGTGAACAGCATTTGGTAAGTTAACTGCGTTTGTTTTTTTACATCTAATATCTGAATGGCCCTCGAGTGTGTAGCAGAATGTGTATTCCGCTGCAGCGTTGCTGGATTGATTTGTCATGCTCTGTTGTCATATGAATATATGTGACTCGTTCTTGTGAGTTTGTTGTTGTCATTGTGTTAATTATATAGATTTGGACTGTATGCATTGTTCGTTAATTACAAACCATACCGTCATGCCAGTGGCAGCTGGTCCATAGAGGGCGCTAGGGCACCGCCCCCCCTTGAGCTACAAATAATAAAAAATAAAATAAATAATAATAATAATAAACTATACAAATTGACAATATTTGTGTTTTTGAAACATGGAATCACCCAGTAATATGTGTAAAATATGATATCTGCGGTAAATATATGCTTTTCCTGCACGTCCTCTCTGCCTGTCTGCAGGTCCTCTCTGCGTGTGCACGTCTCAGCTGGCTGGGGCGCTGGAGAAACTGCCCCAAAGAGGCGGGTCTATGAAGCAGTTTAGCCAATGATGCTTTAATGCTGACTAAAGATATAAATGAGTGACATACAATTTAGCCAATCAGCGTCCTCAAATAGATTCAGCTTGGGGCAGATTTCGTTCTGCCCCAAGCTGCGCGTTCTCGTCAGGACTGGTCTCTACAGGCGAGCGCCAGCGCGAGCACTGCTCCTCCAAGACCCGTTTGAGAGGAGAACTGAGAGGAGAAACTACAGCTGAAAGAGCTGATCCCAGATCAGCCTGACCTCACAATCAGACAGCAGACTAGCAGGAAAGAGAAGCAGTACACGAAGCTTCTCTAGTAGCTGTACACCAGACAGGTTTGACTAGCTGGATGACGTCATGGTAATAACTTATTTAGCTTTTTAAAACAACGGGGACAGAACCAGCACGGACAGTTAGGGAGTGAGGGACATGAAGCACCTGTCTGAGAAATGGATATATAGTTGTGTGTGTGTGTTTTATATTATAGTGAATATTGTTATATGATATATATATTATTATAGTATACAGAATATTATATGATATATATATATTATTATATTATACAGAATATTATATGATATATATATTATTATATTATACAGAATATTATATGATATATATATTATTATATTATACAGAATATTATATGATATATATATTATTATATTATACAGAATATTATTATATGATATATATATTATATTATACTGAATTCCCTGTGAGGGTGACTAAAATAAGATGTCCTGACGTGTTTGTCAAAGTGTTATTTACTGCTTTTTTTCGTGTTGGAATGAATGTTAAATATTTAACTGCAAAGTAGTAATGCGTGTTTGATACCTTAATTTGTTTGCATTAAATCATTCTGGGATGTTTGCTGAAATTGATTGGATGTGGCACAGCCCTACCAAGACAATTTTCCAGTTTTCCAGGAAAAACGCACAAAGAATTAGGAGTAACTTTTTCACAAGATATACAAACTCTTGACTGTATGAAGATACGTTGACTGAAAGGATTTTTCTAAGTATGGTAGGGAAAAAAGAAAGGTTGTAGCAGCACTATTTGCTTTTGGTTCGCTGCTGAATGTCAGTTTGTAACACCGCCGCTCTTTTCATTATCCCCTGTAGGTGGAGGCTTTTCAAAGAACGTGCTCATCTTTCATTTGATGCGTGTAGATGTGAGTTGTCCCAGCATTAGGATTCAGCAGGACCATTATGCACACCGTAATACTCTGCTCTGCTCTGATGCCTTTGTTAATGGCTCCACAGAGTGGTACAGTATGTGACTTACAGGGAAAACTTAATTATTGATCACAAAGAGGAACAGTATGTGTGAGGGCACAGTTTAATAAGTATGAATTGTGCCAAACTCATATGGAATTTGTGGACAACTTTTATTTGAACTGATGCTCCAAAGTGGCTGTGAACTCACCAAGGTTAGTGAAATGGCTCTGGAATGAGTCCACCCAGCCATTACATATGCATCCGATCCATCTGTGTTCCATTTGACCCCCAACTGTCCACCATTTATTCTTCTCAGTCAAAACACTTCCTTAGCCAGCATTTAATCGTATTCATGCTCTATAATGAATCAAATCTATGCTTCTCATTTCCATCCAATTTTCTGACTCACCATTCACTCTCCACACATCAGGACTCTGACAGGAGCCACACCATTTTTTATCTTCCTCAGTATGCGTTTACAGTGACTGATGCAAAGACTCCACACGGATGAGTTATTGCTTTCATTTCATCAACTGAACACACATTGGTACATATGCATGGGAAACTGAGCTAATGGAATAGCATTGACCATTTTTTTCCATTAACAGGCTCTGTAGCTGTTTCCATTTAAAATTGAGGTAAAACTATGTAAAAAGAGAAATATGAAGCATTATTTAACCACCAAACACTTAAACACTGATCCAATAATCCTATACAGTATACCACTTGCAGGGAATTGTGTTTAATTGTTTGCATGATTCATCCTTTAGGAAAAGCTCTACATCATAAAAGATACAATGTGGTGAAAGTAACAACATATTGACATTTAAAAACTGTCAGTTTTGGACACAAATAAATTTTTAAGCCCTTCATGCCTTGGTTTAGAAATATGCATCCTGTTTTAAAGTAAACTACTAAATCTAATACAAGTTTGGCCTGGGGTGGTGCTATGAAGCATGACCAAAACTTCATAACCAAATGCAATGTACGAGCTTGAATCAGCCTAGCAAGAGAGAGTGAAAGAAGCATCACAATAGATTTGTCCTTGAGTCCGTCTCTCGTTTGTGTAGTGTGTCCTCTTTCAACGTCTTTGTGGTACAGAGGACACTGGCCTTCCCATTCTTCCTATACTGTATGTTTCAATCTGTCTGCCAATTCTGTTGTAAATACTGTTTTCTGCTGCGATACCCGGAGCTCTTTCACCAGAGATGAGCTCATAAACATCAGGGGAACAACTCCAGCGGACTTACTTCCAACTTCTCTGTTAACCTCTGTGGAATTACTGGACATTCTCGTCAATGGTGCTCTCAGCTTAACTCATGCAGTGAAACGCCGTCGGAGAGGGAAACGTGCCGGCGCACACGTGGATTTCGTACACCACTGCCGGGCATATTTCTCTCCAACGTCCGCTCACTGTGCAACAAACTGGACGAACTGCAGCTACTGGTGGGGAGAGACAGAGACTTTTCTTCATCCTCCGTTTTGTGCTTCACTGAAACCTGGCTCTGTGGATCGATACCCTACTCCCCGTTCCAGCTGGCTGGCTTCCAGCTGTTCAGAGCGGACCGCGACACGGAGCTCTCAGGCAAATCGAAGGGTGGGGGAATCTGTTTCTACTCCAACAGTGGCTGGTGTAACGATGCGACAGTGATTCTACAGCACTGTTCTCCTGATCTGTATTCTTTCATCATAAACTATAAACTATTTTACTCCCCCCGTGAGTTTGCTTCATTCATACTGGTCAGTGTTTACATTCCGCCGCAGGGTAACGTGCAGGAGGCACAGCAGACACTCGCCGAACAGATACGGTGGGTGGAGCGGACCTAGCCGGTAGGGGTGGGGGAAAAAATCGATACAGCATAGTATCGCGATATTTTGCGTGGCGATATTGTATCGATACACGGAAGCCAAGTATCGATCTTTTATTATATAAACTATAAACTTTTTGGCACTAGAAAAATAAAATCAATTGCTTTTTCAGTCCACTAGATGGTGAGTTGTTTTCTGGTGAGGTCAGCAGAGGTGCCGGGTTGGTAGGAAGTTGTTCAAAACAAAGAGAGACATCGGAGAAAGAAATCAGAAATGCGCCGTCCGCATTTAAATCAGACGTCTGGACTTATTTGGATTTTTTAACAAGGAAAAGAAGAAGGACATGAATATGACTCATGGATATGACTCCATCGCGGCGTTTTTTCACCGACACAGCCGTGCCCAAGCTCTACAGAGAAGTGAAGCTTAAAGTGGAGGAATCTTTGAGTACAGCAGTAAGAGAGTTGCATTAACTTGCGATGCGTGGACGTCAAGCGCAGTGGATTCCTATGTGACTATAACAGCACATTATCTCACAGAGGACTGGCGACTGCTGTCTCACGTTCTCCAAACTAGAGCAGTACACGTAAGTCACACCGTGGCAAACGTGGGCGTTGCCGTTCAGTTAGCGGGATTCCTGCATGTGAAGTGTTTCACTCACACACTCAATCTGTCCTCACAACGGGGGTTAAATCGGCCAACAGTAGCCAGGCTCATGGGGAGAGTGCAGCGCATAACTGGCTCTCTGCCCTCGACGTCCACGCATCGCAAGTTATACTGAGTTATATACCTCTTATATCGTACAGGTTTTTATGACATTGTTGGTCAGTCTGTCTGCTTGACAATCCCATTTTGCTCCAATAAAAATGATTGAAGTGAGATGAACAGACTGAAAACTTTATCTTATTAGATAAAACATGTTAACTCAGTTTTCCTTTGGGGACATAATTTGAAGTTGAAAAAAGTAATAAATCGCAATATATGTCATCGCAATACTCAGCATATCGCAGTATCGTGATAATATCGCAGTATCGCGATAATATCGTATCGTGACCCAAGTATCGCGATAATATCGTATCGCGGGACCTCTGGCGATTCCCACCCCTACTACCCGGACTAGTTATTGTCCTTGGTGACTTTAACAAAGGAAACCTCAGTCATGAACTCCCTAAATACAGACAGTTCATTAAATGCTCAACCAGAGAGGAGAACATTCTAGATCACTGCTACACGACAATAACCGGGGCCTATCACGCCGTCCTTCTAGCTGCACTGGGTCACTCTGACCACGTCATGGTCCATCTGATTCCTGCATACAGGTAGAAACTCAAGCTCTGCAAACCTGTGGTGAGGAAATTCAAGAAGTGGACCAGTGAAGCTATGGAGGATCTTCGGGCGTGCTTGGACTGTACAGACTGGGATGTCTTCAGGACTGCTACCAACAGTCTGGATGAGTACACAGAGGCTGTAACTTCAGCTTCTGTGAGGACAGTTGTGTTCCAACAAGCACCAGGGTGAGAAACCCAAACCCAGGTTTACAGCGGAACTCAGACAGCTAAGGCTGCAAAAGGATCAGGCATTTAGGAGTAGGGACAAGGACTTGTACAAAGAGGCAAAATACAGGTTTAGCAAGGCGGTGAGGAACACTAAACGTCTGTACTCTGAGAAACTGCAACACCAGCTCTCAGCAAGTGACTGCTTCTGTCTGGAGAGGTCTCAGACAGATCACCAACTACAAGCCTAAAACCCCCCACTCCATTAACGACTTACGCCTGGCAGACGAGCTGAATGAGTTCTACTGTAGACAATGGGACAGTCCTGACTCCATCCCCCACAGCTCCATCAACCAGCCCCAGACCACCAGCCCCCCCTCCCTCAGCCCAGCAGGGGCTCATGCCTCTGTACCTCTGATGACACCACCCTCATTGGACTCCTCTCTGTCATCCCCAAGACAATTTTCCTATCCATCTATCTATCTAATCCGTCTATTTATTTATGTACATATTTACTTACCAAGATCAGTCTTGTACAGCCAAGGGGAGTATTTCCCCTCTGACAGCCAAGCTGGGTCAAAACCTGTTATCCGGTGGTGACTGGACTTTAGCTGCTTGTGTGTGTGTGTGTGTGTGTGTGTGTGTGTGTGTGTGTGTGTGTGTGTGTGTGTGTGTGTGTGTGTGTGTGTGTGTATGTGTGGTGGTGGTGGTGGGGTTACTCCGGCTGCTACTCGCAGGAGAGCCAGTGTTGCATCTTCACCACATGGGAGCGTTTAAAAAAACGTAGATATTGTAGTCTGCTTTTCAGGTGGTTGACGCGACATATTTTCTGTCCGCTGGTCGGAGTGTGCTCACCTGTGTGTGCGCGCAAGTGTCTGTGTGTGCGCATCGCATTTAACCTGATTCTCATGTAGAAGCTCTGGAAAGATCATTTATACTAATGCCCACTGACATGGTTTGAGAACCACTGTTATCTAACTTTTGCTCTCCAAGCATCTTAGTTTGCACATATTTAGATCAGAGAAGTCTTTCTCTCATGGTGTGCCCACAAACCCTTTTAATAAGTTCAGTGTTTGGGCCGCTGTAATTATAGAATCCTGCTTACGTCCGTGTTTGCCAGTAGGTGGCGCTATAACTATGAGTTAATATTGGCATGCAGAAGTCTTAAAATCATGACATTAATCAAGCATGTCAAGTTTTGACAAAGTTTTGACAAAGTACAGTTAAGTTACAACAGCTTGATGGATGATGACGAACCATGTAAAATGGCTGCCACATCACGTCCATGTTGTTCAATGAAACCTCAAGCTTTTAGTAACTTTTAATCACTAAGGTATTTAGATTGTTCTGACCAAATTCTAAGCTGATCTGATTAATTCCCTAGGAGGAATTCGTTAAAGTACAGCACCTGGAAATTGCAAAAACGACACTAGAAATTCATACAAAATGGCTGACTTCCGGTTGGGTTTAGCGCATGGACCCCAAGACTTTTTACATGTCTACATGTGATACATCTGCTTACCAAATTGTATACATCTAGGTGAAACGTACTGTGAGGGCTGCATCGTCGAAATATTGTAGGGGGCGCTATCGAGCCGACTTACTGCTCTGAAGCATTAAACTCACATCAGATGACTCCATTCAGGATTTTAAATGTATGTGACAAGTTTGGTTATGTTTTGACCATTTTTAGCCCCTCAAAAACACCTTCCTTTTTTCATGGCGAAGAATGCATCGCCACGGCAACGGCCTTTCACGAAACAACAAACTTTGAGTAACTTTTCATCACAAAGGTCTTTAGACTATAGTGACCAATTTGAAGTTGATCTGATTAATTCCCTAGGATGAGTTCGTTAAAGTACAGCGCCTGGAAATTGCAAAAACAACACTAAAAATTCATACAAAATTCAAAATGGCTGACTTCCGGTTGGGTTTAGAGCATGACTCCAAGAGACTTTTTTTAAGTCCCCATGTGATACATGTGCCTACCAAATTTTGTAAATCTATGTGAAACGTACTGCGAGGGCTGCTTCGTCGAAATTTTGTAGGGGGCGCTATTGAGCCGATTTGTCACTCTGAAGCATTAAAACCATATTATATAACTACATTTTGGGCTTTAAATGTGAATGCCAAGTTTGCTTGTTTCGAGCATTTTTAGCCTCTCAAAAGCACCTTTGTTCTTCACGGTGAAGACTGCGTCTCCACGGCAACGGTGTTCCAAGAAAGACAGGGTGTCAAAGTACACAACCTATAACTTCCACTAGGTGGCGCTATTACTATGATTCTAAATTGACATGTAGATGTCTTCAAGGTCAGGATGTTATGACACATGAGAAATTTGGAGTATATTAGACAATGTACGGCCGAGTTACAACAACTTCCTGTTTCATGGCGAATGGTGTTGTTGACGGCTGCGCCGGTCAGGAAATGAAAACAATGACTACCCAAATATGATCAGCCCCCACCTTTGCTCTCTCTCACTGAGCACAGCTCGCTCCTGCGTGCTCTATGCACGAGCATTCACAGAATGCTGAACACTCCACCCACATCCTCTCCAGTTCAGCGGAGGGCTGCATATAAGCAATGACATTTCGCTCTGTCTTCAGTTCAACTTTTGCTCTCTTGCTTAAGCTTTGGACCTCACAAAATAAATAGAGTTTCCTATTGTATTGTGATTTCACCCCTCTTTACACTTCTATCTTAAGTATCTTACATTTCAACATAATACCGTGAAGGGTTCCTTTGCTAGGTATTCTAACACGACTCTCTAGAGGCATTTTCCTCCGGTAGGAGTCTAGACTGTCCTTTACTTTCTGTGTTACACACAACGCTTCTCTAGAGGTATTTCCTCCGGTAGGAAGCTGTGTGCTTTTAACCTGTCTGTATTTGACTGTCTGTATTAAACAAACAACGCTTCTCTAGAGGTATTTCCTCCGGTAGGAAGCTGTGTGCTTTTGTGTTACACACACACACAACGATTCTCTAGAGGTATTTCCTCCGGTAGGAAGCTGTGTGCTTTTGTGTTACACACACACAACGATTCTCTAGAGGGTTTCCTCCGGTAGGAATCTTTGTGGCATAACCTGTATTTTACTTTCATAAAATAAAACCAACAACCTCTGTAATACGAGGTTGGAAATCCACAAAAAGAGGGGAGTCCAGTTTTTAAAAGCACTTTAAAGTGCTTGGTTCACAGCACAACAAGGCGCAGAACGCTCCGGGTGGCCTTACTCACTGACGTCCCTGCAGAGAGTGACTCAGAGACTTCAAACTAAAAGACATAACAACTAAGTGATCGCAACCAGGTTGCCATTTGCGTATGGTAGATCCACCGGTCTTGTATACAATAACTATGGTAATGAGATAGGCCCTATTTTGTGATTCAGCATATCTTATCCCATAGTGAAAGGACTTCATAAAGCTTAACCTGTCATCCCACTGCTTCACATAACGTAGCACATAAACGGAGATAAATAGGATTCTAACGCGGGTTATTCAGGGTTACGCTTTGAAGCAGAAATTCAAAATGCCCGACTTCCTGTTGGGTTTAGGGCAGGGGTATTCAATTAAAATTCCAAAAGGTCCAGATTGAGAAAATCTCCTTGCGCAAAGGTCCGGAACATTACACTATCTAACTTGCGCTATTTAGTGCCATATATATATATTCAAGAAGCCTAGTAGTAACAACGTCTCTGTGTAGTCAACAACTGTCAAATCAAATAAAGAAAGTACACATCAATTATATTTTAAAATATAATATATAATTAAGTTTTCAAATTTAACTGGATGGATTATAAATAATAGAAATACATAAATAAAGGTTCTCTCATTACAAGTAAAATAAGGGCTCCATCTAAAAATAAAATACACAAAAAAGATTTTTTTAAAAACTTGCATCAAGAAAGTGCTTGATTTTAGAAAAATGAATGTGGCTGGAGTTAACTTTTCTCTTCTCTTTTGTTAAATCCATTTCACATCATAACGGTCTCAGTCAACTTTATAATAAACAATCTCTACACATCTCAACATATTGCCCTTAGTTCAGATTGGAGTGTTTGGTCTAAAGATGTATGTTTGGTCTCATAGTGGCGTTTCACATTGGCGCATTTAATAATGGCCACGGTATCTGAACATATGAGACAGAGTGGTTTAGTAGCGCCAGCAGGTAATGAACAAATACAAGTGCGTCCATTCTTTGTTAAAAGCTGTTTTCGTGGTCCACGTCTCTCTTTTTAGAACACGCCATGTGAAACTGCTTCTCCGACTTACTTCTCCCACTGCTCTCTCTCCCTCTCCCCGTCTCTCCTGTCTGTGTGCAAATCTCACTCGACTCACGATGCGTTTCAGAATACAGATATTCGATTGGCTGAGTAGCATCACGTGAGATGATTTACAATGCATTTAATTGGTCGGTGCGTTTCCTGGACTTCTGACCAAGTGCCGTAAAGGCTGGAAAAGCTGTGCAGGTTAAAATAGAAGCGCTCCGCCAAAATGTATAATTCTTAATTATCCATCAGTTATACGTCCGGGTCCGGACCGCGGTCCGCCTATTAGTGACCCCTGGTTTAGGGCATACCTCTTTGAGGCTTTTTTGTACATCCCATCACGATACATATACCTACCAAATTTCATACAGCTAGGTGAAACCGAAAGTTGGGGCTGCACTCTAGGTGGCGCTATGGAGTCATAGCCCAACGGCCCAATTTCCTTGTTATTTTCACTGATCCTGAATTTTGTGCAAATTTTGAAGAATGGACGTGTAGCCCAAGCACCTATTTTTCCCCTTGAAAGACGCAGAATAAGAATAAGAATAAGAAACAGAAACATTTGAAGAACAATAGGTCCTACGCTCCGACTACGTCGGTGCCCTAATTAATAGTTTAAAACTTCTAAGCGGGATGTGGATAGGCCTGAATCTATATAACTTCTCTTTTTATCTCCTTTTGAGAAGAGTAAACCGTAGGTTTTTTGCCTTGGGCTCTACCAGCAAAGCTCTAGTCTGAAGATGCGTTTGAATGTCTATTAGTCATTTGTGCGCTAAGAAAGGCAACACTTTTCCACATCCTTTTCTTATCCACATCATTATTAGCTTTAATTTAGCTTGAGCTGTCTTTGCTACAACAATGACTTACACCTACTGTAAGTTGATAGAGTGTCTTCTACTGAACCTGTTGTGGTCTGCTTTGCTTATATGTACAGAGCCAACAGTGTCAAGTCATCTCTTGCTATAGCTCGCTAAATCTTGAGTATTGCTGGGCTGTCTGCAACCTCACCATCAAAGGTGAAGCTTTGAGCACAATGGGATGAATCCCTCCATGCTTGACCTTGCTGTTCGTTAGAGGTCTGATTTGATCAAATGGCCAGTAGTGATTATAATGCAAAACAGCAAGACAAATAAATGTCAGAAAAAAAGTCATTCATCCGTCTCTCTCGGGCCGAAGCGTCATTCATCATAAAAAAGATAAACTATGACTGGAGAACGTTCAAGCTCGAGGACGCAGCAGCCGTCAACTCATCAAATGCTATTCAGGGCTTCATTAGCAGGCAGCAGGCCTTCCTCTGCTCTGCAGCACTAACACAGCACTTCCCCCAGTGCCATCCCATCCCCACCTTCCATCTCAGGTGCATCCTCCACCTTAAACTGTACAACTTAAATATTGCTCTCCAGTTCAGTGTCGTGGGAGTTCCCTTTTTTTAAGTCCCAACACATGCACAGACATATTTTTACAGTTCCCTGCACTCACATGTTCCATTCTCTTCTTGCAGTCCCTATGAAAGAGAACTGACACTGAAATGTGGATTAATATGACTGGGGGGGGGTCGCTTTTGTATGCAATACAAGAGACGCTGGTTGTGAATAAAAATGCATGAAAATGTTGGCATTGAATATGCCATCCTCTTCCCCCAGGTCCCCAGAGTTGGAGCCTCTGGCATATTCATCTTTGGCTCTCTTTCTCACCGCTCGCAACAAAACTCGTCTGTTGAAAATCATCTGATCCCTTTTTTTCAGCAGTTACCAGAATGCTGAAATATTGTAATATTGTGTTACACCCCCTGAAAAAGTGGGATAAATAATCACGAGAGTG
Organism: Leptoclinus maculatus; assembly: GCA_032191485.1. Classification (NCBI taxonomy): domain Eukaryota; kingdom Metazoa; phylum Chordata; class Actinopteri; order Perciformes; family Stichaeidae; genus Leptoclinus; species Leptoclinus maculatus. The sequence continues at coordinate 1,522,831 of JAVDOI010000001.1, forward strand.
ATGTGATGGTTTTTCCTCAGCAAAAACTTTACTGCAATGAGGAAAAGATCGCGGTTTCCCCGAGGTATGTGGGTGGAGACCAAAGCAATCGATCTCAGACTCAAGACCACTATGTAGATCACAGTTTAACACTACGCATCTCAAACTACACGATACAGAACAAAGCAAACGATGCAAGAAAAACACAATCTTATTATTTCAACCACTTATTCATGTGATGAATTTTAACTCGTGGTTTCAGTAAAATGTTATCCATGAATGATCCTCTCAATCATATCACATTCAACACAACAGACCATGAAATTACCATTTTCCTTAATTTATAAAAGTGCATGTTTTCCAACTTGTCACAATTGCAATTATTCTTTCCCTGGCAATGCTGCTGGAAGAATTGTGAGAACAGATAGCTGTTTGCTATTTTCTGGCATACAAGCAAATAATTTAACACAGTGCAATTTACTCCCCAGGAGGTCTGCAGACATGACTCATAAGATGTACAGAAGCTACTTTCTTTTTCAGTTTCCTGTGTTGCTGCGAGACATATGTGCATCTGTCTGTTCTGTGACTGCCATGGCAGGGGAGGAGTGCAGCATCAGTGGAGACAGCTGAAACATGCAGGGGCATATATAGCCTCGTGGATCTTCTGACAGAAGGGCAAACCAGTAGAGCTAGCTGGTCAGTTACTTCACTGAGTGGAGGGGCTGACTCTTGTGGCCCCAACCTGACACCTTCCATTTCAGTTCTGGATCCGATGATCACATTCAGCCGTGAGGCCGCTACTGTCACAGAACAGGGAGAAGCAATGTCCTTCATGTTATGTTAAGATCTCAAGATGTCATTTTGTCTAAAGAGCAAAAACTGCTGAAGTTCTGAAGCAGCGGCTATCAATTCTGCATCCGTGCGCACTAACGGTGGACCTGCATATTCCACATCAGCGTCTAGCGCTGTGGTGCTATTCTATGGCTATCAGGCAAATCCTGAATATTTCAGTCATTCATGCATATATACATTTTGTTACAGAAAGAATCTTTATAATACACAATCACTCAAGTGTTTCCTGATGTGACGTCCCTATCAGCAGGACATCATTCAGCAGTGTTGGTAGGAAACGGGAAGCAGACGCCATTCTCCTTTGTCAAAGTACCTGTTACGTCCCTTTTCTATTGGTCCAGGGGAGGATTAGGGACTAACATAAAAACAACCAAAAGATAAACAAATAGCCCATGTATCATAAACAATATTTATTTTGCTCACGTACAGTTAAATATGAGTGAGTCTCAACACAGAGTGGGAGGATGGGACAGGTGTGGTCGTGCCAAACAATTGAAACCAATAGAACAAAACTTGGCCTAACTAACTAACCTCTGAAATCAAACAAACAAAATGGCTTCGCTACCTTATCTAAATGTACTCGACCAAAACCAAATACAGATGGGGCACCGACCAATAAACCTAGTGTATCTAGACACAGAAAATCAACTACGTGTTTGCCAATGTAAAGGGTACCCCAGACTCACCTACTGTCCGGAACCTCTCACCACAAACATTAACCTGAAGTCTAGCTCTCAGCATCGACAGAAAACAATTGAAGACCAGACCAGCTGAACTCCTGAGTCTTCCTGCTTTTATCTTCGGCTCTCCCTCTGCCGATTGGCCAGCCTGCAGTTGGTGCAACCCACCGAGCAGCATGACCGGCCCCCACAGGTGGAACCCAATCAACTGATTACCAGGATAGGAGACTGAGGGACAGAGAAAGAAGGAAGGGCAGGAGGGGAGAAAACACAACACGTAACACCCCCACCCATATAAGATCAAACATAATGTTTGATTCTGCAGCGCACGCGACAAAGCATCCGCAAGAACATTTTCAGACCCCTTTTTATGAATGATTTCTAGATTGTAGTTTTGAATGATTAGAGACCAACGCATAAGACGCTGGTTGTAGTTATACATCCTGGAGATGAACACAAGTGGGTTATGATCTGTGAAAACTTTAATAGGCTTAACACTTGACCCAAGGTAAACCTCAAAATGTTGTAGGGTGAACAACTTTGCTAGAGCTTCCTTCTCTATTGTGGAATATCTAAGTTGATGTTTCACAGGATGATCGATGCCCTGGTCATCCTCTTGCAGAAGAACTGCCCCAGCTCCAACCGCACTGGCATCAACTTCCAGTTTGAAAGGCGAGGAGAAATCTGGGGCAGTCAGGACAGGATTGCAACACATTATACTCTTAAGACTTTCAAAAGACTGATTGCACTCACTAGACCACACAAAGGGCTTTGCGGGACTGGTTAAATCAGTCAGTGGAGCTGTTACAGAGGAGAAGTTTTTGCAGAACCGTCTATAATATCCTGCCAACAATACCATACATCCACCCTGAACAACGTACACTGTTTTGCTCCTGACATCATGACTCCTACAGACACTAAAGGGCTTTGCCATAATAACATAGACAGATTTCGTAACTACACATTTGCTGATGTCTGTCTTTTTCTCTGGAGAACAGTCTTAATGTCAAAGACGAAACAGGACTTTTTCCCTCCCTTTGACTGAAGAGCTGCTCAGCAGCACAGTGCTCTCAGTGCCATGGTTGCTGTAATATTGCAACAACACAAGTCATTAAAATGGTAGTCTCATTTATAAACCATCCAGCCTTCCATCCAATGACTTTGTTTTTTAAACATTCTTCCTATAATGACTTTTTGGAATGCCTGTTGAGTGATTGAAATGATCGAGTTCCCTCATCAGGGCCTATTTGACATTGACTTACATTACAATAGCAACATTTGGATGCATAGTTGTTATTCAACTGTTTGTACTCTAATATCAAAAATAATGAAAACATTGTTCAAGATCTTGGTTCCCAAGCCAACTGTTGTCTCAGAAGCAATATGGATTTTGTGAGAGTAGACGAGCTGAACTGGGGGATGCTTATACAAGAGGCTCAAATGAAAGATAGGAAGTTATTGTTGAGCTTTGAAAGTGCTCTGTGTGTTGGAGAGGCTGGAAGGAGGCTGATATTGTGGATTAAGCTGGTTATGTATGATTATTATGATCAGATGTTTGGCCACCAGTCGTCCACAGCTGTGTTATCTGTTGTGCTGGACATAACTGTTACTGATCCTCAGGCTGGCCAGCATACCATTTGTGTGAGTGATTGTCCACGAGCGTAATGATAATCCATAAGGCTTGACGTTCGGAATTAAGCAGGATTGTGAAATAATCAATATCATCCCAGTGACTCTCTTTTTGCCAAAGAGCCATGCTGTTCCTATTGGGATTTGTCTCTGATTTCTTCAATTGATCCAGGGGATTTTCAGACACATGAGCTTGACTGCTGTTGCACTTTGCTGAACTTCGAGGCAGTCAAGCTTGGCCGTGCTGCTTAATGATTTATCTCGTTGCATATTTATCTACTGAGATGGCAGTTTTTTTCAAAGCAGAGTGGTACTAATAGTGCATCAATAATGTATCCAGTGGCTTCACAAATGAACTGTTTGATAGACATCAGCAGAGTGAGTGGGAGAGTGTGAGGGGAATGCAAGGGCCCAATTAAAACTAATAATTCATCATATTTCCATATAAATAAACATCTGTTTTGCTACTATTACCAATTCATATGACACAGTGATTCAGCCTTTATTGAGTTCATGAAAGCCTTACAGTTGGTCTTCTAATAGTTTCTGGCACATTTCTTTATTACATTTCAGATATTATACTGTGTTGTCATTCTATGATATTGTTATCTCATGTATGGATTCATTAAAATACAGATGAATGAATCACTGGAGTTATTAAGGCAGAAAAGCTGTCAGTGTGAAGCTACCCAACATGAGAGAACCAATTTAAAGTTATACGATATTCTGATCATTAATATAGCAGCAATGTAAAGATATAGTAGAGTAAAGTCTACTTGAGCAGAGAATGAAGTGTCTCTTCCTCTGTTGTTATCAGAGCTTATATGTGCTTTGGTGACGTAGTCCGGCTGGCCACATGTGCATGTTAGTGCATGTGAGTCTCACTGGTTAGTTTAAGTCGTCGCTCTCAGCTGCTCTCATACCACGGTTACAGCTGAAAGAGCCTCCCGGACAGACAATGTTGTCGTGGAAATGTAAGGCCCCCCCTCTGGTTCCCCCTCAGGTCACCACCGTTACCTGAGCTGCGCTGTTAGGACTTTTAGCTGCTTGCTCATCCATCACTAAGTTGAGAGCCGTGTGGAGGCTCTTAATTCCGCATTGAGCACCTTTAAATGATGGTGTTTTTGGTGGGAAAAAAATGGCATGGCGGAGCAAGTCTGCGTTGTCCTGCTGCTTTCATCTTTGGTTATCCGTCAGTAAGATGCTTGAGATCATGAAAGCCTGCTTTTGACCACGTACCTAATATCCCACATAGGAAGCAAAAAGCACCTTCCCTGACAAGCTAGCAGTTCACATTAAGTCAGCATTTTCACCAGTTGTTTGGTTTACAGCAATGTCCCGCGGCTGTCAGCTTAAAAGAAATACTAACTTCTGCCAACCACCACACTTTTTCTACTGACAGCAGGTTGGTCAGCCGTCTGTTACTTTGTCAATGTCATGTTACGGTTGTGTGTTGCTGCACTCACAGGGAAGCAGACATTTAAGCTTAATTGATGGTGAATTCATGAACACACAATCAAAAGCTGACTAAAAGTTAGTTTGATTGTTTGTTGTATTTTAAAGGTTGCAATTCAGCAGCCATCTCTCCAGTCTCAGATGTCAAAGTGTCCCTGAAAGCACCGACAGGAAGAGCTTTAGAAGAGTACCTGTTCGCAGCTGTATTGCAATGTGACAACAAGGTCACCTGGAATAAAGACAAGTGTCATGAAATGTTCACTGTGATGGATTTCCAACATTATTTTACTCTCATAACAACACCAGAGGCCATCTGGAAGGTAGGCTTTTGAGCTGAAAACACTATCTTTTCAAAGGTTCAGTAGTAATGTCAGTATGATTTTAAACATGCAAAACTACCGACATGGTCACAGTGTCTCAAAAGGTCATTCATATTATTACTGTTGCATTTGACTCGGCTATTTGGCTACATGTAATGTGATGTCCATGAAATTCGGCTATTTTTTCACCAAAGAAGAGGAGCTTCATATTTAACAACCGAGCTGATTGACGACAGCGTCCTCGGCAGACTTTACTGTCTTTCACACGCCGTAGCAGGGTCAGTTTGAGAGGTAATGTCACTGGTATCGTATAAAACTAGGAAACCTAATAAAATCATTGGTAAACATGCCGCGCTAGTTTGTCGAGAAGGAGGCTAGATAACTGTTGGGGCAAAGTATAAACAGGAGCCACTAACGCTGAACTGGTTTGTTGACTAGTTACTGCGCATGTGCGCCAAAAATAAGTTCGCTGAATTCAGGTTTCAAAATAAAACATGTATTTAATAACAAATGCAATCTGAATTAACTATCGATAGTAAAATGCTCTCGAGAACAGCTTTCACACACACTCCAAACAGGAAGCTTGTTACCTGAAGGACGAAATGTGATGAAGAGACTGAAATAAACATTTGAATCTCCTTTCATAGTCCGTAAAATATCTGTCTCAAATACTATTGGCTAAATCCAGCTGACTCCTCCTAGCCTTAGTCAGCTGACTCCCTCGTCATCTCCTATTGGTCTCCGTCTGTAGCTCCTCCTTCTTGGGGTCCCTCTTGGGTCCTCGCTCTATTCTTGGTGTCCTCTGTTAAAGCCCGACTTAAAATCCTGTCTATCCCTATCGACTATTCTTACAGATTAATACATTCATTAATAATACATCCAATAATTGTCTCTTATGGTTCCACTCCTATAGTAAACATATTGTAAACACTCTACACTAGATAAGTATTCTGGTACTTCCTGATACTTTGACACTTTTTACAAGCATATGTGCGGCATTTCCACGATGCTTCCTAAACTCATTCTAAACATATTACATCTCATAGATAAATATATTGCAACACTTTAACCCATCGTAACATTCTTATTATTGTGACACTTCTATTCACCATAAGAGGTGCTAATCATCATACTAAACTAATTCTAATACTAAAATCCCACTAATTCTATACTTAATACTGAAATCCTCCACAAATCCCCCCTAACACACTCTTCAGAGTGTGTTACCTTTATGGTCTAAGAGTGAGTTTCCCCAACTAAACAGTAATCATCAGTCTTTAAAATTCATCCTCATCATCTATACCTAACCAATTTCCCTACATCTTTGTCTCCCTAAGCACAGTATCAATTAACCCCTGTAAAAGTCTACGAATACAAGGCATCAACAGAGGACAAGGACTGTAGCTGATGTGAGCGGCTCTTGTCGGGATGCTGGTTGGTCCAGGTAGAGGACATCTTCAGGATTCATCCTGTACAATGAGGAATAGAAAGAACAATTTCTGAGAAGCTTTGTCTGCTCACTTAACAAAAATTATATTTAATTCAATGTATCTTTAAATCCCAATTTTACCCTATAAAACAAAAAAATCCCAAAACAAACTGACAAAACAATATACAGTCAATTTTCCAAAATTTCAATATCTCACCGGATGTTTTCAGAAGTCCATCTGGACTCAATCAGGTCTTCCAGAATCCCAGTGAAGATGATCAGGAACTGTGTTGTTCAGAATGAAAGTACTACAAGCAAATCCAAACATTTTGCACACCTGCTAAAATCATATTTAATGCCATTCTGTTCTGCAAGGCCATTAAACTAGTCTTATCTACCAGCTCATGAAGTCCCACTATGGCATCACGAGTGAAGTTTATAAAATACTGCTGGTTATAATATATGTAATTAATCCTACTGATATCTTCATGGGTTTGATACCCTTCAAAAGAAAACTGATTCTAAACCTGTTTATATTTAATTTCCTGGCTTTAAATTAAGTAAGCACCCCCCTTGGTACCCTTATGTCATCTATGTAAACTTCTCTAAAATGGATCTCTCATGGTCCAATCCAACTCGTTGGCACCTATGGACCTCATCCCCAGCCAGCTACCTGGTAATACAACAGGAGACTGCTTTCTCCTGTCAGCAGCTGCCTCTATGTTCATCACCTGTGAAAATAAAACTTAGAACATGTTAGTTAACATCTTTGTATCTCTTATTGGTCAGCACCAAACAATCAAAAGTCTAAATGTTAAATCAAAATTAATTAAAATTGTGAACTAAAATTAAAATAAAAAATTACAAATGTCGGATCAGAATCAAAATCAACTATTTCAGTTAAAACACTGAATCAAAATAAACAACTGTAGGACACCAATTGAATTAAAACTGGAGGTTAAAATATTGGATCAAACTAAACTTACTAAACTAAAGTTGAACTGTTGAATTGAAACAAAAATTAACAATTTAAGTTACAATCAATATTATCAATGGCTATTAAAATACTGAATCAAAACTATGAGCAACAATCTAAGTAAATGCAAATTAAAATATAGAGTCCAAAACAATGATATCACAAGTTTATCACCAAAAACTCACCTTATTGTAATTTATCTATCAATCTACTAGATGACTAAGTATTTGGTAGTCCTAAAGTAATTACTCCTACAAAAGATAGGTGGTGAAACGTTCTGTAGTTCTCTAATTATTTCACCTCTAGGTTTTCTGGGTAGTGGAGTTTACTGTAATTATCATGCAATTACACCTCCAAACCGCTAGATGTCGAAGTTATCTTCTTCTCCTATGGTGTTTTCCTCAAAAAACTGGCGTGAAAACGAACAAAGAAGCTAATGCTATTAGCGGCTAATGCTACTAGCTAAGCTAACCGGCAAAACGTATCCTCAGCACACACAAAGCACCGTAGTCTCAACTCTTACAATATGCCACATTCACACACCTTCTCAAACTAGTCCTGGCCGTGGCTTCTCACCACCATACCAGATATTATAATCAATAGTCTCCTCTTTCACGATCTAAGGTAGCACCAGAACTGCAATCAGTCTCCAGCTTACCATATCATTCACACAACACAATGCTATCTTAGCACTGCAACCCAATGCTATCTTAGCACTGCACAATGCTATCTTAGCACTGCAACACAATGCAACGACTAAATACACAGTTTCATGTATTATTTCCCCTTTAGGTTTTATCATAACGTAGCAGCCAGTCTCTTCGATTTAAGTAGTTTAACGCCTGTTCACTAGACCCAAAAAACGAGCAAAACAGTTCGCAGTTCGCCTAGCTCAACACTAAACCCACGAAGCCTTAACTACGCCTTCCAGTTCGCCATAGCTTACAAACTCTCTGCTACTCTTCTAAGAGCTCAACCCCACGTTAGCCACCCCTAATTGTCTAAGATACACAGTTAGTACCATGCACTATTTCCCATCATTACAATTAACTTAACGTAGCGGCCAGCCTCTGCAGTAGTCTAAACGTATGTTCACCGGACCTGAACCACGTGCACGTCCATGCATCATAAATTCAGTATCGTCCAATTACACACCCTGTTCAACCCGAGATCGTGGCCCCACAAATCTATAATTTATTCCCTCCCACTTAAGAGTCATCAGTTCTTTAAGCCTAAACCTACCCAGCAAATCACGAGGGGACCGTCGCCTTGTCCTCATGTACCTCTGAAACACAAATTTAGTCTGCCTGAAGAACCAAAGCCCAGAACTTCGACCGCTCTCACGCTTCTTTCTAGCTGCTTAGTTCCAATAGCTAATACTATAGCGTGATCAATGCTACTACATCCCCCTCTCCCGGGGTTACCTGCAAATCAGGCCTCACCGGTAGGATTTCGCAACAAAGAACAACGTGTAATCAAAGCACACATATGTTCCTAATTCAGCTTGCAGATGCTATTCATACAGCGTTACAACCACTTTAAAGTTAAATCAATACAGTTACCAGTTGTCTGCGGTCTCCTCTCCTCTGTCCAGCTTCCAGTAACGTAAATCATGCAAACACTTCCGCCTAAGGTTTCCTATTCTACCTAACAGATTTCTATTAAAACGGCTCTGCTCACCTTATAGTCGTGATCACTCCGAAAGTGTCTACCGATTTCACGTCATTTCAGCCTTCTCAGAGTCGAATATTCAAAGCCCCTAATGTCCCTTTGTCCCTTCGTGGTTTCCAAATTGTTGGGGCAAAGTATAAACAGGAGCCACTAACGCTGAACTGGTTTGTTGACTAGTTACTGCGCATGTGCGCCAAAAATAAGTTCGCTGAATTCAGGTTTCAAAATAAAACATGTATTTAATAACAAATGCAATCTGAATTAACTATCGATAGTAAAATGCTCTCGAGAACAGCTTTCACACACACTCCAAACAGGAAGCTTGTTACCTGAAGGACGAAATGTGATGAAGAGACTGAAATAAACATTTGAATCTCCTTTCATAGTCCGTAAAATATCTGTCTCAAATACTATTGGCTAAATCCAGCTGACTCCTCCTAGCCTTAGTCAGCTGACTCCCTCGTCATCTCCTATTGGTCTCCGTCTGTAGCTCCTCCTTCTTGGGGTCCCTCTTGGGTCCTCGCTCTATTCTTGGTGTCCTCTGTTAAAGCCCGACTTAAAATCCTGTCTATCCCTATCGACTATTCTTACAGATTAATACATTCATTAATAATACATCCAATAATTGTCTCTTATGGTTCCACTCCTATAGTAAACATATTGTAAACACTCTACACTAGATAAGTATTCTGGTACTTCCTGATACTTTGACACTTTTTACAAGCATATGTGCGGCATTTCCACGATGCTTCCTAAACTCATTCTAAACATATTACATCTCATAGATAAATATATTGCAACACTTTAACCCATCGTAACATTCTTATTATTGTGACACTTCTATTCACCATAAGAGGTGCTAATCATCATACTAAACTAATTCTAATACTAAAATCCCACTAATTCTATACTTAATACTGAAATCCTCCACATAACCCTCCAAAGTTAGACAAAGTTTTGGTGAGAGAAAATCTGGCATGACCATATTCTCATGGGTTCATTGACCTCTCACCTCAAGAGGTGTGAACGAAAGTGGCTTCTATTGGTACCCACAAGTCTCCCCTTTACAGACATGCCCACTTTATGAAATAAACATGCAGTGTTTTGCATGAAGTTTAAATGTGTTATTTTCACCTATTCTAAAAATGATGTATTTGAATATGTCTGCATACTGGGGTCCATAAACAGTCTTGGAATTGCATGAACTTGGTTGGACTGGAAAGCTGAGACTCTTGTGGATCCCATGAGCCCAATTGTATTTATGTGTGATCAAGTTAGTCCATATAGTATCCATTTCACATAGTAACAGAATTGACGTCACCATATAAAATTATCTGTTGTGAAGTTTTTCAAGCTAAAGATCTTCAGAGCATTCAGAGAATGTATGGCTTTCCTATATTAACAATAAGGGGGTTTCTGAGCAATCTTCCCAAACCAACAATTGCTGCAACAACTTATGAGACATATTTGAACATGGGAATGTCCATCATATACTTCCATCATAATGGTCTTAGCCCTTATACACTCCAAACTGCTGAGCTGCATCTACAATTAATCTTCATATTCCGGGCTTTCAGATGATGTACACCACTTCTATCAGGCATATACTGTTGACCTGCTATCTCCCCCTGAATATCCCCTATCTCCTCTAAAAAAGACAACAATGGGTCTATGGTAGGAGGAGTAGAGTAGAAGATTTTTCTAATCATCACTGTGCACCTTTTTTTGTCTCAGCAGTCATGGGATATTGTAGGGGAACGACCATACATTTTAAATTATGTTTTACTTAAGCCACGACCTGTTTTACACTAAGCATGTCATGATGATTTAAAACACGTTTCTTGTCTTTTAATAAACCTGAATCTTTGTGATCATAGGCCATGTCCATACTACTCCGTTTTCGATCTCCGTCCACATGGCGTTTCAGCATCGTTTTCGAAATGATCTCCGTCCAACACGCCTGAAAATGAATATCACGTGACTCTTCACGTACACTGGGCATGCGCCGATGTAAACAGGAAGTAGATTGGTTGCTTAGTTAAAAAAAATACGACAGAGTAATAAAGTAGTCTTTAATAATGAAAGGTCGTGTTTGATACTTAAGATCTTCTCTAAAATCTTCCTCTATGAACTCAAACAGATACAGTTCGTGGAAAGTTTTAGAAGTTTTATTTTTCAGACTTAACGTTAGTTACAGCGCTGCGGGTCTTGCTATATATATATATATATATATATTAGGGGTGTAACGATACGCGTATTCGTATTGAACCGTTCGGTACGATGCTCACGGTTCGGTACGCATGACAAACCGAACAATACGTTAATACTAGTGCATTTGGAAATGCAGAAGCTTAAATTGTGGGAAATATTATGTTTTCGGTGGAGCCACTGTTCTCAAACTGGCAACACACATGACGTAACGGACAGCGTGCTCTCTGACACGCCCACCACCAAAGAAACACTTCCTACTCCAGTCGGGCACTTTGCGCTGTGAGACACGCTACACGAAGCTAACGTTAGCTCGGTGCAACATGGCTAGTAATAGACCAGGAATAAAAGATCCTCCAACGGCCTACAGGTCTGGTGTTTGGAGCCACTTTGGTTTCTCTGTGAACTATGAGGGCGATGGTGAGAGAGTGGTGGATAAAAATACAACGCTATGTCGCATTTGCTACACGGTGGCAGTGGGTGGAAGTAAACGAAAACCTTGAGCAGCACACACGCTTCAAACTCTCCCCGAAGATTTAAGCAGCTGTTCCCTGCCGATGAGGGCTAAAGCGATCACCACGGCGATTGGTACATTTATAGCCGCGGACATGAGACCCGACTCTGTAGTGTAAAACGCTTTATGAACCTGCTGAATGTTATTGAGCCCCGTTACACGACTCCTTCACAAGCCCATTTCAGCCAAACCGTAATTCCCGCTTTGTACAAGAAAATGAAAACACAAGTAGAGAATCACATGTCCGAGGCACCCACTGTTGCTCTGACAACGGATGCCTGGACGTCGAGGGCTACACAACGCTACCTGACTGTAACACACATTACCTCACCACTGAATGAGATGAAGAGCCATGTTCTTCAGACACAACGCTACCTGACTGTAACACACATTACCTCACCACTGAATGAGATGAAGAGCCACGTTCACTCAGGTATAGTTCCATCATTGTTCATACTAAAATTATGATGGAGAAGATGTAAGTAACAATACTACATTACATTTTTTAAAGAGCAGTTTTAGTTTTTTATGCTTATGTGTTGCTAAGAAGACACCCCAGAAGATGGGTCACTCAGGTATAGTTCCATCATTGTTCAAAGTCAAAGAATAGCTTTATGATGTTAGTTTTAATGAATAAATATATTTTAAAATCAAGTACGTTTCTCTGGCATTTATAGTTTTCTACTGTATTGAAAACGTACCGAAACGTACCGAACCGTGGCACCACTGTACCGTACCGAACCGAACCGTGACTTTTGTGAACCGTTACACCCCTAATATATATATATATATATATATATATATATATTAGTGCTGGGCAACGATTACAATTTTTAATAGCGATTAATTGCATGGATTTTTTGCGATTAATCACATGGATTTTTTGCGATTAATCGCATTGTTATGGCAAAGTTCAATAATGAATTAAAAAGTAGTGTATTGCGCACTTTTATTTTAAAAGTTCTGCTATATGAACAAAAGTGCAATAACATTTGGTTTGCAAACACTTATTAAAACAAATAAAGTTATTTTTAACAGCAGTATTCCCTTTACACAGTAACCCTTTGCACTATCTGTGCTCAGTGTGCTGATTGTATGTGAAACGTTCCACTGCTGTGCAACATGAATAAAATGTTTCAGCACGTTTCAGCAAAAATGTTTGTCTTCATGACAGTCAGAGCATGTGAATGCAGCTCTACTGTTCATCAATATAATGCTGTAACTCCGAGGTAATTATGGTTACCCAGCAATCAAAGAATAAAGACACTTTACGCACAATTTAGGTATATTTTCCCTTTAATTCACAAGATGCAGGTAGCATGTTTTATACTTAATGTGAATATAATTCATACTTTGTTGGCATCTTATTCTGAAAACCGGATGTTCGTCTGAAGAAACCGGATGTTGTCTCACGTTAATCTTTCCGCTGACTTTCTTAGCTCATTCTTGAGGCTCATGCGTGCCGTCATTCGTTGCGATCCTAAATCAACGTTCCTCAGACCAACATCTTCCACAATACTAATCGGCTGCAGTTTGTATCCACTTCTCTGTGGCATTTGTTAGCTTGTCTTGCTTTTGTTTATCTATACTTCTCCCACACGCTGCATCAACGTAGTCTGAAGACTTCCTCCACCGCTGCCAGTGAGCAACAGACTTTCAAAATAAAAAAAATGCGTAAACGCGCTATAAAATAATTGTCGTCATTAATTAATGAATGCGTTAACGTGATAATAACGCGTTAACTTGCCCAGCAATATTATATATATATATATATCTCACACATCCCATTTACATTAAAATCAACACTTACACATAAAGGTTTACTAGATTATGGGTCTATAAATGTGGTCAACACACGTCACTCACTCGTTCCCTCGGTTTCGCTGAAGTATCTGTCCTACTGGAGAGCAATTACTGCTTTTGTTCCTTTACATTTCATCTGCGGACTTCACAATAGTTGTGCAGAACAAAATAAGCATTAATAAGGACAGGAAAGTCCTCCGTTTTGTGTCCATCACCCTCCCTAAAGCCGCTAACCGTGACTTCAGACGGCCGCTCCGTAGGTCTGATAACACCGCTGGACACCCCGCTCACTAATCGCTCCAATAACTTCCTCCACAGAATGCAGACTTTAACTGGACATCAGCTGCTAGTAAAGACAACAAGGTCAGCAACGCCTGTAATCAGTTGTCCATGTTAAATTAACCTGGTAGTCGATCGATAATCAATGTTGTTGTTCATGATTTCCGGTCATGTGATATGGGTGTGACGAATCAGGGAAGGACACGTCATGACTGCTAATAACCAATCAAGTAGCGAACGCAGGTGTCTACGTCATCGTTTCTAAACTTATCCGTTTTCGACCGTCCACACGAAAACGCAACCCGGAGTTTTCAAACGTATCCGTCCTCGGGAGCGTTTCCAAACTCCTCCGTTTTCAGTGCTCGAAAACGCCGGCGTAGTGTGGACGCTCAGTGTAAACGTAGCAAAACATATGCGTTTTCAAATAGAAACAGAGTAGTGTGGATGTAGCATTAGAGTTAGTCCATTACAGACAGTTTCTGCTCCGTTAATCTAAGCTCTTTTCTTATTCAAGGACAAAACCAAAGGGCACTGTCAGTGTCTCACACTGTTGTCAATGCAGACATAAAACAGAGAAAAGGCCCTGACCAGGCACAGAGAGAGGATAGGAAGACTTCAGACTGAAGGCTGCAGTGTTATTCAAAGAGGATTCTAGCGTTCACTTTCTTACCAGCCTCAACTCTTGTGGGTTACAGTATGTCTCATGCAAGGACTACACACAAATTGCTCCGTCAATGCTTGTTGATACATGTTGTGTGACTGAGTAGGTGTTCATTAAGCAAAAGTAATTCCAGTGTATACACCGGGGCTTCATTATATTGCTCTCACTAGCATGTTTCTCATCAGGTTCACTCTTTCACAATGGAAATGTTTATTTTGTCTAAAGCAGTAACTTTGAATGATTGTGTATTCATGGGGGTATTGTTGGAGTGGAAATTAATAATGCTATTCCTTCACGCTTTCTGCCAAACACACAATTAATTTGCATTGTATGACTAATGACTAATTGCCGAGGTTAGCTTTTTTGCAAGTGAAATTAATTAATTATGATTTCTTTCTTGGTTTTGTTGTCGACGGCAGCATATTTAAGCATTCATTTCTTTTGTAATGTTTTTTGCTGGCTGGTCGGGGTGGGGGCTCCTGTCAAATGGTTGGGCTCCTAATGCTCTACCATGCTTCACATGCTGCTGTTTGGAAGTAGAAACAAATAACAAGATTACACACTATCCATATAAAATCCAAGAGAGAAAGACATCATGGCCCTGATCCCGCTGTGATTGACAGCTGATCTCTCAGAATCAGAGTGCAGAGAGCATGGCTCATTTTGAACTGTGTTAGCTTGATGGGTGTGGTGTTGATGACTGAAGAAGAAACCCCGCCACCTTCCGTTGAACAAGTAGGGAACAGTTATGCATGTAAATTACAAAATTGCTTCGAGCTTTCAGGCTGACAGTGTTACCCACTGTTATTCAAATTGACAGCACAGATTAAAAAAGTGAAAGTGGTGGGCACAGAACAAATCGGAGCATGGGAGCTGGTTTAAAATTCATTGAAATTCAGTATTAATGAAAAAAAGCATTTTTTATTCTACTGCTTTCAAGATGAATTTGCTACACTGGAGTGATTGTGTACACACAGGTTGCTGTGTATGTCTTTTTAATGATTTACTATTGCCTATTTACTGAATGGCAGCTACTTGTATCCATTTGAAGTAGAGCTTCCCTCCACACCCTCCCACAGTTTTGTGGGGAGGTTTACAGAAGATAAACCATCAAAGTTCTTCGTGTCAATCTGTTGGAGTAGGCCTGACATTTTAAAACCTGATTAGTATTCTTCACTCTTGCAAGAGGAAATGTTTTGCCGCTACAGAAGAGAATGAACAAAGGCACGGACCATTTTGTTTTGATTGCTGACTTTTGCGACTGATTATATTTGATTTATATTGATCTTAAAGCTTTGTGTCACTCACTAAAGGCAACTGTTTAAGCAGCTGGTCTTCTCTGATCCATGTTGTTGACTCTCTTGACCCTTCGTCTATTTGGACTGAACTAAACACGGGCGATCAGATCCATGGTGTCTGTATAGAAGTACAGTAAAAGTGCTGGTCTTTTGTGCAAGGCATCAGAACCTAAAGCCCCAGTTCCACCGAAAGCCGGATATACTACGGATGTCCCCGGATGATCCGCGGTGATCAGGGAAGGAAATCGTCCAGGATGAAAACACATTTGACATGTTACCCGGTTCTACTACGGTTCCGCTACGGATCACCCCTGTTCAAGCCTGGTTTATCCCGGATTGCCACGGTTTGACCACGGTTCAACTACGGATACGCCACGGATGCGTCCCGGATGAAGCGTCAGGGTATAAATAGTTCTGATTTTCAGTTGGGGTGAATCGGGGTGTCAACTAGCTCCCGTTTCATCCCGGATTAACATGGTCCTACTACGGTTACGGTACGGTTCATCCTGGTCCTACTACGGTTCTTCCCGGATGCGCTACGATCAACGCCGCCCCCCTCGCTATTCCCGGATGGCCACGGATCACCCCGGATGTTAGTTGTACGTCCGGCGAGCCGCTCGTCTTCCCGGATACGCCACGGATGGCCACGGTTCACCGCGGATGGCCACGGTTTTACTACGGTTCATCACGGACCCCCCCGGATGTCCCGGACTGACTACGGTTTCACTACGGTTCCACTCCCGGATGACCCCGGATCAGATCCGGGGACATCCGTAGTATATCCGGCTTTCGGTGGAACTGGGGCTTAAAGGACATATTCATAACTTCTGCTAGATTCAGATTTGACTCCTTCCTGCGGCTCCAATAATTTAAGCAAGTGATAGCTGGGGAGCTTACCGTCCATAACGTATTGAGGAGCCCTTCAGGGTCTCTAGCTGGGCATTTTACATTCTCATCAAAAGATGCTTGGAAGCTATTTATCAATGGCAACATCTCTGAGGAGGTGCTTCACCTTGAGCAACAGAGAGTAGCAGACATCTAAGTCAAACAGAGGGAAGAGATTGAACAAAAAATTATTATTTTATTGGTAAGACTTTTCCAGGGGAGTGAGTAAAACTTGGGGGCGCTGGCTTGTGAACAAATTAAAGTTCTTTAACAATTCAGTATGTACAGTCTTTATGGCCACTGAGAGCCATGACGATTCTACCATCCAAGAGGGATACAAATGTTTGAGAGGGAGTTATTATATGACAGTCTGCTTTTTTGGGTGGGAGCTGTGTCTTTTCAAGGGCAGATACAATTCATCCCCTGCAGAAGGCTATTTGAGATGCAGTGGATGTGATTTCTCGCACACATCTGAGCATCATAATTCTTGCAGCTTAAAGACTCCGCTTCCTTCTGTCGTGACATCTTCACAGAGAGGAACTTGCATCTTTACCCCAGTTTAGGCCAGTGGTCAAAGTGAAGCATCAACGTTCTGCAATTATTCTATAATGAGCAATCAATTGAAGGGTTGATTCATGTGGGAATGTGCCCAGGGCTTATGACAGATACTTAAGGGTTTTTTGAAAGAGCTCTGGGACCAAAGCAGGCGAGCACACAAATGAAAGCTGTTTTCAACAGAGCTGACTAACGAGCTGGGAAGTCTTTGAAGGACTGCTCTCATAGGGCTGAAACGATTCCTTGAGAAACGCGAGTAACTCGATTACTCTTCGTTTAAACCCCACGCCCCCGTTCACTAGGGGTGCAACGGATCACAAACCTCACGGTTCGGTTCGGATCACGGTTCTTGAGTCACGGTTCGGATCAGCAAAGAAAAGGGGAGGAGTCAAATATAACTTTGCTTTCCAGTTAATTAAAAGAACTTCAAGAACACTTAAAGCAAAGAACTCTGGGCTATAGTCTTGCATGAAAACAAAATGAAATAAATAACTAAAATTAAAACATTCAAGAATACTCAATTCTGTTAAGTTTAAATGCAACATGAGGTATGTTGATGCCCTCTTCCTTTGATCAATATTGAAAGAAAAAAAACAGCCAGTGTCTCCAGCATCAAAAAAGAAAGAAAGCAGAGCAGACCGGAGCTAGCTTCCACTGTTTCTACTGAACTGAACTGCTAGGCAACAACTTGGGTCTATGTTTACTTCCTGTCAGGTCATGTCATTCAAATACACTGTAATAATGTTCACCATTACTGTGAAATGGTCTACAACTTTACATTGTTTTTAAAAAGATGAGAATATCTACATTGTCTGGGGAGAGGGTCGACCTTTCTGTGGTGACTGGGATATTACTACTGGGCCTGTCTAGCTTCACTCTGATACTTCTGTCAGGACCTGCCCCAGGTGTGTGTCTGTGTGACTCTCACAGAGGGGGCGTGTCTACAGCACCGGACTATGAATCTACCACTCCGCCGTGATGAAGTGAGCCGTCACAGTCAGTCCGTCATTATAAGTTACAGGGAAGACAAAATGCTCCCAAACTTGCGACTTAAATGACGCCGGGGGCTTCTCAAGTTCATCTGCTCCTCCGCTCACCATGACTTTTACCGTTAAATGCTTTTAACATGCTCCGTTCACGTGAACACACTACTGCTTTATATCTGTTCACTGACACTTTGCATTGATATTCAGGGACTTGTTACTTGAAAGGGAACAGCAGCAGTACAACTTTATAACACACTATGATGATTAAACTGTAAAGTGTGCCGAACCGTGAGGTGTGATCCGGTTATACCACTACCGTTCACCAACTCCTGGGCACAGGTTAGTAGTGCAGCTAATCAACGGTCCGCAGATTGACTTGAACAACAAATCCTTCTTGAAGTTTGAAGGAGGAGAGCTAGTTAATGTTAGCTGTTAGCAGCCGGTGGGCAGCACAGTCCTGCTCGGCTAAATAACGGAGCTAACAGCTAACGTAGGTTGCATTGAAGGTAAATTATAACTGTGTTCAAATGCAATCTTGTAAAATTAAGTTTTTTCCCTAACGATTTGTAGCGGTTGATTTTATTCAAATAACTTAATTGATGACAATAACAGAGTAAAATGATAGCAGTTAGAATTTTTGAAAGTTTGCACTGACTTTGGGACAGTTGGAATTTTATTTTTCTCTTGCATGGTGGTGAAAAGCTAATGTGGAGCATTGAAACCTAGAATGTAATATTGTACTTAAATACACTAGGCTGGTTTAGTTTTGACGGATAATATTATTGCATGCAATTTAATTTCTTAAAAAGAAACCCATTGGCAGTTTGTGCAGCACTAGAGTGGGGTGTTGTTCTTCAAACAGCTGATAGGCGGCATGAAATATGAATAGGCTGTATTGTATAATGCATAATACATACAATACAATGGCCTAAGAAAAAGTATTTTGGAGTTATCTAATTGGTATTACGCACCAACAGTGAGTGTGTCCCAGCGTGGAGTGATGATGGAAAGATGCCCAGCCATAGTTAAAACAATGGCTCAGTGTACGACTCACAGAACTTAAAGTGCAGGTGAGAATCATGTAATGAACTGGATAATCAACAATACTCAAAAGAAATGAGCATGTAAACGTAGACAGAAGTAGCCAATTACTACACAATGAATATACAGTATAAAAACATGGTCAGCTTCTGTCTGGATTTAATCTTGCAGAAACTGGCTCAGCCTCCGTTTAATTTAAGAGGCAGGTGTTGGAACATTGTGTGCAGGGCAGCTTACTGCATATCATTACAGGGCTGGTGCTGGACCAAATTAAGAACCTGTGTACACTCAGGCATGTTTTTGTTTCTATTTGCTTGGTTTCATTTGTAAAGTTGTATAAGAATTCCTGTCTTACCCAACACACAAGGCACGTGCGCAGTATGACTCAGAGATTGTTAGATTTACATCTGTTATGTGTGGTCATTTTTGGCTAATTTTTGCTATTAAATGTAGTTGAGTAATTGAGCCATAGTGCTCGTACCAGCAAGCATTTCCACGTTGAAACAATGTCTAAACCTAGACGTGTGAAACATAAAGCCAAAATGAAAATGAGGGTGCTGTGGTGGAAATGCCTAACAAGCCGCCCAGCTGCAACAATAATGAAAGAATAGATTCAATAGAACTAGAAGTTGGCGACAACTTTGGCCAGGCTCACATAAGGTGGTCCTACTTGTTAAGGTGGGCAAGCTATTCTCATTAGAGTGACAGGCCACTTCTCCAAGCTTTGCTCAGCTTTTGTTAAACTGATGGGTCAAAATTCTTATTGTCGGTTAACTGTTGATTATTAACCATAAAAATAGCACAATCGGTCAATATTCAAGAAATCCTGTGCACATCTGTTCAAATCAACATTTTAATGTAAAATAATTAATTACAAGTAAATTGTACAATTGTCATTGTAATATATATATGTATATATATCATATTTGTTTGTGAGTGTGTGTGCAAAAACATGCATCGATAATAATTAGACATTTTCAGAAAAATCCTCTGAACTAATCAAAAACAATCTGGACTGCCTGGTGCTACCTCCTCCTCCCCCCTGACTAGATTCGATGTTAATGATAAAAGTCTTGAATATCAATTATTTTTGGAGCTGGAGATTAACTAATAAAATTATGTTCAAGAAAAGAATGAAATAAATAAAGGTCTAAATGAAGCATTTAGAATGTTCTTAAAAAAAACCTTCATAAATTGTCTGATGTTCTACATTAACAAATTACTTAGTCTGTTAGTGCTGCTTGAGACAAGAATATTTAGTAACCGAGTTCTCTTCAAAGGATGCTTGCTGAGTTTGAAATTTTGTTTGGACAATCATTCTTTAATGCTTAATATACAAAGACAACTTCCAGATTGTATAATAATAAAAGTAAATAAAAGTGAGAGTGACATCTTTGAGTAAAAGAAGGAGCAAAGTTGGAAAATGCATGAACAGGAGATTGAAATGTATATGTGGGAGGGACAAAGATTCTACATAAGCTTCTATCACTTATTATGAAATAATAACTGTCAGGTTACTCTGTAACACTCTTAGGGTATGAATTATACTCAATTTCAATACATTTTCAAACACTGATCGTTCAGAGATTTAGGTGAAACCTGCACATTATTTCAACTCATTTAATGTGTGTGTCAATTTTGACACGGGTGGTTTCATGACGCAGAATATAAGTTATCATCAATAACTTAAGGTTAGGGGCAGCCAATACGGCAAACATATCTCATGATTTTTTTCAGGAAGGATCACTACTGCTACTGAACAGTAATACCAGTACCAAGCAACTTTCCCTATTTAAAATATAAATCCTTACAGGGTAAAAAACACCACACCAAATTACAAAATACAATAGGTACTTTTCCAAATCCACATGAAGCACTCTTCACATCACATAAATTAGATCCAGCACTCAGCACGTATCTAAAAACAAAATATGTCTCTTTTAAAGCTGGTTCTCCTGTTCCTCCTGTTATTTGATTCTTCCAAAACAGACGTAAAGAACCCAAGGAGCAAAATGTTTTCATTCAAACTAAATTATGACTGCTGTGTTAAATGCATGACAAATTAATCAGAGCACGCAAGGCCAAATAAGACCGGCTTAATTGCCTTGTTAACGCGTCGTAAAACACACTTCATTCAAACCAGACAGAAACAAAGTTAAATGAACCAAACACGTCTTGGTTAGCTAATCTTTTCACTGTTCCAACAATCAGCAACACTGGTTGTGTGGAAATAAATCCTTAATTCACAGAGTAAGACGTTAAAAGTTGCTGGCTCTACACGCTCTTTTGCTCTCAGTCCTTCTATGGAGACAGAAATGATGTAAACACAATGACCCTGCTGGTCTTGATTGTCTTCAGGATACTGAAGGTCTCCAGCACACCTCAGAGTCCGAGTGAGGAGGAAAACTTTAACGCAACCCACACACAGCTCTGGCTTGTCGTCTGCGACAGCATCCAACACAGATGATTTATTACAGCAGAATGATTCTGTTTCTGTTGGCATTGGAGGGCAAGTCTGTGTTTGGCAGCTCAGAATCTGGAGGGCCCGTATCGCTTCTTAATTTCTACAAATTGTTTTTATCCATAACATCCTCTACACTCATATTTTGGGATGCCACTTTTGTTGTTGGATTTTGAGAGGCATTGCTGCACCCCACAGCTACCAAATCTGAGAGTAGCACTCTGTAGTTCTACCTCATACCAAGTATGTAGCACCCAAACACTCTATAGAGTAGACCTAAGTTACCGTTTAAACTGGAACGATGGGGTGTTTGGGTTCGGTATCCTAAGGTAGCTACCACGAAGGTTTACCTGATTTGGGTGACATTTATATTACCCTCCGAATAAACACAGAAACTGTCAAAGTTAGCAATAGATCTAGTCACTTAGACCACACTCTATTTTAAATAACTGACCACAGACAACTTTTTGAGATGGAAAGTATATAAAAGTTTACTGACTGCTTGCCCCCCTTCCCCCCCACCCACCCCACCTTTCGGGGGACAAGAAACAAAACAGCAATAACACAAATTAGACCCGTTTAACAGAAGAAATAGTACTTTCAAAAATAATAGGAAATTAAAAGTTATTAAGTAAACAAATTGCTACAAAAAAATATACAAACTGAATTGGCTTATATTAAAACACTACAACTTAAATGTCTTCAGCTTTCTTTGCAAAATCCCTATTCCTTTTTTCCACTTTTTTACTACAGCAGACTCAGTGTATAATATAATACTTACATTGACTTTAACACACGTGGGCCTACACTCACAAACACAAAATAAGAAAAGTTGCAGGCCTGTGTAGCTCGGGTGCGGTGCTGCCTCCTGAATCCTTATCTTCAGCAGAGCAAATACACACAAAGTCTAATGCCGTGTTCACACCAAACGCGTTGCGAATTATTTGCGTTACTCGCGCTGCATTCACTCGCAGGGGACCATTTGTGCTCATTCACGTGAATCACCCTGGAAGTCGTTCAACTGTCCGCCATTTATTTCCGCCATCAACCATGGAAAAAATAACCTCTATTTCTGCTTATTACTTGTTGTGGAAGTCTCAGATATCCCGGGAAACTAAACGCCGTCTTGTCTGGGTTCATCATTGTCTGGGTCCTGTCAAGGCAAGATGGCGCCGTGTTAGCGGCAGCCTGTTGCAGCAGCTCCCTGTGTGTGCTTTAACTTTAGTATTTTTGCACTCTTTCCCCTCTTCTTATTGTTTTTTCTTTTTCCTTAACGTTTTGTTTCTACGGTCAGACAACGGACAGTAACTTTTTTTCTCAACTTTTCTCGTGGTTTCTGTTACTTTTCTGTTACTTTTCAACCGCTGTGTACCTGAGAGACACACACAATGAGTGGGGCCATTGTTTACTCCAGTGAGCAGCTGATTGCGCTGAGTGAGCCGCGGCTTTTGCCGGGCGCGAGGCCTGAGATCCCGGCGGAGCTACGGAGAAGACGTCGGGGATGCAGGTCTGGCGCTAAGCGGAGGGCGAAGAGGAGGAAATTCAAACCTTCGGTACTGGCGATACTAATGGGGAACGTGAGGTCTTTGGCAAATAAGACAGATGAGCTCGGCGCGCTGGTAAAGACCGAGAGGGACTTCCGTGAGTGTCATTTGTTTCACTGAGACTTGGCTGCACGTGGATTTCCCGGACCACAGTGCGTCGGTGCCCAGCTTCAGGACTGTTCGGGCAGAGACGTTATTCAGAGCGGCAAGAAGAGAGGTGGCGGGATTGCAATGTTTGTGAATGAGAGGTGGTGCAATCCCGACCATGTCTGTGTGAAGGAGCGTTTCTGCAGCCCGGACATTGAACTGTTAGCCGTTGGGATGCGTCCTTATTATTTGCCGAGGGAGTTCACGTCCGCCATTGTTGTGGCTGTCTACGTCCCTCCATCAGCTGATGC
Source organism: Leptoclinus maculatus (assembly GCA_032191485.1). NCBI lineage: Eukaryota > Metazoa > Chordata > Actinopteri > Perciformes > Stichaeidae > Leptoclinus > Leptoclinus maculatus. The sequence goes on from JAVDOI010000001.1 coordinate 1,546,455, forward strand.
AGAGAGAGCAGTGGACACCATCCACTCCACCGTGTCTGGACTAATGAGTCAACATCCTGGTTCATTCTTGGCAGTTACTGGAGACTTTAATCACACCACCCTGGATAAAGCCCTGCCGACTTTCCACCAGTATGTTGACTGCCCCACTCGGAACAATAAAACTCTGGACTTACTGTATGCAAATGCTAAGGATGCATACAGTGCCACTGCCCTACCCCCGCTTGGCAGTTCCGACCACAACCTGATCCTGTTAACACCTAAGTATGTTCCTCTGGTGCAGAGGCTGCCTCTGACCACCAGGACTGTGAGGAGGTGGTCTCAGGAGGCTGAAGACGCCCTGCAGGACTGCTTTGAGTCAACGGATTGGGATGTGCTGTGTGGACCACATGGGGAGGACATCAACAACATTACGGACTGCATCACAGAATATATTAAATTCTGTGAACAAACCACCATACCATCCCGGACTGTACACTGCTTCCCCAACAATAAGCCATGGATGACAAGTGACCTGAAAGCTCTTCGTAAGAAGAAAGCAGCTTTCAGGTCTGGGGACAGGGACGAGCTCAGGAGAGTCCAGCGCGACCTGAAGGTGAAGCTCAGGGAGGGCAAGGACACCTACAGGAGGAAGCTGGAGGCCAAACTCCAGCAGAACAACGCGAGGGAGGTGTGGACGGGGATGAAGCAGATTACGGGCTTCAAGGTTGGAGGAAGACAACCAGGGGGCTCCCTGGAGAGGGCAAACGAGCTAAACTCTTTCTTCAACAGGTTTAGCTCACAGCCCTCATCTGTCTCCTCCACACACCACACCTCCCAAACACCTCCCCCCTCCCCCCTCTGTCACCCCTGGTGAGCTGCATGGACTCAGAGCCCTCCACTTCAAAGGGCTCTTCCACCACTGACACCATGACCACCCCCTCCTCTCTTTCTGTGACGACCGGCCAGGTTAGGAGACAGCTGGAGAGACTCCACCAAGGCAAGGCTGCAGGACCTGATGGCATCAGCCCCAGGGTCCTGAAAACCTGCGCCATCCAGCTTTCTGATGTCCTTCGACACCTATACAACCTGAGCCTGAAGCAAGAGGAAGTCCCGGTGCTGTGGAAGACATCGTGCCTGGTTCCTGTACCCAAGAAGACGACACCATCTGGCCTCAATGACTACCGACCAGTTGCCCTCACATCACATGTGATGAAGGTGCTGGAGAGGCTGGTCTTGGCCTCCGGCCGCAGGTGAAATCCTCACTGGACCCTCTGCAATTTGCTTACCAGCCCCGTGTGGGGGTGGACGACGCCATCATCTACCTGCTGCAGCGAGCTCAGTCGCACCTGGATGGACCCGGTGGCTCTGTGAGAATCACTTTTTTTGACTTCTCCAGTGCATTCAACACCATCCAACCAGTGCTACTGAGTGAGAAGCTGCAGGTGGTGGGGGTTAATGCGTCCACCATCTCCTGGATCACTGACTACCTCACAGGCAGACCACAGTTTGTCCGACTGGGCCGTGTGCTGTCTGATGTGGTGGTCAGTGATACTGGAGCCCCACAGGGAACTGTTCTGTCTCCCTTCCTGTTCACCTTATACACCACTGACTTCTAGTACAACTCAGGGTCATGCCATCTGCAGAAGTTCTCTGATGACTCTGCAGTGGTCGGGTGTATAAGGGACGGACGGGAGGAGGAGTACAGGGCAGTAGTGGATGACTTTGTGGAGTGGGCCGGTAGAAATCACCTGCTGCTGAACGTGGCCAAGACCAGAGAGATGGTGGTCGACTTCAGGAGGAAGACGACGGCTCCACAACCGCTGAGAGTTCTGGGTGAGGACGTGGACATGCTGGAGGAGTACAAGTACCTGGGTGTCTCCATCGACAGCAGACTGAACTGGAAGGCCAACATCAACGCTGTGTACAAGAAGGGGATGAGTCGACTCTTTTTCCTGAGGAAACTTCGATCCTTCAACGTGTGCAGCAAGATGTTGGAGATGTTCTACCAGTCTGTTGTGGCCAGTGCACTTTACTTCTCCGTAGTCTGCTGGGGGAGCAGCATTGGAGCCGGAGAGACCAACAGACTTAACAAACTAGTTAAGAAGGCCGGCTCCATCATTGGCTGCAAACAAGACAATTTGGAACAGGTGGTGGAGAGGAGGACACTGAAGAAACTATTATCCATATTGGATAACCCGGATCACCCTCTCCACCACCTACTGCAGGGACAGCGGAGCACTTTCTCCAACAGACTGATCCAGCTCCGCTGTCACAAGGAAAGATACAGGAGAACATTCCTGCCAACACTTTATAACAAATCACCTCTGGCCAGATCATCATCCTTCAAATGACTACAACACTTGCTTGCTGTTGTTGGTGATCCTTGCACTACTGTTCAGTTGTTTAGTTTACCTAGTTGTTCATTTTATACCATGATCCTACTACTGTTCAGTTTGTTTAGTTTACCTAGTTAATTTAATACCATGATCCGTGCACTACTGTTCAGTTTGGTTAGTTTACCTAGTTCATTTTATACCATGATCCTGCACTACTGTTTAGTTGATTTAGTTTTACCTAGTTGTTAATTTAATACCATGATCCTGCACCACTGTTCAGTTTGGTTAGTTTACCTAGTTGTTCATTTGATACCATTCTAATTCATTGTATATACTGTGCATTTTTATTTTTATTCTATTTTATCTTATTTTTTATTCTATTTCTTCAATTCAATATCTGCTCTGCTATTTTATTGTACTGTATATATTGTGCATTTCCATACTTCATATTTTATTCTACTTTGTAACTTGCTGCTGCTACAAACAAATTTCCCCCTGGGGATAAATAAAGTTTATATCTATCTATCTATCTATAACATAGTCCGGAGGAGCTCCGTGGATTTCATCGAGCTGTATTCACTGTGTCTAGCAAGCCACACGTTGGCTGGTTTACTACAGCTGTATGAACACAAAATAAACCGATTTTGCTGTGATTTGATTGCAATAAACCGATAAAAGGATGCCGAAAATAACTATGTAATGATGCCGATTTGTAAAAAGTCTGAATTCATGTTTTGTTAGTTCTCTCGACAAGCAAATCACTTTTAAAATACTTGTTTTCTCAATGGAGCTCAGATCGGTCGGTGCTATTCTATGCTAACATTGTAGCAGCTCCATCAACACTCAAAATAACGTCATCTCGGCATAAATACGGCAGCGTCTTTTTCATTGTTTGTACCATATGGTTTATACACATACATTTCTACAATAGTAAAATTTTTCGCTGGAGTTGAATCATTTCAACTCAGGCGTTTGGGGCGTTTGGCTGCCCCATCGCAAATTCGCGTCACTCCAGTCTCACTGTGCATAGACTTTGTATGTAATCTACTCGCGCAAATAATTTGCGCCGTGTTTGGTGTGAATGCACCTTAACTCACAGTTCAGCGTTAGTCTTGGAGAAAACTGTTTGTGGTCCAAAAGATGAAATAAGTTGACAGCGCTAACAAACACTGGAAAAACTGTAGCCATAGAACTGCAGCTGATAGAATTTGCACTGTAGCACGATACTAACAATCTCTATGTTAAGGCAGTGGAGACACTTTAATCGTTCGTGATCTAATATCGTCATATCAAACACCCTGAACTCAATGCTTCTCTCAGCTCTTCCTTGCTTGCTGACTCAAACAAGCCAAGTAATTTACAAAAAGCCTCAGCATTTCATCACCATTTAGCTCCTGACTAGTGCCGCATATGTATGTATGTCAGTGGTGGGCCGTCAGGGCCAGCTAAGCCTTCTCTGCTGGCCTAAACAGAATCACAAAGTTATAGCTATTTTATAATTTAATAATTTTTCACAAATACACAACATGTATTATAATTTTTTTCCCCATTAGTTTATTTTGTCATTGCACAGCTCCTGTCTTCCTCTGTTGCTCTGCTTCCAGTGCAGCTTGTTTTAAGTAGAGCTTTTATCCAATCAGATTCAGCCCCTATGTCTCTAGGTAAGAAGAGAGGCCCGATGCCCGCTAGAGAGTCTTTGCAGTTTAAGTGAATGGGGACGATATTGTTGATTGTCATAGTCTTCAACCAATCAGATCTTTAATTTGACATGTTGGGCGTATTCTTTGACGTGCCAGTGGCACCGAGGTAGCCTTCTAAGTACATTTGCATTAACGTGCGCCGTGATTGGTCAGTGGGCCAGCGTGACTTTTATCAAACAGAAAGCTAGCTAGCAGATCTTAGTGTTTAGTAAGAGTTCAGGTTGAAACATATGTAAGAGAAGTTATGACATTTTTAGCGTTTTGCTTGGTGTAGGTTTGTTTTTTTAACACTCAATGGCTGAAGGAGGAGGAGAAATGGATTTAGGAGTTACTGACTTTGTTAACAAAGAAAGGAGGATGGACTTTGTCTTTAACACTGTGGAATCCACTAACGCAGCGATGCGTTTATGCGGCTCTCACTCAATGTTTCTATTAATATCTCCGTCAAAAAACGGCACAGAAAAATGTTTTGAATATTGCCAGAATCTGTAGACTCTCCACTTCCGTGTCCATATTCTCACGAGATTGTACGTGACTCACACAGCGAGCTATGATAGTTACAGAGACAGAGCACGTTTATCGAGCTCTGTGATTCATGGATCCGTGTGCCATTTACATTTTGTGTGAAACTAACCAATCAACTCAGGAAATCACTAAGGACTATCTATGAAATGAAACATTTTGGAGGACTTCTTGATTTATCTGTGTTTCAAAACATTTCCAATCCCCTGCCTCATGACAGAAGATGGTGGGATGAATGGACTAGAGAAATCAAACAGATGCTAAAGCAGAATGTTTCTTCCAGAATGTGAATGGTGAGACAATAATTATTTTGTGTTTGCTCCTGTTGGGTCTTTGCTCCTCTACAGTTCACATGCTTCTTTTCAAGAAAAATAGAAAAACACATTAACCTAATATTAATGGGTTGATGATCAATTGTAGACCAAAAGAGTAACTGCATAGCACTGCACTCTCCATCTGAAAACAGAGACAGAAGAACGTGGAAGCATTAAATAATATAGCCCATTAACAAGCTCCTCAATTTGATATTAAAATGGCTCTAATTACACAACTGAGCTTCAAATTTAATTTGCGGGTGTGCAATCATGGTGAATTACATGAAAATTAAAGGTTTTACTTGGAAAACAAGTTATTAAATGGGAGCACATTTTTCACAAGGACAGGTTCCTTCATGTCACGAACATGTAAAAAAATGATTTACTGAAGGTCATGTTTTCATTGAGAGACATTTGTTTGAATGACGTCTGCCTCCATGAATCCAGTGCATCCAGCTGTCTGAAAGGGAGACCTGAGGACCTTTTAGGGTTAGGTTGGCCCTGGCTCTGCAGCTGCAGATCAACACTATTAAAGGAAATTTAAAAGATAGAAAGCAAAAGTAATAACTTCATGCTCTGAGTTCTTAATCGGTTGAATGACCTTAGAGTATCACTAACCTACAGCAGAATGCAGTAATATAAGTGTAGATGACATCTCTTCGGTGGATGTGGTTGCTCCCCTGCTGCAACAGATCTGCTCTGCACACCACCACCAGCCATGTCCATGACTGATCTTTCCTCTGCAACAATCACTATCATATATCTATAGTGAGACATTGGTGCTCAATTATGAGAGCAAAGTGATCGTATAGTGGATAAGATTGCTCTGCAGCAGCCATGTATTTTCATATTTAATGAGCTATTCCTGAGAAACCCATTATTGATTTGTATCTCCTCCTTCAGTTTTGCCATCAAGACGCTTTACTTTATTCATATAGATGTTTGATCCATCGTCAAAATGCTCAGTTTCACAGGGATCAACTTACAAAAAACTTGTTATGATGATATGCACGGTTTATGATGGAGTAGGAGTTATATAATGCATTCATGTCTATGGAGGCCCATTCAGTCCCACTGTATTCATAACTCCACGGTATACAACACAAGCTCCATTCAAATGTTGATACTCAGTATGAGGACTTGTACAGTTAAATGCTGTGATGCATTAAAGCCTAACGCTGAAGTGTTTTAAATCCTCAGTTACATCACGTTGCTTCTATAACTCTGTAACTCAACCAATACCTTAAGATCAATGAGCTCAGGTTCTGAAAAGTGAAGTTGATGCTTCATGTCTTAAACATGCATTCTGTCTACTGACCATCAGGTGGCCACTCCTCTGGTTGTATAGAAGTCTATGAGAAAATAACTACTTCTCACTTGATTTATTACCTCAGTAAACATTGTAAACAGTTTATGGTCTCAATCGTCTTCTTCAATACATCACTACGACTACGTCCACTTCTTATCCAGTCAATGCGATCAGCATCAATGTGTGAAGTATTCACACATATTTACTTTACTTTAATCATCTCTTGTGGCATCAATGTAGAGTTCCTGTAATAACTAGGATTAATAATAATACATCAATAAATAAAGGCTAATAGAACAAATATATACAAAACAACAACTTCTTTTTTTAATTTTAGTATCAAATTCTCACAGCCACAGTGAATTTAAACTCACTCCTGCAGCATAATCCACTTCATTCTGTCTGGTTGTATGCTCAGTTTGATCCAAACACTCATCGTTTTACCAAAATAAACTGCTCCTCAAATCCTGTAGGAAGTAGCAGGAGTAGAACTGTGACATTGTTCTCCTTCAGTACTCACTTTTATGACCCGGAGGTGTTGTGGTTCATTTCTGTCCTCGCTGAAAATTGGGTGACAGTTTGGTAGAAATGACATACATTAATATAATATATTTATTTTGAATGGGTTTCCCAGTCAGAGTGACTGACTCAGTTACATGTCCCTGCTTTGGATTCTGTGAGTGTATGTGCTGTCATAGAACAATGCTCCTGCAAACGCCTCAGAGGAATTGGTGAAGAGTACATTAGAGCTGATGAGTCACTGACAGGATGCTCATGTCAGTGTACAGCGCCTCCCTGTCAGTGTTTTTTAAAGTACTGGACATCATTTTATACTTCAATTCAATCAAACCGCCTTTATTTGTTCTGACCTTCATCATGAAAGCATGTCTCTTTTTTTCTAGCTTGAACCAATGAGCAAACAGAAAGAACATGTGACACTGTGTACCAAAAATAAACAGAGGAAGAAAAAGGAAGCACAAGACCAATGGTAAAATATAGAAGGACATCACATCACTACTGCACTCAGCAGCACCAAACCTGAATGAAACAATGTCCCAGAAATTCTTCTGAGAGAAACCATGGAGGGAATCTTTAGTGTCCAAATTCCCTCACAGCTAAACATGTAATGTGCGCCATGTTATAATCAAAAGAATAAAAACACGGCCAATTACATATAATGATGTACAAGCATACAGTATGATAGAGAGAAATGAGGAAATGTCACAGAAAGATTATCATAACCCTGCTGTCTCACAGTTAAGAGGTTGTGCATTTTTAGATTTTTCCTCTTCAATAAACTTTCTTTCAGAGATGAAGACAAAAGAGACGTAAAACAGAGTGGGAGGCAAATACCTGAGCAGAGACAATGATCTCAGAGAGGAGGAAAGCCGATGCCGTCACTCCATCCCATGGTTTGTACTACCTACACATTCACTCAACTTTTATACAGTTGATAAACATGAAATATCCTTTAATAAACTACAATTCTGTGCCAGAATGTGAACTCAGAGCGGCAAAATAGCCAAGATAAGTTTGTTTTGAGTTTTTTTCTTTCTTTCTTGATTTGTAAGATTTATAGCACATTTAGTTCCCCTCCACTGCTTTTATGAAGTCAGTATATTATTCTGGTCTACTTTGAGACATTCCAGTATGGATACATTTTAGTGTTAGAAAAGTCCACTTTCATCTATCTGGTCCCGATCTGGTTAACAGGAATAATTGATCAGATTCAATCGCCCCTCTTGTCTTCATCCTGACCAATCATTTGCCAAGTTCAGTGAAACAGAAATATTAGCAAATGAAATGTGACCTTTGCTTTCACCTACAATCATTTTGAGCATGTTTGCCACAGTGGTGTGTACATATTGAAAACTGCATGTCCCATGAGGCAATGTGGAATGCAGAGCTTTCAGCTCAAATGATAATTTTATCATAGTTTCACACAGCATTGATCTTCAACACTGTGCATACGTCTCACAATACAAGATAAATGAATAGATAAATAAATAACACACAAGTGCTTTCAGCTCTGAAATGTTTCGACGTTTAACATGGACGCTGCACTTCAGCCACTCATGCACACGTTTATTGCAAAATGGAAAATAGAAATCCAATTTACCTTGTTGGTGTGGTTCTACTCTTTCTTTAGGATGCTCCCTGCTGTGGAAATGCAGAGAAGCATGGCGTACCCAGCAGCATGATAAATAACATGCAGGGAGCATCGCAAATAATCTCCCCAATGGGAATTAAGTCACAAATAAAGAGCCTCCAGGGTGCAGACAGAGCAGAGTCAAAGCTCTTACAGTAGCAGGAGTGACTGTACGCGTGCACTCATTTAACAGCACCACTACAGTGGCATGCTGTGATATGTATTGACATGCAGTGACTAGCCCGTTCTCACTCCCAAGTTGTCAGATACAGCAGTGTGGTCAGCGGCCCTGCTCGTCAAACTGTGACGCTCTACGTGGCCATAGTTATGGCGGGAGTAAAGGAGGAAGTCAGACGACGTAGTCTATCGAGTGAGTAGGGAGGAGCTCGGGTGGATGGATGGGTCAGAAGACACAGAACCTTCTTGTCCCGTGTGACACCAAAAGTCAACCTGCACTTATTTTAAGTTACGTATGTAAGTTAAGTTACCTAGGTTGAATTATGTTATGTAACGTAGCCTACTTAACTACTAAACAAACATACCTATTTCAACCCGATCTACAATCAATAGCCTAACCAAGTAGTTTTCTGTGAACACGGAAGTTTATTTTGAAAAGATAGTGTATGCATGTGACCAGCGGAAATTGACAGGTGCAAAACCACTAAACACTAGAGGGGTATGTAGAGCGTCGTGGTTTGAAGCGTAGGGCCACAGAACAAGCTGCTGTATTTGACGAGTTGGGAGTGAGAATGTGTTATATATTATATATTGTATATTACACAACATGCAGGGATATGCAGGGACATGGGTGTTGTATCTGTCAGATGACGCGGCACAGCATGACTTGTGACTCTGAGTTTCCTGTTTGATAGACACTATGTTAGATGGACACTATGTGAACACACCACCAGGATACTGAAGTGTCATCGGTACTGTAAAAAAGGTGTTTAGTTTTCAGCGACTGAGAACATATTGAACCAGCACTGACTGAAGTGCTTGTTAAAAAGTGGAAGAAAAGTTAGAAGTGTTATGTGATGAATGAGGCATAAACACTGTTTGTCATCTCTGATGTTGGACCAAATGGCAAAATGAAGAACTTTTGATAAAGGCTGTAAGGTTTTTACCTCATGACCTGCAGGGAGTCAACCTGACTGTACCTTCCTGGGCTAATACAGTAGTATGTCCCTCTAGCTCCCCCTACCTGCATGGCAGTCCCCACACAGGTCCTGTTATCCCTGTCCCTACCTCCCCCATTCGGAATGATCAGAATGCTGCTATTCCCATCCCTGTCTGAGTTTCTCAGAGACATTCATGGTCTATCACTATGGTTCATGGGTCATCAGATCACATTGTATCTGTTAAAATAAGGAGAGATTATAGGGTTGTCCCCGATTCAGAATGTACAAAGTCAAATCTGATTGGTCAAGTCAATCTATCCATGTCAAATCATGTCTTTGGGTTTTTTCCCCTCATTTATCCCCCTTTGTTTGAGCTTTATGTATTTATAGAAAAATCGCAAAAAATCAACAAAATTATTGTCCGATATATGTGGCTATCGTTTAGCTATATTTACAGAATAATGGAGCGTTTGTTGTGTGTGTGTAGTGCGGAGCTGTCCAAACAACTGAAATGAAGATTGATAGATGTTTTTTATCCTGCTTGCTTTTCTTGGTTGTAAATAGAACTTCATGTCCTCATATTTCCCCCATTGTAATTATCCACAGACAAAGGAAAACGGCAGGGAAGTGAAGGGACACAAACATCTGTTTCTAGTGCCTCCCCCTGCTGATTATGGAGATCGTTCATAAAGTCATAATATATCTAGATTTCTGGCAGTGTTAAGTTCTTATAAGTGCTCTGAATAATTCAATTCAATTTATTTTTGTATAGCCCGAAATCACAAATCAATTACAATTTGTACACGTACGACATCCTCTGTCCCGGGACCCTCACATCAGAACAGGAAAAACTCCCCAAAAAAAACCTTTAATGGGGAGAAAAAAGGAAGAAACCTTAGGGAGAGCAACAGACGAGGATCCTCTATCAGGATGGACAGAAGTGCAATATGTCATGTGTACAGAATGAACAACACAGAGTTACAACACATTCAATGTAGTAATAAATGTATTCTTTGATTTTGAAACAGCGGCTTTATGTTGTTATTGATGAATGATGCTCTCTTTCATAACCACATTTTCTCGTTACTGCGAGATTATAAGATTGTCAGTCGAATCAGGCTCCTTTGATCGAATCGATTAATCGGGATCACCCCTACTGAATAACAAGTATTTTATCTGTCATGTTTTTATTATGCCTCCGTGCTGGTGACAGTGGTGGCCAGAGGCAATATGTTTTCTGGTTGTCCATGCATCTGTCTATCTGTCTCAGGAACGCCTGAGATAAATTCGCCACAAACGTCCACTTGCACTCAAGGATGAATTGATTAGAATTTGGTGGTCAAAGGTTGCTGTTTTAGGCCATAACTCAAGAATTCATATGCTAATTGTTACAATTTCACACAGATGTCTAATAGGATAAACTGATGAAGGGATGACATTTTGAACAGACATGGATGTAAACTGCAACATTGCTGGTTGGTGGAGGCATACAACCGAGAGGCGGTAATTCCAGTTTCCTCCTAAGCTTAATTTTCTCATGTTAACAAAAGATATGGTTAAAAAATAATGACGCCGCCTTCTTGATTGAAGCATCCCCCACTCACTACTCCAACTTATCTAAACCCTGGGCCAAGGAGGAGGTGTACATGTAACACACAGCAGTGATTTCAATGCTTTTCTATCTCCTTTGGCAAATTCACCTCATTTGAACATCTACTAATCTGGACCGTGCAGAACACAAACCTGACTTTATCTCTGACTTTTTAGAGCTCTTATCATTTATAATGTCTGATATGATTATTATGGGTGATTTTCATTTTCACGTTTGTTGTGCAAATGAATCTGTTGGCTTATACTTCAATAATTGATGCAACTCGTTTGGTTTAACACATTAATTTAAAGTACTTTGTAACCCTGTTTTGAAATGTGTTTTAAGTAGTGCTCTGCTGGTATTGGTAATAACTTTTGATTGCTGATTTTGAATATCTATCAGAGAAGGTGAGGTGGGTTTCTAGTCAGGAATCAGCAAGTCCAGCATTTGAGTCACTGACCACCACAAACACCTGCAGCTGAACTCAGTAACCAAACGTTTTGGCTTGTTACCCTTTAAGAAGGAAGGTCAAGTTCAACCATCAAAATTGATTTGCCCCTGACAGTTTTTTTTAAAGAAGTTTGACGATGTAAAACTATCCAGTATTTCACACATAAAAAATGAGAGAAATGTCAGAAACATTAGGCAAAATATATTCCCCATCCAGTTGTCCCCTCAATTGTCTAATGACCCTTTGAAAAAAAGAAAAAAAAGATCCTAAAAAAAAAATCTAAATGATGAGAAACTATGAGAATCTAAAAATAAGGACTTAATATCTCATAATAATGAGCTTCAGTCAAAATATTGAGATGGATTTATGTTGAGATACTTAGCAATTATTTTAAGATAGTTTCTCATTATTGTAAAATACTAAGTCATTATTTTGAGATTTTTTGTTATGACTCAGTCTCCATTATTTTCTTTTCATATCAGTAGCGGAAGTGGTCGTTCCTTGGGCTAACTGCTTTGCTCTATCTTTAATAAGGATTAAATACCAGCCGATAACAAGTAAACACGCTGGTTTTCGGACTGCGGGCGCTAATGGCCACTTTAAGCTGGCTGCATACACCCGGGTAGCGACAGGAAGTACAAGTGTTTCTTCTTCAAATTAAAGGTGCCGCCGCTACTCGGGCACTACAGGAGCATATGAACACCGGTAAGTGTCTGAAGTTGAAAAACAATAAACCGGACGTGGTGGTTTGGTTTCCGCCAGCTTCCCTCCAGCACCGCTGCCAATAACCTCTCAGCTGAAGGAGGGACTTTGTGAGCGCTGCGTTGGTGGATGCTTTACAGTCACACAGGAGCACCGGGGACTTGAAGAAAAGCACTTTTCGGGATTTTCACAGACTCGCAGGCTATATCTCCCAGACGACAGCACGCTTCAGACAGACAGCAGATCGATAACCATGAAGAACCCTCTGTACTGGGCCATGCTGGTCGGGATGACCGTCCTACTGATGGAGCAAGGTAAGCCATGGATTCTGTCCTCCTCTCCTTCGCACTTGTTCCTCGCTGTGTCCGACTCTGTTTCAATGGGACCGTTTGTCAATTTAGCCTGTGATTAAGTCCGTCATGCGGGTCGCGGTCAGTCCGCGTGCTACATTTGACACCGAGATGCTTGTCATGTAAGCTGCAGCTTAAATAATGCGATTAGTGAAGTAGCGGTTCATCTGTGTTGGAGTGGCTTGACTCTCTAAGTATCCAAGTTGTTCTCAGTGTATTTTTACACATGCAGCCTTTTCTCTGGAAGTTTAATCCTGACATACTTCTTCTCAGCACTATCACTTTTGCTTTGGGTTGTGTGTTTTTGCAAATAAAAAAAATAACTAATAAGCTGTTAATATTGCTTGCTGTATAGCATGCAGCCGCACGGCTCTTTATTTGAAAGAACTTGCAATTCAAATGGAGCATATTGTCATGTTTGCGCTCGTGGCTCCTGCTGGCCGCGGATCATCTTGACGCGTGGTAAATCTCACGGATGGGAGGTCTTTGCTGCAAAGTTGATTAAGTATTAGTTCTTAATCCACATTGACTGCGCGGTCAGGTCATCTAAGTTAAGCCATGTATTCTCCGGGCAGGCAAGAGGGCTTTGCTGCTGGATCGGAGAGCAGCGAAGCAGTTCTGTCTCTCTGACCTTGTTTACACCTGACAGGACAATTCAATCGAATAAGTAGATTGTGGCTGGATAGAGGTGCGCTTAAAAACCTTTTATACTCACCATAGTGTGTATCCTACTTACCTGTAGCATATTCTCCACGCAGACTCCATCACCAGCCAGCACTCAAGGAAAGATGAACACTGTTGATCCTCCTTGTCCTCTGATAATGACCCTTGAAGTTAAATAAATAAAGGGGTGAATGTCGAATGACTGAAGTGGATGAATGGCTGAATGTAGGAAGGAAGCCGGGGCGTTTTTCTTCATCAGCTCTCCAAACCTCACTGTTTTATTTGGCCAGCAGCCCCTTTTGCTCTTAGAGGTGTCTTCGGTTGGACAAAAGACTGCCCTCCACAACCGGAGTCCTTGCCAGTGTGTGACAAGTCAAACTCTGTACAGAAAAATCAAGCAGCTAAGATTGTTTCTTGCATAAAGGGCGGAAATTATGTTTTAAAAATATGAATTTATAAAGTAGAGATAAGGTCATAGCTTTAAATGTTTGCTGATTTCAAAATCCTGTATATTTTCAACCAAATGATGTATTTTAGATGTGTCAGTGGTCAGACAGAGATGGAATTAATCAGGTGGCTCACTGTGTGTGGTTTAGTGGAGCAGAGAGAACGTAATGAGCACACACTGTCTCTAGTATATCATAATGTACCATATATCATTACATGTAAAGGATATACGGTCATTATTTTGCAGGCAAGAAACAGTGTCAAGTGAAAGAGAACCTCTGCAGACAACCTTTTGTAAAAATACACACATTCCCGCCGAAAACAGGCAGACCGGTTGATTAAGGGATGGCGTTTTGTTTTGGGTCACATTGCTGCACCTGGAAAAAAACATTCTCCAGACGGCACCAAAATTGTGGTTAAGTCATTTGTATATTATCAGATCTCCTGCAGAATCAGAGATGTCTTAGATTAGATGAAACTTAAATTGTTCCCACGGAGAAATTGGGTCATTGCAGCAAAAGACAGGGCACAGACGAGGACCAGGCAAATATCCAGCATTCCACAAATAAACAGAGCAAAAGAAAATATGGAGGATAATGAATGAATGAAGACAGGCAGATTTACAGGTGAGCAGGGTATATATAGCCACAACAAAAGGCAATATTTCATGATTAAGGTTGTGTCTGGATAGCATTTTATCTGAGTCCATCATTGGATCTGCTCATCAACTCAATGCTTTTAAATCCCTTACTAAAACCAGGTTTAGTTTTTAAGGTTTGCAATTACTGACAACTTAAAGTGACAGTAGACACGTTTTAGCTTTAACTCATCATTATGAAGTAAGTGTTGATTTCACAATGTCATGGGTGTAGAATAATGATACCATCAGCTTTTAGCTTGGTTCCTATAAGCTTCACTTTCTCTATGATATTCTGTCCTTCACCGGGTACGATCTACCGGGAAAAGGAAGGCTCCTTTTACGGCACGATGGATGACGATAGCGCTGGAGTTGCATCTATACTTATTAAGGTAATAACATAACATGGTTGAGTAGTCTGAACCAAACCAGCAAACTCTTTATTGCCTCCCACATTGTCAATGAGAGCGCATTACAGCTACACTCCTTTCATTCTTACCTTTCACAATGATAGCCCAGTGGAACAACTGGAGTAATGTTAATGTATGTGCAAACTCTACCAGAATGAAGAGCCTGTTGTCAGATGAGGCACAGGAGGCGAAGAGGGAGGCTGATAAAAAACGTTCTATATCAATATTTCTGCACAGCCCTACTGAGATCAGGGTTTCTAGTTGAAATTGGGATTCTTAGTTGTTGTTCTTGCTTTGCTTTAGTAGCCGGGCTGCTAGCAGTAGCCGCGTCGCTAACTGTGTTGCTGGTAGTTTCAAGGCTCTGCAGAAAACAAAAGCGATTAATAACACTTGAAACAGCTTACACATATTCAAAGATTCAATTCAGACCTTTAATCACCTTTTGTTGGCTGTGAAGGCAGAACCATTTGGGTCTTTAGTGGTGGCTTAATTCAATGGAGACGATTCATCCAGACTGAGGATTCTTTTGCAAACAAATATTCTCTGGCCATGTACAGACACCAGCTTGCAGAGAGTTCATTAACCAAATGTGTTGTTTTGGCCTTATAAGGACATTTATTGATGTTGTAAAAAATTATTCTGCCGAAAGCAACGTTCAGCTGTGGGAAAGAAATAAATGCTTGCTAACATTATATTATATTATTAATGCTCTTTGCTAATAAAAATGTCAGGAGAGACAAAAGGTTTGTTGATAGATTATCTAGCATTCGAACTCTGGTTCCAGGTCATTTTCCAAACAGGAATCTTTCCAGAATGGAACCATCAGAACCATCAGAACATGCAGGACTCAAGGTCTATTTTTGAAATAGATAGTAGCTCCTCTCATGGTCTGATCGAATCATTTCAAATGTGCACTTCTTCACAGTCAGGAGAGAAGTATTGATATCTTGGCTCGTATACAGATATGCAGAGGAGCCTGCAGGTCAGAAGTAGGCTAGGCGGGGTGGATGAAGAGAGCAGGAGATCACGGGAGCAGAGAAAAACAATCCGGAGAGATTGATGGAGACAGTGAGAGGCGCTCTACTAGTTGGCTGGCTGAGGCCGGAGCCACTGTGGCAGGAAGCGGCGTGCATCTGGATGGTAGTCGACACGAATAAGTGCTTGAAGCACTACTCGGAGCACCTCGAGGGGATGAGCCGCAGGCTAAAATTGCTGTGGGGCTGTGTCAGCTCACTGGAGGGTGGGAGGCTTTGTCCAAAGTGAAGATCTGTTCAGTTTCCTGTTGATGTATTTTGCAGCTTTTAAAAAGAAATACAGCAATCATTTCAGTGTCACGCTGTCCTTTGGCTTTCTCATGTGTAATGAAAAACTAGGTGAGAATCTGTCAAGGTCTCTTACTGAATGCAGTCGTGCATCATTTTCTATCATATAATATGTTTGGCACAGGCAATTGTATGCACAACCATTGCAGAGTTGACAGACTTAAACAACAAAAAAAATCAGCGGTACAAATAACGTGTGTTAGCAATGAGCTGTGCAGTTTCTTTTCATGTTTTCTGCAAAGTGAGGCAGTCGAGTTCATGCAGCTCAAACAGAGAGCACCTCCTGCTTTGCTGCAGCTGCTCCTCCTGTTTCTTTCTGCCAGTGGATTGAATATGCAAGTAGCTTTCAGAAGGTATCTGAACCCCAACAGTTGATCATCTTCCACGCGCACCGAAGGAACAGACTCCGACATGTGGGATGGGAAGCAATCAAAATACTGACATCAGTGGGCATAATGTCGTTTTTTTCTCAAGAAAGAAAAGAAGTTGCAAGAAGAAAAGAAAAGGCAAACCTCACAAACACAGCAAAACTTCCCGATATCAAACGAAGCAGCTCATGTTCTTTTCCTAACAAAGAAAAAAAGAGTGTTTCTTTCTGGAGTATTAATCCGGCTTAAGATAAACACTGGTAATGAGGCAGCCTCATTGTCTAAGCGGGCTTCCTCCCTCCCTCTGTCTCTGTATGTGGCTGGGAGAAGACAGTGCTGGCTGTGTTGCCAGGTTGCAGCACAAACTCTTGTGGGTTTTCTCTTTTGGCCGAGACCCTGGAAGGCCTGTGTATTGTGTGCCGTCGTCCCTCCTCCATCAGCCCGTGTCAGCCAAAGACGAGAATTATAGCCGGTTACATCGAAATTTGGAGCCACAGCTGTTATTGGATGACCAGCTGAGAGAGCAGAGATGGATAGGGATGGTGGTACGGAGCCGTGGTGTGCTCGTTGTATGCAGCCTTTTGTTAAAAACGTTGAGATCATTGTTGATGGCTTGAGTGTGTTCTCCTCTTATCGCAGGGCTACAGCTACTCAGTAGGGATCTCAAGGCGAAAAAGAGGCAGAGCTGTTGCTCTAAAAAATATCTTTGTCCGTCTCCGCATACACAGTCCTCACAAAGCCTCGGAGCAGAATGAACAGGCAGAGCAGGCAGATGGCCCACAATGGCAGGTAGACATCGCCACCTGTGGGGCGTGATATCAAACCAGATAAATGGACCTCATGTAAATTGGCCATGAGATGCTGTTGAAGCCAGCTTCACAGCTGGAAAGCAGGAGTTCACGTTCAGACACTCCCACACTAAGATGTATTGATGTTTGAACATGAAGCAGTGGAATGTATCTTTTCACTGCACTTTCCCTGAACCTGCCTCATTGACCTTTACTTCAGATAGTGATTGACTTCACTTCCCAGAATGCCCCCCACAGACTGGCATGAATCTGTTCCATTCAGCTGCGAGCTACAGGATGAATATCATGGGTTTGTCACTTTTCAATACATTTGTATGTATGAATAACAATAACAATAACAATGAATAACGCTTTATCCCTTCACATTAATTCATTAAATACACATTTTGTTAATTCACAGGTGACCCCTCAGATCTGTTTGTCTGCCTCACAGATGTGCGACGTGTACAAATCTGATTGCAGTTTTTATTTGTGTTTGTCTATTTTAGTTGATATGTAGCTTATTAAATCACACAAATATCCTGTCAATATTTTTGGAACTTATTATAGGAATTGTTTGTATCTATAATGATCGATCAGGGACTCCAGTTTCACTTTCTGGTTTCACTCTGGCCAAACTAAAGCTTTGATGGGTGGAATTGATTAATAAAAGCACCCACTTTCTACCCGTGTACCTGTCATGTTGTCTATTTGAAAACTATATTTCTGTTCACTGAAAAAAAAGCCCCCCACTATATGGGTTTTATTTCTATTAAAAGAACAACGTTAGGGACGGAGGGCAATGTAATCAAACACCGTGGGACACCAACTACCTAATGAACACACTATAAAGTAAAATAATTAAGGTCTTTAAACATAACATACATGTTTGACACAGGGCCCCTACAAGACCAGGGCCACATGGTTAGAAGATTAGTGTTGCAAATTCTTAAACAAATCTGCAATAAATCAACCAATTAATGTGATGGAGTGAGGCTTTCGGGGCTTCTGGGCGTCTTGGGTAGGGAGAACATATCTTCTAACCGCAAAAATCGGACCCTTAAGTGTACCACAAGTTCATGCACACCCACATGTACACGCTTATGCACACACCATAGGCATTTTCATCAGGAATGGGGGAAATTATTTAAGCGTGAAGCACTCCTAACTCACCTTTCAACACCATGGACAGCGCCTCAGCAGCCGATAATGATGTTTTATCTCCCAGAGTCCACCACAACAGATATTATTTGAAAACTGTATGATACAATATTAAACACAAAACACAAGGATTGTATTGATGTTATATAGATTGTTACCTTTCAAAACTAAACACAAGGCAGCGTCCACAAGAGCAGGCCGGCTAAATGGCCGACTGTGACACATTCTCTGCCAGCTATTTTCCTTAAAACAAAGCCGTGCAAATGTCTTGGTGATCTATAAATAACTTTATAGGCTATAGCATCAGCTGAGCGGCGTTTGCTGAAGAAGGTTGCAACAGTGACGACACACCAATCAGTGTTGAATGGAGTGGGACAGATCATGATTAATTTCTCTGTAAACAATGAGAAGTATTTTTATTATTATTATAAATAACATTATTATTATTAGTACTGTGGTGAAAACAGGGACAATTTGGTAGTGAATGTTGAAAACCGGGAAGCTTAAAGTGATAGTTTGTGTATGTTGAAATGGGCTTGTATGAGCTGAGCCGAGGTTTTCCTGCTGCCCTCGTCCACAGCAGTACATTGCTTTGCTCCCGTGCCGGTTTCCCCAAACTCCTTTTAATACACTGACTATGAAGAAGTCACTTCAAAATACCATAACTATCTCTTTAAGTGTTTAACCGAGACGTCTGGTCACCGTAGTCTTGGGCCCAGGGGCAGTTGATGTCCCAGCATTGACCCCAGTTGGAGTGTTCTGAGGACAGTGACAGTCGGATCCAGGACCCAGCCTGTGTGAGTGAACTGATGGATGTCTCAATACTGCTGATGGTGGTCTCTGGTTGGAATTTGGAACAAGGCAGCATTTTACTAAATGGTTTTTTTAAGGGCAAGTAGAAGGTCCGGCCCATTGCTCTCATACGGTGTGAATTTTTTATTCAGATCGATAACTACAACCCACATATTTGATGTTTTCTGACCAACAAATGGTTAAGAATAAAGAGTGAGAGCCCTGGTGGACAGGTAGACTTGCAATATAAATAGTAATGAAAAAAATAATAAGATTTAAGATTTACAGTTTTTATGATGTTCCCTATACCCGAAATACAATGTCATAGCCGCATTGCATTCTGGTCGATTGAGTCTGCTGCTGTGTTGAAAATATGTGGATGTGAAATCCATGAAATGAGAAAAATACAGGACCAAGCAACAAACTGGACCCAGAAGTAACAGATTGATCATCAAGAGCTATTTTTAGATTGTTGGAGTGTTCTCTTCCTGTTGTTGTTGTTGTTGGAGTCAAGAGGTTGCTTTGGATGTGAAACTCTTTTTCACACTAAACTACTTATAATATTAAAGAAATTAGACACATTATGAGGTGATGAGTGTCTGTAACTGAGAATTATTGCTCCGCAGATGTGAAATTGCCACTTTGTCTGTTCCATGGAAACAACCAGACTGCCTGTTTGTTTTCTGAAAAGGCAGATTGCAAATTAGAGCCAATTGTTATTGTTATCCAGTTGTATATTTCGTTCCTGGGGTGGGAAGCAATCTCCATGTTCCATTATATTTCTGTAATCAGTATCTTTTTTTCACTTTTGTGCTTGTGCGTTTGGTACTTTCACAGGTTCATATCACAAAT
Organism: Leptoclinus maculatus; assembly: GCA_032191485.1. NCBI lineage: Eukaryota > Metazoa > Chordata > Actinopteri > Perciformes > Stichaeidae > Leptoclinus > Leptoclinus maculatus. The sequence continues at coordinate 1,566,416 of JAVDOI010000001.1, forward strand.
GAATCACTTGTGGGTCGTAGAAAGTTTGATGTAGAGTTTAATGGAAGCCTGATTGATTTACTCACACTCAGTAGGGGTCAACAATCAATTTGCAGCACTGTAATTTCAGTGAAGGCTTTCAATACCGAGGCTGCATTGGCATTGACAAGGAAAACCACACATCTCAATAGGTGCTAAGATAATTAAATACAATTAGATTAGGCTATTACTGTATACTCTTATAAGTGTATTACAGGAAGCCCACGGGTAGAAAGAAACAGAGACACTGACTTTCTCCGAGAGGAAGGATATTTGAAATGCAGATAAACATTGCTGGGTAAATCCGTTATGGGCACAATATGATTTTTTGTATTTATCTTTCATACTGTATGGAAATGTGCTGAATAAAGTCCTTTAGTTTGCACATGCCTCACTTTCACTTCCTGGCTATCAGATAATGCACCGTCATCACACATTAGCAATACTTGAAGTTGCACACACGTAAAGGCACACTTTATTGGGAAGCTTTTCCTCTTTGCCACGTCCTAGTGAAGTGGTCATGTGATCTGGTGGCCACCAGGGACCTTGCCAGGGAGGGCTGTTTAATAAGCAACAGGGATAAGTGACTTCAGACTGTGTCCATTCACCAGGTTGTCGTGTCTGAGGAATGCTGCCTGCTTGAGAAAGTCACAGCTCGCACTCTGCTCTGTTTGATTCTATGTAAGCAGCTTTAGAGAAGTGCTGCTGGATGTATATATTCATATTAGGGCCGTCCCGAATACCAAGTTGTGGATTTTGGTAGCAATCAGCGGTAAATATAAGCTTTACCAGACATAGACTTTACTTATATATTTAGAATATGTGTGTTCTCTGGGGTGAAGGCTGTTTAGTAGAGTTCCATGAAGCACTCAGAGTTTCAAAATCTTCCGATGTTTTTTGACACAAAGGAACACCATTTCTGAAGAGTTTACAGGAGCAAAAGTAATGAGGAAAGAGCTGAGAGTCAAATATTCAAAGTTACAAGGCATTTCACAAGCTTTTCTTGTTTGTCAGGAACATTATTTATGAAGCAGTTACAGTATATGCAGCTGCAAGTTACGGATTTTATTGCCACTTTCTGTATCTTATTTGCATAGTTCAACATATCATCTGTTATTTCAAATTATTTATATTTTTGGTGAAGCTGAATGGGAAATGTAATCAGAATGATAAAGTATCAAGCAGGAGGAGACAACGCTGTGACCTCAGACAGAAATCAAAGAAACCAAATTATTGTGAAATTTACATTTGTTATAGAAATTTACCATTTCATATTTATTTTTTTCTAACTTATGGCACATGTGAAGCATTTCTAGTATCAAAGCCAAATGTGATGTAGCTTACAGTCATGGGTTCATGGAATCAGTTTTACTCCAGCTATTCATATTCTCTGAGAGGCTCTTTTGGTCATTTGTGACGAGATGTGATTACTTGATGCATCAAGTAAAATGACCTGACAAATCAAAAGTCTTCCTTTTCTCTCATTTCAGTTCTGTAACAAAAAGCTTGCCTGGAGCAAGATGGCAAGATGGTTTGACCCATGGGGATTGCACAAGCTCTCACTTCATACTTTGAATAATATCTCTGTATCGGATGCATGTAGCGCACCGTTCAGCCGTTACAACGAGCCGTCACTTGTTCCTATAACCCATCCAGGGGCTTGTTAATCCATCAAGAAAATATAATAAAAGCAATAATTCAACGTTTAATGTACGGTTAAACGATTAATGCAAACTATACAAACGACTCTTAAACCTTACTGCTTGGTGAATGCTGGCTGACATGTTGACTCCTCTCCAATCACATGCTTGTGTTATTAGAAGCACTGCACCAATGATGGTGTCAAAATGGTGCATGGCTGATTTACAAACGTGGTAGGAGAGATCTGTGCTGTGTCCTGAGCATTTAGACATACTGCAACACAGAATCGACCTTCACAGAATATATAGATGTCAAGATAGTCATCTGAAGTGATTGAGCTATGAAGAGACATTGTCAGAAGTGACTGCAGCATACATATTCAAACAGTCCATGAACAGTCCAAAAAATAACAGTCCAAAAAATAAAAAAAGATATTATTTTCCTGCTTGTACACGTTTAGAGAGTCGAGGTCCCGGTAAAAGAAAAGAAAAATGGGCTCATTTACCACATGACCTGTAGTGAAAAGATATAAAGACACATGCAAGGCCGAGAACAGAATGCAGTGAAGATAAATGACACATGAGGTAAGACAAGGAGTCTCAGTGGAATCACAGTGAAGGACAATTTGTATTTTGTCAGGAAGGCTGAGCACTGAGCGTTGTTTCAGCACAGCATCACGTCACTCAGCAGAGAACACACGCGTTGGAGCAGTTGGGAGAAGCCCAGAAGATCAAGCCGCAGTGTACATGTGGAGTGTTGGCCACTGGACACTGGGACCACTGCAGTCCTGTTTCTGATTGAGGCCATAGCTGATGTGTGCTCTTTGGGAGTTTTGGAGCATGGTGTAAAATCAAGAGCCAGCCGGACTGAGTGACCAGGGGATAATGACATTAGTTGAAACTAGAGTTTATTTATCAGGAAACACAATACAGTTATATATATATATGTATACACAGTGTGGGCGATATCCCCCAACATGAGTCCTGTGATGCAACAGAAGCAGCTTTCTGTCTCACTATCTGACTCTAATTAGTCTTCTGTTTTCCTGCTTAGTGACCCTGACATGATGTGGGAATCCCATTATTTGTATCATACTCAGCTTACCTGTAGTCGTTGTGTCTAATGGTAAATGGTTGTGCAACAACTATCCTCCTGATACAATCGGCCTAAGATACCTCCTATATATATGGTGAGCAGCTTCAATCATACACCATCACCTGACATGGATGCTGTAATAAGGAGGCCACTTGAGACTCGGTCCTGCACTCATGCATTAATAGCAGGGGGGCCTCTCACACTTGGGGAGTTGCTGTGCACTGGGGCTGCTTAACTAGTGCAGCGGTACGGTTGTAATTCTGGAGCAGATGGCACAGTTAGTGGTTAGCGAGCACGTGGTCTGTGGAATAATCTGTGTGCAATTATTGGGGGCTTGCCTGGGCATTTGCGTGAAGCACAAGAGATAATATTTCAATTAGTGCTATCATTGATTGTGCTGGAAGCCCCTTGGCAAAAGCCTTTGTGGTGTAATCTGAGAGTGTGTTAATAGGAAACAGTTGAGCCTCCTGAGAGCAGCAATCGTCATTGGAAATATAGTTGTCATTTTTTTTTCTCCTCATGGTTGAGCTGCAAACGTTCTTTGACCAACTCCTCATCATTCCGTTATCTTGCTCTTGTTTCTGCCTGTCCGCTGAGAAGATATGTAACTACTTGCAAAGAAAGGTGACTCGGTCCTTCCAACAGAGGCAGGATGCTTCAGGACATTGAGGTATTAATTCCAAATTTCCCACTGGGGGAGGGCAGAGCGTGGTGATGTTATCTGAATCATTCCCCTAACCTTGTGATTGATGAATGCAAAGTTAACAGATCGATACAGCTGATATAACTTAAAGGACCTACAGGCTCTCACAGAGAGCTGATAAAAAAGACAGAAGCCTGCGGAAGCTTTGTATTTCTGTTCGCTGTTTACGAGTGCATGAATTTGCAGGTCCACGTAGAGGATATGTAAACTCATGAATATTTAACCATGATTTTGAATTAGGAGTTTCCACAGTATCGATGTTATGACAGTCATGTTTTTATCTTGAGTGATTCAGCTGCAGAAACAAAGCACGTGGCATCCACAGACTCTCCAAGTGTTCGTGAATATTTATGAACGATCGGTTGGCCGAGGAGACCCTCTGTATTATAGTGTAGAGCATCCCCAGCTCGTGTCTGGGAAGTGTTCCTTCTTGACATCTGGGCGCGTGTGTTGTGGTTGCGAGTCTGCTCTAAAGTAGTTTTTTAATTGCAATCCCATCAGCAGCAGCTGTCTTAAGATGAGTCCTGATGCCACAGAGCTCTGTGAATCATCATGATGACCAACAGCAGCTACAATGTGCTGCTACTGCTTTCATCTAATAGTCTCAATCACGCTGACGTGACAAATGTTTCTATCAGTCTTTTTTTAAACTACTCTCCACAAACTTGTTTTGAAGAAGGTGTGATTGTTAAAAATATATATGTTTTATTTGTTATAATGACTGCTTATGTGCAACGACAATTATTACTAGTCATTTAAATATCCTTTAGTACACTGGGAGCATTGAGTGTAAATAACAAATAACAACATTTTGTCAGAACAAGTAGAAGAATATTAGATGATAGAATATCATTAGTGTGTGCATGCCTGTTGTTTCAGGACTTCATTTACAACCTGATTCACTACAAAGCTCCTTGCATTGCTTCAGACTTTACAATGCTCATTAAATTTCATGGAAGCTTATGTAGGCCTGCATTATAATTAATGCTCAACGCTTGAGTGGCAATCTTAATAGTCTTTTAAATGGTCAATACAAAAATGAATGTTTCTCATTAATCAAAATCCCATTGCTGTTATTCCTGCTAAGCCGTTTTCTTAGCCTTGTTATTACTAAATACTCATTTTGGCCAAAAGGCCTTTGGCTTAAATTGAAAAATATCTCTTTGTTTCCCCTTCTCATAATGTGGAAATCTTTTGGGTGCTAGAAAGTAGAGTACATTGCTTTCCTGAAAATAAGCTTTAATGATCAATCCCTGCTCCAAAAAAAGCATCTTGGCCACATTCCAAATCTGCAGGAATCCTACAATTCCAAATGGGAGTGCAATAAAAATAGTCATAAAATCAGTGACGACTTTGTGATTCTGCCCTGAACCAAGGCCAAAACACTCACTACATTGTTTAGTGGTACTGTTTGCTAACTACTCATTATTCCACTCGGTAGGAGAAAACAAAAAAGAACAACAGAAGGTTTTTCCGTGGCTGGAGTCATTATGTTTTTGGGTTGTCCGTCCATTCTCGTGAACGAAATATGGACAAAAAAAAAGGAACACTTCAATTTCTTCAAATTCCACGTCCACAGTCAAGGTTAAATTGATTCGATTTTGGTGGTCAAAGGTCGCTGTGACCTCATGGCCGTAACTCAATAATTCATATGCTCTTAATGACAATTTCACATAAATGTCTGATAGGATAAAATGATATAGCGATTACATTTTGGACAGACATGGATGGTTGGCAGAGGCATACAACTGTGAGATGGTTTCCCCATTTCACTGCTCTCACTAACTGGGAAAGATATAACCAGTTAACCAGTTGCATCAGTGGTTTTGAACTGAGGCAACTCACAGAAAGTGTTCCTATTTTGTTGGCAGTTGGGAGAAAAAAAACCAAAGCCTCCTGCACAGCATTGTCTATCCCTACGATAGCCAATGCTGTGCCCTTGCCAACTGCACACATGCCACTCTCCCTCCGCATACAGTACAGTGCATTAGCAGCTGGCCTGAAATATGACCAAGGCATCCTTAGTGTGACACAAATAGTCTTCTATCTTTTGTAAGTTTCTCAACTTGTAGTAGCTGCCATTGGAACAAACTTACCACAGGTCGCATAGTACATAGCCACAAAGTATTGTTTCCAAATGAGCCTTATTTCAAAATAAAGCACATGGTATGAACCTCCTCCACTCCTCCCTCCCGACCATAGACCCTTTTTTATTTTTAAAGGGGCAAGGGATCTTTAGGGGACAATAGCAGGTCAAACGTATGCCCCTTAGGTATACATCATCTGAAAGCTGGATACCTGTGCATCATTCAAATGTTGAAAGTTAAGAGTGTATAAGGGTATAACATTATGATGGAATGTATATATATATGATATCCATTCCCATGCTCAAATATGTCTCATTAGTTGTTCCAGCAATTTTTTTGTTGATATTCTTTGTTTCACAGATTTGGTGCAATATGTAAAAAGAATGTACCACGTGAAAGTAGATCAACATGATCAGAAATCCCTCCAAAACACCACATTAAGACACCAGTACATTGAACTACACCATAGAAAAACCCATGCTGTGATTTGGTATCAAAAACTATTAGACATTTCTGAAGGAATTTAATTTTTCGGCGATTGATTGGCAAGTGCTTATGTTCTGGAAACTGCTCAGAAACCCACTTATTTTCAATATAGATAAGCCATACATCATCTGAATGCTCTGAAGGTCTTTAGTTTTTTGTGGTTTTAAAGTTTCATGAGGCTGTGATTATTCTAGAGGTCACAACAGGTCATTTTATATGGTGACGTCAAGTAAAAAAAAAAGGTCTATATAATGAAATGAATTTAATGAAAAATGTGTTTATCTGTGCTTGGTGAGCTCAAACTTTTGGTGAGCATACATATGGAGAACTGAGATGCTGGTGTCAGATCCACGGAAAAGAGACGGCAAACTGGTTTGTTTGAATTAAAAATGAACCTCGTGCTGATTAATTGGGCTTTGCGGGTGATGCATTCTGATCCACAACAAATATCTCTAAATGCACAGTAGGGCTCAGCTTCTAGAGATTATTTTTACATCTTAGTTCTGATATTGAATAAAATTACTTTTTAAAATTGCCTTATTATTTGACTAGGAAAAAACAATCGCCAATCATCCTAATTGTTGTCGATATCCAATTGTTAGATTGCCAATCATCACAAGCCCTCCCTCATTGATAAATCCAGAAATAAGAATATGCAAATATTTTAAGTTGTCTCCTACTCTAGTCCACTCTTGAAGTCCTGCTCGTACATGCAAATGTTAAACTCAGATTTAAGGTGAGAGACACTTCTACACTTCTGCTGATGAATGTGAAAACAAGCGTTGAAAGAATCTTTCAAACTTCATTCTGCTCAAAAATCCAAGTGAAATAACAATATTGAATATTTTTGAAGATGTTTATTCATTTACATATCATTATACTTGACTTTATATTTTGATATCACACATTGAGTCACCACAGTTAATCTTGTAGGATGGACTTAAAGCTACTAACTAAGAGCTTTGTAAGAATGAAGCATTGGGTTCATTATTGTATTGTGAAGACAGCTAGTTGTAAACACAATCATTAAGCACTGAGAGATGAAAAATCCATTTTAATCTCCAGCTTCTCTTAGTTTGATTAAGAAAAACGATTCTTGATTTACCTGATAGGTAATAGAACAGAACATTAGCATGACCTCACATGGAGTTTTGCCATTAGAGACTGAAGATCATTGCATGAAACTGTATCAGAATGCAATACTGAGCTTCATACAAAAGAGCGGAATCATGACCAATTACATACAACCAGCCAAGCTATTAGACTATTTTTGAACTAACCCTTACATAACCATAATACATATGGGCAAATCATCTGAATATGAACTCTTTCAGTATAGTCTTTTGAGGCTCAAACACCCAGGCATGTAAATACTTTCAGGCAGTGGTGGGCCGTCAGGGCCAGCTAAGCCTTCTCTGCTGGCCTAAACAGAATCACAAAGTTATAGCTATTTTATAATTTAATCATTTTTCACAAATACACTAGATGTATTATAATTAATTTTTCCATTAGCTTATTTTCTTATTGCACAGCTCCTGTCTTCCTCTGTTGCTCTGCTTCCAGCACAGCTTGTTTTAAGTAGAGCTTTTATCCAATCAGATTCAGGTAAGGAGAGAGGCCCGAGGCCCGCTAGAGAGCCTTTGCCGATTAAGTAAATGGGGACGATATTGTTGATTGTCATAGTCTTCAACCAATCAGATCTTTAGTTTGACACGTTGGGCGTATTCTTTGACGTGCCACTGCTACCCAGGTAGCCTGCTAAGTACGTCTGCATTAACGTGTGCCGTGATTGGTCAGTGGGCCAGCGCGTGACTAATGTGAAATTGAAGGAAGCTGGCAGAAGTTAGTTGGAGTAGTAAGAGTTTAAATTGAAAGATATGGAAGAAATTATAAAATTTTTAGGGTTTTGCTTGGTGTAGTTTATTTATTTTTCTGAACAGTGTTCCTGGCTGACAGCGTCGCACATTTTATGGCTGGGAGTGTGTTTCATTTTAACTGAGCGTCTTGGTGTTTGGAGCTATGCTACGCTAACCTGAGGACGCCATAGCACGGCAGGACACTACGGTGCTTTTGAAAACTTTTGGAGAAACCCGAGTGGATCTACAGATCAATGAACACGTTCGCAGGGAAACGGAGCTCCACAACCGCGGTCCGCACCGACCGCAGACCGGCGAAATACAACTGGGGAGGCTCGACTGTCACTGGCGTCCATGAATCGAGAAGGACTTCTTACTGGAACTGAAACGATGTAAACTCTTTGTCAACAAAGAAAGGAGGATGGACTTTGTCTTTAAGTGAACAGCATTCGGTAAGTGACAAACTGTGTTTCTTTTTTTACATCTGCAGTAACGTTACTACTGTTCATTTGTCTATCGTGTCGTTTTCATGAATAGTATTTGAATGGGTCGTGCTCTTGTGTGGTGGAATGCGTGGATCCGCTGCAGGTTTGCTGGATTGCACAGAGATGTGCAACATGTTTTAATGCAAATGGGCAGACATTCAAGCCATCACACTGTTGTAGCTAAGTGTTCCTCAGCGGTGAAAAGCAGAAATGTAATCACATTGGCTTCCTGAGAAAAGCTGACATACTGCATTCAACACTATATATGCTATGGTTGGGCCACATTGATACAACAATGTGGTGACGCATAGAGAAAGCAAGAGAAAAAGACAGGGACTGAATATAGCGCAAAATTCATAATAGGTGTTGCATAATTGGCCCTTGGCTAAGCCCTGTCCCCTACATCAGGTTGTCAGAGCTACTATGGAGTCCACACTGTCACTAACTGCACTCCATGCAATAATATTGCAAATTTTTTGGGAAAAACTAAAAGCGATTTCAGACTGAAGCAGACATAGGTGTTTACAATATGTGTTCGAAGGATGTATCCAGGATGTCAAACTGAGTCAGCAGTGAAAACAGGTTAAAGAGATAAAGATAGAAGCTAAAGCTACAGATCACAGTTTTAAAGTGACCCACCACATCACCTGGAGATTCAGTCAGAAGACAATGACAAGTAACATTAAGTAACAACAGTGTTCCTGTAAAGCCGGGTAGGTCTCTATTCACTGTTACAATCATAAAAAAAGAAAAAGCAGCATGTGTAGACATTCAGTTGACCTTTAGTAGATAGCCTAGCATAGATATGCTAACACTAGTTAAAATATGCTAACATAGTCTGCTAATGTTAGCTCCGCAGGTTTTCAGGTAGAAAAGTGATTTAGAAGGGGAAAGCTGAGAGTTGTCAGACCCCGTTCAGAGCTGGCTTTACTATGCTATGATTGGCCAGTCTGCATTTGAGGGGCGGGATTTAACGACTCAGTGTGTCTCAGTTTCAGAAGAAAAAGACATTTAGTACAGTTTTGGACACAATGCATTAGCTGTTTTTGTCAGCCACGGATTGTGCTGTGTGCGTTCAACTGTATCAGCCAGGTTTCAAGTGTGTTGTTCAAAAAACACACGCATACAATTGTATTGAGTATTGCAGTGAAGAATGTGCAGAGCAAAGGCAGATTTACATCCGTCTGGTTTTACTGACCCATTTCTCCCATTTGTTTCCTGTGATTGACATGTGCTCTAAAAGATCTGGGATTTTTCCCTCACATAAAGATATTGAACAGACATATTCTGAACCAAGCACATCATCACTTACTCTTCCTCTCAAATACACAGGAAGGACATACTTCCTCAAGACACACACTTCTCCGTCTCCTCTAAAAGGGTGACTTAGCTCATTTGGCCACTTAGCAGATGCAATCTAAAATCCAGCCTCAAATATTGGCCTCCAACTGCTCGATCTTCTCCTCTGGCTCACCTGAAGCCATCTGTCGAGAGGCTGCAGAAGACAAATATGAGACTCTTGCTTGCAGCGTGCCATCTCTTTCATCTCTTTGTTTTGCAGTACATTAATTGCACACCATACGCTCACATACCATGTGTGATCTAGATTCTCTCTTTTCCCATTTCTTAACAATTTAATTAAGTTTTAACAGCTCACAATGAGAGCAGGAGAGTTTTGCAACAGTATGAATGCTGACAGATTAATGCTGAGAGACTTGAGTGTGTATCCTGCTCACGGCGTCACGTTTGATGTGGATATGTCTGTAGGTGAAATACTGCCATCGGCGATCACATGAGAAACAGAATCTTCACTTCTGACCTTGAGAGATTTTCTTTCTACGTCTTGTTAGGACAAACCGGAAATCTCCCCATTCAGCATTGACATAAAGGTTCTCCTTTAGTTTGAAGAGCTTGGCTGTCTTGGTTGTCTTTTTTGAAAAAGTTACTCATTTTAATTGTCAATTAATCTGTTGATTATTTTTGTGATTTAACGTTCAGTCAATGAAATATGAGGAAGCTAAATGTATCAGAATCCATCCTGATTTATACAACTGGCCAGAACAAAAAAAGCGAAACATCACACATGTAAAGCTGGAACCAGCAAATGTTCAGCATTTACGCTAAATAAATGACTATAAAGGAATATATTAACATATTGGCAAATACACTGCTTTTCTTCCTCACCGAGAGTTAGATGACAAGATTGATACTAAATATGAATCTAAAGCCAGCAGGCTATTAGCTTAGCTTAGCATAAATAATGTAAGCAGGGGGAAACCGCTGGCCTGGCTCTGTCCAAAGTGACATGCAGCTCTCTGGTCATATTTGCTCCTCTCATACAGGTTTATGTAATTGGCCCAATACTCCCCAAGCTGCCACACTTAGCCTGACTAAATGAACATTTAATGCTGTATTGAAGAAGACTTGAAACTAGCAATTTTACAATGTTTACTGAGGTAATAAATCAAGTGAGGAGTAGAGTCATTTTCTCATAGACTTCTATACCACCAGAGGAGTCGCCCCCTGATGCCCGTTAGAGGATGCAGGTTTAAGTCACTTCATTATTAGCCTCACTTTTCAGAACAGGAGGTTGACTCCTGGTTTGGACACACAAAAACAACTCTGATCAAATAACAGTGTGGACAGTTAGTCTGAACAATCTGAACATAGCCTATTACACTCACAATATTTTACTCATTATTTGGGTTGCTGCCCAAACAGCACAGCTCTACCAGTACTAGGAGGACGTGAATGTCATATTATTCCTTTTTGCGTGGTCTCTGAGATCAGCACTGTTCTCCAGCCAATGCATCATGGAATACATGGAATCTTGCCGTTCATAGGCTTCAGCTAACAGCTAACGGCAACAACTACCCCTCTCAACACGCATGAATACATAACTAATCACAGAAGACATGATTGTTGTATTTAGTTTTACAAAGTCTCTAAAAACACACTGTTGATATTGGCATAATGTGATTACGACATCGCTGACCTTTTAAAGTGAATTCATTCAAATTATTGAAGTGTTTTTCTGTATTGAAATTAGTAATATTTTTGTTGTCGCTGCTGCTGCTTTCCTTACAATTATGATTATATCAACATCTATCAAGCTCCTGTTTATCCAGTGGTGATGTATTCAGTGTCTGCATTCATTTCTTTCAGTGGCTGTGTTAAGGTGGAACTCCTTTCTGTCTCTCTTTCTTTGTTGTTTCAATCTGTTAATCAGCGGTGGTCACGCAGCGTAAAGGCCCTATTTGTGTTTGACTATGTGGTCAGTGTGTTGTAACCCTCGGGATGTTTGATAAGATTTGGGGCAACTTTCTACGCTTCTGTCATTTCTTTAGAAGCATTCATGGCCACACCATTGAAACAATTTGCATAATAGATATAACGCTCATAGTTGATTTACGCTATAATAGGCTAATTGTCCATTGTGGTTCACAGATGAAGCTTCATATTGAGGGCTGCACATTGTTTACAGTGTCTCTCAAATATGCAACAGCTGACTAATATCTTGCAGCTTTCTTTGTATCTTACTAAAGTTGTAATTAATATGTTTTAATGGACAGTAAAATAATAATGAGGTTAACTATTACTTACATTTAGCTTATTTTGTAAATGAGATACAGTTTTATGATAATGTTTTCAAACTATTTTTTTCATGTCACGATGAGTTTAATATTCTAATGTTATTTGCACCACAGTGTACTTCTTCGGGTTAGGTTTTCATTTTAGTTCATATTTAAAGCATACAAGTCGGACTAAACACTACACAACAGTGGAGAGTTCTGCCCCACTGAACACAATGTTCATGGATGTGTTTGTTCATCTTTTTCCAATAAGTCTGAACATGCAGGGTCGGAAACTAACGCTAGTCCGCTAGCTCGAGGCGAGTGGATTTTTGGAGGGACTACCTAAATTATCATTCTCACTAGTCCTCATGGCGAGATTTGAGAGGCTTTATTCGTTCATACCTGCAAACTTGTCGCTTTTCGGCGAAATTCGCCGTTTTGAATAAAAAATATGTCATCCACGTGAATCGTGTAGATCCGTAGAGGTATTTTTTTGGGAGGGGGGGGGGGGGTCAAATGGCCAGCCAGCGTTTCTCCGATTGGAGTGAGACGAGGAAAAAAGGTGACGTGGTGATCTTCGCAAAATAAAACATCTTTGACGTGTCGAGTCTTGTCCAATCAGCGTTAAGATGTCTACAGTGTCTTCATTTCCCTCCGTTAAAGTTTAAGTTACGTTACTCGTTAACGTTAAACCAGAACACCGGCGGATCTGGTTGCTGTTTTTAACTCAAAGTAGAATGAAAGGCCCAGATACTGATGAGATGATGAGGTCAAAGAGCTTCAGGGCTGAGCTGTGAGTGGAGCTGGGCCTGGATAAAGGTGGAGGTCTAAACAGACGTGAGTACAGCTTCCCACTGTCACAGTGTTTTAAATACATTGATATGGCAGGGTATGCTGAATGCAGCCTCTACTCCAAGGAGATAAAGTACAGCAACATGCCCTCTCATCACACTACCAGACACTGTTCACTGTAATGACCACAGCCAGAGTAGATTATCATTTTAATTTAAATAATAGAACTGGATTGAATGCATATTAATTGCAAATAGAAGATAGGCCACAATTCTAACAGCTGTACAGTAACAGTGGAAGTTAATATGAAGACACACAGTAACAGTAGAAGTTAATATGAAGCCATACAGTAACAGTAGAAGTTAATATGAAGACATACAGTAACAGTAGAAGTTAATATGAAGACGTACAGTAACAGTAGAAGTTAATATGAAGACGTACAGTAACAGTAGAAGTTAATATGAAGACGTACAGTAACAGTAGAAGTTAATATGAAGACATACAGTAACAGTAGAAGTTAATATGAAGACATACAGTAACAGTGGAAGTTAATATGAAGACGTACAGTAACAGTAGAAGTTAATATGAAGACATACAGTAACAGTAGAAGTTAATATGAAGACATACAGTAACAGTAGAAGTTAATATGAAGACATACAGTAACAGTAGAAGTTAATATGAAGACATACAGTAACAGTAGAAGTTAATATGAAGACATACAGTAACAGTAGAAGTTAATATGAAGACATACAGTAACAGGGTTCAATGAAAACTACCGGTAATCACTTTATTTGCGGGCGATGGTTCTCGCTACTCTGCTATCTTTATTTTTATTTGACTAAAACTTTTGAAAATGAGACCTCGTTCTAAATGGATTTTGTCTAAATAAAGGTTGTTAATAATAATAATATTGATTTAAAAAAAAAAAGAAGCTAACTAGCCAGCTGTTCAACTGGAGCTGAAATAGTGATAAATAACTGAATAATAAATTATTCTTTTGGTTAAAGTAAATACGATCTTATCACTTAATGTTATTCTCAGAGTACACCAGAATGCTACATTTTAAAGATCATATTTAAAATGAAAATTCATGCCACCAGCACCCCCCCCCCGACAGGGTTTCTAGTAAAGGACTAGTAAAGATTGCTCAGGACTAGTAGTTGTATTATGAACCTACTAGTCCTTGGGACTAGTACTGATTTTGAGTTAGTTTCATACCCTGACATGGGTGCTGATGAGAAGTTTATTGTTCTTATTTTACTGTAGCACAGCTTGTGCGGTGGCAGGAGCCAAAGTCACCCAGTGGGGTGCTACCCCAGATTATTATTTTTTTTAATGGTGCATTCTGGCTGTGATTTTTTATCCCTGGCAAAGGCATCAATTTAGAAAGGTTTTCACAAAAGCACGCACATCTCGGCAATAAATACTAGGTACTGGACAGAAAAAACATGTAAAAGGTGTAATAAATAGATTCCACTCACTAAATAATGCTCCCAAAGGCACCAATATATCCATGAAAAGCCTTCAAAAAATAGACTAGCAATAGAATCCTCTTTCTCTCCTTGCTGAACAAAAAAACATACTTATTTTAACTATCAAACTCACAAATATCTGTACTATGTATAATCTTTATCAAAGGCCATTTTATTATTTAAAGGCCACAAGAACCTACATCACTAATAGTAAAATAATTGTCACTTTTGTATTAAAATGTGACTGAACCGTTGCGTTTGTCTGTTATTTGCGACCACACACTGTTATTCTTTACTAATAGAAGTGTCAAAGACAGACAGACAGACAGTCCTTCTGCTTTAGCCTCTAAAGCCCGGGACACACTGTGTGTGTGTGAGCAGCGTGTGTGTTGCAGAGCGCCTTGCTCTTTATTTTGGCGCCCATGTTTAGTTTAGAGCTGCGTGTCTACGAGAGATTCAAGGTCTCATACCAGCAACATAACTACAGTTTCACTGTCTCTATGTGTTGAACATATCACAGACATGAATCAAGTTAATGTTTATTTTTAACTAAACAGTAGTACATTATACCAGTTTCCTGTTTCTGTTTCAAAATAAAAGCCCCTTTAGTGTCTTTCTTTGAACAGAATCCCCTCATTTGTTAACTAAAGGCTTTCACTCTGAATTTGCAGGATATGATTGTGGAAAATGCAGTAACTTGCACGGCTCCGTAAGTTAATGGAGTACCAGCTTTTAATTGTGGTTTGTAATTGTTATTTACAAATGAGCATTTTTCTGTCTAAAATAGTTATAAATGAGATTTATGATGAAATGAAACATTCTGGCCATTATAAAAGGCAAAACTATATCTAGAAAGAAGGACTGTCAGCAGCAACCACACTCTCGGTGTGGACACCACATGCGTGGGGGACGCAGCAGGGCAGCCGGCACATGCTGCTCGTGCAGGCAGTGTGGCCTGGGCTTAAATGTTAGCATGGTGGATGCATTTCCATTCACATTCCCTACAACGGTGGATCAACACCGACACACCGGCTCTCTGTTGTTGTTGTTGTAGCTGACCAGGAACCTGCAGGCCGCTCTTCCAGCTCCACCGTTTCATTTGCACTCTTCATAGTGTGACGGACTTGCAGGTCAATCAGCTTGTTGTGCTAACCTCAGCTATTTGAAGTTTAAAGTTACTTTTAAACTTTCAAACCATTCAAACAAGTTCTCAACAGTTGTACTAGAGACATAAAGAGGACTTTGAGACCATTTCTTCCTTTCCTTCTTCAACCAGATTAAGGTGAGTTTATTTGAAACTCCCAATAGGGTCTTTAATTAGCATGCAAATTCAGGGTAAATTTGCATTCCATCAAGAGCCCAGGTTTCGTTTAAACATTGGTTGGAACAAGTATGAAGTGTGTGTGTGGGGGGGGGGGGGGGGGGGGTCTTTCCCTAGAAATTATGAGCATCAAACATTTCATTTCCTGCATTCTGGAGACTTTTGCCTTATCAATTCATGGTGGAAATATTTTCATTTATGTAAAAGAAAACACAAAATACAGGCGGCAGGTGACAATTGAAAATATGAATATAGAATGGAATAGAATGCAGGTTCTCATGCATTCTGTTTTAATTTATAAACTCCTGTATTTAATAGCTCATATGTGTTTCATGTTTGATCATGTTCAAAACTTTCAAAACATATTCCATATATATGTTATATAGTTTACTGTTCATTACGTTATTGCTCTGCTGTTATGGTAGTAACAGTAGTATGATAGTAAAACGATATCTGGACACTCAGCCATATATGGCTATTTATATCTAAATGGGCTTAAGAATTCACATGAATACACAAACATAGTTTGTGTTTTCCCCTACCATTGTATTTAAACACACTAAATAGCCTTATGTTATTTATCTTATTTACAGACGGTATGTCATTTCTGTCTCTACATGGTCGCGCGTGTACAATTCTCCTCTGCTCTCTGTATCGCGCACGGCGGAGTTCCACCCCGATGCGCGCACACACAGAGAGAGAGACAGAGAGCGCGCGTCGGAAAATATGTCGCGTCAACCACCTGAAAAACCGAGAACAATATCTGCGTTTTTTAAACGCTCCCATGTGGTGAAGATGCAACACTCGCTCTCCTGCGAGTAGCAGCCGGAGTAGCTCTCCTGCTCCGGGTCCAAGTACAGACAAGTGCTGCACACCCTGCCCCCCCTCCACACACACACACACACACACACACACACACACACACACACACACACACACACACACACACACACACACACACACACACACACACACACACACACACACACAGGCAGCTAAAGTCCAGTCACCACCGGATGACAGGTTTTGACCCAGCTTGGCTGTCAGAGGGGAAATACTCCCCCCATGGCTGTACAAGACTGATCTTGGTAAGTAAGTAAGTAAATACTAAATAAATAAATAGACGGATCAGATAGATAGATAGATAAAATACAGAGAAGGAATAGGGCATTATTTCAGTTTTCTTTTTCGTTTTAGGAATGTTCTGTCGAATATGTAGACAGCATAAACAGGCCATTTATAGAGTCTCCCTGCCAGTCAACACCATGATTCCTTTAAGTGTTTGTGTCGGTGTCCCCCCCCCCCCCAAGCTGTAAACCTAGGGGAAACACTGGTGAGCATACAATCAAAGCATAATTTCAAAGAGCAGTTAGTTTTGACTCTCACCACACCAACTACAACACATCATCGAGGAGAGACAACATGTTTCACCACTTCCCCTCGGATGCAGAGACACAAAATGGGTGCTTTTTTAAAAATGTATGTCAAGTGGGAGAGAACCACCACTAAAAGCTCCAAAGTATGTTGAGGATATATGACCTTGAATACATTAAATCTGGATTTCGATCATCATGTTTCAAGGTCACCCAATCGCACTGTGTTGTTATAATTCATGCTCAGCAGTGTGGGTCTGCATAGACATGGGCAGCTTTATTATCCCCATTATCCACAGCAGGATAACACATTGTAGCATGTGGAAGTTATTTCAATTTGATAGATTGTACAACCATAAACAGTATCAGATCTACTTTTACAATGAATTGATCAAGTCTGATTGTAAATTCAGCTATTCGAGGGGTTAATCATGGAAACCATACATATGTCTTTACTTGTGTTTCATGTCCTCCCCTCTCTGTCTCCCATCTTTGCTGCTGCTGCTCACTGAATGTGATGTATTTGTAGAAGACTTAAGATAGCTCGGGGGCGTATTATTTGTCTTTTTTTCTTTCTTCAATTTTGTCATTAACCCCAGTCCAAGAGCTGGTTGACTCTGGTGGAGTCAGGCCTCTACACCCCCCGTCTGCTCCCTGGTTTCAGAAGAGACACGGCTCAACAGACATGTGGGGAAACAGTGTAATTGTCCACGTCT
This sequence comes from Leptoclinus maculatus, assembly GCA_032191485.1. Classification (NCBI taxonomy): domain Eukaryota; kingdom Metazoa; phylum Chordata; class Actinopteri; order Perciformes; family Stichaeidae; genus Leptoclinus; species Leptoclinus maculatus. The sequence continues at coordinate 1,584,036 of JAVDOI010000001.1, forward strand.
ACTGTGAATGACAAACACTGACGAGTACAAGACCCGTGAATAATACTAGGTTATCAATTTTCAGACCCTATAATATAGTTTAATAGAATCATTGTGGGCGCACATGTATGACTGCTCAAACTCCTTGTGACTTTTACTGACTGTCGTAGAACATTCTGGGATTATTTCAGAGTATGTATAATAAAGGATTTACGGACTAGTGTGACGGGTACGAAGGACTCGGCGCATACAAAGCGAAAGCTCTCGTCACTCTCTTGAGGAATCCCTGGATTTCTTTCTGAAAGAGGAACAAATTATTTATTTACAAGGATATTTAAAGTAATTTACAGAAATACAAACGATTTGAACCGTCTCAGATTGAGACAGTCTTTTCCTTTCGGCTAGCCCACGGCTGTTCGGCAGGCCATGCATCGGTAATGCCCTCTGGGACAGTGGACACCAGCCGGTGTCATCCATAATGTTTTTCTGCTTGAGTGTCCCAGACAGCACAGGGAGAAAAATGGCTAAGGCACTTGCTGTTAGTGTGTTCATCTAGCTCAATATTGGAGATTGACAAAGGCCTATTTGCTCTTATGGTAATAGCTGCGGTGCTTGTTGCTGTATTACGTCTGATTGGCTAAAGGTTTCAGCGTGTCTGATTTCCTCCCACAATATGCTTGCACTCTTATGTCTCCCTATCAGCAACTGTCAGCTGAAACCCATTCAGAGAGGCACATAGTCTTATCATAAACGGTGTAATGCATCCTCATGGGGAATGCTTTTTGTGCAGCTTTTCCCCCACTCGGTCTACGAACTCCTACGCAAAGCAGATACGATGGATAAGTTCACTGGTGTGTACACAGGTTTCTAAAATAAGGCAAGCCCACACCGGGATCATCAATAGGCTGACACACTGTTGTGCAACCCAGAGGTTAAAATAATATCTAAATCAGGGGAATTCTGGAAAGTGTGAGACGGAAATGAATCACTCCTATCTCACTGCTAATTTTTTGCAGCACCTCTTTGAAAATCCTGACACGCTGTATATCTCTCCCGCCAGATGGTGGGTCTCTTGGAAGTTGTTTTCACAGGGGTTCTTTTTGCTCTACAACTAGGTACCACAAGCGCAGGGAAATAATATTGCCATTAGCGTGCAAAGAGATGCTAAGGCCTGCTTGTTTTTTACAAACATTGGGCTCGTTTGCTTCTGCCTGACCGAAGTGGGTAATTCAAACGAAGCCCTCTTATGGTGCAAAGAATTGCAACATTAAAATCAGTACTCTATAATATCTGCAGTTGTTGTGATCCTGGAGTTTGTGTTGTGTCTAGCATCCCATGAGACATATACACTCACTGTGAAATATGCAATATATATGATCTATACAAAATTACTGTAATTAGAGGGCAAGAAGCAGTGCCTCACTTTCAAAAACTGCAGTAACAAGGTTACACAAAAAGAGGAGGCCTGAACAAAAGCAAAAGCAAAGCAGGGTATTACACCAAGAAAATCAATATCATGGTCAACACGCATTAAACCATTATGTGGAGCTCTGTGGTATATTGTCAAGGTTTAGGTCATTTCCACCCTTCTGAGGGCAGGTAAACACAACAATAAATGCTATGTACCTTTCTGAGTAAATGCCTTTATCTTATGGTGAGGAATGTCTATCCACACAATGAGCTGGTCTCTGCACAGGGAAAGAGTTTCAGATATTTTAATGAACATTAAAATAAACAACGTGCCTCTGCAAGATCACAACAGTACATATACTCTACCTGAGGCTACAAGTTTCTGGAAGTTGAACCAGTTTTTCGCAGCACAACCTGTCCAGAAACTGTGCAAAGCAATTTCAGCAATCATTTTGATGGAACCTCTATTTTACTGCATACAAAAATGCTGCATGCTTCATGCTCTGAGAGAGGATCATCAAAGGCATCGTCTGCCAGAGTATTTCCACATGATATGATCCGCGGTTCCATCATTCCACTTTAATTACAAATTGTTGGGACATCTAGGTGGACCAGTGGTCTAAGAAGCACAATGTGTAACCACAATTACCTCCGTCCTATGATCTTCCCCCATGTTGTCCTTTCACAATCTGCTGTCAGATATCAAATGAAGCCGGGTTTTTTTTTTTTACAAATGCAACAGCCCTCACGTTAGTCTTTGTGTGACAGGTGACAGAACAATGAGATTCTGTTGGACTCCTTGACAAATGACAAAGTGACTTTTTCAGCTTTTTATGTCAAACTCCCATATCTCAGCATACAGTGTGTGTGTGTGTGTGTGTGTGTGTGTGTGTGCGCGTGTGTGTGTATATATATGTACTTCACAATGGATATAATTGCATTGCATGTACATATCACTCTACTTCCTTGTCAACACTACAGTGTAGAGGATTTAGTGGTGGTCTCACTTTGTGCTAATATCTCACTGTTTTTCACTTTTATAACACAACTGCAAACACATCCAGATGTCATTGTATTCCTAATCTTCCTATTGATCCCCCAGGCATTTAGTTTTTAGTATCCTGTTTGAAGCTCAGCTAGGTTGGCTCACTAAAAAAATGATGAAAATGAAAATGATCACACTCATTGCCCTTGGCCAGAGGAGACAGGACCGGTGCTCGAAGATCTAACAGACAGGCTTATTATTAGGCCCAGTCTCAGACATGTTTGACCTTTTAGACTCTCCAAACTGAGCAGTAAGAGGACGTCGTTAAGAACTCAAGGTCAGAACAGATTGCAATCAGGTAATGATAGGGAGGCCTTCATGCTTGTCTTCTGAAGAGTTGGTCTTGAGAAGTGTTTAATGTGGTTCCATTTATTGAGGATACTTCCTCCTGTTCCAGGCAATTCCATTGTCCCTCAGTGTTCAGATAGCTGCTTCTCCACTGTAGCCCTTAATGTTTTCATCTATTAAGGTGCAGTGTGTAGTAGTGCTGGGCGGTATACCGGTTCATCCAGTATACCGGTTTTAATTTCCCGTATGATATGAATTTTTCACACACCGTCATACCGGTGCATAGCCGAAACAACTGCTGTCACTCTTCAACAGGCAGCTAAATATATTGTTCGCCGCTAAAGGCGTTGCGGTCGGAGCTAGTTCTCTTACATGTATTGAGAGGGACCTCTAATCATGGTTCTAACTTTATAACAACAATTAATGACCCACAACTAACGCTCTTTAACAGGGCAACACACAACACAACAGTTTGTGACAAATAAACAATTTGTAACACTAATAATTGTACATTTATAAAATTTCACCGCCGAACAGCATGCTGGGTACAGCTCGCTAGCTAGCCCGCTAGCACAACAGTCTGTTAACAGCGAGAGGCTCCGTCGCTACAGTAACGTTACATTAAAGAACAGAACAGAGCGATGCAGGATGAACAAAGACAGACCAGAGATGCACCGATAGAGTCTGTACCCAAGATTCAAGGTACGTCTCACCGGGGCGACAATGCTTCAGCCAAACTGCTATCCCAACATTATACGAACAAACGAGCAAACCCTCTAGTAAGCAAAGCCTTTATACATGATGACATTAAAATGTTTCTATATTCTATGTACTCCTGACAGTAGAGTAAGCCACTACAAACCTATATAAAAACACAGTTAAGGGAAAACAAATAATACCGTGAAATACCACGAAACCGCCAGAATCTTAAAAAATACCGTGATACACATTTATGGTCATACCGCCCAGCACTAGTATGTAGGATTGGGCGTCATTTACCGGTGAGATTGCCACCCACTAAAACTTCTCCCATGTGCCAAGCGTGGAAGAGAATACGGGCATTTGATTTCTGTGGGCGGGCCCAATGTAAACATAATAGGTGGCGCACGTGAATGTATTGATCAGGCCGATTTATACAATTATAAGCGCAACCTCTCTATCTATTCGTAGCATATGCGTGTCGGAAGTTTTACTGATGTGGAAACAACAGTGAAGTCTTTGAGGTCCTTTATTCTGTGGTGCTGCCAAGATGAGGACACAATGTCGTCCAGCAGAGCCATACAAGTAAACATGATACAAACATTTGGGCTCATTCACATGTTAAGTAGCCTATATGTCCTAATCATTGAAACTTTGAAATGTGTAGTCTACCTTAAATAAATTGTATTTACTGTCACTCAGTAAGTTCTGTGCATGCTTTTCTGATTTAGACAGTTACTATTGTTCCAACACTCTCTTAGAAGGCTCTGTTGGGGTTTACAGGGTATAGATCACGGGGTCACGCAGGCAATGCTCCTGAAATGGGGCAGCTCTGTGGGCGGAAACATGGCGGCCAGCTACGTGAAGAGAAGTTGCTCCGTGTGTAGATATTGATGACTCTCCTAAGATAACGGAAACCCAATGATTCTTCTTTTCAGGTGATTTTACACTAAAGAAAACATACTTAATAATATTATATTCAATTTCCAATGAAAGATCCCCTAAATACTACACGCTGTCCCTTTCAGTAGAAAACAAACTATTGATTTCAGTTGTTCTTTGAGATGGCAACACTTACTATGCATTCCAGTATGAAACCCCGTTACAGGGCTATAACCTATGCAGTTATTGTCTGAAAATGTACTTGACATTGTGCAGCTAGGAACAATTATTTTTGTTTAATTAATTTAAATTGGGAAAACCAAATATGAAATAACTTATATTGATAACACCAGTTTCAATATAACGTTGTGCCAAATTCACATTTAGAAATGTATTTAGCAATTAACAGACACACAGAAAATGTTATGAGTTAGACATCATCAGCATGAAAAATAAATAAATAAAATTCATGAAAGTCAGATACTGGCTCTAGTTCTGTTCTTTGAAAGGTGTCTCACAAAGCAAACAGAGCCTGTAGCCCCTGCTTGGGCTGCCTGAATCACATTTCCTGTTTTCCTTATTAAATGAATGGGACATTTGAAGTTATGGCAAAAATTGTTGCTTAACTAAGCCAAGCAAGCTAGTTGTAAAGTTATTTAACAGTAACCTACTGATTTGAAATCCCCCACAAACCCCCTGCAGCATGCCGTAGGGGAGGCTTGTGATTAGGATTTCTCTTAAGTGGCTCTCCCGCCTACGCGATTACATGAGTAACTGCATCATTTTGGTTTTCACATCAAATTCTACACAGGCAAAACTATGCAGGAGCAAATCTGTATTAATCAAATCACATTCTAAGCTCTGGAAAGTCCTATCCTCCTCCCAGATATGATGAAGTCCTCCAGCCAGTGCATGTTAGTGGCAATGCTGGATCCTCTCGCAGTGAATTTGTAAAGTCTTGTCATCGGCTTCCATCAAGGGGATAAAGTAAAAGTGGCTCTAGTGTGGTGCTTGGCAATCACTCGTCCTCCTCTACTCCTGTTTCCCGGCCCAAGCCAGAGGTGGAAGCTTGGCCATCAATATTCCCCCACTTCTCTGCCTTCCCTTCCAGTCTTGTCCCAGACAGATAATTGCTTTATTAGATTTATTAGAGCAGTGGACCCACCAAATCTAATGCTACGCCTTGTTCAAAGTGGGAAATCGCATATTCCCACCTCTACAGTTTCAGGTCATCAAGCTCCAAAAATCTGTGAAAAAACACAGTAGTTTATGAGATATTTAAAAAATAAATTAGATATACAATCGGACAGCCCGGTTGGGCAATATGATATATATATATTAGAAAAATCGTATGTATTTCCTTTATTCTGTTGAAAAACCAGCAGCCAAACTCCGTTACTGCAGTATTTATATCATTTGGATGACGCTTTACCAATGATGTGATAGAGACCTGTCAATCACCGTGTAACCCCGCCCTAAAGCATCCCCTGCTTTATGGTCTGTTTGACTCTAAATGGACCATCATTTACTAAATGAACACCATGCTGTATTGAAGAAGACTTGAAACTAGAGATTGAGACCATAAACTCATGTTTACAATGTTTACTGAGGTAATAAATCAAGAGAGAAGTAGAGTCATTTTCTCATAGACTTCTATACAATCAGAGGAGTCGCCCCCTGGTGGACACTAGAGAGAATGAAAGTGTTAGGCACTTCATCATTAGCCTCATTTTTCAGAACCGGATGCTGCCGCCTGGTTTGGACTTTGTTTGGCTACTAAAATTCAAACAAGGACCAGAAAACATGTCCTGCAAAGTTTGCCACACGTAGTTCCCCACTACATGCTCAAACACAACAAACCTATCTGAAAGAAACCCATGAGAGCCAGTATAGCGACAGCCAGGAGATGAGGAATGACTGAGGAGTGAAGTTGTGGTAACCATCAGCCTCAGACATTAAAAGACACCTTTCAGGGTTCAACATTAATCATGAGTGAATAAATGCAACAACTCCAAGAGACCCAAGCCAAGTTCCCGTGTCTTGCTTCCCACCTGCTGATTAAAGTGAAGGGAGTTAGACCCAAAGTTAGTGACAACCTTTGCTCCTCCTCAGAGTTCTGCTCAGTTTTGCCTCCATACAAAAATAACTTGAGTTTTCAAATTACATAAATGATTCTATTTTCATTCTGGTAATGTCTTTTCATGTATTCAACTGTCACACAGAAGTCTTCCTTTTCTGTATTGCTTTACATAAGTTTACATTTGGGCCACCAAATTCTGGGGATGAGTTGCCCATAAGGTCAGTGCTTAAACATATTAGCGTCTTCCCTACATCTGAGGCACTTTTTTTGATAGAAATTCCAAACTGTTCAATGTAATCAGGTCTGCTATCACAGCGTATTTCTGTAAAGACATAGTTCCCATTTACACCACAGAGAGGAAGGGGCATTGTTTCTTTTGTTATATTCATATTGTGGGCTAGGCCTCTTTTTTTAATTGCTGCACTTTTTTATGTTCCTTTTAATGCATTTATATTGTTTACTAGCACACTGTCAGGTTAAGAAATTGGAAAAACAATTATTGGCCTTTTGTTGCCATCAGTTGCAACAACCTTTTCACATTTTAGAATAGGGACAGAATACAGCTAAACGTACACCCCAAAATATAGATTTAAATATTTAAATATTCAAATATTTGTTGCATCAGTGATATTTATTAGTGATAATGTTGTTACAGTCAGAACCAGAACCAAAGAACACCGCACGTGTTAGTTCATTTACTACCGTGTGCACAGGCATCTGTTTTCCAGATAATGATGAAGCAAATGAAGTTGTTTGAGTTTGAGGTGAAAAGTTCAACTAACCCGTCAACATCACAAACAAATGTGCAAATTAAATCAAATGACAAAGAACCAGATAAACCTGAACAAAAAACTAAAATGAATTTTGTGACCTCCTGGGAGGCAAAGTATCCCGGCTTCTTTGAGCTTGAGGGGAAATTTCATGTGTACATTTTTTATTCTTTGTTCTTTGTTGGGTGAAGTATTCCTTTAATAATGAAAAATGCATTTAAAAATCTGCATTGAGCACCTTTAATTCACACAGGAGTAAATACACTTATTTGACTACTTGTTTATTGAATTTCCAGAAAACATGCTATATCGTGATATATATGGTCAACAAAATATGAAGTGACATCAGGATAGAGGATTTTGTCCATATCGTGCAGCACTAATGCCTGGTGGAATTCTGGAGATGGTTAGTAAAAGTCTAGTTACTCTCAATTCTATTTGTATTTGGCAGATAATCTTTGGTTTACATTAAAGGAGGAGTTTGACATTTTGGGAAATAAGCTTGACTTCTTTCTTGCTAGGAGTAAGTTTCTCTCAACACGCTTTTCTCCCTTTACATTCTACAACTGTGTATCAAAAGGGTGGAACTGACTGAATGAGACCTGTGACAGACACATTTTGCCCAAAGCTATTTTGACAAAATAGTTGGATTCTTTTTATTTATAGTATCCATTCATACAATTCCTCCCTGCTATTGGATATTTTTTGGGGTTGTTAAATCTGATGACAAAGAAAAGGTTTTTGTAAACGTAAAAAAAATGCATGACATGTGACTTCTGTAAGGTCAGACAGTGCTAAAAATCCATCTTATGTGTCTTGAGAATTAGAAAGATATTAAAGTAAAAGACGGTTTTCCCCCCCAGACAGGCAGTCTGATGCTGAATGTCTGTCTTTCCACCATTAACGAAACACAAAATGTATCCGTGTGTCTGCAGAGGGAAAAGATGGGGGAGAAAGGGCAGGTGAACCAGCAGGGGTCATTTTCAGCCACCTTGAGCTGCATTTTAGATCTTAAAGCGGTGTGGGAGGTCGATGAAGGATCTGCACAGGCTGTATTAATGCAACGTTAGAAACAAGATTATCTTGTGTAGATACAGACGAGAGAAGGGAGAGAGAACACAAGCTTGTTTTTCTGTCGTTACAGTACAATCTTCACATCCGTCATGCTCTGGGAGACAAAGGTCTTCCAGTCCCAAAAATGAGACACTGGGGATTCTTGGTGTTAATATTTTGTTTTGCAAGTAGAACACGTTTTAAATAATGATATAATAAACTATAATAAGCAGGGATTGTCCGCCTGCTGAATTCCCAGACTGAGATTGTTGCACATAAAAAAAAAACTGATTGACGTGCAGGGCAGAATAACAAATATTTATCATCTTTGAAATACCAGCTATTATTTCTTATTCCCAAATGCTGAAGGAAAGTACAAAATATGATCAATATTTTTTCATTATGTTCTCACACGCCTTCGTCAGGCTTAAATAGAAACCTGCTGTTCCCTTTTTCTTCTTCTTGTTTTGCTTGTTTCTCCCCAACTGAAGTTGTGTTTTGGCCCTGCACACACACACACACACACACACACACACACACACACGGTAAAAACAGTACAGCTCTTTCCAGGTCAGGCGAGAGCTGAACAGCATGTTGCCTAATCAGGTGCTATAAGTTGCACTGTCTGTTAGTGAAGAAGAAAGCTTAAAATATGGGTCTATAATAGGATTGTGTTGCCATGCAAACAGTGTCTGGTCAGTGAAGCAATGGTTTAGATCACTTACACAAGTCCTGAACACACTGGGCAATTGAATAGAATAGGGATGGCAGTCGGACCTGTCGCACTAAGGAAGGAATTCTTCATGCGTCACATGCTAATCCAGTGTGTTCCACTTTTGCCGACACAAAAGAGCTTCACAAAGAGCTTGGCGCTCCGAGGATGAAGGAGGAACCTGTCACACGTGCAGAATGGTAAACACAGTCCTCATCAGGGCTGCATGCTGAAGGTTGGTACTTTTTCTGTTGCAGAGGGTACCAGATCGATATCACCAATTATCAGAACATGTTGAGGCAAACGCTGCCAGCGACATCCCACAGTTTCTCCATTTCCAGCACCAGCTCAAAGAAAATCAGTAAGCACTTGTTCTTCAGGAGAAGTACAGCCCCATTTTTTTTCATAGATCTGTGAATGTATAGACAAATCTGTAAATGTATACATAGATCTGTGAATGAATAGACAAATCTGTAAATGTGTACATAGACATTATTGGCTGAAAAGTGTATTTTGCTCAAAGAGCTGGAAATACAGACATGTCATCAGTTACAACTCAGCAGGCCTCCCAGTTGGCTGTCTTTTCACACATGACTTTTGCTACACTTCTGCGGTGGCAGAGATCTGATGTGTGTGTACATTTGTCTTTACCGCTCTGTGGCCTCTGTAGCAATACTTCCAGCTCTTGGAGCAGGATTACACTTTTCAGCAAAAAAATGTCTATGTACACAATTACAGATTTCTTTTTTACATATTTACAAACCTGATTACAGACACGCCGATTGAGATATAGTTACACCACTCTCCACACGGATTTGCAATTTTGCTGCAATAATGGCCCCAAACAAGGACTCATCATTCCCTCCTCAAGTCACCTAAGAGGATTGTGGTAGTTTGCAACACCTTGGTAGATACTTCAAATCAAACATTTCAAATGATAACCACACATAGTCCTACAAGGAGGCAAAAGCTTTTTTGAATTTTAAACTAGTGTCCAATGGCATTCAGGGGTCAGCTTTAGAACTAAACCCAGCTCTTATAGGAATATATTTAGTTTTCTATGTCAAGTAGAAAAGGCACACAGGTAGTTATGTGAGTCTTTTGAAGTGAGAGAGCAAAAGCAGTGCTAGAAATAACAAGGCAGCTGGAAGTCTCAAGATTTTGGGAGTAGAATTGTCATGAAGTTTGGCTGTCGTGACCATTACGCATACTCTTTAAATAAACATACACTTGTTCTCTACAGCCATGTCATCCCTGTTAAAGACATACACCTCTGTCACATGTTATGATTGCATCTAGCACAAACATGATTTACACATCCAACAGATACAAAGTAACATTAGCATTTAGATTTGTGTTTCTGGCCACCGGGCGAATTGAAACCCAATATCTTCTCTTCTTCTTGCTCTGTTTTTGTTTGCCACCACCCCCTGAGGGAAATATCTGTTTCTTTAGCTACTAAATGCTCTACTTTGTTCACCAGTTAGTCGCTATTTTTGTTCAGCAGGTAGTGTGCAGTCGTTTTTTCAGTGATAACCAACCGGCATCCTCCGGTTCTGAAGAATGAAGCCAATGCAAAAGTGTATTCAACTTGCATTCTCTCTAATGTCCATCAGGGGGCGACTGCTTCTTCAGTCAGATTGTAAATAAGTCAATGAGAAAGTTACCCTTCTTCTCACTTCATTTTTTACCTCAGGAAACATAGTAAACATGACGATTACATCCACTTCTTATGTAGCAGCTGCTGCAAACCATGTAGATGACACCAGTATGACTGATCCAAACCGGTAGCAAGTATTGGTGTAACGGACCACTGTCGATCCGTGATCCGTATGGATCCCCCCTCGCGGTTCGGCACGCGTGCTAACCGCAGATTTATTACACAGTTTAACGTTAACCATCACAGTGTGAAAAAAAGTTATACTGACAATTTTTCCGATAATATTCAGTAAAATATGTGATCAGGACATCAGCATTTATGCTTTTCTAGTTGCCGGTCTCTGATAATGTTACAATGCAAACAACCAATCCGTGTTTAAATTGACAGGAGGAGAGCTAGTTAACGATAACAGCACCGCTAACGGCTAACAAACGAAGGTTCCATTCACCACATTATTTTGCGTTCAGGCTCTGTTCAGTGAAACAGTAGAGTAGAGGACAAGGTAAATTATGACGTTATCATGATGTGTTCACATGTAATCTCTGTAAACGTAGTGTTGGTGAGAAACTTGAATAAATACATTTTTTTTAAGATGTTTCCACACCAACATAAATAGATATTAGAGATGAATTATGAGCTGTTTACACTAGTTCCAAGAATACATCATTAAAACTACTAATGACTACTGCTATAAGATTCTTTCATTTCCTTATTTGCTCCCTTTTTTCTTTTGTGCTCATCTGATCTGTGATCCGATCCGTAACTCTGATCCGTGATAAGATCCGAACCGTGAGTTTTGTGATCCGTTGCACCACTAGTTACAGACCATAGAACCAAAACAAGGAGCTGAAAGAGGCAAGAACGCTCCGTAAAGCTGAAGGGTTATACTTCTTTGCTATTAGCAACTGCTTTCACATTATACACTCATTCAATACTTTTTAATGTAAAAACATTGATTACTTCATTTTAAAATACACAGAAACAGTTTTGACCATTAAGAAGTGCGTATGCCATTTTGCAGAATATCAATATAATGTGAGATAACCGACTTGTCATGGATCGTCACATAGTTGATGTGAAGCCTTCCTCCCTTATTCAACTTATGCTCCATCATAGTTTGCATGAGAATACTCTACTGGAATCAGTGATAGTCTCATCCTTCTAAAAGGAGCTGGGTTGTTGTTTACTGACTAAGCAGACATCCTGATTTTACTCTGTATTGATGACTGTTCATCAAATTAAAGGGATCAGTTAAACCCAAAGAAAAATATGAAAGAACATTCTAAGCAGTGTGCAAACCAGGAGAGCATCCGTCGACAGTGTGTAATCCTATTACAAGACGCATAGATGAGCAGACTTCATACTGCAAATCTAATAGAGGCCACTCTGTTCGGAGAGTAAGCATTTTTTCCCCCTCACCTGACCAAGGACCGCTGTGCTTGCTGAGCGACAGCAATTCCCCTCATTGCCCCATCGCTTGTTGAAAATAAAACACACAGTGTACCTTGCTCTTTTTGTCAGTACTTTTATGTGGGCTATACTTGCACCACATACAACGGTTAGTAGCCAGCGATGTAATTCATGAGTCCACAGGCCTTTTCAACCCATAGGAAGCTTTGTCTGCCTTGAGCTCTGTCAACACCTTTTACATTTTCCTCAATTATGTTTTTCCAACAGTCTGATGAAACTGCTGGCAAGTAGCACTGTATTAGCATCGGGGTAATCTCTAGTGTCATTTTATGTTTTTTTACTATCAACATCAAAGTCAACAAAAAGCCATAGAATTACCATATCATACATTTTTCAATAGGTAAACCACACAACTTGCCCAATAATCTTACAGATTGCTGTGGGTAAAATTATTATTTTCTTTTACCAAGCAGAGTTTGGGGATTATCTGATTTGTAAGAATTAGCAACTGTCCTAAATAGTAGCCGAACAGCATTTCAGTTGTTTTGTTTCTCCTAAATGACTTTGTTGTGGTGAGCCAGTACAGTGAGTGCAACATAACAAGTTTGCTGCATCGTTTATAATTGAATTACTAATATAGCAATCAAATAAACAAGGATAGTCTATAACTGGATTGTTGTCCAAATGTGCATTAGGATGGAGTAATGGCACTTTTCATTAGTATTTGCAGTGGATATACTTCTCGACATATTGTTGGCATTTATTACAACATTACTGGAAATCCACATGGGATTCTTAAGAAGGGTCTTGAGATGGATATAAATAGAATAGGAGTAGAACGGACGTTCCTAGTCAAATCAACGTTTCATGTGTACTGTTGCACCCAATATAATTTCCATATCAACTAAAGCTAAAGTAGCAGGCTCACTCAGGTGAGGTATTGCAGTAACAACTAAAACATGCAGTGGGTTAGTAATGTTGAAGCGTGGAGAGCCAGAGTCAATGAGTAAAGTTAAACAACTTAATGCTTCGTCCACTCACACTTGTCACAGTGTAGGAGAGCACTGACACTGAGTGACAACTTTGTACGACTCATTTTCTGCAACAAGTGTACCAATACAGCATGGCGATATTAGCTAGCTACAATTAGCAAGGTAGCACGCTAGCTATCTTTGTAATTCCAGCATGCTTTAATGCTACACTGGTTACAGAAAATGAGCTGAACAGTGGCCTGGTGGCAGGTAGCAGTGCTGGGTGTAACTGTCCCTCCACCGCTCCAGAGAAGGACAAGCTACCTAGCTAACTAGCCAGCCATCCGTCTACACACTCTTACCGGCGAGCTGCAACAACACTCTGCAGCCCACTGACAAGTATTGTCAACAAAACAACAATCGCCATTTTCTTTTATAGTCATCCAATAAAACAGATTATACATTAAATAGATCTTCCATTTAAATTAAAGTTAACATTCAGGTTTTCCTTACAGTAATGAACTGCACCTGCAGTTTTTTTGTGTGTACCTCAAGGCCTAGTACTTGAGGGATATTTGTAAATAAACTAAAGATTATGCGCATATATTTTAACCAAAATCATTTTTCACCTTGGATTTTCCATTTGAATTGTCACCCGAATATGGAGCACATGTTTCTATCCACCGTCAATGTTTACCACTCATACATCCGCTTAAAAGTAATTAATCGCTTCATCTTGAGTCCATTTCCTACTTCTCTCACTAAACTGAGCCATACCCCTTTTCTCTCATATTTCGAAGGGCCAGTTTGAATTATGAACCGTTCTGCACAGTGTGACTTGACCTGGGTTTGTTTACCAATGTGAAGAACAATATGGAGTGAAATCCCCTCCATCAAAAACTAAATCTCCTGTCATTAACTTGAAAAGCCCTTAAACTACAGCTCTTGCTCAGAAGGTTGGCTAGCGGCTCACTGCACAGTAGAATAAAGTGTGATTAGCTGAACAAATTGAAAATGGAGTTGTGTAATTTCATACTTGAAAGACGGAGAAAAAAAGGAGAATAGCAGAAAAATATTACTGGAATGTCCACATATATTCATCATGATCATGTTTACCCGGTGGTTGTTAATGCAATTCAAAGCTTGTAATTACCCTCTCTCCGACAAAAGGAACTGGATTACAGGGATTGGACTGAGAGCATCTGTATGCAACAAGCAGACCTAGTGCACTTAGCAACAGTAGCTCTACAAGCGGGTCCTTAAAGTACCCCACTGCCACATGCACAACCACACAAACAGACACATTTCCACCTGGTTCAGCAGGCCAGATAAGGTCCAGGATGCTATCCTGGTGCCTGTCAGACTGACGAAAAATTAAAGCCATGCAGACAAAGCTGCAGAGAGGTGCTTACTGCATCATGCCGATAACGTCCTCTCGCCCGGTGCTACCGGCTCCCTCCCACCGCTCCTTTGTTGAGACTTTTAAGATACTGCGTGACACATTGCAACGCCGATCCTGTTTGTATGTTTATGTAGTGGTATGTGTGAGACTGGTAGAGGCTCCTGTTACGATTCAGAGTTCAGTGCGTGTTTGTAGACGGTTGATATGGACTTGCTTTGAATGAGGGTCAGTCTACACGTACATGGTCTCTCGAAGAAATGAGGAGAGCTCGGACGCTTGCAGCATATTAAATGGTTTCTACAGTATGTGCTTGTAATATCACCGGACTCAGTCAGGGTGGATCAGCTATAGTAGAGTAGACAGTGTTGTGTCTGCTAATTCTCCCCTGCTGCAGCCAGCACTTTATACATCAGGATTTACCTGACCCTTCAGTTTAGAGCAGCGCACTATCCAGTTGCTCAGAATCCCCTGCCAGATGATTTATGCATTTTCATTTCTGTTGTGTGTACTTGAGATCAAGACAGAAACAGCAACCACGTCTGCTAGTAAAAGAGAGCTATTTTAAAATGATTTAAGCTCAGAAAAACCAAGACAGTTATGACAATCTCTATCAAACCCACAACTTTACAGATAAAAATATGGAAAATGTAACACTAAAGTGGTTATTTTTAAATTCAGATTTTCACATATTATTGGAAATATTTGAGAATAGATATTGCACTACGTGAGGATTTTTTACCATCATATCAGCACTGGAGTCATTTAATGAGCCATTCTATGACATACATGCATATTTTTATGTGTGGTGAACATTATTGCTTTGTGTTTGTCTTCTTAACCTTCTGCTTGCAGTGTGTTTGCATTGCATTTGGTGAGGTGGGTGTGTATATGAACGGATAAAACAGTTAGCTGTCCTTCAGCCGAGGCTTCAACATTGCGAGCTGATTCGCCGTGAGTGAGCCAACGGATCAAACACACGTTAAAGACTTGATGGACTGGTAAATAGCATTCTCTGTTCTCTTGGCAAGCCCACCGATTTTCCCTGTCCTCAAAAGAGAGGTGAAAAAGGTTGGCGGTAAAGCTTGGGAGAAAAACAGGCCATGTAAAAAGAAATGTGACTCATCTTTTTATTCACTGGAATACACTTTTGTATGTAATATATAACGTGAGAACACAATATGAAACAGCCTTCATCATGCAATTTTTCTCACCTCACTCCTATGATAACCCATGTCCAATCAGAAATGGCAATATTCCTTTGATTAAAGACATTAATATTACATGTGGCACTGAGGACTCATTCACTGCTTGCATGCTTCAAACACATTTATTTGGGCTGTGATATAACGCTGCCCATAAAATAGAGTGGTAATGACTCAAAGGTCAGCGGCAAAAGTCCTGGTAGAGGTGCCATTTGTTTCTTAATACCCAGAGAAACCCTAACATTATTGATCTCCTGCACCGCATGACTTTGAAAAGTAATTACTAGGTTATGTATGATGAGATTTTCCTCCCCAAGGGATGACTTTATTACTACAATATAACATCCTCCCTCCACCTCAAAAGAAATACAAGGTAGTTGATACAGCATGCCTGTTGTTTGCATGGAGACAGGATGGGCAGTTTCCATGACAGGCCCAATTTATTTATCGCAGCTATAGAAGTAAGCGAGTGAAGGGGTTGGTAAATGAGGTATAAAGGAAACGTTCTCCTCACAAGCCCACGGACACCATATTCTCTCTCACAATACAGAGCACATCTGCATTTCATGCTGTGTTTTTGTCTCTCGCAGGGGGCCCAACCTGTTTATTCCTAAGAACAGTAAAGCTGCCCTCTCGCCGCTTATGGAGAGAAAGAACAAGATGAGGGAAATAAAGGATGTAGGTGAGGAGAGGAAAGGAGGGAAAAGTGAGAGAGTGAAAAGGGAAAATGGGATGGAGCAAGGGGGGAGAGAGCGGGAGAGTTATGATTACTATGCTCCATGCTGTTTCACATGGCTCCTCTTCCCAATAGCCCGAAGCGACCGGGGCTCAGATTTGGGCTGCCAACCAAAAGGTGGATATCAGCATTCCTTTGAGCCTTCCTTCCTCCTTCCCCCCTAACCAGACTTCACACACGCTGCTTCTATCAACTTAGTCCGTGTGTGCTGGTCTTTGAAGTGAGGGCTACGTGATGCTTTTTGCATGCAGTTTGAAATTCCCTTTTTCAGGGTATGGCAGTGGTATTAATTGTTAGTTACATTACATTACATTACAGTCATTTAGCAGACACATATCCAAAGCGACTTACAATAAGTATATTCAACATACAGTCAGGGCCATAAGTATTTGGACTGAGACACAATTTTTTAAATTTTGCCTCTTTACACAACCCCAATAGATTTGAAACTAATCAGTCAATATGTGTTGAAGTGTAGACTTTCAGCTTTAATTCAATGGATACAACTAAAAAAAATCACAATAACCGTTTAGGAATTACAGCCATTTCTACACAGTCATCCCCATTTTCAGAGGCTCAAAAGTAATTGGACAAACTAAAATAATTGTGAATATCATTATTTTTAATACTTGGAGGAAAATCCTTTGCAGTCAATGATTGCCTGAAGTCTGGCACCATAAACATCACCAAACGGTGAGTTTCCTCCTTTGAGATGCTTTGCCAGACCTTTCACTGCAGCCTCCTTTAGCTGCTGCCTGTTTGTGGGTCTTTCTGCCATTAGTTTTATCTGAAGTAAGTGAAAAGCCTGCTCACTTGGGTTGAGATCAGGTGACTGACTTGGCCATTTAAGAATAGTCCCTTCCTTTGCCATGAGAAGCTCTTGGGTTGTTTTCACAGTATGTTTTAGGTCATAATCCATCTGCACTGTGAGGCGCTGTCCAATCAGTTTTGTAGTATCAGGCTGAATCTGAGTAGATAGTTTAGCCCTAAACACCTCAGAACTCATCCTGCTGCTTCTATCAGCTGTGACATCACCAATGAACACCAGTGACCCAGTTCCATTGGCCATACATGCCCATGTCATACTGCCTCCACCATGTTAAACAGATGATGTGGTATGTTTCAGATCATGAGCCGTTCCTTTCCTTCTCCACACTTTTCTCTTCCATCATTCTGGTACAAGTTAATCTTGGTTTCATCTGCCCAAAGAATCTTTTTCCGAAACTGGTCAGGCTTTCTCAGATGTTTTCTGTTAAAGTCTAATTGGGCCTTCCTGTTCTTTAGTGTCACCAGTGGTTTGCACCTTGTCGTAAACCCTCTGTATTTAGATTCACGAAGACGTCTCTTGATTGTAGACTTTAACAATGGCACGCCTACCTCCTCCAGAGTATTTTTGACTTCGGTAGATGTTAAGAAGGGGTTTTTCTTCACCAAGGTACACCAATTTTTTTAACCTAATAATGGCCTCCTTCACTTGCATTGACATCTTTTTGGTCCGCATCCTGAGAGTTCCAAGGACCAGCTACCACCTGCAATTATAACATTTTGAATCCTATTGTCGGGGCAGAAAAAAGCCGTGACCGGGTCGATCGGCCGCAGGGACCTCTGAGTGACGGGGCAACTAATCGCCCCGAGGCAGCAGAGCGAAGTGGTCAGGCGGGGGTGTAGGGCTTGACCATGGCCTGGAGATAGGAAGGAACTGTTCCTTTCACTGCCTTGTAGGCTAGCACCAGATTCTTAAACTGGATGCAAGCTCTTACACGGAGCCAGTGTTGAGAAAGGAGAAGGGAAGTTGTGTGGGAGAACTTGGGGCGATTGAACACCAGACGAGCTGCAGCTTTCTGGACAAGCTCCACAGGTCTGATGGCCGACGCCGGGGCTCCGGCAAGTAGTGAGTTACAAGAGCCTGGATGAGCACCTGCGCCGTCTCGTCAGTGAGGAAGGGGCGAATCCTCCTGATGTTGTAGAGCAGGAATCTGCAGGAGTGTGTAACCGATGCAATGTTTGCTGAGAACGACAGTTGGTCATCCAGGGTCACACCCAGGTTCCTCGCAGTCCGAGTTGGCGTCACCACAGTATCATCAATGGTGATGGACAGGTCTCGGTGCGGGCAGCTCTTCCCCGGGAGGAACAGTAGCTTGGTTTTGTCCAGGTTGAGCTTCAGGTGGTGTGTTGCCATCCACTTCGAGATGTCAGCCAAGCACGCAGCGATGCGTGCCTCCACTTGAATGTCACTGGAGGAAATGATAAGACCAGCTGGGTGTCATCGGTATAACAATGGTAAGAGAAGTCATGCAAGCGAATAACAGAACCCAGAGATGTTGTGTAGAGCGAGAAGAGAAGGGGGCCCAGAACTGAACCTTGTGGAACCCCCGTAGTCAGCATGCGTGGTTCCGACACGGCCCTCCTCTATGTCACCTGGTAGGATCAACCTGTCAGGTAGGATGCAAACAGGGAGAGTGCAGAGCCTGAGACGCCCATCCCCTCGAGGTTGGAGAGGAGGATCTGGTGGTTCACCGTGTCAAACGCCGCAGACAGGTCCAGGAGAATCAGGACAGAGGAGAGAGAGTTAGCTCTCGCGGCGTGAAGCGACTCTGTCACCGCAAGGAGGGCTGTCTCTGTTGAGTGACCCACCTTGAACCCGGACTGGTGGGGGTCCAAGAGGCTGTTCTGGTGGAGATAGGAAGACAGTTGGTTAAAGACAGCACGTTCAAGTGTTTTGGATAGAAAGGTTAGAAGATAAACCGGTCTGAAGTTCTTGACATTAGAGGGGTCAAGTGATGGTTTCTTCAGAAGGGGGGTGTCTCTGGCAGTCTTGAAAGCCGTGGGAAAGCATCCTGAAACAAGAGATGTGTTGATGAGGTGGGTGAGGAAAAGAAGGAGTTCAGTCGCAATAGACTGAAGAAGAGGGGAGAAGATCGGGTCAAGGGAGCACGTGGTGGGGCGGTTAGATGTAACAAGGTTAAGGACCTTGTTAGGGGAGAGGGGAGCAAGATAGGGTAAGATGGGGCATGGAGAGGGGAGGGAGAGCTGAGGGGAAAGAGCTGGAGAGGGTAGAGAGGGAGAGGGTTGATAGGGAGAGGGGGGCTGAGAGAAGGAGGATCTAATATCATTTACCTTGTCAAAGAAGTTTGCGAAATCATCAGGGAGAAGGGAGGAAGTAGGAGGAGGGGGTGGGGGTTGGAGGAGTGAAGAGAAAGTTTCGAAGAGTTTTTTAGGATTGGAAGCAGAGGTTAGGATTTTAGAGCAGAAGAAAGCAGCTTTAGCAGTAGATAGAGAGGAGGAAAAAGTGGAAAGAAGAGATTGGAAGTTAAGAAGGTCCTCCTGGAGTTTGCCTTTTCTCCATTTACGCTCAGCCTCTCTTAGGCTCCGTCTATCAGTACGCACTGAGTCAGACAGCCATGGGGCAGGTGGAGTTGGCCGTGAAAGCCTGGACGTGAAGGGACAGAGGTTGTCCAAAGAAGAGGAAAGGGTGGAGAGGAGAAGATCAGTAGCAGTATCAGGGAATAGGAGAGAGAAGGATTCAGGGTCAGGGAGAGCAGAGGTAACAGAAGAGGAAAGATCAGCGGGGGAGAGGGATCGAAGATGACTACGGGTTGAAACCATGTGGGTAAGTGGAGGAAGTAAGGGGGGAGAGGAGAGGGAGAGGGAATAGGACATGAAATAGTGGTCAGAGAGCTGGAGAGGAGTGACAGAGAGGTTAGCAGTAGAACAGTGTCTAGTGAGGTCAAAGGAGGAGAGGAAGGAAAGAAGAGGTTCTAACTTATCAGTCTGGATGTTGAAGTCGCCAAGCAGGATGAGTGCGGAGCCATCGTCATGGAAGTGCGAGACTAATGTGCTCCTCCAGGAACTCACCAAGGGGGCCTGGTGGACGATATACAACAGCAATGTTGACATAATAAGTGACAGTAACAGCATGAAATTCGAAAGAGGACAGGGAGAACTGTGGAACAGAGACAGGAGAGTATTTCCATTTTGGGGAGATTAGCTGGCCAGTACCACCACCTCGCCTCGCAGCTCTGGGAGTGTGAGAGAAAGAGTACACGTCTGACAGAGCTGCAGGTGTGGTAGTGTTTTCTGGTGTGATCCAGGTCTCAGTTAGAGCAAGAAAGTTGAGGGAGATCAAGGAAGTGTAGCCTGAGATGAACTCAGCTTTCGGCACTGCCGACTGGCAATTCCAAAGCCCCCCTGCCACCACTTGCTCGCCATGAGCTGAGAGAGTAGGATAGATGAGGTTAGTGGGGTCACGGCACCTGGGAGTGACCCAATGTCTATGTGACAACCGGACAGAGGAACGGACAGAAATAGGATGCAAACACATGGTAGTCAATATAAACAGTTTACTGACCCACAAGTACACGCTCAAGAAGTCTTTGCTTGACGAAGTCTGGCTTGAAAAAGTCGCCCTGTTGCCTTCGTTTGCCCGACACCTGGAAGCTGACGCTTCAAACCACCAGCACTGGTTAAGGACAGCTATCTACTGATTGCTCATTGTCTGTCAGGAGTGCAAGCCTGCCACTTAACAGGGCAATTGACCAGGTGAAACTAAATCACACCTACCTTACACAGACAGGAACTGCAACAGTATTAACACTGAAGCAGCCTAGGTACAGCTAATAACAACTTGTAACAGCAAGTTAATACAAGGTCCTACAAAGCCAATTGAGTTGATTAGCATATGGCCATCACAGACCACCTCAGATTGGGCATACACAGTATGAAAATGAATATGAAAGTTATAAAGAGATTTTATTTAGAGTTCAGCTCAGTTAAAATGTAATAGTTTTAAACATTATCATTATTTACTGAAATGCTAAATGGGAAAGAGGCAGCCTAAACCCTCACACCACTGGCAGACAGACATTTCAGATACACCCTTCATTTCTAGGTTACAACGTGAAAGCTGTTTAACCCTCTTTGTGCTGCTCTGCGGGCATTTGTTTTACATTTATCTTAACTGCAGAGGATTGACTGAGGCTTTGACCTCCATTTATGCAAGTAGTGCCTAATTAATCTTCCTGCACCTTAAATCCACATACCAATCAATATGGCGTGCAGTGGAAAATACCTCATAAACCAACCCAGTCTGCATTTACATACCACTCATTTGTAACAGCAAATTAGTTGTCAGAAAACATAATAATAAAACGTTTTAAATGAATAATGCTATCTGTTGCCAGATACCGTTGTTGTACAAATGTGAAACTATATTTCCCATATATATATATATATCCCAACATATTTGTCAAAGCAAATTAGTATTATAGAAAATTAATTTGTAGTGGACACAGTGATGCAGCAATTGCAATTTTCTTGGCTGATTCCGATTTCAGGGTCCAAACCTTTTTTAACCAGCGTCACCAGAAATTATTTCAAAGTCAGTGTAAACCATCAAAATTTAGAAATGTTACCTTTTCTCGTAGTTATTGTCATCGATAGTGGTTATTTGCATATAAACACACAATTCAATGAATAGGGCATGAATGATTGTATGCTTTTTAAAATATTTGCTTTTATTCTCTCCATAAATTCATTTTTTTACATGATAGCATTATAATTTACTTTCGCTCAATACTCATTGTTACTGAGAAGCTTTAACGCATCAGGTCAATGCAACCTCCGTTAACATTACTGTCACTGTGACTGTTACTGTGAGCAGCATGATGGAAATGAAATACAATATAATGTCTGATTATTTCAGTTGTTCTAAACGTTTTAAGTTTGTTAATCACGTCTTATTTAGGACTTGTAGTTGTGACAAATAGAGAACTTTATGTCTTCTTTACTCAAGCTGAGGAACCTCCACACCGACCACATGATATCATGTATCCACATGATATCTGCTTGTCATTTCTGTCTGTGCCACTGTAAACGGAAATATGAGAATGATTCCATCCCGTTTAGATCGTCAACCGACCGAATGGTGCATCTCTAGTAGACAGTGTTTCATAAACACCAAAACAGGCAGTCTTCTTAACAATAATATTGTTTTAATAATTCTTAGAATGACTGCAGTAAACATTTACGGATATCACATTGTTGTACATTGATCCTTCCATTTTCTGACAGCGAGCTTCATAAACAGACTACTTATCCTGTTCCAAAAGAAATAAAAGGTCAGCTGAGATGTTGCTGTGCCAGTATGAACTATTATTTAATATTTCCCTGTTGTAGTGTGAATGACATTGACAGTTATATTACTACCCAACACTGAGCTGCATAAGCAGACAACTGATCTTGATGTAGAAAAGGGGAATAATCTAAGCCCTTTAAAGTACAGAAAAGTCTGCTTAGGTGTTTCAGTGGAAGCAAGTAGCATTAAATAGTGTATGTTGTCGGCTTGAAGATAAAATAATACGGTCATATAGCCATGCAGTTAACTTCCTTGCCCTTACTGGCACGTGGAGAATGAGCTCTACCTTTGTGAGGAATTACCCATATTCATCATCCACACATACAGTTTAAATAAACACTCATAATGCTAAGGTCTGTGTTGTTCTGCCTCATAAAATCTCAGCGCTGGTTTGCTTTTCCTACGCACTGCTCCCTCGTTCTACTCATATTAGGGGCTCACATCCCAAGAGAATTCCAATTTTCCACTGAAAAACTTTGTTCTTCACCGTTAATTACAGTAAGCCAATGTTTTCTCTCGCCCTATAATTACAATTCAGAAAACAATTATATATCATTCAGACAGCATGATTACCTCCTGTCACTCCAGCCTTCCATGCCATAATTTAATATTTTGCTCAATGATCACTCACAGGATTCATAAAGGCAAAAGAGGCTCTCACTTACAGTGCATTTCCTAGTCATCAGCCACTCTGCTTGTTCGTCTGATAAATGCTGGGTAGAGGGAGGCACTCCGGTTTGACAATGTGCCATTAAGCCATCCACAGACCCACTCTTGCAGATGCTAGGTGATTAATTTATTCTCCTTCTCCCCATTTAGCCCTTCAATAATGAACCTGAATTAACAAGCTCTTGCTTTGGTGACGAGAGCCGCAAACATGACACTGTGTGAGAACACAAACATAGTCTAGGAAAAGTTGAAGTGCCCCACTTAAAGTAGAGGTGGTGATGAACACAACATTCAACATTTCTTTTTAGCTTTGATAGTGTAACAACATAAACATATAACATAAGTATAACACTTGGTAAAAGAAACTCTCAAAAGATAGAAGCCTGATGGATGAAGTCGATCACACGGTCTCCATATTGAGACGAAAGTCACGTGTTCTGCGGTTTATTAAATAAATAATTGAAGAAAAGAGCATTCATGTTAATTGTTACTTAATCTGTATCAGTGCAAGAAATTGAAACCACCATGGGCCTAATTAAAACAGAAAAACAGCTTCAGCTGGACTGTTATGCAATGAAGACATAAGTGGAATCACTAGAAATGGTAACTCAAACACAGCAACCAGCCTTGTCAGAGTGTACAGGTATTGGTATTTGGAGGTTAATATCATGCATAACGCAGGAGGAAATTTACATTTCATACACAAAATAGCCTTCTACTGTGAGAAGTCAGGGAACAAGGTTTTACGTGCTGTGACATTTATGGTTTCTACCTCCATCATTTTTCAATTTTGGCAGCACCTTGATGCTGCCGTCAGGATGTTTGGGAATGCAGCATGTGTTGAATGTCATGTCATGCATAAAATTGGATTACATTTGGCCAACAGGAGTAGGTTAGATATTAAAGTTCCACTGCTCAAAGGAGTACCCAATAAGATAAACAAGCATGATTGCTGTTGCTCTGCAGCATTGTTTTATCACAGCTCAGTTGATGTTTGGTGCTGTAACCTGAGGTTTATGAAGCATGCTACTCCAAGCACAAGCTTTCAATGTGATAAACAAAAAAAGTTTTCATAAGTAAAGATACAACACTCAGTTGGAATGAACAGAATAAGTTATCATTAGTTAAATAATGAAGCTAATTTCATTAAATTAATGCTCAAATATAGATCTGCAACTAAAATTGTTTTTATTATCAATTCATTTGCAGATTTTTTCTCAATTAATCGATTAACTGAAAAATATCAGAAAATAGTGAACAATGCCCATCACAATTTCCCAGAATGCTGGCTTGTATATTCAAATAGTTTTCTCTTCATCTGACATACTGTCCAAAACGAAAATATATTCATGTCACAGTCACAGGAAACAGAAAAGCTTCAGTGCTTTTAGTTTTAGAAGCTGGAACCCCCAGATTTTTCTTCATCAGATTTTGCATGAAAAATGACTTAAATGATAATAGATTATCAAAAATAGATTTTTTTGTCAATAAACTAATTGATTAATTGACTAATTGTGTCAACTCGACTGATATCCATAACTTAATGTCTGCTGTCGCCCTATGCAGCCAACAATGACATTTTGTTACAATTTGATGGTCGAGCATCAAGGGTCGCTACATTTTGGCAGTTTTCATGTTATTGATCCAAATGAATGGACCCTTTCACACACCGTGCAAAATAGATTAGCTAAAGGCCTTTTTTTTTTACATTACATTGACTTTATTGAGCCCAGTATCCTAGAATGAAGTCCATATTGGACAAATTGGCACCTCAGGACTTTACGTCCAATGCCAGTGCTAATGCAGGAAGTAGCCCTAGCCCAGTGGAAAGTAAGGGGGTGGGTTGTGGATTGTGTTTTGAAGCCTTCTGCAGAGGTGTCCCTTTCAGTGCAGCAGCATTGGTTTGTACAGACTCTATTGGCATTGCCAGCCAGAAAGACAGCAAGCCGCTGCTCAGATCAATGAGACTGAATATCAGCACAGAGACAGAAATTTCATCCACTGCAAATGTGCAAATGTCTAGCGCACAGTTCCAATCTGTTAGCTGACGTAACCCTCAGGTGTCAGCTTTAAGCAAAGTATTCCAGTGAATGTAATCCAGTCAAACCTGTCAGGACCTCCATTTGGGTGCACTACTTGTCCTATTTCATGTTCTAGGTCTCCTCAGTCACCTGTAACTCGCATGTCAGTGTCGAGGATTGCTGGGCTTTGGGGGATAGTGAAAGAAGAAGCTAATTTTCCCACTCTGGCCAATCTCCCTGAAGCATTGGCTGAAGCCCTTTGCTGTACACCCTTTGGAGGAGCCTTCCAGATTGCGCAGTGCAAGCCCTTACTGAAAGCCTATTATTAATGGAAAGGTCAAAGCAGGGTGGGTGGTTAGATAGCAGCAAGGAGATATTGTCAGTTCTCTCCCCTTCACTGTCCGAGACAGAGGGAAGTAAAGAATAAAGGAGCAAGCTCATCGGGGTATTAAAGCACAGCATACCTTTAACAGTGTGTAACATTGCTGTGTTTTAACTGAACTTCCATACATGATGGATTGTCTAAAAACCTCTTCAGCTGCCTTTCATTGTGGTGGATGTGCAGGTATCTACTCCAAACTGCCGAATTGATAGTACCCACATGACAAATGCTGCACATTTCTTTCAGCAACAACAAAGACATTTTATGTTTCCAGGAGTGCTCTCAGATGCTGTCTGTCAATATGAAGCTGCCTCTGAGGTTAATACATACTGAATATTACAATGTTCTCACTTGCACATGTAAGAATGAATGAACAGATCTGTCTCTACACCTTTACTATTGCGCATCATTTGCTCCAATAATTAAACTATATGTCAGCAGTCATTCAGAATAACGATCAGATAAGGAAGTCCCACCAACCCCCCCACCCCCCTGAAAAAAACAAGTGTAACGATTGCTGTGTAGTTAATTTACTCTACTCAGATTCAAGTATGTACTCGGATGATTTAATGATTGCTTTGCCAAAAAGGCATTTTGACATTTACAGGAAATGAGAGCATGAGATAATTGTTGTTTTGGAAAACACTGCAGCCATGGAAACTAGGAGGTACAATTGCTCAAAACAATATGCTGTCTCTTATACGGTGGTGAATATTATTGCATCTGTACTTTTAATAGGTTGGGAGGAAAACTGTAGACACTTTTCAACTTTTCAACTCATTCTCTGCTCAGGTAGACATTGTTATTACTATTGAATTTAGCACTTTAAATGTGAAACCAATATAAAGTAGTCCCTAAGATCAATGAATAATTGTGATCTCAATATTGATCAAAACAATCGTGATCATAATTGTGACCATATACGTGCAGCCCTACGGAGAGAAAAGACCTTTGAAAACACTCCCTACATCATCACTGGATATGACCTGAACACTTTTACAAATGTCATCTAAACTTTTCTAAGTTATATTTTCCCTTTGTAAACATTCAGCTGCCAGCATACATTTATCTTTGTTTCTCGAGCATCTTTCCTGACTGCCTCACTCCTTTCAGGCATTCCAGGCATCCTCCTCATTTTATACACCGCCATCTATTTTAACCGTCTTGACAAGGTTAATGGTCTCATAAATGTCAGTGTCTGAGAAATCCCGTGGGCAAGATTTCTTCACTGGAGGAGTTTTCAGTTTTGTTTGCCACTGACTGGTACAGGAGGGTCCCCTGCTTTGATCTCAGTAGTTCAGTTAACTGGGTGCTGAAGGCATGACAACGGGGATGGCAGCATTCTGCTCAATGCAGAGCTGTTTTCGTCAAAGTATTTGAGTCACGTCATCATGGGTACAACTGTTTTCTGCAAATATTGTGGTGATTGAGCAGCAGCTTCACACATGCCATTTTTGACAGAAATCTATTAAGCAGGTGGAAATGCATAAAGTACAAGGAGTATGAGGTGTTCTGTCAATATGTTTGTGCTGTTCACCCTCTAAGCTCTGGGGAAGAAGTGGATTATACAACTAGGTTGCATTGCAGGAAATCGCTCTCAACTGTCTTTCTGTCATTGGTAAATAGATAAATGGATATGAATAGGTTCCCTCTTTGGTGGTGCATTAATCATGTTAGAGATGCAGATTACATCTCTGCGTCTCTGCATAAATTATTCATGGTATTCTAATATATGGTGCGCAATTTGAAATAAACCATTGTTCTAAAAAATGATGTAGCTGGGTCAAAAATGTTCACATAGAGGGAAATAAAATGCAAAAATTGTCCCCATGGTTTCATATTTGTATGTGTATGAATATATGCAGTGTGGTGGTAGTCTTACACTATATTAAAATTTGAACGGCGAAGCCATAATGCCATACTTTTATATCCTGGCAGTGGCACCTTTGCTCACTGCAGTGTTGTGGTCGGTTGAAGATGATTAGGAAGAGCCTGCAGCTTTCAGATTTTCCCTTTAATCAGGCGTTCGAGTCAGTAGTGTAGTGTGCCTGTATGTATATATTTTTTGTATTATTTAAATTTTTTTTTTATTTTTTACAAATCTGGCCTGTGGCAGGTTATCACTGGGCAGATAAGTACCATCAGGTTGCTTATGACGATTTAGCACAACTGCCTTTTTGGCACACTAAGCTTCCAGACTCCCTCTGGCCCTCTCATGCTGTGAATTGCTTCTCCATCGAGACACTTTGAGGAGAATGACAAGAGTATAGGGAATACAGATGCAGCACTCTAAGAAGTATCACCTTTGATTCAACCTTGTAGCTGCTGTGAGAAAAAAAAAAAACTCTTCATCTGTTGACAAAATGGGACAAATCGGCAGGATTTTTTGGATTAGTTATGTGACCTGGAACTGTTAATGTTGTAAAATTGTTCTTTTTTTACCGTCGTGTTGCCAAACTGTTTTGGCCAGTACAGCTCAATGTGTGTTTTTCCATAATACCCAAATAGTTATGACAAGGAGAAATGAGTTGTTTGTGAATGTGTCTATAAAATACCCACACCCAGTATTTTGTGAAACTCTGATAGGTGGACCTCGGACCCATAGAGGGGGACATGATCCCCCTCAGAAGAAAATGTTGTACAATTTTAAGTAAAATGCATTCATTTGCTGCACCTTGAGAGCAAAATTGAGATCTATGAAGAACTTTGTGCTCTATGAACAATGTGGTTCTCTTATTACATTTAGGCTACTCAAGTACTGTACAGTACAATTTTGAGGTACTTGTATTTCCATTTTATGTAACATTATAATTCTAGCCCACTACATCTCTAATATTGTACTTTTAACTTCACTACATATATTTGACAATAACAGTTACTAGTTAGGCTACTTTGTAGATTCTTAATACAAAATATAAATCAACTAACTAATATGTATTATTAAGTATATAGCCGGGTCATTACATGTATAGAGTAGTTTAAACTAGCTCCACCTTTACCAGCCGCACCATGTGCGAGATAAACACATTTATGCATCATTGATTATAATCCATTGATATAGGCCTAGTGTAAATATATTTTTGGATATGAGCCACTCTGCATCACGAGTATACTTTGACTTTTGGTACTTTAAGTATACCTTGATGCCAATACTTTTGTACTTTAACTTAAGACATTCTTTTGAATGCAGGACTAAATATTGCTGCAGAATATTTTCACACTGTGCTCTGGTAAATAATACAAAATAATAAACACACAGTAATGACACGGCAAAACAGTCACACTCACAGAGTGTGTAAACCAGATGGGCTCTGTGTTTTAACACGAGTCTGGTGGGTTGTCGACCTTGCCACATACCGTATAGTTGAACTAAGTTCACACCAGCGTTGAGCAGTGTAAAACTACTTTTGGTTCGTTATAAAAAAGAGACAAAATAGACTTTGGCAGGACGCCACAGTCTAGATAATTAATGAGAAACACTAATCATGTAACATGGCTTGGCTTTGATGCTTAATACTCGATGCAGACGCTGTGTGTAGCGCTGTATTCATTGTCAATGTAATGTTGATGGCTAATCCATGTGATGTTTATACATGTTGTAATGTAATAGCGTTTTATTTGTCCACGCACGCTCTTGGGTCATTTTCGTTGTGTGTTTGGAAAGACTGTGAGACTGTAGGACCCGGGAGAGAAATACTGAAGTTCAATAAGCTCACTGAATAATTTAAATACTACTTTGCTATGTTTGCTATGTTTACTATGTTTGCTATGTTTACTATGTTTGCTATGTTTACTATGTTTACTATATTCAGATTCTGAATCTAGTGTCTTGTTGTTGTAAGTAACTGTATTGATTTGATTATTAAAGCTGTTGACGGATATCAGACTACGACTTAGGGCTGTACCAGATGGTTTAGGGGTGACTGTGGCTCAGTGATGGAGCAGGGTCGTTCTTCAATCAGAGGATCGGTGGTTCGATCCCCGGCTCAGCTAGTCCGTGTCGATGTGTCCTTGGGCAAGACACTTCACCCCAAAATGCTCCCGCTCCTGATGGCCGCACCTTGTCATGGTAGCCCCTGTCATCAGAGTATGAATGGGTGAATGATGACTTGTAGTGTTTTGAGTTGTCAGAAGACTAGAAAAGCGCTTTAAAATTACAGTCAATTTAACATTTACATAACATTTACATTCTAATTCTAAATCAACATTTGAATGCTGCTCAGCTTTTTTTGTCTTTTCATTATGTTTGCACCTGGTGTTTCTGCACAGTTGCAGATATAGATTAAGCTACACTTATATGATTAGTATTTTACTATTTGTATAATTAGATACAGTGCTGGCTGCGTAGGATCAGGTTTCAGGCTTGTGTGATCCAAACATTTCCAATAACTCCTTAGCGTTGTGAAGTAAAGTCAACATTTATTGAAAAAAGATAGATCATTTCCAAAATTCACAACATGTTTTTATCTTATGAAATATTCTGCTTCAATTTCAATCCATATTTGTTGGTGTTTAGCCTTTTAAAAACAACATTTTCACTGCGGTCAGTTTACTTCGTTTTACCTTTTTTTTTTTTTTTTTACAAAGGACACACCTGTATTAGCAGGGCAGCACCATAATTCACATTTATAGAACCATTATTTTTTTAGGGTGGTGATGAAACCATAAAATATGATGAGGCCAACAAATAGCAGAACACATGAGCGCGTGTTACGTACTGTAAATGCTATTTAGCTATTCATGGAATTCATTGTGTGGCCCATCCACTTTTATTCAGACCCAGCTGCAATTTTATTTCTGACTATGCCACTGGAATAAGCATCAGCTGTCACTGACTGTCACTGACTGCAAGGATCCAGAGCTTGCATCCTTCTAGACAAGGTGGAGGAGAAAATAAAGCTGAATTAGGCGTATGCATTTCCTGTCGAGCCATTTCTTAAATAGTATTAAACTCTTTATTACTATTGTCTACTAACTGTTTTTGTAAAGAGGTCTCTCTAAAGGCTTAAAATGATTCTCCACATCTTATTAGGTTTTTTAAAAGCTTTCACTTGACGTGACTTCAGATGTTAGACACATACCCGGAAGCACAAACCAAACCTGCTCTATCACTGAATTCACCATGTGCATGCATTTCTATTTCTATCAAACCTTCATGTAAGAGATAACTGTTCTGTGCATAGTATAGCTGTTGTATTCATGTACAACAAAAAACAAAAAACAGAAACAATGAAAACATTACAATAAGAGTGATAAACCTCCAAAGACTAATGGAATAAACACAATTACAGAAGACAGATCCCATTTAAAGACTCACATGATGAGCGTCTTCCAATTATTTTTCTCTGCAGGTAGCATTCTGGATATTGTGTCACAGAGGTGAACCATTGGAAATCAATGTTCTTGACAAACCATTCCAAGACGAGTACATCTCTGCTTAAACAAACCTTGATTACACTTTTGAATGATTGCAACTATGGTATGGATTCAAATTGTAAACTGTAAACATGCTTTTATGTATGGACCTTTTCAAATGAGGTTTTGTTTGGTTGGCTAAAGTGCTTCAGGGTTTTAAAAATGTTCCTTTTTTGAGAGGATGTTCTGGAGTATCTCTGGTGAAAGCATCATAACTGGATTTGGTCCTTAATGGCTACCCTTACAAAAAAATATGTTCTGTCAGTGCAGTTTTTAAAGCCTCTTTTAGTGGGTTACATATTGTAATCAGTGTTCATTTAATTTAACGCTATTTCAGCTCAACTATATTTATCTGCAAAACGTTTGTCTCCCCCCCCCCTCTGGCAGTGAGAGGAATTACAACAAATATTGTCAATGCATGCTTATGATGTATGCTTGCAGGTGAGCTGGCTACATCTACCCTGCCCCCAGGAGCCCCCTCTTCAAGTCTTCCCCTTTCACGTTCTGAGCGGCACAAATACCAAACCATCCAAGAGCAGTAATGCAACACCAGTGGTGATCCGTGTTTGTCCTCGCTAGTGCTGGGCGGTGGTATACCGGTTTTAATTTCCCTTTTGATATGAATTTTTCACACACCGTCATACCGGTGCATAGCCGAAACAACTGCTGTCACTCTTCAACAGGCAGCTAAATATATTTTTCGCCGCTAAGAAGGCTACAGTCGGAGCTAGTTGTCTTAACTGTATTGTCTAATCATGGTTATAACTTTATAACACAACAATTAATGACCCACAACTAACGCTCTTTAACAGGACAAAACACCACGACACAACAGTTTGTGACAAATAAACAATTTGTAACACTAATAATTGTACATTTATAAAAGTTCACCGCCGAACGGCATGCTGGGTACAGCTCGCTAGCTAGCCCGCTAGCACAACAGTCTGTTAACAGCGAGAGGCTCCGTCGCTACAGTAACGCTACATTAAAGAACAGAAAGGAGCGATGCAGGATGAACAAAGAGAGACCGGAGATGCACCGATAGAGTCTGTGCCCAAGAGAGGAGCTGTGTCTTCTGTTTGGAAGTGTTTGGGACATACAAACCTTTCTTGGATGCTTCTTAGGATTTTAAACCATAGCTCCCACTAAACTTCTTGTTGCTGCTCCGTCGCTATGGTCTCTACCCCCTTCCTGCCCCCTTTAGCTCTGGCTGGTTGACATACAATGCATTACTTCCTGTACGCCAGCACAGCAAAGTTGCCACAGACACCAGACACCACAACTCAGGTAGATCAGAGAGCTTTACCTGGCAGCGATGGGCTTAATCAGCTGTGTGAACTTGTTTAGTAAAGGCTTGAATGCAACAGATGCTCATTTATATGTAATCCAGCACTTTCAGATTTAAACAATGAAAGGTTCAGAAACAAAATCATGAAACCAGAAGAATCTGGCTTCTATAAAATATGTTATATATGTAGGGAAATATTGCTCAGCTCTGCTCTGGTTGGATTGTCTCAACGGGCATTTTGTGATGCACTAGACTTGCTGCGAGCTATACAGGTGTCATTATGAATGTATGTAAATGTCTCAAACTGTAATAATAGTGGTAACTCTATTAGCCTTATTTTATGCAGATATATTTGATAGTGAGAGGTAAAGACCGAAGGGCAACAGTAAAATGACAGTACAACACAAAGAAGCTTGTGGCTATTCCATTCTGATTTGTTACTAAGTTCAGTTACCTCATTTACAAATGCTTCCAACACCCACTGTTGAAATCTGTGGTAACAGATGACCGCTGGGATGTAAGACCCAACATAGTCAATTGTAATTTGGTGGCGCTACAGGAAAAACATTAAGCTTCTTTTGTTAGTCTTAGCAGGCTTTATCTATCTGTTTCCAATTACAGCCCTTGAGCCCTGGGCTGACATGCCCATAAGATAATCCCTTGCCTAGTTCAGTGGCTTCATTAAATGTATTCATGCTGCTGCTATCTTACTAATCAAGTAAATGTCTGCACGTGTTGGCCTAAAATCATCAAAATCTAATAATTCTGATGAAACCCATTTGTTATTTTTGTAGGTGTTCTACAGTGTTTTGGTATTTTAAACAGGGGGTTGCATGATTCATCAGTCAGTCTGGTGTGGAAACGCAGTTTTGTTTTCTGATAGTCCTTTTCTAACAAGACTTTGAGTCTCCGGCCATGCCAGAGACACTGAGAGATGGTACTGAGGTCCTTTAAGCTAAATGCTAACATCAACATGCTAACAAAGACAATTCTAACATGCTGATGTTTATCAGGTAAGGTTTACCATATTTACCACCTTAGTTTAGTGTGTTGGCATGCTAGTGTTTAGAAAGCAGCGCTGAACCCACAGTAGTGGGGAGTCAGAGCGGTTCATCCCTTAATCACAAGGTTGGGGGATTGACTCTTACTGTCTGTATGTCGAAGTGTCCTTGAGCGCTTCACAGCAGCTCTCTGCTTCTATATACTTGTATTGTATTTATCTATGTATGTGGCAATTAAATAAAAAAAGTAGAGCTGAGGATGATGGGAATGCCATTAGTATTGCAGGTATTTGGCCATAAACCAAAGCATTAAGGGAAAGGTACGAATGTGTATCGAAGGTAAAACTTTGACCTAATGGTAGCGCTAGATGAAAAGTCAGGGAATCACCAAAGTCAGGAAACTTCACCCTATGGAGACCTCGAATGCCTGTACATAATAGTTTGAGATATTTCAGTCTGGTCCAAAGTGACGGGCTGACACACATCCCAAGTCTCTTAATTGCATCCACTTTTCCCTCACTTGATTCTTTTTCTGCATTTTTGTCCCTCCCACTGAAGATGTGAGGAGATGTGCAGGAAAGTGTGCTTTGTTCTGCCGTTATTTTTGATGATTTTTTAGTTTGTATTGTATTTGCCCTTGAACTAAACGTCCAAACACGAATAAAGGCACAATTACCAATGTCGCTGCAGACACTGATTGTAAGTGAACCATTTCAGTTTTTTTTTGTTAAATGATTATAGGCATCTGCATTAATATTCTGATTGTATAGTCATGATACAATAATCCAAGTTATGATTAAAATGTTTTATATGTTTTATAGAAATTTTTATTAGCCCGAATGTTTTAGAAAAAGTAATGATGTAAATATTTCTTGAATCAAACTATACTTCTACCCAAAGCACAGTGATTGTGATCAGTCATTTACACCTGAAAGGGTTGCTAATCTACAGTTCTTCAAGTAAATCAGTCAACCTTGATCAAATTATAAAAAAATAAATTGCCAATGTGGCTGAAGAGCTTTTCATTGATTTTACTGTTACATTTTGACATATGGATTTTATTCTTTTTGATTCATTTTTCATGACATTTCAGAGAATGTATGGTCATGAAAATTGTGCCTCAAAGTCATGGAAAAGTCACAGAAATGTGTTGGAAAAGAAGAGTCTTGTGTAGCGTACAGTCACTGTACAGAGAACTCTGACCTCTGAGGCAGTAAACGGCCTGAGGAGGCTCAAGGTGAACACTAATAATGATAAACTGGCTAATTTATGATACCAACCCTTTTAGGGACAATATCCAGGATGAATCACACACACACACACACACCTACACACACATACACACACACACACACACACACACACACACACACACTAAATGAACAGACTTTTCAATGCACAATTATATTCATTGTTGTTGTGCATTTATTATGCTTAGCTAACAAGTAGTAACAATAAGAAGGTTTGTTTAAAGTCTCCTCCCTTTTATGAGAGAGGACATGTTCCTGAAGACCACTATCTTGTACTTGCAGTGAGGAACGATCTAATAAGCATGTACCCATTGTCACTCATAAAAGTACACATCATTATGGCATTTACTTATTCGATTTTTTTTAAATGCTACATCAATCCAATGTTAATAGTTTGAAATCTACAGGTCTATTCCCTTGTTGGACCATTTTCCATAGAGTGCTGCAGCCCCATGGTGGAGTTCCTTTAAAGCCTAAAGCTTTTTACTTCTGGCGATTGCATTTAAGCTTCAAAAATCATAAAAGTTGATGAAGGTCATCTTGCTGAACATAAACTATCATAAACGTTTGTTTGATACCGAGTTTATTTTCTGCAATAATCTAAAATCCCATTGGCTTTTTGTTGAGGGAACCTGTTGGCCTACATCATCCCTGCAGCTCTCTATTGGCTGATTAAAGGAATGACCGTGATGTAAGGATGTGGTTTTAGCTGGATGCATCAGGATGAGATGATTCTGTAGATGTCTCCAAAGATCACCAAAGGTAGGGAAGAAAATGAGAAGAATATCTTTACTCATATTTCACATATTCCAGGTGTATGTATATGCATAGGGCGCTTTAAAACGTATTCTTCAGTCTATTTTCCCAGCGGTGCAATCCAGTCTTGATCTGTTGCTAATGAATTTTGAGTGTGATTGTAGGTAATATAAGAGCTATTATAGTGAAATCACACCTAGGGTAGCCCGTCTGAGCTTCATTGTATACATAAATGAGCTGCTGTAACACCTTAATTGAGTTGCTATCTGAATTTGCATCAGTAACAAACTTAAACAAATGAATAGTGCTTGTTGGGCCTGAAGAAATACCCAGTCTGTATTAAAGCTATTACTGGAGGGAAATGGAAAATCAAATATGCAGCTGAATAAACACCCAGTGCCAATGCATGTTTGCAGTTCAAATGTCAAAGGATATCACAGCGGTCTCAATGGACGACTCTCCTCTTTCAAGCTGCCAACATAAACATGTTAAGAAAATATTTCGCTGCTCACCGGTGTGCACGGTGCTGCTGCAGCCCCAGTGGTAGAAATTAGACGGGGTCAGCTGCTACGTGCTGCCGCAGCAAGTCTTGATAATACAGGGAACCAACACTGTCTGTCACGAGGCGAGGGATCAAAATAAGCAGCTGTGGTGATATTTCCTTATTGTAGTTTCAGGCCGCTGTGCCTGGCAGCTGAGGACCGCATCCATCCATCATGCAGAACGTCTCAGCTGCCTCGCTCTCCTCTCTTACTTCGTTTTGCTCAAAAGGTGTGTTTGATAAGCTGCAGGAGCTCATGGACCTGGCTCTGGATTTTCTGGATGAAGAGTGAGGACTCCTCCATAGATGTAACCCTCAAAAAGTTGGTGAACATTTCACATGGAGGATCCCAAATTCAGCCGACAAGAACATTTATCGAAAGATCATACGTAAAGCACTTTTACGACTCATGGTATTTTGTGAGATATATGCCGGAAGGACACCTGAGTGATAGAGATATCTCAACAGCTCTTAAGAGGCTGTGTTGACCTTTCAGCAATGGCTGCTGCACAGTCAGCACAAAAAATATGCCCTTCAAAAGCAGCACAAAGGGTCCTGATATCCCTGCTCTGTCATGGCCTGGAGAGATGCATTACTTCCTTGCAGAACACAACACGGTGTTTGCGGGTGGCATTCTGTAGCTTGACCTCTGCAGATGTTTCTTAGAGTAGCTGATAAGAACTGGTGCTGCTTATTCTTACAACGTTCCCATATCAACAGAACTGACTATATCAGGGGTCTTCAACGTTTTTCAGGCCAAGGACCCCCAAACTGATAGAGAGATGGAGCAGGGACCCCCGACTATATATATTGTATACAATTGTGTTTTATATTAAACTGGGCCTATGCCATGTATAAACATACCTTGTTATTGTGCATTAGCTATTCAAATAATACACAGGTTCATATAATCATGTTTTTATTTTAAACATGAAGGTACAGTGAGTAGGGTGGCCGTGCCACTGCCATTCATAAACATACCTTGTCAGCTGATACCAATGCCAATATCAACATTGTCTGTCAATTGCATGATAATCATGCATACAAGCTATTCAAATTGATGTTTTCATTTTAAACATAAATGTGGAAACAAAAATGAGTGATGACCTATTAGTGCCACTGCCATGCATAAACATACCTGTTATCTTGCATACAATACTGAACTATTAAAATAATGGAAAGATTCATGCTTGGGGAAAAAAACTTTTTTTTTTTTTTAAATAAAAAAATGTAAATTGTCTAATCAACCAAAAAT
The DNA here is from genome assembly GCA_032191485.1 of Leptoclinus maculatus. Classification (NCBI taxonomy): domain Eukaryota; kingdom Metazoa; phylum Chordata; class Actinopteri; order Perciformes; family Stichaeidae; genus Leptoclinus; species Leptoclinus maculatus. The sequence continues at coordinate 1,621,046 of JAVDOI010000001.1, forward strand.
TTCGCGGACCCCCTGTTGAAGACCTCTAGACTATATGCTTCATTTCAGAGGGAACCATGATGAAATACTTATATAGATATTAAATCTCTATGCAGCCTGTTGGTATTATTATCTCATCGGCTGATCATCACTGCCCTGTATATTTAGTGGTTATGTAGTCATTAATGATACATGATAGCAAGCTGTAAAGCTGTAAAAGACAGGAAATATCTGGGGATGAAATATATCTACAGTAGTTATTTCCACTAAATGACCAGAGAACCTCAGTGTTATGTAACGAATCAAAAGAGTGCTTGGTCTCCCCTGGGCTTCACAGCCATGTCCGTTGGGTCAAACTGCTATAAAGGATGTGTCAGGGCTGAGCATGAAGACGGGCAGGGCCATGCTTCTACAGAACCTTACCAATGGTGAAAGTCAGGCAATCCAAATTCACAATGAGATCCCACCAGAGCCTGGACTTTCAGCAATTCACCTCAGCCAAGCCTGTAATTGATATTTGAGGAAGAGGGTGGCCCATGTCAGCTGCAGAGATGCAGGAAGGCAGAAGGGTACGCCTGAAGCCTAAGATATGGAGGAATATGCCTGTGAGGCATCATGTCTGAAGCCCGTTGATAATTCTAGCACTCTGTTTTGTCATTCATGCATTTGTTCTTCCTTTCTGTATAAGTGCTGTAGTACAATTTAAACTGTATTTTACAGTCGCCTGTTTAGCTAATAGCTGGTGTAACATTACTGTTATAAATGATACAATTAATAATAACAGTTATAGCGGTAGCATTTGGAGTAATGTTTTCCCCGCACAAGCAATACAGTCTAATACTATTCTCTAATAGTACTCAAGGCCTTTACTGTTAGAATAAACGTGGCTGACATAAAAGCAATATTGTAAATAAGACTGCTCTTATTTCGATAAAGATATACAAAATGCAAAAAGTCCCACTGGTACTACAAATGGTAAAGTGGCAGTTAAAGTAAGCTCCAAAAGATAGAAACTGCCAGCTGATTACAGAACTAATTGTATTGTTATTCAAGACGTGAGAGGATGATCTGAATGTAAATGAACTGGAGAATCTCGCCTGAAACTTCACCTTTATTTCGACTTTGCCTTAACAGATCTGTATTCTCACCACTGCATAGCTGATGAGATTTCGATTTTTTTCTTTTTTACTGCAGCCTGGAATATTTTTATTGGCAAAGAATATTTCTAAAACACAGTGGTGGGCCGTCTCTGCTGGCCTAGACAGAATCACAAAGTTATAGCTATTTTATAATTTAATTATTTTTCATAAATAAACAATGTATTATAAATATTTTCCCCATTAACTTATTATCTCATTGCACAGCTACTGTCCTCAGTTGCTCTGCTTCCAGCGCAGCTTGTTTTAAATAGAGCTTTTATCCAATCAGATTTCGCCCCTATGCTGTCTCTAAGTAAAAAAATCTGCCCGGAGGCCTTCAGAATTACAAGTGAATCTCTTTGCAGTAAATGGGGACGATATTGTTGACTGTCATAGTCTTCAACCTATCAGATTTTTAGTTTGACATGTTGGGCGTATTCTTTGACGTGTCAGAGCCTTCCAACTGGCCTACAAGTACGTCATCATTAACCTGCGGCTTGATTGGTCAGTGGACTAGCGTGACTGTTGTGAAACTAGCTAGCAGAACTTTGTAGTAGTAAGAGTTAAAGATATGTAAGAAGTTTTTACGTGACATTACATTTTTAGCGTTTTGGCATGTTTGGTGGTGACAATCCCAATATCTACTGCCTCTGTCGAGCGGACATTTTCAGCCCTCAAACGCATTAAAACGTATTCAAGAAATACAACTGGGGAGGCTCGACTGTCATCACTGGCATCCATGAATCGACTTCTTACTTCTTACTGGAACTGAATCGATGTTCTGTACAACCGCGGTATTAAACTCTTTGTAATCAAAGAAAGGAGGATGGACTTTGTCTTTAAGTGAACAGCAGCTTTGGTAAGTGAAGTGCTTTTGTTTTTACATCTGCAGTAGTGTTACTACTGTGTTAGTTTGTCTATCGTGTCGTTTTTATGATATGGTTAATATTGTTCCCTCTGATATGAATAATATTTGAATGGTGCCCTTGAGTGGGTGGAGGAATACGTGTTTTAGCGCCGCAGTGTTGCTGGAATGTTGAATCGTGCTATTTGGGTTTTATGTTATTTTACCTGCTTTGTTGTCATATAAATATATGTGACTGGTTCTTGTGAGTTTGTTCTTGTCATTGTGTTAATTACATTGATTTTGACTACATGCATTGCCAGTTAATGACGAAGCATCCCGTCATGCTGGCGTCATAATGAGGTTATTAGGAGGTGGTTCAAATGTAGTAGGACAGCACTGAAGGCCCAGGTATAAAATACACGGCCCGCCACTGAGAAAATAAAGTGCACACAAATCGTAGGAAGGAAGTCGGGATGGATTACAGCCGGAGAGTGCTGGAATCCTGAATCCCTAAATCACTTTGGTTGAACCTACAATCATTGATTCATTGATTGAGTGGAGTGCACGCCACTCTGGTCCCATTGTGGGCTCGTCCAGCCCAGGCAGCTGAGGTCGGGAGACCTGGGCCTGCTCCAGCAGAGCGGAGTTCTCCATTGGCTTGCTGGCGGTGTCCACTAGCTAAGCCATCAAAGATGGCGTTGTTGTCTTGGACGGATTAAAAGAAAAACAAATACCAAAATGCTTCGCCAAATATATATTTGGACGGTATATACCTGAGTGACCTCACCAAGTAAAGTCTATGTGTGGGAATCACTGAAAACCACGCTTTCAAAAATCCACAGGGACCAGTAGAGGTGGAGTATCCATGCCGGTGCAGATATCCATAACATGTCCAGCCCCGCCCATATCTGACCCCACCCTGTTCAGCTTGCTGCTGCCAGGTACTACAGTTTATAGCAGTGATTCTCAACTGGTGGGTCGCAGACTGTTTTCAGTGGGTCACAAAAAAATGTGTCATTTTATTTTGAAGGGCATTTTTTATGCAGCGGAATTATTCCAGCATTTACGGCACTTGTTTAGCGGTGCAGGAAAAACACCGACCAATGCGTTGTGAATCACATCACGTGATGCAGCTCAGCCAATCAAATATGGGCATTCTGACATGTTTCCTGACTCGAGTGAGATGTACACACACCGTGACACACGGGGGAGAGACGAGGATATAGAGAGCAGAGCAGGACTAGTGTAGTGTGAGTTGTGGCAGTGAAATCACAGGACGATCTCCAAAAGAGACAAATGTCCAGAGAGACCAGAGTTATTAGACTCTGACTGGACAGACTCGTATAGGTGAATTCTTCCCACACTCATTTCTCTTTTTAGAAGATGAGAAAAATATAATATTGTGGCTTTTTCACTTCAGTGGATGACAGTGGACTTCAGGAGGAGCCCCCCAACACTGCCCCCCCTCATCATACTCAACAACACTATGTCTGCTGTAGAGACCTTCAGGTTTCTGGGATCCACAATCTCCCAGGACCTGAAGTGGGCCCCCAACATCGACACCATCCGGAAAAAGGCCCAGCAGAGGTTGAACTTCCTGCGCCAGCTCAGGAAGTTCAACCTGCCTCAGGAGCTGCTGATCCTGTTTTACTCAGCCATCATCCAGTCTGTTCTCTGTTCTTCCATCACTGTGTGGTTTGGATCGGCCACTAAACAGGACAGAAATAGACTACAACGGATTGTCAGGTCTGCAGAGAGGATCATTGGTTCCAGCCTGCCCTCCATCCTGGACTTGTTCACCTCCAGAGTCAGGAAACGGACAGGAAAGATCACTGCAGACCCATCACACCCTGGACTCAAGCTGTTCCAACTCCTCCCCTCTGGTAGGCGCTACAGGGCACTGTACGCCAAAACCACCAGACACAGGAACAGCTTCTTTCCACTGGCCGTCACTCTCATGAACAATAAATAAGCCGGAAACCGGAGTCAAATTCCATGTATGCGTACGCATACATGGCCAATAAAGCTGATTCTGATTCTGATTCTGATTCTGATTCTGATTCACCCTGAATGAACTGAATTTAAAGCTGCAGGGCAATTCAGTGAAATACATTTTTCTAAAATGAATTCTGTTACGTAATTTATTCTTTAATCCAGCCATTATTTTACTTGAAATGAGAAGAACATTTATTTATGTATTTCTATGTATTATTTATAATCCATCGGGTTAAATTTGAAAACTGAGTGATAGAAAAATTCACTCAAGACCGGTTGAAAATCATTAATCACAGGACATTTATTCTTTGCGCACAAGAAGGAGTAAGGCTGATCACATACATACAATATGTCAGGATTGCTCAGAGGTCTAACTCTGAGCCACTTGCATATATACTGCAAAACAACTGCATATGATTGGTCATGGGTAGTAAAACAATCACAATGATTGGTACATGGGTTGTTTCAAGTTGAGTTCTTCGTCACCCGAGGTGGCGCACATAAATCGCGTTCACGCCCCGCTTCAGTGAAGTGTATCAGTTACTTCACTTAAGCGTCTGCCCTGGCACTAAGGTCGTTTCTTCACAATCAGGACGTTGTCACAACATCTTCAGCGCCTCCACAATCCTTGTTGTCATTCCGATTTAGGACCTGGTGCCGAGGGAAATCCCTCCCTCGGCCTTCGACACTTTGATAGACTTTAGCAGCCGCTAAGTCTGAGTCAAAGCAGTTCACCATAAAAAGTTCAACGCACTTATTCAACAGTACCGAATGTCAGAGTGAGTTCACACAGATGCAGGTCATGAACCTTCTCATGAGGACACTGAAACAACCACATGGTAGTCATTTGGATTTTCTGACCCAACACTGAGAATAATAATTGTTAAAATATAATTGATGTGTACTTTCTTTATTTGATTTGACAGTTGTTTACTACACAGAGATGTTACTACTACTAGACTTCTTGAATATATATATATATATATATTTATATATATATATGGCACTAAATAGTGCAAGTTAGATATTATTGTAATGTTCCAGACCTTTGCACAAGGAGATTTTCTCAATCTGGACCTTTTGGAAACTTGAATTTTACTTGAATACCCCTGGTAGAGAAGAACACCCACACAGTTTGTTTTCATGCTAATAGAGCATGGTGAAATGCAAGTACGACACCGACTACATGAGATATGGATTTTCTTACATTGAGGACAAAAGAGGGTAAAAACCTCAGTGTGTTTTGTGCAGCGAGGTTCTGGCACAAGAAAGCATGAAGCCGTCAAAACTGAAAACTATACCTCTGTCGAATGACACTATAAGTAGACGAATTGAAGACATGTCGGATGACTTCAAACAACAGACTACAGCTCGAATTTAGGCAAGTGGTCATTTTGCATTACAAATGGACAAATCTACAGACGTAACAAACAAAGCAGTTTTACTGGTTTACGTGAAACATGTGTGGGACGGGGACTTACAGGAACAACTTCTCTGCACAAGAGAGCTCCCTACACTACGACTGTAGAGGACATGTTCAGCTCAGGTTCAAACTGAACCATCTTTACATTAAATACATTTGAGAAGTTGAACATTTGGGTCGCGGCTTGTCATTAAGGGGTGATGGTGGGTCCCGCAGTCAGACCAGTTGAGAACCACTGGTTTATATGCTTAAAAACAAGACAATGATTATCTCTTCTCTCAGTCCAGGTTACGTATCAACTCTTGACTAATGCAAGATGGAAAGCAACAGATTGACATGGTCTATTGATTCAAATATTGATTAGCTGGTCATACTGAGCAGTATGGATGGAGCACATCCACATACATTTACACATCTCTCAGTAAATAATAACCAGCAAAGCCCAGTATAAATAGTATTTTATATTAGAAAATGTATGAAAGGAATTGTAGAAGAGCCGGTTTGAATGGGCCTGATGCAGCTGATAAAAGGAATAAAAGCATTGTTATCTATAATGTACAGGTGCTATGCAGCCATAGCTATAGACGTATGTTCACATTGTTTAGCCAGAGGCTCATTGTACCATGTTAGGAGCACTAGCTACCAGACAGCAATCCAGCTTTAGTTGTAAGAGAATATTGGAGACAAACAAATTAAATTAATTAACACTTAACTTTTTGCAGATGCATTCAGAATGTGACTTTACAGATACTTACGTACATTAAACAATTCCTCATTCTGTGAAAAAGTCTGCACTTAAAACATATTTGTTGTTCTAAGTTAGTATATGTATGATGAACATCATTTCCAGGGGACGGGGTTGTCATTTAAAGTGGTCTGAACGAACAGTATCATGTGGGAGAGAAGCTGCAGCAGATGGCAAGCTATGTGCTCCACCTCAGTGTGAAAGTCAGTGTGGTTTCCAATTCTCTGAACATCAACATGTTCCATCACAAGCCTGTTTCAAAAACGACACTCTAGAGGTCATATCTTGTCCTTTTGCCTCCCCCTCCTGTCTTTCTCAATTGAAAAACTCAATGATGGACACACTAGTGACTGACAAGCCAGTGGGAAAATGTCTTTGGGAAGACAGCCGGCTGAATGTTGAGCACTCGTCCTGCTTTTTGTTCCGTGTCGGTCTTCCTAGTTATTTCTTTAAATGTTGACCTTGTGGAAATTGCTGGTTGCTCCCCGGGGCCTCAGTGGTCCGGGTCACAGCAGACTGCATCTCATCCGCTGAAAGCTGGCTCTCAATGAACGCTACATTAAGTGCTGCCAGTACTCCACAGACCACTCACTACAGGAACCTAAGATCAGCAGCGCTTCATAGGTCTGTGCTCTTATGCATCAGACTAGGAAATGAAGCAGTTCGGCACGAGTGAGCCACAGCAGTTTATGTTCTCACAGTGAGAGACAGGAAACGAGTATCTCTCTACTTCCACCAGTATTTCCTCCACACTTGGCAAAAGAGATACTGTCAAAAATATGTTTCGTATTTTGTCAGCTTTTACATCCATCCTTTGTTCCCATTTGATGAAGTAGCATCTAAACTGACTTTTAAAAAGTTTTCCCTGTATCTCATCTCCAGAACCTCCCGCAGCTTGTTTCTGCCCGTAGCCCCTTGAGGAAGGTTTAGAGGCAGGAATGAATTGATGTCATAACAGAGGAGGGAACTATCAGAAAAGAAAAAAGTGAGATGGTTATCTGCTGGATTATGAATAGGCTCGTCTGTGAAGGGATGGCAGAGGAAAGGCGATCTGTCGACAAGAGGCAGGCAGAGAAACACATTCATGTCGGTGGTAATTTCTGCCATCTCCCCCGGCCTCCCTGTCATAATTAGAGCAGAGCAGATAGCATCAGAGAAAGGTTGTTGCAGATAGGAGGCTCATCTCTTTATTTCCTCTCTTCTTCATTACTAATGGATGCCTTTGAAAAATATTGAAACAATGTAATCAGTACTTGAAAACCATTCTGAATAATTTGTGTAATTGCATCACTGAGTGCCAGTGATATACTGGTCCTACAAGGATCATTGCTATCTCATAAAACTCACAGTGCTCCCTCTCAGAGGGAACATTGTGAATAAGACACATATTTTTTGAGTTGCACAAACTGTCGGTCCCTTTTGGAAAGATGCTGAGTGCTCCGACCCGAGCAGAGGAGCAACGCCTTTCTAGTGAAAAGACTGGTTTGCATTGTGGAAATCATTTATAATTTAATTTCTTTGTATATTTGTTCTCTGTCACTTAATGATTCATATGAATTACAATTTGTATCTTTCTTCCTCCTCATATGGTTTCCACCTCCCTTTGAGACAGCAGTGACATTTGCAGATGATGCTTTTGTGCTCAGATTGGTCTGTTAATTATGTCTTCCATGTTAATTATGAATAGGATCATTTACTATCAAATACTCTTGAGGTGATAGAAATACGTGCCCTAACAAACCCACTCCCCTCGAGCATGCAGGTGAGGATATGATGTAGGTACTCACCTTGATTAAACAGCACAAAAGGTTCTCATATGAGACGCTGTATTAAGAAGTAGGAGCAGTATCCTTTATCTGGGTCCAATACTTGGGTGGCTTTATAAATGGATTAGGTTCAGGCTCATGTTTTTTTATCCGTGCACCAATTTGAGAAGCACACAGCCCTCCGAAACGCAACCAAAACACAGGCGTTAAAAAGTTCCAGCCGCAGTCAATTTCTTAATCTAATCCTGCGCTGGTTTTGAACAGACTCGAGCAGCGACTTACTGGGGAGAATACAAATTGCTTGATGAAATGAAATGAATTCCTTGATGCTAGGTTTATCTTCAACAGATAATTGCTAAATCCTTTGGCTGTCTCGATCAGCAGAAGGTAGCAGAGGACGGATTTAACTGGCATCAGGACCACAGCACCTGCGTCAGTCTCTGTGTCTCTGTGGGAACTCAAATGGCTTTTGTACTGTCGCTCAGAAACTCATCTCATCTCCGACTTCTTTAGCCTGTGTTGGTGGCAGTGGGGAAACAGTCCGGGGCTGATATCAGATAAATGCTGCATGCTTTTGCTGTGCGTAGTGACCGCATACGGACTGACAGAGCCTCATCAGTGTTCACTGCCTCTGGGCCTCCATATGCCCCATACTACAGGAACACAACCCAACACACTAGAAATGTTGTTCAACACCCAAGAGTCAATTTGATTCCATGTAATCCTAACTACATGTTTTCTTTGCACTTTCATATCATTTTAAAATTCCATTAGTTTAGAGAATGGAGACACTGTGGGACTTTCAGCCTCCCTCCAAGTTTAAAAGTTTGAAAAACCTTTCCTCAAATGTTCTCCAAGTTTTCTGTGATATTTTGAATTAACGTCCTCATCTGTCATACATAGAATAATGTGCCGGTCTATTAGATAAATCATACATTTATGAAGCTTATTATATTCAGTTTTCAACACGTCATCATACCTAAACTACAGAATCGGTGGTTTGACTCCCATAAAACATATATGACCGCTCTGTTTAACGTTGTGAGACAGAATTACTTGGTTATGTTTCGGCCTGGGGCGATTCCTCCATGTAATCAACAGCATCAATTACAAAAATACGTTGATTTGCATAATGTGTGTCGACTGAGTCCGATGAATGGATAAATTCCTCCTGAGAACAAGCTGCAGATAAAAAACCTCAAACATGCTCCTCTAAAGGTTGGAATTATATTAGACCTTTAGATACGTGTATATATATGTATATATATATATATATATATACACGTATACACAAGTTCATGGTTTTGGCATAGTACGCGTGTTATGTAGTACATAAGATGGTTACAAACAAACGCAGTTACGTAATTGATTCAACTCTGAGGTCATTTTGGAGGCTTTACTGTAATATATTTAATTGCATTACATTATGCTAAATAATAATATGGAATGGTAATAGCAATATTTTGTCCACCCCTATGTCAATGTAAATGTGTTTGAACAATATAGATATTAGATGTGTTGTAAAATGACTTAATTCATTGTCTTGCATTCATATTTCCTTCTATTTAATTTGTGCAGCCTGGTACCACATGTGCCTTACTCATAAGCATTCACCTCAGACCCTCCATGCAGACCACGAGGGTCGGAGCATTGTGGCATATTACAGACATTAATCTCACCAGAGAATGATGTATTGATCTTCGGTGCACCACAGGTGGATCATAAAATGACCTCTGATGCAGCTGTTAGAAATATATATTCCAGACCTTTGCTATAAGAAAATGAGAGGTCAGGTTTTACAGGTGGCTTATTTTTCACAACTAAACCACAAATAAAGACACACAGGCTGTTAACAAGCAGCATTCCAACCATGTAAATCAGGAAAATCAGTCATTTTGCAGGCTTTGTGCACATTTCCTGAGCATTTTCTAAATGTGCCATTTTAGATTCAGGAATCATCCTTCAGCCGGCTATTGTTCATTCCCATGTAGTGTATAAAACCAGACTTGCAGAGATTTGAAATTTTTTTAATATACATAATCCATCACAATGAAAAGCATGTCTGCTTTTATTATTGTCAAGGTTACAGTTTTGGTGCATGCTAATGAAACCGTAGGGCAGATATCTACAGAACGTTGCTGGTGTGCTGTGTTCATGTGTGGAAGTAGAGGTTCAGAGTCACTGTCTCATTACATCAAAGCAAACAATGACAAACATATACATCTTGAGAAGCATAATGTGCACTTCAGAAAACATGAGACAACTTATTGTAGTATTGCAAATAACCTGGTGCCAAACATTATTGTACTTTAAAAACTACAACCCTCATCAAAAAATACCCAAAACGAAATGAATGAATAACCACAATTATACTGTTAACTATGGTAACTATACCAAAATGTATGCATTGTGAGTCTGGGATGCCATAGCTGGACTCATCATACCCAGCGGTGCTAGTGAGATAAATGAATGCCACAGTGACGCCTGGACTCATGTTTCCACTCTGCTCCGGTTGCAGGCTTTGCCTTTTTCCTATGCAAAGAAAAACAGATACATCAGTGCTGGAGAAACATTGTAATTATTTTTAGTAGGTGGAGAATCACAGTGAGGAAAAAAGAATTCTCATTTCAGCGGGATAGCAGCCCTTCTGTAAAAGATGCCTCTGCCTTTCATAAGCCAGGCAAAATGGGACGGTGACGGCCAGGAGCCACATGAGGAAGAAAAAAACATAGTGATCTGACTCTTATTTATGACTGCAATTCAAAACCTCATGTGACTTTTGAATGACTCATTATCATATCTACATTCATCCAAAGCGTTCAAAGGAACCTGTTTATGTGCAGCGCATTACTCATGAAGCCTGGTGTCACTTTGACATTTCACTACCTTTATAGCGCTTCTAAGTATACACAGACAATCCTACAATCTAGCTCCAAGGGGAGCCTGAATATGAAATCACTTTGAAGGATCTCTGAGGATAGGAGCATTTCACAAAAGAGGGTCCTGAAACTTTTTTTTTTTCATCTGAGAGTGGCCAACGGTTCACTTTAAGCAGAGCTTAAGTGAACAAAGAGGAGCATAATGGTCTTCCTTGGTGGAATTCTACAGCGGAGGACATTGGACTTTACATTTTAGTTGAGGATTAGATTGGGTTTAATACAAGTATGGCAGATAAAGCGGAGGAGCATGTGAGCTCAGATGCCTCTTGATATTCAAGAGATGCGTTTAACAACTCCCAGCTATAAGCCACAGATGCAGGGATTTGAAAATGTGGAGCCCACCATTTTATTAATATGCTAATTAAAAACATGTTGCCATTTGATGATTATGTACTTCAGTGAAGCTCTGTGGCACTACTCTGCCGTAGCTATAGTCCTGTTTTTCTCCATTTGCTGTTCTAATGTAGCGAAGTGTTAGACTGGTAGTCAGAATGGTTTTGTGCCTATTGTTCTATCTTTACTTCCTCACCACCCGATGTTTGAGGAGCTTCAATCCCAACAGGCTTCGCGGTGTTATGACGAATGCAAGCTGTAACCCACATGCCGTCTCTTTCTCCTCACATTTAACACACTTCTCATGGTCTGACTGTGTCAGTTTTTGTTGTCTTTTGGGAAGTAAATCACAGACCCTGAAAATAATTCACTTTAAAGTTGTTCTGTGCGTCTGGAGGACAAGCTGTGTCAAGTACGTCTGGTCCTGTTCACCTTCCCCTGCATATCAAACGCCACCTTTAGGCCCTTTTCCCCTTTATGGAGATAGTGTAACAGTCCTCAGTGTGGCAGGCAACATTCAAATCACCTCCTTCAGACTCGCTGACGCTTGTCAGTGCTGTGAGTGTCATATCTTTTATTAGTGATGTGGGTTGGTGTGTTGGGCTGTTAGAGCACTGGTCAAAGGGCCTGCATGGCTGGTTGGTTGTGACAGGCTGAATCTGATTGTTTCTGACACTAAAGGGCCAGATGGTTGTTTAGAGGCAGCTGTACATTTTTACACTTTGTTCTTTATTTTCTTTATTCATTTGGAAAATAGCATAGCATTTGAACTGGCATTTACGTCTTATATAAAAGCCCTTGCTGGCCTTGCTGCTTTCAATACTTTGATGTTTCAGAGCAGGTTTGATGCCATCTCTCCTAGCTTTGGGGAATGACAATGCTGCTGGAAGAGATTCCCTGACTGTTTCCAGTTTTTAAATGTTGCAGTAACTATATTGAAATAGGACATTCCCTCTAAACTAGGGGTGAAATATTAATACAAATCCACCATGCGCTCATAGAAAGAATCATGAACTGTTAAATAAGAAATATATCAGCTTGACAACAAATCCAGCAGCGAATGAGAAAAGAGACAGTTTTGTTCTCTAGAGGGGGCCCCCACTAAACTGTGATATGGATTAGAAAAATATTCCTCCAACACAGATGGTTATCATGGCATTATTAACTGGCTAATGACTTTCTGTCTCTCTGGCTGTTTGCTTTCTCCAGCCCTGTCTCTGGGTGGAACTTCATTGAACAAATAAATGTAACTGCATATGCCTTCTGCTTTATCCACTGGGCTTTGGCTCAGGGAATTATCTGAGCATATTGAATTCATAGATCATTGTTGCTAGCTGGGGGCTTCAAAGTATCATTAATATTCTGATTCTGGAGATCTGTGATCTACTCTCTCGTTCCGTCTGTGTTGTTACAGCTCTGTTCCCGGCTTGAAAAGCGACTCTGCTGGAGATTTTAAATAACTTTTTTGTGTGCCACAGACAGAAACAGCCAACTATGTTTTTTGTCTTGTAACAATACAACTCACTGAAATGCAGCTATAGTTCCAAAGCTGCTGCTTCGTGTTGGCTGGTATGTAATCAATGCATTGATCAAGCTTGCCCATGGCCTGTTATGTCTTGATGAGGAAAGTCAGGTGGTCTCAGTAGGACCGGTCTACGGAGGATCAGCAGCTGTGATAGTGGGGTTTGCCAGATGTATGCAGACAGGATTTACCTCTGAGCTTTTGTGAGGATTTGAATCAATTAACAGTTAGAGGTTCTAGACTTCAGTTACTGTTTTGGTGAAATTAATGGGTTTTGTTTTTTTCAAATGATGTTAATGGAGTTGCAACGTTTTCCATAGAAAATGTTCTGCTGTGTCATTTGAGGCACCTAGCTAAGGGCTAACACATCTGGCTAAGGTTAGCGTTATGTTAAAGAACTTACAATGGGCTCAATGTGTGTTTTCTGACGTTTGTGCACATCAAAGCCTGTATATGAATGTTTAGACTTCATCCTCATTGGAGAGAATTTCAGCAGTTTCTTGTCAGGTCAGTTGTGGCCGTGTTAAGACTGGGGGCCAAGTCCTCCTCTCAAAGAGAATGGAACAGAAATGATTACAATTTTCCTTTCAAACAGAATGTGGCTGGGATAAAAGAAGAAGAGCTTGTTTGACATTATATATTCCTTTTAGTGTTTCTATGTGGAACTTGTGTCTCTCCTCATAATGGCAGCCTCAACGTGTCATTAAGAGACGAGACAGAGAGTAGTGGAGTCCAAACCCAGTATCCTACTGTGCACTGGTACCTGGAGTACTGTCATGCCTGGAATCAACATGATGAAACCCAACTAACATCCTGGATCCATAGTGCAGACCATGGTTTTTATTTGTTTGTATTAGTGGGCTGTTGCAACTCAGTGCAAACGCCTTAATAGCAAGGATTCACACATGCGTGACAAATGAAACTTTCTTTGGTGGGTAGTTAGCTCCAGTCTCTTGCATGAGATGACTCATTAAAATACAGCGACAGATATATATTTAATTGGTTTGACTTTGTAAAATGACTAAATATATAGGAAGGAGAGGTTTAGACCATCCTGACCTGTCTGCATTGTGCATTATTTTACTGCATGATATGTCCATCACATTCTCTCTCTTTTCTAAATACACGTCCATGTTCTCGGGAAACTACTTTGTTAGGTTTAGGAAAAGATGATAGTTTTGGTTCAAATAAACATGTTACATTTTGAAGTAGGCCACGTAACATATGCAGTGTAAGTTACATTACCTGACATTACGTAAGCGGTTACGGATAATGAATGGATGAATGAATGTACGTAACTTAAAATAAGTCAACGTTGACTTTTGGTGTCACTCGGTACACAAACAGGTCTCCAGGGTAAAAGTCCTGTGTTTGTGTGACCCATCCCACCTCTCTACGTGGAGTTTATCTCTCTTTATACTAAGTCACCTCACTTCCTCCTTTACCCCGGCCAAAACTGGCCACTGACCATGCTGCCATATTTGACTGCCGAGCAGGCTGATATGTTGGACTTTAGAGCTGTGCAGATATTAGAACATAATGCACACGTTCCTGCAACTTTGAAGCTTATATGGCTGCATGGTATAATTTATGCATAATAAATTAACAGAAATGGAAAAGATTATTATTTACAATGTTCCGCTCATGTCAATATTTATCATTAACTTCTACCTAAAATGTACAGAAGACATAGAGCAGACAAAATGTAAACCTCAAGAGAATTACGAAAGCCAATCAAATAAAACTTCATTTGAACACCAAACCAATGTATGGATCCAGACTACAACTTACTAAACACATTCTAACATACCCCTGAAGAACTTGACATGATGGGTGTTGGTCCAATTGAAATGTTAGTTTTCATCCCATGAAGTGCATCTCCACCTTACTTTGATTCAGTCCATGTCAGAGATGGCTCTGCCTCTCTCTTAATCTTCTCCCTGACACTTCTGATTCACTTTGAAATGCCATTAACATAGATGTGAGCTCAACTCCTGGCTGTGAATGCTAAGGCTCTTAAATGTGGGGAGGGAGGAGTGGAGCTGAGGAGGATTGGTGGTGGTGGGGGGGGGGGGGTACACTCTCACTTTCATCACACTTTTGGGCTTTTCTTCTTTTCCATTAATCTGTCAAACGGAGGGGAAAAGACATTTCAACAAGTAACAAGCTTCCATCTTTCAATACGTCGATGAAGGCCCCCTTGTACTTGTCATCCGTGGTATTTTGTTGCGAGACGTTGGATTAAGTCAAGTGGCAGCCGACATGCCCGTTGCTTTGTGCTGCTCCTCAGATGCTCTTTCACAAAGGCCACTTCTCTTAGAAGATTACATGTGGGATGTCTCCTTAGCTCCCCTCTCACTTAGAATATACTTCTGTGTGTCACTTTGTGACGTCTGATTGATGCACATGCAGCCACTGCCCTCTGCAGAGGTATTTCAACTCTTTACTGATCAAATGATTACAGGTTTTTTTCATGATTGGTTAAACACAATTTTCAAAACAGGGCTCATTTTGTCAAAACACTACACACACACACACAAATAGCGGAATAATAATACACTACATTTTCTACCATGAAACTTAACTGCTAATTTCTTCTCCGCTCCTATCGCTCAAAGAGCTTAGAATGACATCTCATCGTCAGAGTAACCTTTCTGGATCGCTAACAGCTGTCTGCTCTGAGCCCATCGACCGCCCCTCCGTCTCTCTCAACCACACAGACTACGGACTGAGCTATTCCTGAAAGCAGAACAGCTACGCTGCTCCAAAAACACAGTCACTGTTAATACCAATACGTAGGACAGGGGGGGGCAGGGGATGAAGATACGCAGCCTCTTTCATTACCAAAAGACAAAGAATACTCCACAAGTGAGATGCTTTTGGTGCAGCCATTGTTTGTCACCTCACTTGGCTATTGGGGTTTCTCATGAACAGGATATGGTGTTTACATGTGCAAACACATAATCGGGATACTCCAAAAAACTCGACCATAAACTTCACGTCCATGTAAACACACTCAGTGTTGAAGCTCATTTCTCATTATACCCTCCAATCCATAAACAGTTCAACTAAAGATTGAGTCAGCCCCTGACAAACTGTCTTAAACAAAGACAATAAAAACGTCTTCACACCTGATGCCAGAAAAAAGTCAGTGTCCATGGTAAATCCCCCGAACACAGCGATAGTATTGCTATAAAGTAGTTGAGCTGAGCGTTTTCTCTCTCACTTCCTCTTCACAGAGACAACAGAGCTCTAGTTCAACATCTGACTGTGTAACACAGGATTTATAAGGAATCAGGCCATCCACCTTCTCAATCATTCACATGTTGACTCCCATCCTCTTTCCTTTTTTCAAAACATTATAATAATTTAGAACAGACATTAAGCCTTAAAGTATATAGGTCAAGCCCTCCATGTTTACACAGCACAGAGGCTATCTCAGCTGTGTCCTCAGTATCGCATTACTACAGCTGGATCAAAGCCTTGAAGGATGTGCCAGTAGGCAGTAGAATAAACCTGTTGTGATATTTGAACTGAAGGTTGTAACGTGCAGGCTAATGAAGGCTACAAGGGAGACATCCCATTGAGTCATGAGCCTGTGAGACGTTTCAGGACAGAGGAAGTTTTGAAAGATTTAAAAGGGTTTGGAAATTAACCATCAGCACATCACTGTTGTGCTCAATGTTGAATCGTTGGGCTGACATAAATATCAAATTATGAACAATGACATCAAACAACAAGAACGTGACTCCCTCACTCTTTCATGACTTTCTACTCTGTCGCAGAAAGCTCCTCTTCCTATTAAAGAAGCTAAGTTTTCCCTTAATTAATCACAAGATAGATTGTTTTGTCAAACACATTTGCCCTTTTAAAAAGTCATAATAACAACAGCTATTGATATCATATTTGTGGGGATATCAGAGCCAACAACATTGACTTGAAACTGAAGGGTTATCATTAAATAGTTTGTACCCACTTATCTATTTCCTTTCCCATACAAGACAATGAAATATCTGTCACTGTATTGCATGTTGTTTGTCAGTTAACAGATTTCACAGATAATGATAAACTTCAAAGTCATCTTAGTTGAAAGCTGCTGCTGTTGTTTGTCTCCACTTTCTGTTGTCAGTAATTCATGACTTGAAATTCAAAGAACAGATTTAAGGAAACCAGACAATTGTGGTTGAACTATATTTAGTCAAGTGATATGTGCTGGTGTGTACATGACATCACGCATGCTGGACTCCACAATGTTTCCTAATGAATGGAAAACTTTTCGAACAGTTTAGGCCGTACAGACGTACGTGCTCCACAGTAAGTATCCACAGTTATAATAATGAAAGGAATTATTGGATTTAGAGAACAAAACTCGGTGCAGGCCCATACTGGAACTTCCATAGCCTAACATGAATATGAAATGCCAAATTGCACAGTGCACAGTGCCTTAGGACAATTTGTGCCTTATTATATAGATAGCTGAGATTGTTTTGCACATTTTGATATAAGACAGGGGTATGTAGCATATATGAAAGTGCCTTAAAAGGTGAGTTTAAGAAAACATTTAAAAATCGAGAAAATGGCCTAGTTCCCAGAGGGTTAACAAAAACGACATTTTACATAACTACATTTGAACACATCATCATAACGTTATAATTTATCTTCACTCAATACAAATTTTTACTGAAGAGAGCTTAAACACATCATGTTGTAACTGCAAACTCCTTTAACGTAAGCTGTTCGCTCCGTTATTTAGCCAAGCAGGACTGTACTGACCACCGACTGCTAACAGCTAACGTTAACTAGCTCTCCTCCTGCCCATTTCAACACTTATTTGTTGTTCACAATGTAGCATTCAGGGAAAAAAAGGTTCCACGAAACTGTTTAACCACAGGTATGTAGAACTAGTTTGCACATAGCGATCGCGCAGGATGTATGGATCTGGTAGTGAGTGACTTGTGTAGTTGTTCTTGTGTAGCGTAAATGAGCTGATAAATGATAAAGGGATGTCAGATCAGTGCATAGACTCACATACTCGCTGATATCTGATCCAGCATTGTAGGCTGTATCTGATGCATCTCTGATATTGGTATCGGATTAATACTTACAAAGTGACACAGAGGGGTCCTGACCAGTACAGACCCAGTGGTATCCACTGTGGGTGCTTTTCACTGTCTGATTAATGGTTTTACATACATTATTCTTTGTTTACTATAGCAATTAATACCATTAATCAGCCAACCTACTAACACTCCACCAATGCATGTATCTCTTCGTTTTAACCTTGCTGCTTGTCACCGACTGTGCTGAAGTCACTCTGCACACAGCATATGGATGCGTGTCGGCACAGGTCCCTGCTCCAGATGTGCATGAATTTCAAATTTGTCCCAGAAGTGAATATTAGTAATTAGTGCTTCACTCCCACCGTGTTATCTGAAGCTGTCAGTTGGGAGATTGTCTTCACCGTCAAACTCTGCTTCACTCTGGCGTCACATATGACACTCATATGACCTGGAACATATGCTTGTAGGAAACATTGCATGATAAAAATAAAGTTCACTATTACAATCCAGCAAGCTACAGTTAATTAGTACATCAACATCATTTTGTCTTAATTACATAAATCCATACTGATCTTTTTTTTAATTGGATCCATTTAGCTACATACCAGGACGTGATTGTCATACATTTAAAACAGCTTGGTGTCCTCCTTGAATAGCAAACAGACTTAACTGCTCAGCATTTATTTCACAACCGTCCATGTGAAAGAATGTTATCGTTCATCATAATGTGTGGACTGTGTTATAGGGCGGCTGAGTCTGTACTGTAAGCACTAAGTGATTGGTAGGTAGTATTAGTAGTATCAGTGTTTCAGGACAGGGGTGTGTGTCTTCAAATGTTTTTTTTCTGGAGGTCACTGCCAAACTAATCTGAGAAGAAAAGGAAACAGGAGGACAGATAATGTCATTAGCTTTAAAATGCCTCTGGAATAAATGTGTCCAGAGAACACATTGGAGTGTTTAGGTCATAACCTATATACCATCTCTCGGGTAATTACTCCGGTAGTCTGAGTGGCTTAATTGTATTGATCCAGCTGTCTTTTTCTAACCCGCAGACGATTATTTGGTCTAACTCAAGACCTAAACAAGTTAGGAGAATTTCTAAAAAGCTCAAAAACCATAGAGGGGTTTTTATAGACATTTATCTGGAAAACACAAGTAAAGTTCACAAGTTTCTTATTTAAACCATCAAATGCCTAGTAACATCCAGAGACCGCTGTATTACTTCTGTGCCAATTGTGTAACCTCTTGGTGGCATACTCATGTGACTTCTGGCTGGTATATCTTTATTTGTGTGAGATTTCGCTTGCAAAAGATGGACTTGTTTTTATTGTTGCATTGGTGCAGTGCACACAGCAATTAGAGTGAAATTCTTCTGATATGATTGAATGTAATGAATGCATGTGCACTCAAGGTGTACATGGTATGTGGTTGCTGTAGAAAGTTGTAAACAAGGCCATGAACAAGGCTAACACCGCAGGTAAAAGTGACATTTTATAAAGTAGATACAAAATTGAAATAAAACGGAGTAGTATAGTATGTCAGGATACTTTGGCCGGTATGTGTACGGATGGTTAAGATGCCATGATGCCATCTGTTAGTGTCCACACATTCATCAGTGAATTACAGTGTATAACTGCATGTGGCTTGGTAGAAAGTGCAGCAGTGCAGGCTACCAGTTGTTAGTAGGGATGCGCCAATCCAACTTTTTTGGTACCGATTGCTGGGCTTTGGATATCAGCCGATAGAGAGTACCGATTTGATACCAGTCAATTAATAAGCTGTATGGCTCACTGTGTGGAAGTGACTGGGATCAGGCTTGTCTCAAACATGGCTTTCCTTAACATTGTAAAACAAAATCTAACAAAGATATACATAGATATGAATTTACTGAATTTATTTGTTATTAAAATAGTAAATTGTGTACCAGCAACCGAGTAAAAATCTTCAAAATTAGCATTATATACTTATTATTAGTAATGTCTACAGTATATAAACATTGTTCTGAATTGAATAGCTTTGCCCCATTTAAACTGATATCCGATCCAGCTAATTGAAATGGTATCAGTGCATCCCTACTTAAGAGTCGCAATAACCAAAACATTGCAATACTTCCCTATTGATAAACCAACCGCAGGGAATGACAAGCAGAATCAGAATCAGCTTTATTGGCCATGTACGCTTATGCATACAAGGAATTTGACTCCGGTTTTTCGTTGCTCTCTATGTACATACAGAGAATTTACAATAAACGGGAAAGATGTAAGCATAAACATTTAACGACTGTACAATATAAATATATATTCAAAAAGTGTATATAAACTGTATATATGAACATAACCCTATACAACAATGCAACAACAGTGTCAATGGAATTAAGGTAATAGTGCAAACAGAGGTACTAGTGCAGTTTGACTGATTAATTGTTCATCAGAGTCACGGCCAGTGGAAAGAAGCTGTTCTATTTCATCTTTACTGACCGCCAGAGGCAGTGCTTAACACTGGATATCTCCTGTCTCGCGCACACGCAGGTCGAGTATTTATATCAACAAAGTCACCTGTGACCTCGGATGACCCCCGTCATCTATAAGTTCCGTTGTCATCCTGAGATCAGTCCTTTTTCATCTTCTCGCTACGCAGGCTAGCTACCAAGCTTAATTAAACAAAGATGTGTCTATGACCAAGACATATTGGAGCTTGTCGCTGTAGCCTTGTGACCACCGGTCAAAGTTGCGGATCTCTCGCTCTCCAAAGGCTGCGACAAGCTGTCCCTCTTAGGAGGGAGTGGCGTGTTTCGCCGTTCGGACCATCGAGCCCCGGACTGGTGGACGCCCCTATCATCGGTCATTCACCAGTCTGATAAGGGCCACCCTTCACAGTGAGCAGAGTGCCCTCGCTCAGGCTAACTTGATGAGATGCTAGTTCGACTAGATCGACATTAGCATTGTGTCCACTGATTTGTAATATTACGGCTATCACAGTTAGCAGAGTGTTCCCGCTCAGGCAAACTTGGTGAGAGACTAGTTCGACTAGATCGACATTGACATTGTGTCCATTGAGATTTAATTTTTACATCTGACAGATTTCACAGTTAGCAGCTCAGGCTAACTTGGTGAGATGCTAGCT
The DNA here is from genome assembly GCA_032191485.1 of Leptoclinus maculatus. NCBI lineage: Eukaryota > Metazoa > Chordata > Actinopteri > Perciformes > Stichaeidae > Leptoclinus > Leptoclinus maculatus. The sequence continues at coordinate 1,641,917 of JAVDOI010000001.1, forward strand.
CAACAAAGCTGATACTGGGACTGTGTCCATCGACTTTGTAACCTTGCGGCTGTCACAGTTAACAGAGCGTCCTCGCTCAGGCTAACTCAGTGGGAAGCTAGCTAGACAAAGCTGATACTGGGACTGTGTCCATTGACTTTGTAGCATTATGACTATCACAGTTAGCAGAGTGTCCTCGCTCAGGCTAACTCTGTGAGATGCTAGTTATACTAAATCAACATTGATGTTGTGTCCATTGATGCTTTTTACGCATTATGGCTGTCGCAGTTGGCAGTGTCCTCACTCAGGCTAACCTGGTGGGACACTAACTAGACTAAGTTAATACTGGGATTGTGTCCATTGATTTTGTAACATTACGGCTATCACAGTTAGCTGAGTGTCCTCGCTCAGGCTAACTGGTGGGACACCACTAGTTACAGCGACTGTCCTAGTGAAGAGAGTGTCCTCGCTCCCCTCTCACCGTAAGGACTGTTTTTTGGTCTGTTTCCACAGTGGCAGAGTGCTCTCGCTCAGGCTAACTGGTGGGTCACCAATATCTGCAGCAAATATCCTAGTGAAGAGAGTGTCCTCGCTCCCCTCTCACTGTAAGAACTGTTGGTTTTTTTTGGCCTGTTTCCACAGTGGCAGAGTGCTCTCGTTCAAGCTAACTGGTGGGACACCAATATCTGCAGCGACTGTCCAAGTGAAGAGTGTCCGAAGAGATCACTCCCCTCTGACTGCCCCCTGCCTGTTCTCTCAACATTCAGCAGAGCGCTCCCGCTCAGACTGACTTGGAATTCCGCATCAACTAGTGGGACAAGGGTTCCTCCAGAATCGCGGCCATGTTAAACTCTCCCGGCTGTAGGACCTGTATAGCTCCTCTTCAGCCTGAGGACGGCCATGACCTCTTGCCTTAGCCTCGAGCATCAGAGGGAGGGCCTCTCAGAGAACCCAGGCAGGACCTGCGGCATCATGCCTTGAGCAGTAAGGTCTGCTAGGTTGGCCGGAGTGGAACACCTGATGCGTGAGGTCTACCTCCCCCTGTCAGGGCAGCTGAATCCAGCCCAACCTACCCTGATCATTTGCATGGCGCTGGTGCGCCTGCAGTGGGATACACAGCAGCCGGAACTTCTGCCTGCGAGTGCCTTCTTCAGGCGCCTTCCCGCCCTCACCACCTTTTCTGTTCCTCCCTCCGAGGAATATCTGAGGGAGTTGCATGCATGCTGGAGAGACACCAGGGCTCTCTCCCGCCTTACATCAGATGGCCAAACACTGACGGCCATGCAGGAGGTGGCAAAATTTGGCCTTGCACGTATGCCAGCCATTTAGCCGACTATTGCGTCCCTCATAGTTTCCCCTGAGGAGACTCTGAGGCCCGATGCCAGGTGCCCTCGACCCCAACGTCGGGTCAAATATGACCTGCTATCCAGGGCTTATGACACAGCAGCGCTGTGGACCGTGTCGGCAACTCCCTCTCCCACCTCATGCTTGCCCTCGCAGCTTCTCTGCAGCAGGCTACTTTTGATACTGTCCCAGTGGAACCTGGTGAGCTGTTCGGGTCAGCTGCTATACAGGCGCTTCAGCGAACTGTTGAAGCTAGCCAGGCAACCTCCCCGCCAGGCAACCTCCGAACTTGGGGACTAACAAAGCCCCCCAAAGCCTCCAGAGGCAGGGGGGCCAGGAGATGATGTCTCCGGGCCGGCTGTCGTTTTTTTTCTCCCAGCAGCAGATTCCCAAGGGAGAGTGATTCACGTCTGTCGACGTCTATTCCCATGTTCCTATGGTGCATCACCACAGGCAGTTTCTTCGTTTCGCCTTTTAAGGCCGCCACTTTCAGTCCAGGGTGCTTCCATTCGGACTCTCCCTTCTCCCCACGGGTGTTCACAAGGTGTGTTACTGCTGTCCTTACCCCCTGCAATCACAGGGCGTGAAAATACTGCCGTACTTAGACGACTGGCAGACCTGTGCGCCATCCCGGCTTCAGGCGCCACAGGACACTGCTCGCCTTCTCTCACCTGAGCCCTTTTCCGAGCATAACCTTCATTAGTGTGGCCCTATGAGGACCTGTCTGTCGCCCCAGCCTGTGGACAACATCCCCCACAACCTCTCCCCCTTCCGAGGGGGCAGACGGCTGCCCTACATCCTAACACCTCTGCTGTGTTTTCAAATAAACCATCAAGGGGGCAACAGATCTGCAGAAGTTGCTACGGGGATCACCGTGCCCTTCTGACTTGTGCGGCCCCTTGCCTGACCAGCCTTCGGGCAATGTACCCACCAGGAGAAAGGAACCAGGTTGTGGTTTTCCTGTTCCATCACAAGGCTGGCGGCTGCATCCAGACGTGTTGTCGACCCATTGCCGCCACTGGGTCTCCCTGACGGAGAGGACCAGTCCTCTGGGTCAAGATGCCCTGGCTCACACGTGGCCAGAGGATCTTCTTTATGCCTTTCCACCATTCCCTCTGATCTTGCCAACGCTTGTCAGAGTTCTTCCCCGACAGTCGCAATTAGAAGGTCGGATTTGGCATCCCAATCCCTGCCGCCTTCAACTATGGGTCTGGCCGCGGGAGGGCCCGACCGGATGCTGAGTGGCTGCATAGAACCAGTCAGACTGACTATTCTGAATGCCAGGGCGCGATCTACCTGCCTGCAGTACGAAAACAGGTGGAAGCTGTTCTCTGACTGGTGTGCGGCTCAGAACAAGGTCCCAGTACAGTGCCCCGTGCCTGCTGTACTGAGTTTCTACAGTCCCTCCTAGATAAGGGCCGGTCTCCCTCTACCCTTGGAGTATACGTGGCTGCTATTTTGGGGCAGCATACTAAGGTCGACAATGACACAGGAGAGAGCCACAGACTGGTGTCCCTCTTCCAAAAAAGGGGCTCTGCGATTGCGTCCCCCGAGCGCCCCGAAGGCCCCTGCATGGGACCTACCCTTGGTACTGGACACCCTATGCTTGTCTCCTTTTGGAACCCTGGCACAGGCAGAGCTGAGATGGCTATCGGCCAAAACGTTTTTTCTCGTTGCCGTCACTTCAGCTCAATGTGGGGGCGAGTTGCATGCCCTGTCGGTGAAATAATCATGTCTGAGGTGGAACTCAGATGGCATGGGTGTCACTTTGTGGCCTAATGCAGCGTTTCTCCCAAGGGTGTTGACACGCTCACATATCAACCAGCCTATCCAGCTCACGCAGTTTGACCCCCCCATCAGGAGAGGGGAGGTCAAGGCTGCTGTGCCCAGTGCGGGCCCTCAGAGCTTATGTGGAAGCCACCGCCTGCATACGGCGGTCGGAGCAGCTCTTTGTCAGTTATGGTGAGCCTAAGAAGGGCTGTGCTCCTTCTAAAAAACAGTGCCTATCCCACTGGATAGTGGAGGCCATTGCCTATACATACAAGGCGAGCAACCGCGCTCGGCCATCCGGGGTGAAGGGCCACTCTACCAAAAGTGTCTCCACATCAGGGGCAGCCCTGAGAGGTGTGCCTGTGGAGGATATATGTGCTGCGGCCTCATGGGCATCACCGAACACATTCACCAAACACTACAGAGTTAACGTTGCCACCCCTCACCCACTGGGGAGGGTTATTTGGCCAATTTCCTCTGCCGGAGCTATACGAGGTAGTTACGGTGATTCCTCGTGACTCTGTTGATATAAGTCATCCAGTGTTAAGCACTGCCTCTGGCGGTCAGTAAGGATGAAATAGAACGAAAGTTCCGAATGTAACTACAGTTCTAAGAATCCTGGCTGACCGCCAGAGTTCTTGATCACTCGGAATCCGTGAACTCGCGAGAAGATTCCATAGGACTGATCTCAGGATGACACCGGAACTTATAGACGATGGGGGTCATCCGAGGTCACAGGTGACTTTGTTGATATAAATACTCGACCTGCGCAAGCGCGAGACAGAAGATATCCAGTGTTAAGCACTGCCTCTGGCGGTCATCCAGGATTAATAGAACCATAGTTACATTCGTAACTTTCGTTCCTGTGTCTGGTGGTTTTGGCATACAGTGCTCTGTAGCGCCTACAAGAGGGGAGGAGTTGGAACAGGTTGTGTCCAGGGTGTGAAGCGTCTGCAGTGATCTTTCCTGCCTGTTTCCTGACTCTGGAGGTGTACAAGTCCAGGATGGAGGGCAGGCTGGAACCAATGATTCTTTCTGCAGACCTGACAATCCGTTGTAGTCTGTTTCTGTCCTGTTTGGTGGCCAATCCAAACCACACAGTTATGGAAGAACAGAGAACAGACTGGATGATGGCTGAGTAGAACAGGATCAGCAGCTCCTGAGGCAGGTTGAACTTCCTGAGCTGGCGCAAGAAGTACAACCTCTGCTGGGCCTTTTTCCGGATGGTGTCGATGTTGGGGGCCCACTTCGGGTCCTGAGAGATCGTGGATCCAGAAACCGGAAGGTCTCCCCAGCAGACATAGTGTTGTTGAGTATGGTGAGGGGGGCAGTGTTGGGGGGCTCCTCCTGAAGTCCACTGTCATCTCCACAGTTTTGAGCTTGTTCAGCTCCAGCTGTTCAACCTCCCATCTGTACGCAGACTCATCACCATCCCTGATGAGGCCGATCACCGTTGTGTCGTCTGCGAACTTCAAGAGTTCAACAGATGGGTCCTCTGGGGTGCAGTCATTGGTGTAGAGGGGGGAGAGCACACATCCCTGGCGGGCGCCAGTGCTGATAGTCCGGGTGCTGGATGTGATATTTCCCAGCCTCACCTGCTGCTTCCTGTCTGACAGAAAGTTTGTGATCCACTGACAGGTGGAGGCTGGCACAGTGAGCTGGGATAGTTTGGGTTGAAGTACCTCCGGGATGATGGTGTTGAACGCTGAGCTGAAGTCCACAAACAGGACCCTTGCATGACCCTGGGGAGTCAAGGTGTTGCAGCATGTAGTGCAGTCTAGGTGTTGCAGCATGTAGTGTAGTCTAGTGCTGGGCGGTATGACCAAAAATGTGTATCACGGTATTTTTAAAGATTCTGGCGGTTTCACGGTATATCATGGTATTTTTTTTTTTCTTGACTGGGTTTTTATATAGGTTTATAGTGGCTTACTCTACTGTCAGGAGTACATAAAATATAAAAACATTTTAATGTCATCATGTATAAAGGCTTTGCTTACTATAGGGTTTGCTCGTTTGTTCGTATAATGTTGGGATAGCAGTTTGGCTGAAGTATTTTCGCCCCGGTAAGACATACCTTGAATCCAGTGTTTTAACCATTGCTCTGAACCCGTCGTTCTCGACTGTCTGTAGCGAGACCATGTCCTTGCATAGGTGGATCGTTATTGCGTTCGTAATGTCGCTCCACCGCTTGCTTTTCTTGTCATATGCAGCACCTCGAGCAAATGCCTCTTCAAGCGATGTCTGACCCTTTGGCTTCACTGTTTCACTCGCGCTAACGTTACTGGTTGACGACCGCCATCGCGTACACTCTTGGTATTCCAACACATTTTCTGCTGAGGTGATGGAGTAAGTTGCTCGTGTTACCACCAGCGGCAACAACAGTGGCTCGACACACTTTGCAATATATAGTCTTTTGGACGTCGGATTTTTTAAAACCAAAACACTTCCAAACAGCAGACACAGCTCCTCTCTTGGGCACAGACTCTATTGGTGCATCTCCGGTCTGTCTTTGTTCATCCTGCATCGCTCTGTTCTGTTCTTTAATGTAACGTTACTGTAGCGACGGAGCCTCTCGCTGTTAACAGACTGTTGTGATACCGGGCTAGCTAGCGAGCTGTACCCAGCATGCCGTTCGGTGGTGTAATTTTATAAATGTACAATTATTAGTGTGCACTAACTGTTGTGTCGTGGTGTTTTGCCCTGTTAAAGAACGTCAGTTGTGGGTTATTAATTGTTGTGTTATAAAGTTATAACCATGATTAAGGGTCCCTCTCAATACACTTAATACAACTAGCTCCGACCGAAGCTCCCTCCGCGGTGAACGATATATTTAGCTGCCTGCTGAAGAGTGACAGCAGTTGTTTCGGCTATGCACCGAAACAACTGCTGGCGTTGTAGTATGGCGGTGTGTGAAAGGTTAATATCATACGGGAAATTAAAACCGGTATACCGCCCAGCACTAGTGCAGTCCCATGTTGACTGCATCATCCACTGACCTGTTTGCACGGTAGGCAAACTGCAGGTCGTCCAGCAGGGGCCATGTGATGTCTTTCAGATGGGTCAATACCAGTCTCTCAAAGGATTTCATGACCACAGACGTCAGGGCGACGGGCCTGTAGTCATTTAATCCTGTGATGGAGGATTTCTTGGGGACCGGGATGATCGTGGACCGTTTGAAGCAAGAGGGGACTTCACACAGCTCCAGTGATCAGTTGAAGATCTGCGTGAAGATGGGGGCCAGCTGGTCAGCACAGACTTTCAGGCAGGAGGGGGAGACACCGTCTGGGCCCGGAGCCTTCCTGATCTTCTGTCTGTGAAAGAGCCGACTCACATCCTCTTCGCAGATCCTCAGTGCCGGTGGGGGGTCGTTTGGGAGAGGTGAGGAGGTGGCGGGGGGAGTAGGTGGTTGTTTGATGTCGGAGCAGTTGGGGGGTGTTGAAGTGGGCTTATCAAACCTGCAGTAGAACACATTCAGGTCGTCAGCCAGTTGGTGATTGTCCTCAGTGGGGGGGTGGGGGTGTCTCCTGTAGTTGGTGAGTACTTCCAGGCCTCTCCAAACTGACGAGGGGTCGTTGGCTGAAAATGTCTGGGTTCATAACATTGTCCGGAGGAGCTCTGTGGATTGTATCGAGCTGTATTCACTGTGTCTAGCAAGCCACACGTCGGCTGGTTTACTACAGCTGTATGAACACAAAATAAACAGATTTGGCTGTGATTTAACGGCAATAAACTGACAAAAAGGGATTCTGAAATAACTACGTAATGATGTTGATTTGTAAAAAGTCTGAATTCATGTTTAGTTAGTTCTCTCCGCAAGATGACAAGCAAATAACTTTTAAAATACTTGTTTTGTCAATGGAGCTCGGATCGATCGGTGCTAAGCTATGCTAACATTGTAGCAGCTCCATCAACAATCAAAATAACGTCATCTAGACGTAAATATGGCAGCGTCTTTTTCATTGTTTGTACCATATGGTTTACACACACACACACATTATTGTCATGATTAGGCTTTGCCTCATGTGTCTGTGTGTGTGTGTGTCTCCTGAGTGTGTCTCCTGATTGTTCTCATTCACTTCACCTGTGTTCAATCACCTGCCCCTGGCTTTTCCCTCTGACAACCCCAGACATATATACTCCCCTGCTTTCCCTGTTCTGGTTGTCAGATTGTATTTGTCCATCCCCGAGTGTGCTTCGTGTTCCGGCATTTTGTCCTCGTGGTTGTTTCTATGATTTGTGACTTTGCCTTTCTACAGTTTTGGGATTTTTGGTCCGCTCCCTGTTGGAGTTTTGTGTTCTTGTGGATGACTGCTTGGTGCCTAATAGAGAACCTTGCTTTCCACCTCATCTTGTCTCCAGTGCCTGTCTCTGCGCTTGAGTCTCTGCCTCTGTTCCAGAAGCGTGACAATTATACACATAGTTTGGTCCGGTCTCTATTGATATGAGGTATCGTAGAGCTCTGGGTGAACACAGACGGCTACAGTATTTGTTTCCTGATTCAACAACGTCAGTGATGACAGGAGAAACATCTCAACGCTGATAGGCTATCGCGCCGTAGCGTCACATGATTTTTCACCGAAGTTTAAAAAGTTCAACTCACGCGTTTGGGGCGTTTTTTTTGGCGAATTTGGTGTGAACGCACCATTAGGCTACATCCACACTACTCCGTTTTTAAACGAAAACGATCGCCGTCCACACGGCGTTTCAGCATCGTTTTCGAAATGATGGGAGGGTAGTGTAGCGACTCTGTACAGTAAGAGCTGGTAGTAGAGGGGTCAGGCTGTCACCTCCCTCTCTCTGGCCAATCACGGGACGCACTGTACACGTTAGTCAAGGTGCGTGCCTGTGATTGGTAGAGCAGAGGGGAGGAGGGGTTACCTGTTCTGTGTCGGGAGCTAGTCAAGGACGTTAGACCGGAACCAACGAAGAAGAGAGTTGATGAAAAACTGTACGAAGACCGATAATGTTCGCAAGAGTTGCTCGGCAATATTGTTGACGGTTTCTGTTAATAAACCTCTTGCAAGGACTTCACTCTGTCTCCGACTCGTAAGTGGAACATTACAGTATCATGTAATCCACAAACCTCCTCTGCAGATAAAACATGTCAGTGATTGAAGCTGATAATATTCTTGCTGATAGCCTTGAATCTTCTAAGATTAAGGTTACTCAAACCACCTCTAATTATAGTTTTAAACATTGAGGAATGAGCTGACTCCACTTTTGTGTACTTCAGTATGACCTGATGGTAAGCAGGTTTTCAACAATACGAACAAAATTATCGTTTTTGATTGGATCTTACAATTAGCTCAAAATAAATGCATGGTTTCAACTGTAGGATTCCCTGGGAGATTGTCCTAATTATGCAACCATTCAGCCGTGGTGTTGATTACTCTGCTGTAAATTCCCCTTCTCAGTCGTCCTCCATGTAATATACATACTCACAGGGTTTGCATGCACCACCAATAATTCCTCTAACATACATACTCATTGCAGGTGCCCAAAGCAAATTATTCAGATAAAATAGCAGCAAGAATGGTGTGTTTTATCACACCTCCCTGTGTAGTGGTACTCTCACATGTAGGGGCCATGTCAAGGAAATGGGATTTTGAAGTGAAGTGGTCAGTATCTTGTTCAGTCAGAGTTTAACAAGTTGCCAGGATGGAGGTACAGTACTGCATGTTGGCATGTCGCTGTGGCTCTATAGAGCCATATTTCCTGATATATCTTCAGTTGTAAGCAAAGGGAATCATTGAGCAGCAGCCAAAAAGGAAACCATAAGCAATGTCAATTAAATAAGTAGCACGTGGGATAAAAGGCTGTCACATCACAAACTGTATCGGGAGACAGAGGGAGGTTTGAAGTGTTGCAGAAACATCAAACTGCAGATTTAGTTTGATTTCAAAGCAACAAAGTGCCATTAGATGCTATGAGATCCTTATTAAATATGGTATATATGGCTGTATGATCACACATGTAGTCTGCTATTAGTTGACATATCTTTGCCGTAATTTTAGCAAACAATCTTCCAAGCGTGTGATTTCTGACTAGTCTCGCCCTGAATTTGGGCTGTCAAAGTTGAACTTTCAACGATTTTCTTTTGAATTTTTTTTTACTTTTGAACTAAAGTTTGTGACAGCTGACTTTAAAGTTGTACATTTTTGCATTTAATGTTGAAAAGTCGCTTGCGGTTTTTTTTGGGAACCTCTCACTAAAGTAACGGCACTTGATTTTCTTGGGAATTCTGAAACGTCTAAACATTTTCAAAAAGATTTTTGATGTACGATTTTTTTCCAACTCTCCTCTCCCTTCCTGGTTACCATTTGGAGAAGCTGCCATGTAAAAAAATTATCCTGTATATAATAACTTCTGTACCTCTTGGTACCTCTTGAGCCTAATTAGGAACCAAAAATAGAGGAGGGCAAAACACAGAAGAAAGAAAAAGAGATGAGATGCTGAATTCAAAGAGTGATTCCCTTCTATAGCCACAGGCTTTTTTTTGCATTCGGGGTAACAGCAGGGTTTATTTGCAACACCCAGGGGATCTTTCAGTGGATTGCCAAGTCTCAGGAGAAGAGACGGGAGGCTCTTAGGAGGGGGGTGGCAGCGTGAGTGGCAGATCTGTAGCTTTACTTTCAAAAAACAATGATTAGAGGAAATTGCAGATACAAATATTGTGCTTCCGACCCTGCCACAAGGGCTCAGTGATTCAGTAGCAATGTTAAGTATAGATCAATTCACTGCAGAAAATAGGACTTTGGTGTAATCGGGAAGCATTTTTTCTGCAATGACTGCCTCATCTGTTACAGACACACACACACACACACACAAAGATGTAAACTGCCATCTAGGTGCACGCCACAGCAGCACTAATTAGATAAGACTAAAATAATAATCAATGATCTCTGTTAATAACATTTGTTCTACTTGTTTACTTTATGACTAGACTGACCTATGTGATGGGATTCACAAAAATGAGAGGACCTTTGAGCTGCTGTTGCCTTTAATTATAATTCCCATCCTTTACTGCTGCTCCCACGTCGTGAATCCGCATTTTATTAATTTATCAAGATCGCATACGGAAGCAAATTGAAAAGTGTTGACATGTTTAATCTGAAATTACTTTTTATTTATTCCGACTGTTTGAAATTGAGAAGTTGTTGACTGGGATGAGTAATGCTGGATAACAAAGCAGAATCAACAACCACACACGCATCATCTGACCTGCTTTTAACACAGTGCTCAGTGCAGCGATAACATGCGCTCGATGACTCTTGACACTGCACACTGAATGACCACACAGGCACAAATAAAAAGAAAGAAAATCACTAGTAGTGTTTCTTTGCCTTCTCTTACCTCTCAGCTTTTAGATACTTCTTGTTCAATCTTGTGACCCTTTGACCCACCTGGCCGCCTCCACATCTAGCATTCTTACCTTGCAGCTTTGCAGAGGCGCTACGCCCGACCAACGGGGATCTGTGATGGATGTGTCTCTCGACAGGAGTCAGGACTTTTGATGATTGTCCAACAACTTGTCAGGGGAGGGATGGGGGAAAAAAACGTGAGAAGAAGAATAAAAAAACGAGTCTGATGGAACTACAAACAAGATGAAAGGAGGAATGCAAGTCAATTTCCCTGTAAGGAACTATTAAGATACTCTGAACTTTGACTGAAATCTTATGCATAGAAAGCTCATGTGGTCATGAAAGCTTTGTATCCACATGACATATCACAGTGTCTTTTTTATGCATTCATTTTGTTAGGCCAGTCTGTGCTGGTCATAGACAGAATAGGATTTGAGTGTACATAGTATTGACTAGTACAATAGAAAATGGCCATTGTTATTTGTTGTTATGTGACAACACATGAAGCTCTCGCATAAGTTCAGTCAGGAAGACTATACTCTTGCATGCTTAGGCCTGTAGTTTATTTCTCATACATCTGCCATTATTCCTCATGCATGCTCATTATTTCCCTGCTGTCATTGTTCGAGGCTGTCAGTCATGATATCAGCTGTTTAGATCAGCTGGTCTCTTCTATCCAACAGCACAATGAAACAATGACATGGTTAGCCAATCATCTTGCTGCTGTCTCTTTAAATATGATTGTCTCTCTACCTTCAGTACGTTCATGCTGCTGTTACGCACCCCTCCACCTCCTCATCTCCACCCAATCTTAGCAGATTCATCAGCTTCATCAGCCACCACCACCAGTGTCTGGAGCAGACGCCCCTCCATCACAAATCTCCCTGTAGAGTCCAAGCACCAAAGACTCTGTCAAGACTTTATCATCACATATCATCAGTCAAAATAAACAATTATCTTTTCTTTATCTGACTTGCCTCTCCTGGTTGAAATGCATTTGTAACAACACATGCATTTGCATTAGTTGGATCCTTGCAGGGAAACTGATTGGAAATATAAGGTCCTTGCAAACACAGCACACAAATCCGGCTTTCATTAAACTGAAACGTCTGTACCCTATCACTATGTAAGTTTTGCTATAAATGTACATTCAGAAATCCAATCCAAGGTATTACAAGTGCACGTGGTTTTTAAGGAGAATAAATAGGAAAGAGAGGAAAAAATGTCTCATGGCGATACCAAGGAAGATTTAGCTTTAGACAATTTCTGGTTTAGAAAGAATCCCTTTTATGAATTATCAATGAGTCAACTTCAGGCTTTTAATTGATGACATCAAATATCATACTCTAAATTGTCTCATTCAGTTGTCTGTTTGATTGTAGACTAAATTCACAAATGACAATTTAAGTTCCCAAAAGACAAGGGAATAATACATTTGGATATATTCAATTGAGATGTGTCTCTTCACACTGAAGGGAGGTTACTGAAACAGGATTCAGCATTGGGCTTTAGATTGGTGTTTACTTTTATAATGCCAAACCCCCATGATTATTAAAATGCTTGCTGCTGTCCTTACAGTAATACTAGTGACCATATGGTAGAAGGATTATCGGTAAATGGCATTGCTCACTGGGGCATTGGTCAATATGATGCTCCTAGTGGATTTAAGAGTCAGTGAGATTGTGAAAGCACAGTTTCCTCTAAAATAATGGATCCCATTTCTCCGGTTTTCATTGATTCTGCATTATGTAGCATATCTGACACTACTACATTCGATTTTTTGTTGCCGATACATTAAAGACACACTATCAGTCCAGAATCCATTCAAGCCTGTTATCATGAAATCTAAACTCTAAAGAATAGATTAGTCTTTCCATTTAATTACTTCAGCAGATTGAAGACTTTAAGATGAGAGACACATCAAACATTTTAATACTTTTACATTTTTAATTCCGACTCTCTGGTGCATAAATGGTTGCAGGATTCATGCTAATGAGCTTTCTAAAATTAGCTGTCAATAAGGAAAAATCAGTTTTAGTTTTCAAAGGCACTTATACTGTACCAAATGAAGATCCAGATACCTGTGGGAAAGTAATTACTGCTCATAGTGAACTCACCTCACAACAGGAAAATTAGGTGAAAATAGTCTCTCTTCGCTTTCACGGTTTTTATACTGAAAGTTATTTCTCGTGATTGTATGGATGTCTGATATGATATGATTTGATTTGATGTCTGATAAGGGGCAGTGGTTAGCACTGTCCCCTCACAGTAAGACGGTCCTGGGTTCAAACCTGCTGGCTAGCCTGGGCCGCTCTCTTTGGATTTTGCATGTTCTCACTGTGTCAGCGTGGGTTTTTCTCCGGGTTGTTCGGCTTCCTCCTGCAGTCCAAGGGCATGCAGGTTAGATTCATTGTTGACTCCCTATTGCCTATGGGTGTGAATGTGACTGGTAGTCTGTCTCACTGTGTCAGCCCTGTGGTAGCCTGGCGACCCATCCAGGGTGTACTCCGCCTTTGCCCAATGTCAGGTGGGATCCGCTCCCCCTGACCCTGAATAGGATAAACGGTTACAGATAATGGATGGATGGATGTCAGATGAGAACAGATCTTTAGTGGTATACCATGGTCCAATTATGATGTTTGATTCCACAATGTGTGTGAGCATCATCTCTCTGCTCTCTCAGAAATTGTCTAAAAACAGGCAGAATAAATTGATTCATAGGAATCACTGCTATTATACTGCACATTGCGAGACAGGCCTGGAAAAATCCTTTGCGTTAATGGACGTCCAAATGCATTGAGTTTTATTTTCTCTCTTTTTGGTTTGTCGCTCTGTTTCCTCTTTGTGTCGGGTGGTGTTGATGTGATTTTTTTGTCTTCGTTAAAGTAATAATGGTTTTTGACTCTTGTCCTGAACATTATGAACATGATAGAAGTATACAGTGTATATTGCAGTTTTTGTTAAGCTGCATCATGGGAGCCAGCGTTATATAAAATAAGGGATAAACTCCTTAAAGCCCTCTTATAACCTTCAAATGTCTTAGATCAGTCTCATTGCAGAGACAACATTTTTTTTTCAGCGCACTATCGTGGTCATACATGCAGACTCAGCTGTCTAACTGTAAGGGATTTTTCTTCCTGTTTGTGGCTTTAGCTTGGAGGATCCCCCTTTTAGAGGGACACAGCCTCATGAGAACATGTAGTTATTTCTCCCTCTGACATTTACAGTTCTATAAAGTCTAGTTTGTTTACTGAAATCATGCTGATAATCTGCCAATGGAGCTGAGAGCAGCCAAGATTGAGGCCAAAAAAACTACTCCAATATCAAAACAAGAACTATGCATGTCTTTCCAAATGTCTTAAGTGAACTAAGATGTTGATCTTTGTAAAGGAGCTCTGCACTAAACCCTTTGAGGGCCTTTGCAATCCATGCACAGGCTTGGTGCTTGTGCAGCAAAAGGTTATATAATGAATACATGGCCGAAAAACTGTGCTCAGGTTGGACTCACCTGTGGTAAAGTGTGCCAATAGTTCCCAAAGGAAATGTGTCAAACTCACTAATCTCTGCTTCCTTCTTAACTGGCAGGAGTTCTAGTGGTGGCCTACGCACCACATCCTCAACTGCAGACTTGTTTATCTCCCCTCCCACAGATTTGTTCCATGGCATTGATTCAAATCTTTCCAAAGTCATCATAGAGATACATGCATATGACGGAGCAGAGATTATGAGCATTGACTGAGTGGTAAGGATTTAAGCAACAGCCGGCTTTCAGGAAGTGAAATTCAGATGTGTTTTTTTTCACAAGCCAGCTGCATTTCCTTATTCAGGGTCTCTTGAGGTAGAGCTGATTCTACCTGAGAACCTCTCTGTGTTTGCAACAGTTAGTGTTCCCTGTAGTACCACTCCACACTACTAATAGTCTATATATAAATACTCTGGGGAAATGGTGAGGAAATACTGAGCAGTTCTGTAGTAAAAGTGAAACGGTTCAAATGCATTTGCAAGTTATTGCTTTCATGGTTTTATATTAACATTAAGGGCAAACTAAGAAAGAGGACATGACATTTGAATGACCTAATGAGGAAGCTGGATAAGCATTACGGAGGATGTTTCGATCCATCGACCCAAGGGTTATGGGACCAGCATGCACCTCTGCACCACTGTGCTCTCCAGGACCAACATTAATGCAACTTTAATGTAATGTAATTTATGTTTTAATACTCTATAAGAATGAAAGCCACACCAGTTCCCTTACAGGAGTGATGTTAGGTGCTTATGAAATCCTGAATTCATAATTTCACAAAAATATGCTCTCGATTTAATCTCTCATTTCTGTGTTTACATCATTCTGACATAATGCAACTGTTGACGAATTCACCTAAAATGTCAGAAACACACCTCACCCATAACCTAGCTCTCTAATTTGAATCTATTGATTCATCAATTTGAAGAAGAACCAAACACCTAGAAACATTGTGCAACATTGAGCAACATGATGAAACTGCGGCGCACGGTGTACTGCAGATGAACTTCTAGTTCTCTATCTAGCACTGTTGATGAACTTCTGGTTTTCTATCTAACACTTCTGATTTCTGCGGAGCGAGAAAAGAAAGCTAGACCCTGTAAGCTCAGCCTAAAGCATTCTGTGGTTTGGGCACCTGAGTGGAAATTTCTAAATGAATTATTGTGGTGATTGACCTTTATACGTCTCGGCTCTTATAACCGTTAGCATATTTGAAAGTATTGTTTTACTTTATTTAATTCATTCAGTATTGATGCATTTCAGTTTTATCCTACCCTCAATAAGTTATTATTAATGTCTTATATATTACTGATTTAAGAGTCATTTCAAATCTGTCATGACTTTACTTTTCATTCTTTGATTTTTATTATTACTGATTAATTAATTTAATGATGACAATGTTGAAATGATTTCATTCATTTATTAATGTGTAATCCTATATACTCGTGAGATCAGAATTGGTTAAGATAAGTGAATGACATAATCTTAGATTGATGCAAAAATGGTAACTGTTAAGGAAATAACCGGACTGTTTCACTCAGGAAGGCCGGACAGGAACGCAAGAAACAAGAGTTAATTTAATCAAAGAAGCATGTCAAAAATTGTAAGAATATGTAAAAAAATGTTTCAATGGATTTGACGATGTTTAGTTATCTATGGACCAGGAGGTCAAAGATACTGGAGGAACAAGGTATAAAGAGGAGACAAGGCAAGGCAAGTTTATTTGTGTAGCACATTTCAACAACAAGGTAATTCAAAGTGCTTCACATAAAACCATTAAAAGCATCAAAACATAAGGCAAAAGAAAAGGAGATTTAAAAACAATTAAGAACATTGATTGAAACATTAAAAACAGTCATTAAAACATTAAAAAGCAGTGTAAGAAGTAAAATACAGTAGTGAAATGCAGGAGATTGATTAATATCCTTGAATCTGGTTCAATTAAAGGCAGCAAACAGAAAAGTCTTCAATCTTGATTTAAAGGAGCTGAGGGTCTCAGCAGACCTGCAGCTTTCTGGACTTTGTTCCAGATATGTGGAGCAGAGAAACTGAACGCTGCTTCTCCATGTTTAGTTCTGACTCTGGGAACAGAAAGTAGACCGGTCCCAGACGACCTAAGAGTAGGGATGGTTCATAAGGTAGCAGCAGATCACAGATGTATTTTGGCCCTAAACCATTCAGTGCTTTATAAACCAACAGCAGGATTTTAAAGTCTTTTGTTGGACAGGAAGCCAGTGCAAAGACCTCAGAACTGGAGTGATGTGATCCACTTTCTTGGTCTTAGTGAGGACTCGAGCTGCAGCGTTCTGATTGACTTGTTACAGAGACCTGTAAACACACCGTTACAGTAGTCCAGTCTACTGAAGATAAATGTATGGACAAGTGTTTACAAATCCTGTTGAGACATGAGTCCTCTAACCCTTGATATATTCTTCAGGTGATAGGAACCCTGGTTCTTTGATAACAGAGTGAGGTGTTTCACGATGGGAATCGCCTCGGCGTGACCAACTATGGAAGCTCCAATGACACCACGTCTGTCACTGACAGACGTGGTGTCATTGGAGCTTCCATAGTTGGTTCCACAAGGGAATTGCTGCCTCCCATTTTTTGCAAAAGAATGAGAATTGTTCTGCAGTACTCATAATGGGGCGTTTGCATCCAGTCACTTGAGAGTCCTGACACCTAGGATCTGGGGAAATCTCTGCAAAACACGGTTGGTAATGATGAATTTAAATGCAAATGGCAACTTGACGGGGGAAACAAATTACACCCATCACTTGGCTAAATTGCTCCAAATTGAAGCCAAGTCCCTAAACCTGAGCATATTGCACCAGTGGTTTATGAAAAAAATAGAATATGGAATACAAGGTAATAGCTAATTTTACTCCTCCGGGTACCATGGGCTGGGGAAATAAATGGAAGTCACTGATTTTGATGTCTGATTACACATCATACATACAAATGTTTGAATTGTTTCTCTGGTTGTTGTAATGTGAGTAGCAAATGTCCATTTCCTGCTGGCCAGCACACAGAATCCTCCGTGTGCCTTGTGTTGTGTCTGAGGGAATAACAACAGGGAAAGCATTGACAGGCTCTCGTCTCCTGTGGAAACCGGTGCCTCCGCAAAGTAATGAGGAATCGTGGCCCATGGTTTTAGTTACATTTTTTCAGTCTGTGCACAAATTCAGCGGTTGTCGCAACGTGGGACTGAACAAGTAGTTTAGCTTTTCCTGATACATCGACTGTGTGCACGTTGTTGACCGTCCTCCATCCCTTTCCAGCTGCCAGACATTTATTTCCTGTGCACCTCAAACACCGACTAAATGTGCGCTTCATTGAGAAGAGCTAACATGGGAGGGGAATATTGTCTCTTCTCCCCCCATTACGCCACAGAGGATAAAAGAACACTCTCCTCCTTCCCCCCCCCCCCCCCCACTCACTCCATGTTATCCTCAGAGCAGGGAATGCAGGGAGACTTCCAGATCAGCGGCGGAGTCGGGTGCAGAATACAGATCAGCAGCAGGGAGAGCTGATGCCCAGACTACTTAGCATACGTAATTGACCTCTAGCTCAAAAACCCCTGCGGTGTGACTGGCCACACCCCCTGCCCCCTCCACCCCCGACCCAAATCTGATATTGTTTTCTGACTCAGTGCTTACAGCCGTTTTTAGTGATGAGTGAGCTCAATCATGGTTCAAGCCGTCAGTATGTTTGTCTGCTGCACGCTTTGCAACTAAATGAAACCCTTGTGAGCCTCTGCTTCATTTTGTCCTCCCCCCCACAACCTCCCTGCTGTTAAACAGAGAAAAGAATCAAGTGAAACTGATGAAACTGAGTTCACCTTAAATGTTTCAAAACCTACTATTTCTCAAAAAATGATCCATTGTAAGGACTAAATCCCATCAGTATAGTAGAGTTCCAGCTGTTATATTCATTATATCACAACTTGCTTTTGTGTTTAATATTCCAGCCCGTATCAACGGTTAAATTCAAACTGACCGGCTGGAGTGAGAGTAGTTAGTTTTATGCTTAATGAGCAGATTAAAGACTGAGCAGTGTTTCAACAGAGTTATCAGCAACAGTATTGCACTGTCTCAAATAGCCCTGCCACCGCAGTGCGATATCCCAAGAGGCCTCTAAAAATATGCAGTAATTAAGCGCTCACCTCATTCTAATGGGATTATTACCGTAGAAATATCCTAAAACGTAATTTAAACGTCAGGGAAGCAAAAGGAGGACGAGAGCAGCTGCAACAGATATTGCACTAAAGAGGAAACACACAAATGTCTTCTAGTAGTACTGTTTGCCACCTGAATTATATGCTGGGGTGAAGTGGCTGAATGTCACTGCCCATGTGGACTCGAAAACTTACATTACCTGCTGAAATATGAAGCAGTGGGTATCTTTTTGATCCGAACATATGTGTGAATCATAATATTTCATGGAAAGATGTTTCTTACAACAGAGACGGAGGCATCTCTGTCCTTAAAAGCACCCTGAAGATTTGATCAAAGATATGATATGAAGACAAGAGTAAGAGTATTTGAAATTCAGATTTTAGTGTTATTTTTCTACTTTTGGCCGTCAGTATTGAAAATAATAACTAGATGTGTACAAAGACGCCATTATCGGTAACTGAACAGAATGATCTCTCTGTATCTGTATCAGGATAAAAGACCACATCTGGCCGTGGTTTATATCAGAAATATTATGAAATCGGCCAAATGTTGTATATTCATTGGCAGTGCAATTTTTGTGACTGCATCACATTCATTCAATAATAATTGATTCATTGCCACATACTGTGCTTTTCATCTCTCTCTCTTCTTTATTATTTTAACTAAACTAAGTTTCATGAACTGTCTGATCCCCACCGTAACCCAATTTCACTGTTTGACATTGACCAACCAGAAATTTAATTTTCAATGACAGCTGTAGCTGGTACATACAGCATGTTACATGATATGGATGGGTATTGACTGAAATACAAGGTAAAACGTAGTTGTTGTTTTTTTCAATATTTTGACTGGGTTTTATAAATGGAGGGAATTAACACATACAGCTAAAAACTCTAAGCTTCATTTTGTTGTGGTGATCTGAAAGAAATTCAGCTGGGAACGGTCAGCTGTCTGCTGATGCTGACTCGTTAAATATAATATAGCAATCACTTTTTTTAAAATGTGTAGTAAATGAAACAGCTAGTTAGGGATATTAATGTCCGATGTTGCATAGAGAATGGCCATTTTTATCTTGTCACCACAAAAATGTGAATAGATTTGAAAAAAACATAACTGGAGGACAGACATATGTCAATCATGCTCGTTTTATTTTTCTTCACATAATTACAAGCAACTTCAGGAAGAAGAAATGTCTGCTTCCATTACATTATATGTTCTTTCCTGAATAACATAATCAGATTCCGGTACATCCCTAATGACAATCCTCTTGATGGCAGAGGCCTGAGAACACTCTGACTTTGCTAACAATTCATCTGACGCAGCAGTCAGACAATCAGAAAACAGGTTAGTCAAAGTCATTTTGAAGGTCGGTTTTATCAGACACATCCATCACACACCAACTTGCTTATTAAACTTTGACCTACTGTTACCGTAGTTGTTTGCTGGTTCAATGAGGGACTATGTGTGACGTTTCAGGTGCGCTCACTTTTAGTTTGACCTCCGATTAATGTAGTTTAGATGATCTGAAATAAACAGGAATTCCCCTTTAAAATTGCTTCAGACATTTTTTTTCAAAACATGATGAAGACAATTAGTCATATTTCAAAGCAAATACCGAGGTAATCTTGAGCCGGGACATGCAGAGCTGCCTCCAAGGAAGTCACGTGACGAAGTGTAAACAGACAAAGTCCATGAGGAGGTCGGGGGGGTGGGATGGTTCAAACAAACAGAACTATCAACCAGGAGAACACAGTTTGTGTCCCGTGTACAACCCAAAGTCAATGTTGACCAGTGGTGGGCCGTCAGGTCCAGCTAAGCCTTCTCTGCTGGCCTAAACAGAATCACAAAGTTATAGCTATTTTATAATTTAATAATTTTTCATAAATACACTACATGTATTATAATTTTTTATCCCATTAGCTTATTTTCTCATTGCACAGCTCCTGTCTTCCTCTGTTGCTCTGCTTCCAGCCTGCAGCGCTGCTTCCAGCACAGCTTGTTTTAAGGAGAGCTTTTATCCAATCAGATTCAGCCCCTATTTCTCTATGTAAGGAGAGAGGCCCGATGCCCTCTAGGTAGACTTTGCAGATTAAAGTAAATGGGGACGTTATTGTTGATTGTCATAGTCTTCAACCAATCAGATCTTTAGTTTGACATGTTGGGTGTATTCTTTGACGTGCCAGTGGTACTCAGGTAGTCTCCTAAGTACGTCTGCATTAACGTGCGCCGTGATTGGTCAGTGGGCCAGCGTGACTTTTGTCAAACAGAAAGCTAGCTAGCAGATCTTAGTGTTTAGTAAGAGTTCAAGTTGAAACATATGTAAGAGAAGTTATGACATTGTTAGCGTTTTGCTTGGTGTAGATTCTTTTTTTACCTAGCTTTGTTTTTTTAACACTCAATGGCTGAAGGAGGAGGAGAAATGAATTTGGGAGTTACTGACTTTGTTAATAAAGAAAGGAGGATGGACTTTGTCTTTAAGTGAAGGCAGCTTTGGTAAGTCAACTGCTTTTGTGTTTTTACATCTGCAGTAGCGTTACTACAGTGTTCATTTGTCTATCGTGTCGTTTTTATGAATAATATGAATGGCTCGTGCTCTAGCGCTGCAGTGTTGCTGGATTGATTTGTCATGCTTGACATTTTATGTTGTCATATAAATATATGTGACTAGTTCTTGTGAGTTTGTTCTTGTCATTGTGTTAATTACATTGATTCTGACTTGTCCGTTAATGACGAAGCATCCCGTCATCGCGGGGTTCGGACATTTGATTCTCTGTTTGAATCAGTAGGGAACAGCTAACTGCTGTTATTTCCTGCTAAGCTAGTTTAGCTTAGCCTCTCTGAAGACACGTGTGGTGCCTCAGCTTTTTTTGTTATTGTTCCGGGTT
The DNA here is from genome assembly GCA_032191485.1 of Leptoclinus maculatus. Lineage (NCBI taxonomy): Eukaryota > Metazoa > Chordata > Actinopteri > Perciformes > Stichaeidae > Leptoclinus > Leptoclinus maculatus. Next base: position 1,662,957 of record JAVDOI010000001.1, read on the forward strand.
CAAAAGGTCACACAGCCCGTTGTCTCCTACGTGAGCGCAGTCCACCAAAAACATTATATTTCCCACAATTTAAGCTTCTGCATTTTCCAAATGCACTAGTATTATTCAAACGTAGTGTTCGGTTCGTAAAGCCTCGTACCGAATGGTTTAATACGAATACGTGTATTGTTACACCCCTAGAAACAAATAACCATAGCTGTGGCGTCAGGACAGCACAGTAGGACAGCACAGAAGGCCCTGGTATAAAATGCACGGCCCGCACTGATGTTGACCAATATTAACTTACCTAAAACATACTTACTTACTGTATGTAACCTAACAAACATACTTATTTGAACCCAAACCCTAATATATTCCCAAACCTAACCAAGTAGTATTGTTGCCTAAACAGGTTCTGCTCTGCTGGGGCTTGTTGCAGGTGACCGATCACTCGTGTTTCTGGACATTCGTAGGAGAACATGAAATATGAAACAAGACTTTTGAAGTGTGTCGTCAGCTCATACCTACAATTTCAAGCTTAATTTGATATCATGACATTACCAGGCATCAGTCAAAACACTTGGCTAAGTAGTGAATCAGCATGGTATTCCTTAATAATAGCAGAAAAATACTATACTTATTTGGGTGGGGTACAGAGTGCATATCCACTATTTCTTAAAGGGCTGTCAAACCCTTTTTATGTGGTTTTGTGACCCTGTGGGATAAGAAGTCATGCGGTGGTGTGTACACTGTCATTTGCACTAAGCGGTTGAGCCACAAGGTTCCCCTGGCCTCTTGGGATTTATAGACTGGTTCAATACCTGGCAATACAAAGCAGGACTTCATTTAAACAACTTGAAACCAGGCCACGCTGCCTTTCCTCCTGCCACGAAAAGTCATGAATCTGCCCATGTGGCGTGCAGTCATGAAAAAGCCACTATTTGATGGACCCTGGGCTGTAAATCTTTCACCATAAACCTTCCGGCACTCCCACATAAGAAGATGTTACACAGTACATGGTGTCTCGGGCAAATATGTGCACGGCTTCAGCAGTGCAATGCTCGACAGCTGAATCATCACGTATCACTCCAAGTGCTCCATAAACATTACATGATGGACTAATTTAAATCTCTTAAGTATTACTGTCATAATGGAACTCTCTCTGATTTGTGTTTTGATGACATCAACGATGTCTTGACTCACCTGTTAGTCTCGGCTTCACTCTCCAAGATCGCAGCACAAGGATTATGTTGGTGTTTTGGAGAGAAAAAAAACTATGTAGCTGGAAAAAATGAATAAAGCAAATTCAGGCTTAACGTGAGAGCTGGTTACTATAATGCATTTAGGGGTTTAAGGTGCTGAAATCCAATGTTTTTTGCCAATATTCAATATATTTACATTTAGAATGTGCATCCATGAGCATCTGTCTTTTAGATGGGTTGGCAGCTCCTCAAGGCAGAGTGAGGCAGGTTTCACTGCCGAGGCCATAGAGTGAAGGGAAGAGGATGATGATGACAGATATATCATCTGTTATATTAGAATGCCCTATTACATCTCTCATATGTCCTTATTTAACATGATTTATCATTTATTTAGTGAAAAGTCAGGTGTAGTCAGGTGTAGTTATCACATGTCAGTAAACAAATTGTCTCTCACAGCAACAACACTCATTTTAAAAACACCTTGAGGAAGATGTAATGTAATGCAACCAAACGTAGCATGAAACTAACAAGCAACAACAACGCCCTAAATAAGAAGACATGAATGTGACAATAAAGACTGTAAGGCGACAGGCTTTTGAGGGATTATTTGCTGAAAGACGACTTTCATTTCTTCCTGTGGGTGTCGGGTCATTGACAGTTAGCAGTGCGTAACGTAATGTGTTTCCTGATTTGTAATCACCTGGCATGAGCCTAAAGACATTACAATAAAACTTTGAGAATCCCAAACTGTCTAGTTTCATGTTTGCTGTGATCTGTGTTCTCTTATCTACTGTTGTTTCATTTTCAATATGAATCCATTGTGGAAAATGGCTTCTTCCGAAAATGATACCTGATGGCTTAAGCTTGACTGACTGTAAATACTGTAGATTAAAGGGCAATGTATGGCATACATTGGTATTATGCATAACTGGTTCAAGTTAAGGCCTTTTGAAAATTTAAATACTTTTTGTAATTGAACATTGTTGTATGAAAGACATTAGCATTAGCTGCAATGAAGCCTGGGTGTTTTATGATCTAATTTACTGTTTGCCTTGATTATAAGGCTCATTAGCAACGGTTTGTGTCTGTCTTGCTTAGCTGTGCTTCGCTGCGGGTTCACTGAGAACAGATGTGGTTGTTCCTTCCATCCCTGGTCCTCAAGAGGCATTTGATTTTGGACATTGGAATTCAAGTTGTCTCAGCTATTTCTCAGTAAGCTGATGTTCCCCTTGTCTGAGCTTTCTCATACTGGACGGGGATTGAGGGAGGTTGCCACATTTTTGACAGTACTCTGATGGTGAGTATCTGCGCTATGATTGTAAATTAGGCTCTTTGGAGTGTTCTTCATGTATACAGCCCAGTGGTGAGGGACCATCATGTTGTTTGAAGCCCTCCAGATATAATTACCGCTCTAGTAGAAGTCAGTAGGTTTAGTTTGATATTGTTGACATTGGTTGATTGCTTATGCCCTCCATATTATAATCATATATCACCTAGTCCTTCTATCACCTGTGATATGGTGGACATGATGCAGTGAGTTTTGTGGTGACTGTTTATTAATGCTGCAGCTTTAAGTCGGAAAATAATTTTAATTATAAATCTTCAGCAATGTCTTTTCTCATATTCATTTACATATTATTACAAGTACAATCAAATGCTGAATAAGATGTTTGTAGGCAACCAAACTGTTACAAATAACTTTCATGAACTGAAAGCAAAAGTGTTAAAGTTGTTAGACAAAAAAACAAAACACGGACAACTCCCAGACCGGACAACGCAGTGTAAGCGACCTGTCAATCACAAGGTAGCCCCGCCCTAAAGCATACCCTGCTTTATGGTCTATTTTTGTGTGCTATTGAAGAAGACTTGAAACTAGAGATTGAGAGCATAAACTCATGTGTACAATGTTTACTGAGGTAATAAATCAAGAGAGAAGTAGAGTCATTTTCTCATAGACTTCTATACAACCAGAGGAGTCGCCCCCTGGTGGACATTAGAGAGAATGCAAGTTAAGGACATTATAGCATTGGCTCCACTGATCACCAAATACCGAGATACAGTGACCTCCTCACTTTCAAAGACTAGGGCTGGTAACCTTTACAAATGTTTCTTATGATGGTGTCAGTATGATATATGAGTGTCAGTACTGATACCAAACTATTTTCTTTTTCTTAGTACGTTTGAGAAATATAAACAAGAAAAGAATTCAAGGCACCCTGAGTTCTGAGTATGATGACAAACCTTTAATAGTCCATGTTTTGTCTAAAAGCCTTCACTGTTGTGCTGAGCCAACACCCTGTCATATCATGTTAAACCCTTTTTATTATGTGCAGCAGTCAGAGTGCCTTAGATTATTTATTATTTCAAGTTTGTTGTTAATTTAAGAAAGGAAGCCAAAAAACATCCAGAAAGTTTTCCTGACAGATGTGAACATAATAATACAGTATAATTGGACAAATTAGACTAGAAAAAAGTCTGTTTAAAAAATATGTAAACTCGACCATATTACCATATAAAACCTTCCGGTACTGGTCTTCGAGACTCACCGGTTATAGAAGCTTGATCCCAGCTCTGAAAGACTGGATAAAAACATACGTTTGTTGTGCCTTTGGATTTTCTTCAATAAGAATAATTGCTGTGTAGTTTGATTATGTCATAGTTGACATATGATCAACATTCGTAAAATAATGTTGTTTGTTGCTTGTAGATTGAAAATATACTTCAGTAATTTGGATGTGACACTTTTAAACTTTAGATACACCCTAGGGTGCTCTGGGACACATAATACATCAGACAACTTCATCCAGGCAATGCAGCCATGGCTGACCAGACCCTGACTTATGTCCCTTGCAGCACTACCACACAGATCACTCCTTCTGATCCATAGCCATGTGGAGGCTCTTTCAGTAGCTTCTGTGATGCCCAGCATTGTAAATGCTCTCTCAAAAGAAAGCAGCCAGCAAAGCCTCTACATCCCACCTCTGTAAGTATGCAGCAAACTCTCCATCCAGCTGCTGATGTCTGGCCCTCTTCTGCTATGGATCTTCTTGATCCTCTCTTCCCAGTGTTACAGTTAGCTCTGACATGATCACCGACTTTGAGTCTTCTCACAGTAGGACATCTTCAGGCCTCAGTGGTGTAACGCTGTCGGTGAACTTGAGCTGCCCTCCCACGACTACAAGCCGCTGCCGGGCAGTCAGTCTGTATTGAGGAGGCACGTTGACACACGTATGTTAAGTTGATTTTGAACAGATTCATACAAACATCTGGCCACCTGCCTGTATATGGTGGTTTTCATGTTGGTAAAAACTTCACGTTTCTGGAGATCACAAACTTACACACTGTCTTTGATTTATATTGTTCTGTGGTCTGGTGTACCTGAAAGAATGACACAAACGTATTCTCCGAATGTTTACAGATGTTTCCCCAAGCTCCGAGAGAGGATCATGAATCAGAGCAGAAAAAAGGTGGGGCACCCAGAAAACAAGCTTTAGCCCACCAGCACACTTTATCTCTGGTAGAGCTTCAGCAAAGACAATAAATGGAGTACAGTTAATGCACAGTAACCTATACTGAGCGCTTTCGTATTCTATCATATCACAATGAATCACAATAGACAAAGTGTCAGAAAGCTGATGGACCACACACACACAGACACATTTTGGCTGCTGACTTGCATCAGTTAAGTCAAGTGTTGAGGAGTAGAGCAGGGATGATAAGTTGTGAAGGCTGGCAGCGCGTCTGCCGATTAGCCTGGCATCGGTTAGCACCGTACCGTCAGAGGCATTTCTCTCATGCCAAAGCCAGCATTGCACAAATGAGAGAGCAAGAGGGGGCTGGAGATAGCAGCGATGGGGAGATGGGAATCTGCCGAGCGACACAGACACAACAACAAAACAAACAGAGGGCCAGGAGGCTACCTATCAATCAATGCTTGTGTCATGGACGGGATAGGCCTAAGTGTCACATAGCTGAATATGAACTGACAGCTGTGTGTCTGTGTGTGTGGATGTGCCTGTGTGGGGGGTACTGCCACACTGTTTTCTGTAAAGGTGCACCCTGCCTGTCACTGTCAAGATTGACTGCATCATAATCGACACATGAAAGATGACCTTGAACAGAGCAGGTAGACGAATCATTACAATGGCGATAATCAAATAGCTCTCCTGAACACACACACAAGATAACACACATTTGCTCTGCTTTAACATACCTTTATTTGCTGATAACATTTCAGAGTGAAGTTTCAAGTGCCTTTTTGAGAAATAATCCAAAACCAGGATGGACCGATATGCCTTCCCTTCTCTTCCCCTCACTCTTTTGTCCTGCTGGGATATAATCTCAAGGTTTGATCCTCAAACAGAAGTCAGCGCTGATCGCACAGACACCTTTGTGCTGCTCGTATTTCCCAGTGTGTTGCCCGCAGAATATAAAACAAAGGTGGAGGGCTGAATGGGACGAGAGATGAGTGGACATGGCAGCAGCTAGTGCTTGTGTGTCACCTCGGGGCTGCAGGTAGTCTGTTATCTAGTAAAGACACAGACATGCAGGTATGCTGAAAAAGACCACAGGCAGGGCACACTTTATGCTGGTTTCAAAGTACATCTCCTAGTTGCCTATAGAATATATTTTAACTTGCTGTTGGTTTTAAATCACTTGGGCAAGTGCCTCAATACCTGCAGAATGAGCTGTGAGGCAGTGTAGCCGAAGAAATATATATGTGTATAAAAATGACCTCTCTTATTACACTACTATTATTTTGCAATGATGTTTCTTTGCATATAACTTATTATTTAATAATAAATAACCTGATCACATCACTTGATGCTTTCTAAAAGTGATACTGGTTTTGTTGAGAATTTGTATAAAGGATGCTGAGTCATGAAGGAGGACATTCCCGACTGCACTGCAGCTAACACACATTGCCTGCAGGTGATGCAAGTGGTATAATTGACCCTTCGCTAAATCCAGCCCTTCGAACGCAGATTGGCCAATCATAGCGGGGCATTGTCCAGCTCTGACCAGTCTCCAGCTCTGCTCCATAGACTCAAGTACAAATGTTTCAGATGTTCTTCATGTTCAGGCTGGTTTAGTGGATTTGGAGCTAGTTATGGTGAAACATGTAATTGCGATACTTGTTACCCAGAGAGGCTGGAAGGAGATATACCTTTCTAAAAGGTTACGTTTCTACTAGTGCTGGGCAACGATTCAAATTTGTAATCGCGATTAATCGCATTGTTATGTGCAAAGTTCAATAATTAATTCAAAAGTAGTGTATTGCGCACTTTTCTTTTAAAAGTACTGCTATATGAACAAAAGTGCAATAACATTTGGTTTGCAAACACTTTAAACAAATCAGGTTATTTTTAACAGCAGTATTCCCTTTACACAGTAGCAGTTATAATACAGTTATAATGATTCTGATAATAGATATTCAGCCGGTGTTCACAACTTTATCTTCATGTGTGTAAGAGATGCAATTTGAAATATACACCTTGAAAACTGCAAACCTATCTACGTCATGTTTTTTTCTTTTTTTTTAATTCTCAGTAGCGATAACTACTAAGAGAAGGAAGAGACGCCTCACAAACACAGCTGTTCACCGCTCGCTGCCCGGTTCTTCTGTTAAAAATGTCCGCTTAATAATAAAAACAAAACTGCGTTAATGCGCGATAAAATAATTGTCGGCGTTAATTAATGAATGCGTTAACGCGATAATAACGCGTTAACTTGCCCAGCACTAGTTTCTACATAAAAACCTGTGGAGCTAACATTCGCAGAGTACATTAGCTCATCAAACTAGCGTTGGCTCTTTTATGTTACTGAAGGACAACTGAATGTCTACACATGCTGTTTTTTCTTTTTTTATGATTGTAACAGTGAATAGAGACCTACCCGGCTTTACAGGAACACTGTTGTTCCTTCATTTCATTGTCTTCATTCTGCATCTCCTGATGTGGTGGTTCACTTTAAAACTATACCTTTAGCTTCTATGTTTATCTTTTTAACCTGTTGTCACTGCTGCCGCAGTTAGAAATCCTGAAAATATCCCACAAACACATATCGTAGATCACTTTTTTGTTTTTCCTATAATTAGATCATATTTTTTCTGGGAATGCAGTTTGTGTGGGTGTGGGTAGCTCTGACAGCTTGACAGAGTACCAGCAAGGGGCGGGCCTTAGCGAAGGGTTACTTGCAGCAGCTATGCCTTTGGTTTCCTGTGAGTGGCAGCATGGACAGGTCTACATCTGCAGTTCTGATAATACTATAGCTGGTGCATGTTGACAGCTATGGAACCAGTCAATGACATAACAGCTCTACCTTGTTGAGGATCTGAAGCCTGTAAGTTATAAGCCAATCTCATTGTGTAGCTAATGCAAACTAGTTGAAATTAAACATTAAAGGTTGATTAAAGGTTTAGTTATATACTGTGTGTTTGTGACAATGGCCTGTTGCAGAAACCTACGGCCCCTCCCAGAGCCTGCCCCCAAGCCTTCAGGAATTAGTCGGCTCTGTCGGGGCCAGGACTTTTTTTTTTAGGACAGGAGTAAATTGAGAAGCACATGTGTGATACCTGGGTGTATGCATGTGTATGCAGTGCCTGAGTTGTATGAGGAAACTGTGTGCTTTACAGTTATAATAGCTCAACGTATCTGTGTGAGCGTGTCGGAACCACTGCAGGCCGCCTACTGATAACCCTGTCAAACAAACCAGCACCCCCAGCTGTCAGCTCTCCCAGGGGCTCTGCTCCTCTGCTAATGGAGACCAACTCCGGGTCCGCCAGAGGAAGAGGTGTCAAAACACCCATTATCTACTTCCGAGAAAACACAGTGCAGAAACCTTTCGGAAACACAGTTTGAGTGGATTCAGAAGAAAGCAGTCATGTATGTATGTGAAAGTGCCTCAGGATGTTGTCCAATATGATCTGCTTAACTTTACAGTTTGTATCTATCCTCTTCTGACTCACACAAATGGAATTATACACATGAAACTTTTTTGTAATTAAAAACACAGTATCACAAATTACTGAGCATGACAATATTTCTAATAAATGAAATGTCTCATTTACCTACAGTCAAGGGAATGTCCTCCCAACACCAGACTCCTTTGGCTACGTTAGTACTTAGTGATGAAAAGAAAAGTACATGAAAGAACGGAGTAGGCCATTGAGATTCAAGGAGAAATATGCATATCTTTTTAGTTCTTGGTTTAATTGCCAGCTCTCCATCAGGGTTGGGACTCAAATCTTGATATGATAAAAAGCTGCTTCGCCTTACGGTGGTGAAATAGAGAAAAAAATGTGCATGTGCTAAACCAAAACAAACCATTTCCTTAGCCCTGTGTCCAGACTGTCAACAGTGGCACATACACAGATACTTACTTTTCAAAAGCTAAGCTATCACAGGAATGAAAAACATCATAATAACAGCTGTTTCTAGCCCATGTAAAGTTTGAAATGTTTTCATCTGGTTTTGATGCTCTATGAACAGTACAACAAAAGCTGATTTCAAAGTGCTGCCAGTGTCATGGCACCATCGACCCGACTCTCCTCTCCAGTCAATCCCATTGAGGCATGTGAGATAAAACACAACATTATGTTACATCGGATGATGTGCACTACATACTTTGCCAAGCCCCTCTGGCCTTGTAAATTGGTCAGATCCTCTCTGAAAACACAGTTTGGAACACAGCATTAAAGCAATCTATATCCTCCACTGGAGACTGTCCCTGGACCTCATAAAGAATCCTGTACACTCCACCCACATGCTTTTCATGTGCCCACCAGGTTCAAGCAGGCTTGATCCAGCCTACAGTATGCCCTTGGAAATGACATTCATAGCATTATTAATGATGGTAATTCACTGGAGATTGGCAAGAATGTAGTGGTTTTGCATATCTGTTGACATGGACCAAAGCCTGCGTATCAAGGATGCTTTAAATTGCTCAAGGCAATCGTGATTAATAACTGCCTCTGCAGAAGTGTTAATATAATGGAAATAATAGCATATGAATTCAGACTTCAGGTTATTTCAAAACCTTTTCAATACATAATTTTAGGAACATGTTTGCAGTACTCAATTTTACAATGCAATGCTGTGTTTTTGACTAAACTTCTAGTTTGTCTCTTCACTGACTTCTCATCCTCACTGTTCAAGGGGTGTCATGGCGGCTCAGCAAGCTAAGCCGGATTCCACGTTCTCTGCTGAGCAAAGCTTGGCACTTTGTCGGCCCGACTGTATGTCATCCATCCCATCTTTTCTCCCTTTACTTTCCCAACTCTTGTTCACTTTAATCATGTAAAACAGGAACGTCAGCAGTCATTTCCACTCAAGCAGAGTTCCTGAACCCCAAACATGGTATCCTAAAAGTAGAATAAATATCTAACATCTGACAACAGAATGCTTTCAGCTCTCAGTTTCTCTCATCATTTACACTCCCATGGTTTAGTTACACCAGCACCAAAACCCACCACTTAGTAGTTCTATACGAAGACAAACATGTGGGTGGTGATTTCGAACATTGCTCTTTCACTTGTCCAATATATGCTGTATAAAGGCTCGTAGAGCGGTGAGTCGTATTGGTCTCACTTTCACATAATAATGAACTCTCAGAATTATTAAGGAAATTATATTTTGATGTTATGATGCCGGTTTCAGAGACAGCTGGTTGTGTCCCCTACAAAAGTAAAAGTAAACGTAGACATTTTTTCAAGTCTGTCGTCAGACGACCCGCACTACCTCTGAGCCACAGCCGCCCCCACTGAATCATCAGTCACTCTGTAGTGAAGTCGTTCGTCATTTAAGTTAATATCCACCACGCTCTTTTCCTAAACCTGACTTCCTGTAAAGACATAGGTCTATTTTAAAAAGACACTATGCATTTAAGGAGTGGAAACTTACAAGCTGTACCTGCCACGTCCAAAACTGACTCTAGAGAAAAACCTACAGCATCGTAGCTTGAAGCTTAGGGACACTGGCCAAGGGGCGGTATCTGACGAGTGGGGAGTGAAAATGGTGTTGAACCAGCAGTCACTTTTGTAGCTCCACTAGGATCACATTTGAAACATTCTGACCAAAAAGAAAATGAGAAAATCATGATTACCTCAGAACACCTTGTCATGTGATCACACAGAGACATTGAAATGGCATCCATGTAGTGTCAAAATTGGACCAGGTAATGTGTCATTATGAGGAACAGCCCTCCAAGTATTTGCAACATTTATTGGAGTAGGGGAAGGGGGAAAGAAAAAAACCCACTTACCTTCTCCAGCCAATACAACCGTCTTCTTTAACAAAGTACATTACACAAATTGAACAATCCATCATAGCATCCCTACTCTGTTCTCATAAAGTGAATGAATAAATGCTTTTTTAAAAGCATTTTTTCTGCTACAGTTCTTGTTGGTTTTGCTCTGGTCCAGTGTTGTATCTGTTATTGTTAGGCAGGAGTGGACTGGGACAAAAAATGGCCCTGGCATATATATATGTATATATATATATACATATATATATCAGTGGTGGGCCGTCAGGGCCAGCAAGGCCTTCTCTGCTGGCCTAAACAGAATCACAAAGTTATAGCTATTTTATAATTTAATAATTTTTCTTAAATACACTACATGTATTCTAATTTCTAAAAATATTTTTCCCATTAGCTTATTTTCTCATTGCACAGCTACTGTCTTCCTCAGTTGCTCTGCTTCCAGTGCAGCTTGTTTTAAGTAGAGCTTTTATCCAATCAGATTTCACCTCTGTGTCTCTAGGTAAGAAGAGAGGCCCGAGGCCTGCAGACTCACTAGTGAATCCCTTTGCAGTTTAAGTGAATGGGGACGATATTGTTGATTGTCATAGTCTTCAACCAATCAGATCTTTAGTTTGACATGTTGGGCGTATTCTTTGACATGCCAGAGCCTGCTAGCTGGCCTACAAGTACGTCAGCATTAACACACAGCTCAGTTTTCAGGTGCAGCGTGCAGCGTGATTGGTCAGTGGGCGAGCACGTGACTATTGGAAAACGAAACTTAAGCAGAGGCTTAGTCGGAGTAGTAAGAGTTCAAATTGAAAGATATGGAAGAAATAAAAACTTTTGCATTTTGCTTGGTGTAGATTTTTTATTTTTTTTACCTAGCTTTGTTTTTTAACACTCAATGGCTGAAGGAGGAGAAACGGATTTGTGAGTTGGGATTTAACCGTGGGATTAAACTCTTTGTCAACAAAGAAAGGAGGATGGAGTTTGTCTTTAAGTGAAAAGCATTTGGTAAGTTAAATGCTTTTGTTTTTATATCTGCAGTAGCTTTAATATGCTTGTTTATATATTATTATTTGTACAACTTATTTTTATGAAGATGGATTTTTGTTTCGTTTTATATGTGATAGGAACTATTGTTACGTCCAATGTTGCTCTGGGGACATATTTAGCTGGTGCCAGTGTTGCCAACTTGGCGACTTTCTCGCTAAATCTGGCGACATTCCAAACACTCATGGCGACTTTTTTTGTCAAAAGCTACTAGTGACAAATCTAGTGACTTTCCTGGTGTTTTGACTCTGACGTGAAAGCATGTACCATTCTGCACTGTCGTGAACGAGCAGCAGGTACTGCTGTGAGCCCCTTCACCGCCCCAAAGCACTCACAGGCGGTAAGTCTCACAGCAGCCTCGCGCAGCAGTCCCAGCTGCAGTCAGAGAAGAGAGGAGACACACTCTCGGCGTATTTATATATCTGCATTCTGCAGTTAGTGCATTTATAGGTGTTGAGCTTCATTTTTACACGAAACAAATAATAACCGTAGCTGTGTTTCAGCTGTGTTTTCAGTATTTTATACCTGGGACGGTCTCCTACTACAGTTGACCCACCTCCCAATAACCTCATTATGACGCCAGCATGACGGGATGCTTCGCTATTAACGGACAATGCATATAGTCAAAATCAATGTAATTAACACAATAACAAGAACAAACTCACAAGAACCAGTCACATATATTTATATGACAACAAAGCATGACAAATCAATCCAGCAACATTGCGGAGCTAAAACACATATTCCGCCACCCACTCAAGGGCACGGTCCATTCAAATATTATTCACATCAGAGGGAACAATATTAACCATATCATAAAAACGACACGATAGACAAACTAACACAGTAGTAACACTACTGCAGATGTAAAAACACAAAAGCACTTCACTTACCAAAGCTGCTGTTCACTTAAAGACAAAGTCCATCCTCCTTTCTTTGATTACAAAGAGTTTAATACCGCAGTTGTACAGAACATCGGTTCAGTTCCAGTAAGAGGTCCTTCTCGATTCATGGACGCCAGTGATGACAGTCAAGCCTCCCCAGTTTTAATGCGTTTGAGGGCTGAAAATGTCCGCTCGACAGAGGCAGTAGATATTGGGATTGTCACCGCTAAACATGCCAATCGCTAAAAATGTAATGTCACGTAAAAACTTCTTACATATCTTTAACTCTTACTACTACAAAGTTCTGCTAGCTAGTTTCACAACAGTCACGCTAGCCCACTGACCAATCAAGCCGCAGGTTAATGATGACGTACTTGTAGGCCAGTTGGAAGGCTCTGACACGTCAAAGAATACGCCCAACATGTCAAACTAAAAATCTGATTGGTTGAAGACTATGACAATCAACAATATCGTCCCCATTTACTTAAACTGCAAAGAGATTCACTTGTAAGTCTGAAGGCCTCCGGGCAGATTTTTTTACTGAGAGACAGCATAGGGGCGAAATCTGATTGGATAAAAGCTCTACTTAAAACAAGCTGTGCTGGAAGCAGAGCAACTGAGGACAGTAGCTGTGCAATGAGATAATAAGTTAATGGGAAAAAATATTTATAATACATTGTTTATTTATGAAAAATAATTAAATTAAACTTTGTGATTCTGTCTAGGCCAGCAGAGAAGGCCTTGCTGGCCCTGATGGCCCACCACTGATATATATACTGTCCTGTCTTTTTTTTGCCCGGAATTCCTCCGGAATGTTAATTGCAGATGCGCAGTGTAATGAAGGCAATTAGCCCAAAGGGGGAGATGTGATTTGGCCATCCCAGTAAGATTTAATGGCATCTAGTGGTGGGGTTGCAGATTGCATCCAACTGAATACCCCTCTGCTCACCCCTCACTTTCCAAGCGTATCGGAGAACTACGGTGACCTTCACATGAAAGCACTAAAGGCTCCCTCTAGAGCCAATGTAGATATAAACGGCTCTTTCTAAGGAAACGAAACACAACGCTTCTTAGTTTCAGGTCAATATTCACTAATGCAACTGTGAATATCATATTCCATTTCTGTCAATAAATCCCCCTTAATCCAACATACTGTTTCTTTAAATTAATTAATTCATAATTAATAGACAATGGCCCAATCTTTTATGGGAAGGTCAGACAAAAAAAAAAGTAGTCGTGTCTGACCAAAAGGCACGTCGGCCTGGGAAAATGCCCAGTATGCCAAATGGCCAGTCCACCTCTGTTGTAAAGGGTGTGTATGTGACAATTCATGGTCTGCAATACGATACAAAAATGATAACCATGAAACGAGTCGACACAGCTCAATATAGCATTTTATTGGTACGATCCAATCAAGCTCTGATTAGATCTGATTCAGTTTCTCTCTTTATATACACACACACACACACACACACACACACACACACACACACACACACACACACACACACGTAAACAGCCAAAAAGGCACACTAGTTTGAGAGTGAACAGGTTCTATAGTCGGTGCATAATGCAGCTGCAATTTCAGGACGCAATGTATATGTGAATTAATATATGCTTCTTTATATATATAGATATATATATATATATCTATATATATATAGATATAGATATAGAGATGTATATTCAAATCAAGCTCCGTCTCCTTACAGCCTGACACGTTTATGTATTTTCTTAGACTTACATTGGATTTGTGAGCCCAAAAAATTTAATATTTCAAGAAGAGTACTGTGTTTTGGTCTTGCATATCGGTATCAACTTTGTTTCTGTACTATGATTGTGAAATGAACAGCGGTGACGGTTCAAGACAATACATTGGCTGTAAATCCCTTTCACCTGTCACAGACTTCAGCTACTGTATCTGAAAGAAAATCTACTTAAGTCAGGAACACTCTCGTCATAGATTTTGACCATTTATTGCAACAAATGGAAGTTAAACAGTTAAACTTGGCGCTGATGGCTCCGCTCTTTAAATGCTCCCCGGATTAGCCAGCAGCTACCAAGCTAAGACGGGGAGCACCGAGCAACAACCCCCAAAGGTTTACAGGAATGAGCCAGAAGTACATTTTTTAAATACATCTCAACCATTTGCCATGAAAGATGAACTTTGAACTAAAAAAGGGTGGAGGCTGGGGTGGAGAAGGCAAAGCTTTGCCAGCACTATGGTCTGTAACAGCGTTGGTGTAGAATGAATCAGTGAGGAAGGAGTGATATTTAAATAAACCTCCTTGAAGTGAGAGTGGGCTGTGATTGGTGTTTGGAAGCTATGATTCAATCGGCTGGCTGTCAGCTGGTTACAGCTGGGGGTGTATGACTTCCGTGTCCTGCATGAACTAACTCGATGCTTCATCTTGCAAGTCAGTTTTTTATCTCTGATTGTGCATCTGCTTTGAAGACTATGCAGACCCTTTCCTTTCTCAACCCCTTATTCTGATCTGCACACCTCAAAGCATTTCGCCAGTGCACTGCAGTGTATTTGATACAAAATGTCACCCTCACAATGTTGCCTTTTACCTTTTAAATTCCACACGGATGGACACATCTGCTAGATTTACCAAATTGGCCCTTTTTCTGCATTGAGAGAGCACCGGTTTAAACAAGAGTTTGGTTATTTTCTTTGACTAATTGCCATTTACTTTGACTGACAGTTCAAACACACAGTTGAAAAACCATCCATACACACACACACACACACACACACACACACACACACACACACACACACACACACACACACACGCACGCACACACACACACAAAAACACACACACTTGTAAACAGCCAAAGAGGCACATGAGAGTGAACAGGTTCTATAATCGATGCACAAATGCAGCTGCAGTTATAGGACGCAATGCCTATGTGAATTTGTTTATGCTTCTTAAAAAAAAAAGAAGATATATATATATATATATATTTATAGTCAACATTTCAACCCTCTTTGAAGTCTAAATGTAGTGAGTTTTTTTTATTGATAAAATGATTTAAACACCCTCAGTGTGAAATGACAGGACTTTGACTGAGATGCAAATAATAAATAAAAGATGAGGGATTCAACCAAGTTAACCACAAGAGATTCTGCTTGTGTGTGTGTGTGTGTGTGTGTGTGTGTGTGTGTGTGTGTGTGTGTGTAAACGATAGATATTTTTTCCCCCATGCACTCAAACTTTTATAAATTTTGGCAGAGAAGTACTGTACATGATGATGGGGTTTGGAACTAAATCTCAGGGGCGCAGCTTCATGCAAGCAAACAAATAATAAAATAAAAAGTCAAAACAAAACATTGCTATTATATTTTAAAATCATTATTTTCTTGATACAATTCACTCATTTGTAATCTTTTTCTGGGCATTCCACTCAGACAGCCTCATGTAGAGAGCCCCTCATCTCTCCTTGTTCATGTGTAATATCTCAGTGGTATTGCTTGGCCATTCACTCCATATTCTGTTATCTCTTCAAAGTCCGTCTTCTACTGAGACATGTACAAGGCTGTTCATTACCCAAATAATGAACTGGTGTGGGGCCCCAGACCTTCCAGGGAACCAATGAAACATGGTTATATAATCTCATGAGCGTGATTACGACAGCTTGAACTCTTAGCACCAGATTAGGACACCTCCATAGCAGCGGAGCAGCTCCAAAAAGCCTGATGTGGTGTGAACGGCCAAAGGGGAACTTGCATTTTCCCCAGACTGAAAATCAGAGGGAACATTACAGTTGGAGAGCCGATTGTTTTGGCCCATATAGTGCCAAACTCTGACTGGCTGAGGCCAGGGAGAGGTGCACCAATAGTATCTGTGCAGTACATGCATCAGGATTGGACATCCAGCTCCTAAATTCTTATTTTACAATGGGGATATGAAGCTGTCGCATTATTGATGCTTTAACAACATACATCTTGGCACAACATGAAAGTTAGCTGGCAGAAGGACAAAAATGTCCTGATGTGAGATGTCGCAATTAGCTAAGTTTTATAGACAGAGCAGCTTTGGGTTAAAAGAGGAGACTCGGCTCTGCACACTAATTGCCATTCTGTTTTATTAAGCACAGGCTGCTGCACTGTTCTTTATCTGTTCACATTTTCAGCTGATCTTCTTCTTTCAAACTATCCGCTGTCTTCTTCTGTTGACCTGTTCTCAATGAGGTGTTTTTATCTCTTAACCTTCTCTGAGCCTTTATAGACATAGGAAAACATGGGGCACCGATCATCATAGTGGCACATGCTTAAATTATCAGAAACATTTTGCCACATTTAGCTCCAAACAACATTTACAAAAGCGGTATGATTTCTTCTTCATTGGTTTTTACTGGTGGTTTGCCAGCGCTCATTCTCTTCATTATGCTTTTATTTTAGTACTTCCGCTGACCGTCAGTGTGAGTTTGCATATAACTTAAATATTTAGTTTCACCCAGCATTAAGGGTGCAACGGATCACAAACCTCACGGTTCGGATCAACAAAGGAAAGGGGAGGAGTCAAATATAACTTTGCTTTCCATTTATTAATTAAAGAACTTCAAGAACACTTAAAGCAAAGAACTTTGGGCTATAGTCTTACATAAAAACAAAAATATTGAAGATGTCCAATTTGAAACAAAATTAAATAAATAAATAAAAATAAAACATTCAAGAATATTCAATTCTGTTGAGTTTAAGTGCAACATGAGGTATGTTGATACCTTCGTCCTTTGATCAATATTGAAAGAAACAGCCAGTGACCTAGCTTCCACTGTTTCAACTGAACTGAACTGCTCGGCAACAACTTGGGTCTATGTTTACTTCCTGTCAGGTTATGTCATTCAAATACACTGTAATAATGTTTACCATTACTGTGAAATGGTCTACAACTTTACATTGTTTTTAAAAAGATGAGAATATCTACATTGCCTGGGGAGAGGGTAGACCTTTCTGTGGTGACTGGGATATTACTACTGGGCCTGTCTAGCTTCACTCTGATACTTCTGTCAGCACCTGCCCCAGGTGTGTGTCTGTGTGACTCTCACAGAGGGGGCGTGTCTACAGCACCTGTCTATGTGACTCTCGAGGGGGCGTGTCTACAGCACCTGTCTATGTGACTCTCACAGAGGGGGCGTGTCTACAGCACCTGTCTATGTGACTCTCACATAGGGGGCGTGTCTACAGCACCTGTCTATGTGACTCTCACAGAGGGGGCGTGTCTACAGCACCTGTCTATGTGACTCTCACAGAGGGGGCGTGTCTACAGCACCTGTCTATGTGACTCTCACATAGGGGGCGTGTCTACAGCACCTGTCTATGTGACTCTCACAGAGGGGGCGTGTCTGCAGCACCGGACTATGAAACTCCCACTCCGTCGTGATGAAGTGAGCGGTCAGTCTTTTCCTTTTCATAGAGGAACGATCTTCATACTGAAGTGGGTGCGTGAGTGGATTTCGTAGCGTGGCTCAAGCACTTTAACCAGATTTTGAAATCCTTTGTTTTCCACAACGGAGTGTCCCCCGTCGCTGACAGACGGGATGGTGTCTCTTCATATGTGTGGACATGCCGATGTATTGCCGTTGTCGTATGTCTTTCTCTTTAAACAACGCCTACATACCGTAACGCTTTTGTCCACCACCCTTATCCGTCATTATAAGTTACAGGGAAGACAAAATGATCCCAAACTTGCGACTTAAATGGCGCCGGGAGCTTCTCAAGTTCCTCCGCTCGCCGTGACTTTCACAGTTAAATGCTTTTAACCCGCTCCGTTCACGTGAACACACTACTGCTTTATATCTGTTCAATAACACTCTGCATTGATATTCAGGGACTTGTTACTTGAAAAGGAACAGCAGCAGTAAAACTTTATTACACACTATGATGATTACACTGTAAAAACTAAAAAATAAATACTCAATTGATCCGGGAGGGGTGATCCAAACTGATCATGGATCGATCCGTGATCCGTTACATCACTACCCAGCATATATCTTTATTTAACGTTTAATGTTTAGATCGATATTTTACATGGAGATTTAACATTTAAAATTTAGATTTAGATTTAACATTTAGATTTAGATTTAATGTTTAGATTTAGATTTAATGTTTAGATTTAATATTTAGATTTAACATTTAGACCTAAATTTAAAAGTTAGATTTAACATTTAGATTTAAAGTTTGATTCAACATTTTCTTTACATTTAATAAATACGTCTGATACGTACTGTATATCACCTGAGAGCTGATAGGACGACCCAAACCAGGAAACGTTTTTCCATCAATTATCCAGGATTTAGCACAAAACCAGATTTGAATGGGAATTTATAGGAATTGGAGTATTATACAGAACCTCCATAAATAAGAGCTCATTCAACAAGCTGATGACATGCTCTGGATGCGTGTCACACAGAACAGATTCAAACGTTTCTACGGGGCATTACCAGATTAAAATATGGTCTGGACCAGTTTAAGCCGGTCTGCCCAGTGGGAGAAGGTGTTTGGGGAGGCTGGTCAGTCGCTGCAGGGGGTCTTTAGATCAAAGCAGGCAGTCTGACTGGCTGATCAAGCAGAAGCGGGAGAAAAATACAAGTACCATGCTAGTATCCTGAAGCACACATTGCTGGGTCTCACCAGGAGGCGAGGCTCTGCAGCACTTTGTAGTTGCCGGGCTCCTGGGTGGTCTCTCTTCTCCCCGTGGGTCACGTTGGACTGTGATCAGATAGAATCTTAGGCCATGTCCACACTACTCTGTTTCCATTTGAAGACGCATATGTTTTGCTACATTTACACTGAGCGTCCACACTACGCCGGCGTTTTCGAGCACCGAGTTTGAAAATGCTCCAGAGGACGGATAAGTTTGACGGTTGCGTTTTCATGTGGACGGTCGAATTTCTTAAGGACTTCTACTTTTTGATCTTGGGCTCGGACTAAAGTGCAAGATTAAAATGCAAACCCTGTGCATGTCCTCCCCATGTCAGTCTGTCCTCTGTGTACCTACATTGACCTGTTGGTTAACGCAGCCCCCACCCCCTCCCATACCCGTCTTTTGCCTCTCCCTCCTCCTCTGTTTCATCCCACCCACTTGGCTTGGGGACAAAAGGGACAATGTCACAGGCTGCGTCCCCCCTGGATAGCACTGTCACCTGTCATTTGAGAGAGAGGCTCCTGAACACCTTCATTTGCTCAGTAAGAGATGTAGCCTGCGTGTATCTCTGTGTGTGTGAGTGTGTGTGCGCGCACACACACTCACACACACTCTCTCGGGCCAGCAATGTTCTCAGGAGTCTGGCCGGTGCATCAACATTAAGTATTGATAGTCCTGCTGGGCAAAACAACGGTAGAGGTGGAAGGGTTGCGCATGGGAGATGAGGGGGGAGGGGGAAGCAGGGAACCCAAAGACAGAGAGAGGGCAGCGGGCTGGAGCCTGCCTTCTCTTGCTTTCCCCCTCATGGTGTGTTCAGCACTACAGTGCAGCCATAACTTTGTTAAAGTGTCCTGCCATACACCCTCCACCAGGGACTGAAATCAGCACTCGCCAAATGCCGACGCAATTTCTCTTTGGCAGATAAATCAATAGTGTCACCTGCCACACTAGCTGCTAACTTTTTCCAGTTTGTTCAAACTTTTCTTTTTTTCATTATAATGCCTGAGTGATTTAGAGGTTTTTTTTGCCTTGTCGGTCCAGGTCTTGTTCTTAAACTTTTTTCCCTCCAGACCAATGCTACAGCCTTTGATTGAGCCAATCAAAGCAAAGCAAAACCATGGCTCCGTTTCAACAAAGGCTTGATTGGCTCCCTGTTCTGCTGTCTGCCAACAAAGTGATATTGTTTCTGCACTGCCTAGATGGTTAACTGGCCTGACTTTACTTGATAGTTAGTATAAAAAATGTGAACATTTTATCTTGAATAGGTGTGTGTGTGTGTGGTTGTGTGTGTGTGTGTGTGTGTGTGTGTGTGTGTGTGTGTGTGTGTGTGTGTGTGTGTGTGTGTGTGTGTGTGTGTGTGTGTGTGTGCCTCAACATGCTCTGAGGTGACTTAGGTTTCACGTCAGAATTGTGATGGAATATTTCTATGTTAATCGGGAGAAGAGAGTGTCATTCACAAATCAATAATGTCTTCAAAAGATTCAAAGTTGTCTTGTTCTGTTTAGTTGCTTGCAAGGGAAGAAAGTGCAACAGACACAGTAGTCTGTTGGAAAAACTTCAACGATCTACAACATTCAACATCCTTTTATACCTACAGAGGAACAGAGTATGTGAACATGTCTTCATGTGCTGACATCTGTGTTTTTACTTCTCTATTATACTGAGATGTCACATTATGTTAGTTACACATTTTCCATGATGCTAATACATATTTTTACCATTACACAATGGATTGTGGAGAGATGATTGAGGAGCTAACCTGTTCCTTCTCTTTATGAAATATTTCAGCCATAAGTGTGACAATGGTTCTTAGCTGGGTTATTTTTAGATATAGGAGACCGCCTATACCATTGCACTTTGTAGTAGCCCCCCCCCCCTCATCTCCTATCTGCCACTGCCATGTGCTGACTCATCATGTATCTGTCCCTATATTGAGATGAGACCTTTATCTTGCTGGTTTACCATGTCCTTTTAATTAACCTGCAGACAGGCTGCATTCATTTCCTCTGGTGTGTATGTGTGTGTGTGTGTGGGGGGGTACGATGCATCACTTCCAGAGGGCAAAGATACATCAGGGCCGCTGCAAGTCACAGCCGCGTTCTTGCGGATTCTAACATCGCTCATAGGCCTTCATCAAGCAGCCAATGTATCCCTCTTTTCTCTTTCTTTAATATTTTGTCCCTCGCTTTGTTTCCATCACTTTTGCGTTCCTACGTCCCCTCCTCCTCTCCTCCTCAGCCACCGTTCCTTCTAACCAAAAGCACATTGGTTGCATCTGTCTGCATTCACTTATTCACGCAATATCTCAGCTCTAAAATGTGTCTAAGTGGCTGCATAATGCACCATTTGCGACCTCGTCTGTTAGAACTGACTGATATATTTTGTGTCTTCCAACATAAATAAATGGAGGAATCTGATATTTACAGTAAATCTGTTGAATTGGAATGCATCATTAGTGACAGTTTCCACATTTGTCCATAAATGGATATTTATGTGGTGTCTCTTTTCTCCTCCCTTTTTTAAAAATAATTTTCTCATGATGCTTAAAAAAAGTGTGGTTTTACAGCACAGAGGTTTTACACTTGTGTCATCATTTTAAAGCAGAAAACATGAACAAATTTAATCAGCAATTGTACTGTTTGTAGCTCTACAGAACTGCGACCTTCTGGCAGCCTTTTGTTCTTTTCTTCCTATACACACTAGACAATTCAATCTTAGTGAAAAGTTGGCTTGTAGAGACACTAAACCACATCTGAGGCCGCAAAACAGCCCAGAGTACATCCATCCCATAAAGAAACAATCATCACAAAGGAAGCAAAGTGTGTCCTTGTAAAAATCTATTTTGGACCTTTTTGGCTGTCTTCCATTATATTTTATTTAATTTTTTTCAGTTCGGGTCAGTCAACATGACACCTGTTCATTTGTCCTTGATAAGAAAACGATGTAATGGAAAAGCACAATTGTGTATTGTCATCCTCACCTTGTTGGGGGTTGTACTGCTGTGTGAGTGGTGTGCTGAATAGTCATAAATGCCTGGCTAAGTGTGCTCCCTGAAGGCACCGCACCAAATCAATGTCAGCACATCCATTGGGGGGTTTCCGCCTCCGCCAAAGTACTCGTTCAAAACAATGCACTGTTATTTGCCCAGCTGGGACTCTCTCAAACACACATTACATGTTCCTGCTGCTTTTCACAAATACCGCTGCCCTGATGCATAGCATAGCGAGACTTTCTCAGGCCAGAATGGATGATCACTGCATTTACCCAGCATGCCATCGGAGGAACTTGTTTGAGTGTCGGCAGGGATGCTGGACATACCTCTGCTGAGGTCCTGGTGATGTTGCTCTTACATTAGCAACATGACCATATGTATATAAATTACTCTCCCAATGTTACCTTGAATTCTAGAAGAAAACTTTGTTTTTCTAGCATGCCTCCACGGTGAACAGAGGTTTCAAAAATGGAGAAAAGTCTCGATGAAATAAAGTTAAATGGAGACCGTGTTTAACAATGGCAAAACTATATACTACACAGACTTACAGCTGGCCTGCACAAGAATAAGATGGTAGTGGCCGAAGAGTGTTAAATGACTGCGTAAGCGAGACTTGGATTATACTGCACCAGTGGTGTGAGAGTTTTTGAACACATGTTTTGATAGTTTTGCTGTTAATAAACTCATTTATTTACTTTACTTCATTGAGACTTTACTCCATGTTGTATTCTCAGTTCATTGTGGAGGCATGCAACAAAAAAACAAGTTTTCTTCAAGAATTCAAGGTATCATATGTAAATGATTTGATTGTGAATGTGAATTATTTGTGAATTATTTCAAGAGGAGTCACTTTTACTTTGAAAGTAAGCTCTAAACATGTACAGTTATTGCAATTTTCTGAATGTAAAGTATCTGGGAAAAAAATGTTCATGACACACAATTCACACTATCAATAATTCATGCACCTTTTAATAGCTTCTAGCTTAGTGTCTCTCATAGTAATTATGTAAATATTCTGCCCAAATGCAAACTGCTTAGGGATTTATGTAAGCCGAGCTCACAAGGTCTACACTTGTAGAAAAGAAAGTGACGAAAGTTTCTGTTATGAAACCTAAACTCATTTACCCAAACTCATTATACACAAGACAACATGAGAGAAGAATGAGGACATGTTTAAGATGATGGCTGAATCCAGACAAAGTAGCACTCTCCAAGTTTAAACCCTCCAAAAAAGAAATAAATCAATGTTTTTCCATATTAAACAACTTCTCTCAGGCTGCAGCCTTGCCATCAGAGAATTCCATCTTCTTGTGAAACGTTCAGAAATTGCCTTCAAAAAGGGAACCATACTCGTCATTCCACTCCTATAAATCATAGAATACACCAAGGACCGCCTGTCTCGGCAAGTATTTGATTCCTATCGTTCCTCTGTGCTAACAGTAATGACGGCGCTATTAGACTAATCACTGCACTAATGTTCAATTGGACAGTTAAAAAGAGCATTCCTGTTAGCAACTAAAACACTACAAAATACTCAGTAGTGGCAGATGGTTTGAACTCAGATTAGTCTTCTGCTCACTCTTCATCAAATACTATTTGTGTGGGCTAGACCAGTAGGTCCCAAACATCTAAAGGGGTTATTAACATGAACAGAAACAAAACGATTTCACTAATGCATATCACCATGAAACTTCCACAGTTGATTACTTACATAGGACAATTATTTTTTGGGGGATTTTTGGATTTTTTGGAAGTTTCTGAGATTTTATGTTTAAATATGCAAATTAGGCATTATCTAATGGTAACCTTTGGTGAGTTTAGGAGAAATCTACAGACACAAATAGACAAAGTAGTAAGTAAATACCTACATGTGTATTTTAAAATGTTTTCTTTGGGCAACTGTGGCTAAGTAGAGCAGGGTCGTCCCTCAATCAGAGGATCGGCGGTTTGATCCCCGGCTCCGGTAGTCGCAGTAGAGCAAGAAACTCAACCCCAACATTGCTCCCTGTATGAATGTGGAGAGTCTGACGGGCAGGTGAGAGTCAGGTGCCATTCAGTGTGTGAATGGGTGAATGATGATATGTAGTGTGATGTGGATGAGTAGTCGGAAAGACTAGAAAAGCGCTATACAAGTACAGTCCATTTACCATTTACTTGATGAAAGAAGACATCAACCCAAAATCCCAAAATGAATAAGTGCATGAAAAGTTAAGTTTTTTCTTGGGGCGTCTCTCCTTATTAAGAAAAATAACCATCGCCATGGTAAAAAAAATAAAAACAAACTCGTTTCAATTTCAATTTTATAACTTTAATAAATGAGATGATTTTCCGTCAATTCTCGTGTCATTGAATCACAGAAACTGAATGGACCTTCCAGGAGATCCTGTCGCTTCATATCAGACACTAAAGTACCATTCATCAACTACACCAGTCTGAAAAACTGAAGCTATACTCTAGCATCTTCATCAAGTGTGAAGTAGCTACGTCTTAATCATTGACAAATGTAAATGTGTAACTACCATTAAAAAACTGTTGACTTTCTAGATTAATTATGAATTTTGAAGTAAAAATATACATCGCTCTGCCATTTCTCCTCTTCTGTAACTTGTGTCACTGACAACCAACAGTCCAAACATTCAGGATTAAGCCTCGACAAACTGACCTGGTGACACCAATGCCCGTTACCATAGTAACTCAGCCCTGGCTGTGTGCGCCTAGTGAGACAGGAGGAGGAGGAGGAGGAGGAGGAGGAGGAGGAGGAGGAGCCGCAGACTGGTTTACTCCGAGCAGCAAGTCGCTGAAATGTGACAAGTCACAAAGTCCAGCGAGAGAGGCTCCAAGTTGGCAAAACTGTGTGTGTGTGTGTGTGTGTGTGTGTCCCAAAATTAAAACATGACATTCCGTACACACTAATGTTGCAAGATATTTGAATATGAAAACATGTGGATGAAGCACATCTAATAACAAAAATAATGATAATATCAAATCACTACAAAAAATACACATGATAATAAGGATAGTAATACTGATTTCTCCTGGATGGGCAGAGGGTCAGACCTGCAACTCCATCACTATTGGTGTGTGTGTGTGTGAATAGATAAATGAGAAACAAATAAAGTGCTTTGTCTGCTAAGGTAGAAAAGCATTATATCCATGTAAGGGCTGTTGATTTATCATTCACCATTGTGTGTAACTGCTACTAAAAGCAGGGCAGCTGGATGAGAAAATGACAGACAGTCACACTTGGTGCGATGGAGTGAATGGTGCCTATACCCAACATGTTGCTCTCTGTGGTGTTGTTGTAGCCTGCAGGGGTTGCTGCAGCTTCTTATGCACTACTTACTGCTATTACTTACAGCTTTCCAGTGATTGCACTAAGCAGATCACAGTGAGACTAGCTAAGTAAAGTGCTGCTTTGCAGATACACCTTCAGAGTGCATTAGGGTTCGGCCATATCAGAATCCCCTTACTGACAATATTGCTTTAAGAAAAGTAACGATATAACCGTCCAAAAAATAACAATTACAATAAAGAGTATAGGGAGTAAGGGCTATTTCACACCAGATCAATCTACTTGAAGTAGGTGCTCTTGTACAGTTTCACAATCGTCGACTGACTTGTATTTTGTTGCCTCAACAAAAGCTCAGATGATTGAGGGTTGATTGATTATTGTTGGAGGAGTTTCGGTTCAGCTGTTCTTTGTGCATGGAGTCGTGGCAGACTGTTTTCTGCTAGATGTCGGGTGTTTTAGGATGATTTTAAGGAGATTTGTGGTGTTTAACGAGAGCGGACATAACTATTTTTATTCATAACTTGTACAAACATGCGTACAGCAGTCCACCGGCTTCCACCAGCAAGGTTTACCATGACCAGTACATTGGTACATTGCTTTTACCACAGTTAAACTGAAAATACCATTCATTGCTACATTATACCATAGTACTTTTTAGTGAGTGATACAGCAAAACCCTGCACTGGTCATTTAAATATGACTTTCGTCATTCGTTTATCACCAAATTAGAAGAGCTTTGCTAGCGGCTATTCTTCAATAAAGCAAGTCTACTAATACTGCAGCAAAAATAACAGGGGACGTTCATTGTGAAGAATAATTTATAGGAAATTGAATGTCCACCATTAATGTGTACAGTGACCTTTGTCCGTACATCCGATCACCATCTGATCTGGGAGGTCTCATTGAAGTGTCAATAGTGGACTCACATATGTGGACACAGCTAAGCTCTGATCTGGAACATCCAGTCAGAGAAGCCTCATTAAAAAGACGAGTGTAACCAGGGACTGAGTCTATCCATGTAAAGATCTACACTGAGCCATGATTAAGCCTTTGAAGGTCCACATACATAAATAGTATGTGAACTTTAACATCCACATTATGAAAGTAAAAACGAATCTCCGTTGCTCTCGTACGTCTGCAGCATTTGGAGTTGAAACAGTGGCTGCAACAAAGATAACTCGGCAGCCCCCAGGAACGATTGTGAATTATTAGTACACAAACACATTAGCGGAGGATTATCGACTGTGCATTGTGCTGTCAACCGGCTGCAGCTGTGATTGGCAGATTAGTGCCCATTTGCCTGTGTAGGGATTATGGTATTGGCTGGGCTGCCAGGCGCTGCTCTTTGCAGGAATGCACATATGCTATGGCATGTTTACACTTTCCATGCTTGTCTGCATATGAACTCCCAGTTCAAGTTGTGTAATGAGGAAGAGTTTGCTTTTATCTAGATGTCACACATTGCTTGCTGGTCTTTTCACATATATCTCCCAAGACAATGCCTGTTCTACTTTATTGCTGCTACATGACATGAATTATAGGAAATACATGGGGCATCAGGGCACACAGCCTTACCAGCATGCTGCTCTGTGTGTACAGTTTATACTGCTATAAAGGTGTTCTCTCATCTCATACACCTCTAGAGTTTCAGCAGCTCGACTCCTGCACCAGATCTAATGCAATCTGATACCAGTTTCATCCTGGATTCATATCTACCCACAGCTGCTCGTATCTGTGATGTCTCTACTTCAGCATCTATCAACAACAGGATCGCTGATAGAATCCCAGCGCCCGTCCAGAAAAAGAAAAAACATCCTCGCTCCTCTACAAGAAAGATCAGATACAGTCTGCCCGTGTGTGGGTCTTGTCAGCATGTCTTGTTATCACTCTCAGTTTGGGTTGTCTGCCTCTCTGTCACCACACACAGGAAACATTTTCCTGCGAGAGCCCACTTTAGGAGCCAAGCGGCACGCTCAGTGCTCATCCGTCCCCAGCATGCAACAGTGTCAATTGTGGTTCTGTTCACGGGCCATTTTTCACAGCTCCTCAAGTCGTTAACCTTCTCCTTTTCTTCCCCGGCATCCACTCTATGAAAGCTGTGTAAGCTCTCACTCATGGTACCTCTGTTCCCTCTCCTTCACCACTCTTGTGCTGCTACAGTATGGCGGTGCAGTGTTTTCAGAAATGGATCAGCGGAGGGAGGATGTGGCTGTGGGGGGGCTGACGGGGTGGAGGCTGATGGGAGGGGCGGGGTGCCGGAAGGCTCTGCTCTGTGGCTGGCCTTGTCAAATTGATTGATGAGAAAGGCAAGCGCGTGTTCTTGGCAGGCTGGGGATTCATCCTCCTGGCTGCGCTGATACACTTATCTAGGTTTAGAGTGGCGGTGGCGGCGGCAGAGGTTGCCATCGCACTGCAAGGGTGTTAAGAAGGAGATTAGGCCACCGCACATCGTGCCAAATGAGATCGACGACCGGCTGATGCACATGCTACAATGTCAAGCAAAGGCACGTGGGCGTTTCTATTGAGCACATCCGGCCGTATGGCGTGGCTGAGTGGTAGAGAGCCCGCAGGGGAGAGAGGAGGGAGCACATGTTGGAGGTCCACCGGAGTTTGAAAAGAACACGGCGTCGCTGGCTAAATGTGAGACAACACTTCTGTTCTGACAAATGACGGTCCACCTCGGAGGCTTTATGGTACTGCGGGCCCCCTTCAGTGTGATTTCTTTGCTCGTTTTCGCAGAATGACCCCGAGGTCTCTCGGTATCACAGAGTGAATCACAAACATTGGAAACCTTTCTCTCTCCTGTGTGCTGTTGACAAATGCAGCGTGAGATCGGAAATTCAATGCAGCTGAATTTGTGGTATCAGTCTGTGCTGGAAATAAACCAAGCTCATTCAATCTACCCAAAGCCTAACCTCTCAATGTCAAGACCAAAGAAAGAGAAGAAAATATACATTATTACATCATTTCTTAAAAGGAAATCAGATTTCTCCTCCTGTCGGGTTATTTTTATGGTCTACAGTGAGTCTCTGTGTCTCAGTTATTTCTGTATTCCACAGTGGCTGACGTTAAAAAAATAGCTTTGCATCACACTAAGAAAGCTTTGATATCCTGCCTGCAAACAATGGAAATGTAAGTCCTTAGTATACATGATCAAAGGGAATCTGCTTAGTGCAATGATGACAGCACACTCACAAGCACACAAATACACTGAGACACTCATACAGACAGATAGACGCACACATAAACCAACACTTATACTGAACTAACACCTTTGTTTATGAAACACTAATATATGAAATTATACAAAACAGTAATATGTTGGTAGCAGGGAGCAGTGGATATAAGGTGTCGCCTTTTTTCTGCTATTTAAAAAGTAGGATTTGTAGAAATTTGGAAATGAAAACCTTAAACTTTCATCTCTGCATCGACAGCTGTTCCCTTCCCAGAACAGCGCTGGAGGGAAAATGTTCTTTCAATTCTTTCACCATGAAAGAAAGTTCAAATTGCATTGCCACGCCACAGCACTGAGGGGGAAGGGATTTGTCTTATAGATGTGACATTATCTTAATCCACTGTCCAGATCCCGGCGCGGAGAAAAAGATGTCAGTTATATTTTCATTCTTGCCATATTCTTATGCCTCGCCACAACATGCAGCGCTATTAAAGAGCTGTCTGGGAGGGTTTGAGCGATAGGGGCAGCTGACTTCAGTGAGCAGTGTGAATTGCATCACGCTGAACAAACAAGCCGAAACTATCTGAGAACAAAACTTTCACAGGTGCTTTTATTGAACTGCAGAAATCATAAGAGCTGTTGATATGTACATGGAATTTGTGTGAGTTAGGGCTGAAAGGCACAACCACAAACCTCCAAGTAAGTGGAATCTGCATCAATGCTTTTCTTCAACTCGGTCCACGCCCCTGAGCCCTCGCAGCAAAGCAACGAGGTCAGTCCTCCCACCAGTGATAAATGAATGAATGAGATCTTTATTGCTTCCTATTACATCTGACCCCGAGAGAGCTGCCAATAAATGCACATACGCAATTTATTTTTCAGCCTTTATTTATCCAGGGAGCACTGAGATCTTAGACTGGACTGGGCCATTTCTAAACCGGACCGCAAGGAATTATAAAACCAGTGCCCAGTATCACCTAACTCTCCTCTGTAGCACCATCAAGACAGCTATGGTACACATCAGTGTGAACTAAGCCTTCAATGCATTGCAGAATATGTGTGTGCTGGGGGGGGGGGGGGGGGGGATTGAAACAGCCATAGGACTTTATTATTATTGAGTGGTTACAGAACACTTTTTAGTCTGACACTCTCGCCGTAACACTACAGTTTAGAAATCACAGAATACTTTGAGGCAGATGCTGTTAGCTCACAGGTCTCTATACAACATGGCAGAGACGAGCAGCTAGGTGTCCGTAGCCAACAATGCTATTTACACCCGACCAGGGCACACATTATATGCTGTATGTGCATATGTAGCCTACTGGCTCTTTCTGAACGTGACCAAACTGAAACCAGAAAAACAGAAACACATCCTGAATTCCACCCATTTATCCACCACAACCTACTCATATACGTTGTCACTCTGTATACTACTACTGCTATAACTGCTACTACAAGATCATTCTGACAGAAATGCCTTGTTTAAAGTACACAGATAGAATTCAGGCAGGTTGACAGGTGCGTAGAAGAATACTTATGGTTGACAATAACAAAACTCCTGCACACTCTCCTCTACACTTGCTTTTATATTTATGTTTTGTGTCAGCAAACATTCACCAGGTTCAATATTGTATATTTTATTATATGTTATATATTATATCAGGCTCCTAAAGTCACAGGTTGCAGCCCCCCTGCCATAACTAATCTAACCCATCGCTTGTTGCCTGTTGATTTTAGTTTAATAATTAATTTACAAGAAAAATGTATTGATTTCAGAAATAATAAAATCAATACATGTTATTCATAAGTATTCTAGTTTCTCAAATATCACAACAGTTGCTGTATTAACCGTTTAAAAAAGATGTATGTTTTCAGAATCCAACCAAACTCATACAAAAGCCGGAGCAATGTGAAATAATAAATATGAATGATAATGACAATTCTCCAGAGGGGTGGATAGTCATTACCATGATGTGCCCCCCTAGTTAAACTCACACACTGCTGGGATTTGCCCAGAATGATACAGGTGTCTTCTGTTGACACTGAGCAGCTCAGCAGAGGCAGTGTGATGTGGCAAACAATATCCATCCTACATAAATAAATGAAGCTTTACATTATGATGTAACTTTTGTCACCGCAACAGTCAGGACAATGTGGTATGTTAGTAAATTAGTAAAGTGCCTTTAAGCATTTAACCCTCAAATCCAGAGGAAAAGAGAGAGGAACGTGGATGGAGTGAACTCCAGTGACCAGGAGTGATGCCACGAGTCAGGTTACTTGTGTAACTTAAGGTCGAGATTAAGGTTTAGGTTTCATATCAAGAAAAGGTACGACTTGCCATGGCTGTATATTTGCTGAACTTGTACTTTACTTAGGTGTTTTTAGGTTATGCAACTTTATACTTCAATTCAACTTCATTTTACTGTACTCCACGTTTATTTGACAGCGTTTGAAACTAGTTACTTTACAGATTGAATGCTCTAAAAAGCCACACTGTTTTCAATGACTCTGGCTGATCAGAACTATGGTTAGGTGTTAAGTAAGCAGGCAGCAACCTCCAGTTCATAAAAGTGAAACCAATGCTGAAGCCCCTTAACCTGCATTCTCTCTAATGTCCACCAGGGGGCGACTCCTCTGGTTGTATAGAAGTCTATGAGAAAATGACTCTACTTCTCTCTTGATTTATTCCCTCAGCAAACAACTTTAACCCTTTCACAGTGTGTTTTCACTTCATGAATATTAAAAATGTAGTATTCAGTGTTCAGTTGCACTTAGCTCCAGATTCTCGTCTCAATTCTGGTTACAAACAAACAAGATGGCGACGGCCCAAAATGCTGAACTCAAGGCTTCAAAACCGTAGTCCACAAACGTCTGCTGTCATGGTTACTACGTCCACTTCTTCTATGTATAGGTATAAGGTGGGTGCCTGATATATCACATTCCAAATATATAAACATTATATTACATGATACAGAATCATTTACATTAAACATTGAAGCCGTTTACTTTTACGTTGTACATTTTACTCAAGTCATAATATAATTCTAGGACTACTTTTAGAGTATTTATGCTATTAGTAAATCATCTGAATACCTCTTCCACCACTGCTGTAGTATTAAATACTGTATTATTTTCAACACAGTACAATAGTTCAGTCACAAGAGCATTTTAATGTTTACTGTAATGCTCTGGATTAAACCATCAGTCAGTTCAGTAGGAACAGAAACGTTCTCAAAATGTCCTCATTTTATCCTCCAGTCAGCGAAAAATACTGAGAGACATCACTGCCATCAATCTTCCATTTGTGCCTCTTGATAAAGGGACATTGGTTGCAGCATTTGTTTAGCAGCTCAATTTGAGTGATTTTGTCACAGCACATGATTCAGAGATTCACTTTGTGTCACCTGAAGAATGGACGGATCTACAGTATTGTAATGCAGTTTGTATAAAGGGGATGTTACATAACTGCTTTCATATCATTTACTTATCCCAGGAGCGTTATTACATGTTTAACAAACATCTACCATTAGTAGATAGTAGTATTACAAGACAAGGCAAGTTTATTTGTGTAGCACATTTCAACAACAAGGTAATTCAAAGTGCTTCACATAAAACCATTACAAGCATCAAAACATAAGGCATAAGAAAAGGAGATTTAAAAACAATTAAGAACATTCATTGAAGATTAAAAACAGTCATTAAAACACTAAAAAGCAGTGTAAGAAATAAAATACAGTAGTAAAATGCAGAAATTGATTAATATCCTTGAATCTGGTTCAGTTAAAGGCAGCAAACAGAAAAGTCTTCAATCTTGATTTAAAGGAGCTGAGGGTCTCAGCAGACCTGCAGCTTTCTGGACTTTGTTCCAGATATGTGGAGCAGAACAACTGAACGCTGCTTCTGGGAACAGAAAGTAGACCGGTCCCAGACCACCTAAGGGGTCGGGATGGTTCATAAGGTAGCAGCAGATCAGAGATGTATTTTGGCCCTAAACCGTTCAGTGCTTTATAAACCAACAGCAGGATTTTAAAGTCTTTTGTTGGACAGGAAGCCAGTGCAAAGAGTACAGTACAGTAGAAGCATGTGGAAACGTCTTAAAACATCCATTCTTGAATCAAGACAGATTTAAAGTGAATGCATTAGATTACATCTAAAATGTTCCTTATGAATTCACAAAGTTTGGTTTCTACTGGAAGCAGTTTAGATTTTAGTTTTCAGTTATTACTCTTTCTATATATTGCATTTTCGCTCATTTGCTGGGAGAAATATGTATTTATTCTCTGCAGAGCTTTTCACTGTGAACAAGTGAAATTAAATTCCAATGGTAACAGCTGGTAGAATTCGTCATGATTAGTGGTTGAAGTGCCCTGGATTCACCTGCTTATTGTTCTACTTCTCCTTCATCTTACTTACACTACAGGAGATGGATCAGTGAAATAGCAAACCTGGTCCTAGGCCATGTGTGTATAGCCATAACCTCTGATTCATGACTAGTGTGGTCTATCTCATCATTTCTTATAACTTTGGGCACATTTGCTGAACATTATAAAACCAAATGTAATGTAAATCCAATCAAGGGAGTCCAACGTTACGCAAAGATTTGATTGGAGAACGGTGTTTTACTCATAAAACTGATTTATCTTGTGCAGAGATTCCCTTGTGGCACGAATAATCTTATTGGTTGAGTTAAATATCAATTGGCAGAGCGAGCGCAATACAGGCCAAATATGAATTCCAAGATTGCTGTTTTTAAGATGAGCCGTGCGCTTTCAGTAGCATGTGATCAATTAAGACTCACAGCTGCTTATATTCCCAACTGGATGGCTGTGTGCTATGGACTGTAACCCAGTTTGGCTGCAGTTTTCCCTGTAATAAATGTCAGGGCTTCCCATGAACATTCCCATGTGTTTATATTGGCCAAGTCAACGTTTGATGTATATGCAGGAATTCCTTCAGGTAAACTACTGACAATTGTATCTCTTCTCCATATTTGCATTCTTTTGATTTGTGCTTTAGCAATGACATGTTGCATCATGGGGAACATCCAATGCAAACAAACGGAGAGAGGGAGGAAGAAGTTAGCTGGAAAGAAAGCTTACCTTACGGCTAAGATACACGCTAAACTAAATAATATGCGACAACAAAATGTTTGGAAAATTCAGCAAAATTTCGGATGAAGTCCAATGCCAGCATTTCTACAAATGAATCACACATAGCAGCTATAGGTTAGGGTACGTCATGGCAAATAAACAAACACGTTAAGGCTAAGGGTAAGTTCATTGTTATGGTTAGTGTAAAGAATAACATTAACTCTCCTTTCCGTCTTGCTACATCATTTTGGGCCCTTGGAGAGATATCATATTAGGCCCCACCCCCACAGGCCACAACAACCCTGCACAATCAACCCATTCAAAGCTTTAATGGACTCTAATAACCTTTGCAGGCATGCAACACTCTTGTAATCCAATACTTAATGTACAACATGTACTGACAGTTATTTGTGAAATGATAACACTGTGCAGACAGGCTGCTGAGCATGAAGCTGCATCTGTGCATGGACCCGGCACCAGGCAGCGAAGCCAACAGCTGCTTTAGTTTGAAGACATATTTTATTAGTACATTGCACTGATGATAAGTTTATCATTTTCTATTGAAAAACATATCCTAAAATGTTGTAAGGCCCCTGTCACATGCCCTTAGAATCATCCCAACTCCTGCACCCCATAGGGCACTTCTGAGCATACCACATGTGTCAACACCCACTCCATGTTATTACCTAAGCCCACACATCACTGCCATCATGATGCAAAAACTAAAAAAATCATAATAACTCTCAGGACTGGGATGTTACAGTCACGGTATTTTTTTCTACTTCTGTAGGACGCATCCAATGTTATTTATGTGCATCTACTGACACAAGACTAGGCCGGTACGTGCTGCCCTTCACTCAAGAGCAGCACATACCTTTCCCCTATTAGTATTCATTATAGTCAGGAAGAGTACTATCCATACTCAACCAGTTGTCACTGTGAGGAAGACAAGGAGGAACTGATGTGTGCCCCTTTCCTCAGTCTATATTCTAAAGACCTGTTTCATCGCTGGATAGACTTCTGAATTTTCACATGTCCTTGTTCTGCTGATGCTTGTAAATTGACTCACGGGACGTCAAACTGTTTTCTACTTCTCACTTATTATCTAAAATAAGAGAGAGACAAACACATTTGTAGTGGTAGGAGAAACATTTTTTTTTCTCTCGCTTGGGTAGATCTTTAATCTTTTGCATTGAAGGGGCCAATGACAATCAAATTAACATAATTATTCATTAATATGCAAATGAGCCCAGATGTTCAACAAGCAACAGATGTGCACCTCTTGTACACAACAGCTCAATATGAAAAACTGCACAGAGATGACGACAAAGAAAAGAATAGAGAGCATGGGTCATTTATTACAATGCATGTAATCCCCACTTATTCTTTTTTCAAAGAGCATTAATGTTGAAGACCCAGACCAAATCAAACTTCCAATAAGCTCATTGTCATAAACAGCCAGAACATCTGGAAGAGACCAACTCAGGATGAGGATGATAAACAAACAAAAGTAAACAAACACATGGATGATTTACATTTTCTAGTATTTCTCAAAATGATGTCGTTAACAGCTGCTCAGCATAATACATCACTGCTATAGGAAGTGATCGACAGTTATGAGAGAAGTAAAATTTAAAGGGCTGTAGTTAAGCTACATCATAAAAACACATTCAAATTATAAGCCAAATACATTATTCCTATTGCCTCACAAAGCAATAAAGAAAGAAAAACGTTGCTATTGTTGAGATATATGGCATTAATACAGTACAGCACACACACACACACACACTGCATGGCCAGCCCAGTCTTTAGCTTAGTTTATACTCGCCGTAGTGAAGCTGGCACGTCAGATAATGACGTAATCACAGCCTATGCATGATACTGTTGTATATGAATTGTACATTCTATGACCCTCACATAGTTAGAACCAGGGCTGGATTATGCTCTGGGCATTTTTTTGGAAGGTAACATGCATAAACCTACATGGCAAGGACATTTTTATCTAGTCTTGAGTCACTGTCTTGTCTTGTAGATGAGTCCTAGGACAAAATCATATTGTAGTTAATATTATGCTTATGTAAAGCTTATTTTTTTTCAACTAACTAAGTGACTGAGGAAACCTGGTGCAGGATAGGATTCTGGTTGCCCAAGGCACATTTTTGCCCCACGGCCCACTAGCGGATTAAACATGTATTATCATTTTCTCGAATTATCTTTTGAAACGCATATCCTACAGTTTTCATTTTTACCATACATTTCAAGAAAAAAGGGGGGACCTAATTTATTCTTCACTCCACCCTCATTTGCATCCCAACCTATACGTAACACCAAGGGCCTACAGCATGCAGGGATATAACACATGCTTCACAGGTAGCTGTGCTAGCGATGCACAAAGAGTGCTGACCATCTGTCTGTAAGTGGTGATGGTGGAGATAGAGATCACCGGAACCATTTTGGTAATATAATGGTTATATTAACCATCATTAATAAATTGATAGTTCTTTTTTATTTTTATATTGTAATATTGCATAATTAGATTATAAATGATATATTGTGTCATAGCTGATAAGAGACTACTTATTAACATTTAACATATTTGTGCACACGTTATAACATTTTATATACTATATTGAGTATTGTTAATGATTAGCAAAATATTTGTAAACCTTTAAGAAATTTCGTAAAATGTCTAAAAATATTACATAGATAGATGGATCAGAAATCAATTATTAATCAGTGACAAAGTATTCATTTTTATAATGAATGTTTATCAAAGCTTTACAAATCATTTATTAACATTTTAACAAGGTATTATAATCATCAATTGTAACTTTATAATAGCTATCCACATACTGTGTCAGGCTCCGTGTCAGACCCGTGGGGTGTTGTTATTGTGTGCCATGTGTTCGGTGTTCTTCCTCTGCCTGCCTCCAGACACCTCCCATGGTCACACCCCTGATAGGTGCACAGCTGCGGGCACTCCAGCTGATTGCCTCATGCAGGCTGACACACCTGATGCTGATCCCCCACTAATGATCCTCCTGGCAGTATATCAACCTTGGTCCTGCAGTCCGTACCGTCTAAAACCCTGTGCCTACTAGTTTGCCTGCTTCCGGCGTCGGTCCACGGGAAACCACGCCGTCCATCCTGCCTGTCATCCTGTGTTGGACCACGGGATCCACGCAGGTCATCCTGCCTGCCTTCCGATGTCAGTCCACGGGAAACCACACCGTCGATCCTGCCTTCTGTCCAGTGTAAACAAAGTCTGTTCTGTACCTGGATCCTGTCTTGTGGTCTTGCTATTGGGTCCTGTCCTGAACTCCCTTGACATAACGGATATGTACCCCGAACCGGACAGTTTTTAGCTATCGACCCAATAAAATTAACTTAAAATATTGATAAAAATGATCGTGTAATGTTTTCAGTTGATTTAATGGTGTTAAACTAAAGTTTAACTTCGTACCTTTCAAACTAAATATCGTTGTAATTATTAAAGTTAGCTTTGCCTTTACCAGAGTCGTTAAAAGGACGCGAACGCCGGTGAATTAGCCGTGCGCCGCTATTGGCCTAATCCGTCCAAACTTCTATCCATGTTGTAAACACTGGGTGCTGCTGGTTTTTCGGGGATATTCGCTTGTTACAGGTTCGCCAAAATTACCATTAATGCTGTCAACACATCCGGGAACGTAGTTCTGTCCTTCACAATAAGATATCACGCTTCAACAACTCCACCGTCGCCCGAGCGTCGCCGAGTGTTCTTTCTGCTTTCTCTCATCAAAGTCACTTTCCTATAGTATTTAGACATGTAAACGTCCATATATATTCATGACATTTGACACGTAGATTCTTTGATATGTATGAATTAATATTATTTACACTTGGATGGCGATCGCCCAAGAAAATGACAGCGAAATGACCGGAAAGTGCGTCACGACGGAATCATTCGAGATAGGCCAATAGCAGCTAGCGCCGTCCGAGGCAGGCCATCATTGCGTTACTACTAATAATACAGTTTACAAACCAATTATTACCCATTATCTAAGTGTTACAAATATCTGGTTTATACCTCCTTTAAAACTATTTCTTAAAGGTTTACAAATCAATTGGTCCTTAACAAATACTTGATACAGTAAATAGAATGTTGTGACGTGTGTAACAATACACTGTAACTTCATTATTGCATTACTAATCACAAACTATTTGTTTGTGAACAGTAAAATAACTCAAGTTTGATTACCTTTCAATAATACCATTACATTAATGATTGGTTATAAGTGTTACTGTTTTCTTCTGGGCTTAAAGGAAAATCCAAAAGAGAACAGTGCCATGTTGCCCCAACAATAGGGCACGCGCGGTGACACGCTTATTCTACGAGTAAACGGTGTCTGGATGAAAGCATCCCTGCTGCCTGAAATCATTTGCATGCGATGAGAAAGCACCGACGTGAAAGTTTCACTTGAAATCCTGTCTTCCATATGGGGATTTTCTACAGCTGGAAAATATGCAGCCGGTGTTTTCTGAATGTCAGGGGACGGGGCACTTTACACAGGAATGATGTTTCCAGACATAAGCATTTGAGAAATAACAGAGCGCAGGCTAATTTGTCTTAATCTGCATGCTAGATAGCACTCCCTGCATGTGGTACATGCTCACATATTGACCGAGGTGATTCCTGGGGTGCGTGATCTCACCCCTTAATGGATGTCAGGATGAGTTTGGAGTCTCTAAGCGGATGATGCACCTTCTTTTATTGCAAATTTGGGCCGATGTGTACTTAATATGAAAGATGAACCTATAGCTGCATTAATGGAATGCTCACCATAACACTCGGTCAGCATCTGATACTGAAGCACAGGGCAACCATTTTTTTAACAGCTATAGTAACTAGTTACGTCACAGCTTTTTATTTTAAATGCAAAACATATGTTCAAGTTACACCATATGGTGCAATGTTGTAGCTTTAATCAGTGGTTACAATGTTTTTTTCCCTACTATAACTCATGCTTTCTTGAACAACATACATGCATGTGTACCCTTTTCAGCTAAACACGAATGCCGGATATATGACTCTATTTTGGCAAACTGATGCAACATTTGACTCATAGGAAATAAATGAAAATCAATATCAAGTGAAATAATACAGGAATATTCTTAATCTTTGCCATGTTGCAACATAATTGACACTTATCCAGACTTTTAATCCACTGATTTAAGTGAATATTGCCTCATTTTTCCATTGTGATATTTTAAAATGTAATATCAAAATGTAATTAAGCTCAATGCATTTTTTATGTGGTTTATATACCCTGGACACGTGGATGTCTTTGACTTCCCCACATTTGAATACTGCTGCATTTAACCAGTAAAGCAAGTGTGACAAGTGAAAACATTGTGTCCTCATTATTTGTTTACTTCCATTTCAACATACAGATCATCATTGCATCTTTTATTTATTTCTATTTGGGGGGTGTTTTACTGACAACTACTCATAAAGTTTGAGGAGGCACATGCTTACATTGCAGACAGTGAATTACAACCTGGATACACTGTTTACATGCACACCCTGATTTCTATCGAAGTATATTTCTTTTTTTTTTGTTTAACAGTGATAACGGATTTTCCAGATTTCTGAAAACAAGAGAGAAATTTCCTGGACACTCCATCAACCTTATAATCAAGATAATAGTACGCATGTGAACCCACTCAAGGATCTAATTATACAATGCATTTAATAATATGACACAGTGATGGCCATGTGCATATTGAGTATTTCACTTATTGTCAGATAATACTGAGGATACACTTTTACATTAAATCTTGAATGCAGGACTTACTTGTAACAGACAATTTTTTTCAATTTGGTATTGTTAATGTGAAGTAAAGGGTCAAAATGTGCTTCCAACAATGCTCTTTAGGTTTCAGTGAACTAACACATGTGGAAATAATGCTATGTATAAAACGCACCTATTGCCTTGCGCGGTGGATTTCAGGGAGTCTAAATAAACTCCACAGAACCAATTGTGTTAAAGTCGTCTGGGAACACAGGCTGCTTTGTGTGTTTGTGCCTGAGAGGCAGCTCTGAAAGGACAGAAAAGCACACTGACCAAGAATGCAATGACAATCCCTCTCATTGCCTATTGTGTGTAGCAGTGTAGGAGGAACAGCTGAAGCATGACCAGCGCTGGATCTATCAGGACATTGTTTGTAAAATTAGCCTGACCTTTTCACGTGTAAGCACAATGCTCGTGTTCATGCAGACATGCGGACATGCACACAACACACACAAACCTTCCTGATGAGCAGCTGTTGAAAACAGTACAGCGAGACTCATTCCCACGTCTCCACCACGCATTGTATGCAGGGCAGATTTTTCTTCTTTTCATCAGGATCTAGTACATTTAGCATCAAGGCCGGCCTCATTTCTCAATAGAGTTTCCTCTGCGTCATCGAAGCTTTCTCCCAAAGCAGTGAGGAACATATTGTTGCATATAGATCACTCTGTCTCCATCTTCATGATTGAATTGCCATTAGTGTTGTGCAGATTACTTTGCATCTTAATAATGTAACTGAAAATGTACCTGCTAGAATGAATTAGGTGAGCACATCAATGAACTACAGTAACGCAAGAGCAAGCTCTAGTTTTCCGTTTCTGCTGATTGTGCAAAAAAAGCCAGAGAGAGCCTCCTTTATGAGAACTGTATACCTGATGCTAACAGTGTTTGACATCCTTTATGGTCATGATAATCCATATCTGAAGTTAGAACAGACATCTGGGTAGGATAAAAGTAGATGTAGGAGTGTGAGATAAGATGATATACAACGGTGGCTAAGTGGAGAGCAGGGCCGTCCTTCAATCAGAGGATCGGTGGTTCGATTCCGGCTCCGCTAGTCGCAAGTCGATGTGTCCTTGAGCAAGACACTTAACCCCAAAATTGCTGCCTACGTGTATGAATGTGATATAATCTGAATTGTAAGTCGCTTTGGATAAAAGTGTGCTAAATTACTGTAATGTAAATACTAGATGTTGAATGTTTTTAATTCCTTCACATAAAGATTGTTAATACCGTGCTACAGTGCACATTCTATCAGTTGCAGTTCTATGGCTCAAGTGTTTACAGTGTTTGTCAGTGCTGCTGCTAAAGGATTAGCTTTGAGCCAGAATTATAGCTGGAACACCCCCCCGACATTATCACCGTTAAGCAGTTATTGGTGGTTTGAAAGGCTTAGTGAAGCAACGTATCCTCGAACAACAATTCATATACAGATATCATGCAAAAAGTCACTCCTAATTTTTCATCCGCTTTCCACGAAAGCCAGCAACACGTTTAAAGTTTTGCTCGTTACATGCATACGGCCTTTTCAAAATATACTTCCGTCTTCACAGGAAACTCAGTTAGGTTGAGGCAACAAAACTACTTAGTTAGGTTCAGGAATAGATCGTAGTTTGGGTTAAAATAACCACGGAAGTGTCATTACTGAAGTAGTCAAGTTACGTGACAAAAACATCAATGTTGACGTCTTGTTTCACACGGGAAACGAACTGCGGTCTCCTGGCTAAATCACTGGTTGTTAGACCCATCCACCTCCTCTCCCGCCCACCCTATGTGTAATTTACCATTCTTTATATGTCCTCGTTCAAGACTGCATGGATATCTACAAATTACGGCAGATGGTTCATGCTAACATGCTAACATATTCTGTGTTGTTGTGTTTTCAGCTGAGACCAGAGAATATTCAGTTCAATTTGATCCTCATTGTTCTCAGTGAAGTAATGTAGCTCCGCTGACTTTTATAAGTTACGAGTTAAAAAATATCCTTTTAATTGCTATATTGTTTGTTAGCAAATGGTCATATTTGGCCCGATGTGCTCTGATTAATTTGTCATGCAGTCATAATTTAGTTTGAATGAAAACATTTTGCTCCTTGACGTCTGTTTTGGAGAACCAGCTTTTTGAGATAAGTGCTGAGTGTCTAATTTATGCGAAGAGTGCTTTCATGTGGATTTGAAAAAGTACCTGATAAATACTTGTAAAAGTAAGAAACGTGTTTAATAAAGTATACATCTTTTAGTAAATAAAATATGCTGATATCTGTAAGAGATGTAACATGCAGAAACAGGGTCAAATGAAAATCTCTATCACAGCATATACAGCATATCACATAGTCTGGTTTATAAATTATCAAGATGAGCAGGCCACTTGGGTAATGCCAAGGATTATCATATTTAATAAATCCTCCCTGTGTTGCCATAGGGAAATTCACACTGGAGAGATTTCAGGCTCACTAAGCCAAACTTGAGAAGACTGCTCTGTCTGTACGTGGCTGATGTTGAGAAGTTAAATATCATTTCACGGATCTTAGCTGAAGTAAGTTTCCGCTCTGCCCTTATGAAACTTTTTTCAGGTAACAACAAAGACAATTATAAGCTAATCGTTAGTCATTCTAGCTGATAGCAAGGACCTTATCCCTTTTGTCAGTGTGCCTCAGGCCTTATTATTATGCTGGTCATCTTGCATTCCCTATTTGATGTGGAACGGGTGTTTGCCATCCTGAGGATCCTTCCAGTAAACGAGGTCAATGCATTGTCCTCACCTGGAAAGGGATTAAATTGCAGCCATATATTACAAATTACTTGTCGGCTGTCTTGTAACATGACCTTGTATGACACAGCTCTACTCCCCGGTCAATAACACTTGTACAAGGATTGTTGCCCCTTGCTGAAATGTAGTGGTTGGCTCCCAATTTAACAGTGGAATGCACTGCCAGTGTTGATTCGATTTAAAAAAAGTCATCATGGAGGCGGTTGAGAGGTGCTCTCTCATACCAGTTTGTGAATGCAGCCGTGGTTGTTCCTTAACCATAGGCTTGACCCTGAAGGGAGCTCTGGAGACTATTCCATTGAGTTTGACTTTCTGTAGTTGCTTGTGATGCATTTAGAAATATTTTGTTGATTCTTGATGAGAACACAGTCCGTCAGAGGTGAAACGTACTGTATGTAATGAAATATTCATCTTTCTGCCTGGGTATGCTGATGTGGAGTTGTTTTAAACCTGTTACCACTCCTGTAAAATTCGCCTAAAACGCCTATCCAAGGCATACTCAAAGTAAATTGAAAGCTGTTCTTGAACCATTTGGAGTACATGCATGGTTTTGGTCTCTTTTGAAAGGTAACACTCTGAGGTCAGAATCACTGTAGGTACTACTGGCATTGAGTAATAATGTTATCGAGGGGTGGATTTTTATGAAGCTTCATCGGTGAGTTGCCTCGATTTTGCAACTGCTTGTTTGTGGGTTGGTGGTCTGACAGAGGCGTTGATTGTATCTGCTGTTGTGATTGTATCTTGAAATGGTTTGCATGAATCGAATCTCAAGTATCTTAGCTTTCCAAAAACATGTCGCTTCAGTGCCTACCTATAAATAGCAGTTGTGTACATGACACAGATGTACAGGGCGCGGGCGGGCCGTCGGAGTGGTAACAGGTTGAATAAAACTAGCTTTGCTTTGACATGCTTCAAATTTAGCATTTAATAAACAAGCTGTCTAAATTACTACAAAGCCCAAACAGCAAACATGTCCATCCTCAACTGACACTAACTTGGCTGGCATGTAAACACATGCACACAGAAGAAGATACCACATTTCCCCAAAACAAATACTAATAATTAAAGAAAAATAATAAAAACATAAGATTATTATTACTATTAGTAATACGTATACACCAATAATACTAATATTATAAAATATATTATTATTGTTATTATCATTATTGTTGTTATTAATATTAATAATATTATCATTATCGTTATTTTATTATTCATTATTAGCGGTAGAATTCCATCCTCAGAAAGACTAATGGCAAGTACTATGAACTAGTCCACCAATATAGGACCATAAATAAGACATACATGAAGACAAAAAAAAAGCTCGATCATCAAACAGATAGCCTTCTTCTAAGCAAACATTACCAGAGCAGTTTGGACCATGCCCATATGTGAAGTGGAAAAATCAATCTTCCAGTGGAACGGCACTGATAGCTGCTGTGGGAGCAGTAAGTTATGGACCATCAGCTGGAATATAAAGGTTACCAGCACAGGCCTCACAGACACATCAGCTAACACATGATGGCTAATGGTGTCACTAAATAACACTACTGTCACTGTCATGATTTATCAGCCGAAGATGGAGTCACATCCCACGGTAATTTTCCGCCTGCAGCACCCTGCGTTAATATTGACATCAAATGACGTATGAGGCTGGTGCTCAGGTTTACTGCTCACAGGAACTTTTGCCACTTTGAAACTGACTACAATACAAAAAAGAAAGAATTCAAACTTAAATTAACAAATGTTTATTTTGTTGTGTATTAAAATACATAAAACAGAATAAACAAGGGATATTTCGCCCATGCTTTCCATGTTTTTTTTTCACTCCCCCCCTCAATAGGTGATTGTGTATTCAGACCATGCTGGTGCAGTTTCTTTCATTTTTGAGACATTTTACACAGGTTTTAGAATAAACCTGTCACCTTCCTTGTTGTCTATCACGGGGTGACTGACTCAGCTGCTGACTGTTTGTGGAGGCGGTCTGAGGCCAGCTGTTGACTGTGTCTTATGGAAATGTAAAAAATGTTTCAAACTATCGTTGTTGAACATTAGTGCGTTATGGATAACTGCAACAACGGAGACTATAGTGGTGCCCTGTCCATATATTACCTTTGCCGTGTAATGTAATGTAACTGGAGAACAGTTCCTTCATTGTGTTGTGTATTGATCTCAGCCCTGAGCTCCAGTCATAAACAGCATGAAGTCTTCACTGCATTGGAAGTTTTTATAGTATTGTTGCTATAAACACATGCTACTTTGTGATGAGGTTATTGTCATGAGATTGTGTAAAATAAAAAAAGCAACACTGTGCAAACTGCCCTCCCCGAGGACTGGTCGTAGAACAGGAAGGAACCCACAAGCCCAACTCAAATAACATTTCTTTATTATTATTATGTAACTTC
This sequence comes from Leptoclinus maculatus, assembly GCA_032191485.1. Taxonomy (NCBI): domain Eukaryota; kingdom Metazoa; phylum Chordata; class Actinopteri; order Perciformes; family Stichaeidae; genus Leptoclinus; species Leptoclinus maculatus. Next base: position 1,707,525 of record JAVDOI010000001.1, read on the forward strand.
ATTTACGTAGTCTATACGTTACATAAGTGACGTGATTTAAGTACTTTACGTTACTTTACTTGCATAACTTAAAATAAGTTAACATTGACTTTTGGTTTCACATGGGAAACGAACAGAGGTCTCCTGGGTCAGAGTCCTGTTTGTTTCACCTCCTCCCCACGCAGACTTTGTTGCTCATTATACAAAGTCACCTGACTTCCGGAGCAGTTGCTCTAAGCATCTAATATTTCCACAACCACATCGGAGTTATTCGCAAGCCTGGTGTGTCTCATATAGACACTAAAGGGTGCCTTGTGTGTTTGTATTAGACGCCAAAGGCTGTGACAAAACGACAAAACCAGGCTGGTGATCAGGTAGTCAGGATGAAGGTTAGGTCACAGGTCATATTGCTGGAAAGCTTAGCCAATGAAAAAGACCATCTGGCAAAGAACAGCTAAAGGATGGCTGGCGTTTATGCTGTGTTGCATTTACCTTTAGAATTCTGAGTCCGAGTTGACCGTGTTCCAGTATAAGTCGGAAAACCAAGATTGAAGCCAGCTCTGGCTGGGTCAGTGATCGTTAGCAATATCAATCGATAATAATGCATTGCGCTGTCTGCAGATAGAAGTCGGACATTACTGTGTGTACGACAGAAATAAGACAGAGATGCAAATAAACAGTATTGTAGTACAGCTTTTACTTTCGGCTGTTGCAGAAAGCAGCTATCTTGAATTTTGAGGCCAGGGTTGGTGAGGTTCTTCCAATTATTGGGAACAAAACATTGAGACTTCCCAGGTCAGATGGAACATACCTTAAAGCGGCCCGGGTAATCAGGAAGACTGGTGGAGTAGGTCTGGTGGGAGAACTGGAGGACAGGAGGGAGTGGCAGGGTCTGCAATGAGAAGAGAGTTAGTGATGATGCAGTGTAACTGAGCAGAAGGAATGGATGAATACCTAGTGATCAGGAAGGAGTTGTGACACGGGTAATCAATGCAATTTGCAGTACTTACTTAAAGCACAGCATTAACACCATAAACGTACTGATGTTGTATACAGTTATTTCTTTTTTTTTTGTAAATCTCCTGGGAAAGTTATGTTTTTACTACATCTCCTGGCCAGAGTTCTGCATAGGTCCAGTTTTGAAACACGTATGTCCGTCCGCATCTGAAAGGCTTAGCACTAGAGAGACATGTTACCTGCCATCATCTCTAAATCAATTCCTGATCTGACTCATAATCAAATCTGCTCTGAGCTATCTGCTGGGCACTACAAGCTGTAGGTGCACACCTAAAAATGAACAAATGAATGAATTGAAACAGCAGATAACGGCGGCAGAAGCACCCTCCATGTTATCAATGGATTTGGTTTGTGCACCCTTAACACACAACTGGCACAGCCGGAGGCATTCAGCTGTTTACTGTGAGATCAGATGCAAAATTGTGGCCAAATGTGTTTCATTTGTTAAGGACGTATTCATGTTTATTGGACTTAAAATACATAAACAGGCTTTTCAAGAAAGGAGAGCAAGGAAGAACGGCACATTTCAAATGTATTGTTTCAATGTACAGTAAATATACTGTGTTTACTTTACACAATAATGACCGGCAGCACCTGTATGGTAGCAGCTTTCAACTATGCAAGTTAACTTTACAATATAGGTACACAGGAAATAATTGCCTTCTTTTTATGTTTTCAGGGACTGTTGAAGTTAATAAGGGGGTCTAGGAACCTCTGAGACCCCCTGTGATTCTCACACTGAACAGTATTGTTATTTATTGTGGGTTTGATATTTTAATTTAAAAACAAAAATAAGAACATATACAGTAAATGTTTTCAGTGCCAGGGCCTGTATCTGTGATATTACAGCAAACCTCACCTCAGGATTGGCAAATGCTAAAATTGTGGTTGTGACAAGGACATGGTCATGTAATCACATTATTGTCTCACTGTGGAAATATAATTGAATTGGTTAGCTGGGAGGACAAGTCTAGAAGGATCTCATAAAACCTTTACGGTCCCACTGTGGCATTAATACATGTAGATTATCACCCATATGGCAAGCATAAAAACACACACTGTCAAGCGTGTTGGCTGTTTATTTGTTCAATTTATAACCCAATTAGTTCTCCGACTTTCCAACGGAACCAGTTTGGAGGCAAAGTGCAGGCGTTGGCTCCACAAAACCCCGGTCACTAGATGACAGCTTCCACATGAACAATGTGATGCTACCCCTGCTGATCAAACATGGTATAGAAACCTCTGCAGCATCCCGTTATGGGACTGAGCAACCTCCCACCTGTCTTGAATCTGTTTTTAATTCTTTGAAATGAACCCATCTCCGTCTCACGGGTTCATATTTATTTTTAGTCAGAGATTGTCAGAGGAAATCTCTTACCACACAGCTGTCAGAAATTTCCCAATGACAAATTAACTCATCAGAACCAGGGCGAGCCCACATGCCTCATATGCTCCATCTCGAAGTTGAATATTAGGTTTGGGCAGAATTTCATAAGCCACCGTTTGTGATGTTTTCTATCTCTCTTCTCCTGCTTTTTGTTTGCTTTGCTGGGAGCCTGAAATCACAACCCACCTGGTTTGAATTGCTATCCAGAATTGCCTGATTGATTGACAAGCCAGAATGGAGAGTGTGCGTTCTCAGAGTCTCAGGGAAAATACATTTTCTCAGGCTTTTCGATGCTATAGGCTGCGTAGTGTGAAGGAGAAGATCGGCTGTGATTTAACTTGCATTTTCCGTCAACCCTCTGTAAGTTGTGTTACAGCGAGGTGAATTCGGGGCCGATTCGTAATATTTGAAGTGAGTTACCGTGGCTTTACATTTTGCTCAGAGGGTAAAACACACTCTCTGCATCGCATTCTTCACACTGCTAAATACAATTCATGTGTAGCCCTGCTGCCAACTGCCTTGTGCAGCTGCTAAGTCTATATCTCACCTGTGTCCTTACTCACGCAAATCAGAGGTCTTTAACGTAGCCACAAGAGCATAAACGTGCGTTACATACTAGCAGCCTTTTTCAATGCGGCCTCCCAGCTTCTCTCTCAGCCTCTTCACCTTTCACCACTTGTTTTCTGAAGATTGATTCAAAGCCTCTCAGTATATTCTCACACATACCTTTGCTCCTGAAAAAGGCTTATAGCTGAATGCCACTAACACAACCTTTATGAAACAGCTTCTCCGTTACCCAACTATTTCATGCTTTCTTCATGTATTGGTGTCATTAATGGAAAGCTTTTCCATTAATTTCCTTCTTTGATTATTTATATGCAATGAAAATCACACATTTATTTCAATGAAGAGCTGAGAACTCTAAAGGCCAGAGGTGTGCAACCGTAGGCATGCATTTCACCATGTTGGTAGCCTAACCAACGGAACACTAGCAATAAGTATGTAAGAGAGTTTTTATTTTTATTTTGTAAATGTTGAACTGCCCTCTCCTCCGCATGCCAAATGAACTCATGCACAGCCATTTTCAGCTGATTTTATTGATTTTATTTCCACATCCGTGAAGACCCGCCCTACTCTGCCTCCAATTGGCTTCTACTTGTTGCATTCTTTTGTTGGTGGTGGATTGGTGGAAGGTTGGTAGGGTAAGGATTTCAAAGCACAGTAGGATGCTGAGGAAATGACTCAGTATTCTGGACAATGCCTCTCATCCCCTGCACGCCACACTGAAGTCACTTCAGAGCAGCTTCATCCGTATAGACTGAGGCCACTGAGGTGAAGAACAGAACACCACAGGACGTCTTTTCTACCAGGGGACATCAAACTATATAACTCCTCCCCCTTCTGCAGGAAGGACAGCTAAATCATCGGACACTTATAACAATAATAACCACATGGGCAATATCATTTATTTCAAAATTGCGCAATAATAAATTTCATGTGCAATATTATTTGTATTATACTATGTGCAACATAACTTTTTACTACTTTTCAATACCATTGACAATATCACTCACAATATCATGCTCAATATTACAATGGTCTTATACACTTATATATTTTACTCTTGTATAATCTTTGTTGTTGCAATTTACTTTTTTATTTTATTTATTGACCTTACTCTTATTGCTATTCTGTTCTATTTTGCAATGTTGTCAGTATTACTTCTTTTACACTTAATAATTGTTATTCTATTGTTCATATATGTTTATTTGTATTCTATTGTTTTCTGTTATTCTTCTGATGCAATCTTTAATCAAACTCTGGCACAATCATTTCCTTGGGGATTAATAAAAACCTTATCTTATCGTATCTTAGCTGATCAGATGTGGATGTTTTCATAAGGATACCAGCCTTCTTGTATAGTGCTCTTAGATATAATAATTCCTGTTTATGGGAGAACAATGTTGTTGTTTTTTTAAGTGTTGCTATGCAAGTTGCCTTTATGGATGGAATAAAACAGATCTGTTGGAGATTAAAATGTTGATGTGGTGTGAACATTAATGGTAATGTTGATATGGCACACTGATTAAAAATGAAAAGGGGAACTTCACATTAAAAAGGTTGCCGACCCCTGCTGTAGATGGATTAGAGAAGGGACTGAATACCTCCTAGTGTACTGGTAGAAACTGTAGTGGGACACAAAAGAAGAGCTTTTCCATTAAAAATTAATGTCTCAAGATACAAAGCCTTTTTCTGTGGTCTTGTCTCGTGTCCATGTTTAGCGAGGTCCACGTTTTGTGTTATTCTATACAAATATCAAGCTTTTCTTCTGCTTAAGGGCTGTCCTTCCTCCGTTTTGCATCAGTTCGTAACAGAAACACCTTTCCGCCTTGCAATAAAAATGTGCAGTTATTGAGGAGTTAAGTATTTTGTTCTATTGATTTTCAGACACCTGGTGAGGTCCAAAGCACTTTGGGTTCTGGCACTGTATGTGTTTGTATCTTTTCCTTATCAATATTTGCAGAGCGCAGTTTTCTATTTGTGTTATTGTTCTGATTGCCTTAGGGAAACACACTTACTACAGCTGTAGGCCAGCCTTTCTTGTACTTTGATTTTCATTGGAGTGTGGTGGCTCCATGTTCAAAGCCTTTAAAGAGAACAGATCCGGCTTTCCTGCCTGTTTCTCTGCTGTATGGATATATTTTACGTGTAGTCCTTTGAGTCATGTAATTATACTTTTTTACTGATTTATTTATGTATGTATTGCTCTCAGGCAGTCGCAACAAATATCCGCATCTGCACTGGTATTGATCCCTCCTCTCCTACACACTGTGGACGTATGCTAGTGTCTGTTTTTGCATGCGGCAAAGCATTTAGTTAAATAACTCAAAAACATCCTCAACCTAATTGTAGTAAAAATACTTGAGCTTGACTTTATTTAGAAATTTTCATGCATAGATAATCAACACAGCGTTCGCAAACACGAGCGCCATCCGTAGAAAACAAAGCAACAGAGAACAAGCCGATTACATCTCCGTGAACATCAAGCTGTGATCAATACTCATTATGCAATGATTTGTTAATCTTTTATAGCACTCTGACATTATTTATGTTATCTTGCAGTACAAAGTCAGAGAAAACAACAAACCATGAGTTGTACGTGTGTTTTAAGCATACATTTAGGGAATTCACAGATACAAGTTTGAAGTGAAACACTACACTTGATCCTAATCTAGACAGGTGATTATTGATACATGTCAACTTTTCAGTGGATTTAGAGAAAATCACTTTAGTCATTTTTCATTATTTCTCACTTCTCTTTCTCACTAACAGCCTTTATTAATTCCTTTTTGGCCCAGCTGTTTCAAAACCTTATGGCATGTATGGATTATTTAGGACCCTCTCAAGCAGATCCAATGTGTGGATTCCATAGGGTGGCTTCCAAAGTTGAAAATACGTTTCTATCTGCAGGCTGTGCGAATAGAGGTATGGTACAAGTTTAACAATAGGAGGAAGAGACAAAAGAGCCACTCATCTACTTCCTGGGTCCTGAGAGGAGAGCAGATGGTGTGACACATTACTGTGCCCCATGTGTACCTGGGCTTAACTTGAGCAAACTTGCATCTTGCAATTTGTTCAATTTGAAATGGAAATATTTACCAGCACAGGCGGAGCTGTCGCCAGTTTTTTACATTTGCAAACAAACAAGAAGTGTCCTCCTCCGAGCTGGAGGAGACACAAGGTGAAGCGTTTGATTAAAAAACAAAGTGCAGAGGGGCAGCTCTGTTAACTCTACTCCTGTGGGGATGTTTAGGCTAGTGGCATGTAAACCTGATGCTGGTGCAATGTTTGTGCTCTATTCTACGCCATATAGCCCTCATCTGATTTTGCGATGGCACTGAAACAGCTATGTTGTAAGTTGTCAGTAAAATTCCCTTTATTTCACCCCATGTCTTTCTGTTCATCACCTTCACACATATAGGTACTGTGCATTCTTGCACCTGTTAGTTTGTCTATGTGTCTGTCAGCTTGATACAACACTGAATGTCTACTATTGTCACAGTGCACAGATCAAATCTGGGCCAAGATGTTCCAGCATTAATCAATTACTGTAATTAAAAAACAACAACTATGAACTATTCAACTACAGACAATGTATCCTTATTTTTATAGCAAGGCATAATTTAATTGCAGGTCTGTGACTGTAGTTTCCTGCAAAACAAGTCCTCCAACTTAAACAACGTGTCCATGTCCTTTAGAATCACACACAGAAGAGATTTATGATCGGACGACACCACTTGGCTGTGCCTTTCAAAAGAGGCGAAGACGCATCAGTTACCCGACATAATAACTACGACCTCTAGAGGGCGCTGCCACTTGAACAAACTGGTGTGGTTTTGGTCATTCCTTTTGAACGGACAGTCTCCTCTTCAATGAAAGTCAGACTAACTACAAGCCCATCTACCACCCTGACCCCCACACCCTTACTTTGAGCCCTGCTACACACAGGTAACACTGCTTCCTGCATTGTACTTAAACTGCAAGGTTCAGGATCATACAATATACTGTAGATATAATGATGTCACTCCTGGTTAAAGGCATGTTGTGTCTCTTTGGAGGTGGAGTTGAAGGGATTGTGTTGGGTTTGCACATAGTTCCTCGCCTGATATCAGACTCATATCACAACATGTTATAATTACAGTCTGAAGATACAATCTTGGTTCTTTCACATTCAAGAAGCGCTGTGTTGTCTTGTTTTCTGTGTAAACATTCCAAGTATTGCTTTGGAGTTATGGTAAATTTGACTCTCGGACATCAAAGGCGCAGCTGTAAAATGGTGAATAAACATATTTGATTTCCGATAAATTACTCACAATTAAAGTCCCCCATAATTTTTGCTGCTTACTCTTCCTCTCTTCAGTATTAGTAGACTTGATTTATTGAAAAATAGCTGCTAACAAAGCTCTTCTTCCTATAAATTCTTCACAATAAAAGTCCCCGTTTATTTTGTTAATTTAAAGCTTTTACTTTAAAGCAGCAAAATTAGGAAATGTGTTTTCATCAGAAGTAACAGACTGCAGGTCTGGGGTCTGTCCTGGTTTGTATAGACTTGATAGTTAATGCGTCATGGCATGATCGCATGACAAAAGTTGCATTGAAACGAGAAGTGTTAGCCACCGCCATAGATAAAACACGTTGTGTGTTTAGGGTCAAGTGAAACGCCTTCCTAGCTCAAAGCCAGGCACAGTTTAGCTATGGTTTACTGGGCCTGCCAAGAGGCTTCGCCGTCACATCCTCAGTGAAAGATGGCTTTAAGTGATGAGCAAGAAGATGAAGGCTCTCACAGAAAAGTCAGAAAAGCTGGAATTAAAAAGCTCTGCAGCCCTCCGGAAATGGGTTCCTTCACCCCTCCTCCCCCTCCTTACCCAGTCTGTCTATCCGTCCATCTATCCATCCGGCTGTAATATCTCCCTCTGTGTCTCTCTACTCCCACACTTAAAAGCTCTTCAGCTCCCTGATTTATATTTGGTGCTGTCCGAGGATTCTTTTGCATGCAAATTTCCTCTCTGGGTTGCCAGTTACTGTCACAGCAGTGCTGAGGTCTGTCTTTTAGCCTCTGTCTGTCGCTTTCCATGCTTGCTGACAAAGGTCAAGTGTAGTAGTGTGATTGGTCTTACAAGTAAAGCTCAAAGTGTGGCCCCTTGTCGAAATGCTTGGGAATCATCCGGGACTGTCTCCCATGCAGGGGACGACACAGTCCTCGAAGGTTCTGTAGAAGAAGATTTTATATGTTCAGTTTTAGTTTTTCATTTGGTATTGTCTTTAGATATGCCTGCCATTTCTGAGTGACAGTAACCTCTGTGTTGAGACAAACCTTTTCTCACCACTGTCAAGTTAGTCATTGTGAGGAGCTCAGCCTTGACTTCAACGTGATCCAGAATCTCACTTTCAGCTTTGATTGAGTGAAACAACATTTCGGTTAGAGCATGACCATGAACGTGAACTCAACAGTCAGTGTGCATTTGCATCCAACTTAGTTGACATTGAAGCCACAGCAAGACAAATGTATTCACTATGCATCTTAACACATTCTAGCAAGTAATGCAGTATTAAGTCACCAAATGATTTAATTAATTCATTTATCATATCCAAAATCCTCCATTGCTGTGTTTCTCCAGAGTTGAAGCAAAGAGCAACACATATTGCATTAGTACGGCCACAGATAAGTGATATACTGAAGGAAATGCGTAGGTGCTTATCGACAGTAAGCCGTCTGCTCTGGTACAGCACTCCGTAAAGCCAGAGGCGCAGGGCACAAATAAACTGTAACAATGCGTTTCTTCACCCTCACTGCATCCACCTCTCTGAGTGGAATAAAACACACAAGCCTTACATCGTAGATAACAAACATGAAATATTCATGCTCTTTATACCACTAAAAATGCAGCTCAGCTAGCGTGTCTCGGCTGGTTTGAAGGTAGCTGTGATCATTCTCAAAGTGTTACTTTATGTGACCTAATCGCTGATGTGTTTAAACTTTCAAATTCTTTGTTGTTCACTAACAAACACCACACAGTACAAAATCGGTCTAATTATTCCACCCGTCAACTCCCAAAACAGCAGGTGCAAAAGGTTGTCTTCATCTGTGATGTTGTAGCTTTTTAATGACTTCATTACAAAATGTTTTAGTTGGAGGAAATGATATTTGAGTTAATTTTTAACACTTTTGATTCAGTTTATTCAAATGATTCAGTTTATTACTGATGCCCCTCGGGCATCAATAATCCACATTTAAGCACTTAGTTTATTCATCTCATCTTCTGCCAATCTTTTGGTGTGAGCTGTTTTCAAGAGGACGTTTTCAGAAGCTTTGGTTAGAAGTTTCATAGTATTTAGATTTACATAAACTCACTGCAGTGCTTTGAACAGCTGAAGTCCAAGTGGGGCCAAGTTTCCTGGCAAAGTGCATGTGCCGCTTCCTGGTACCATCAGCTCCACATGTAGAATCAACAGCAGAGTGAAAAGCATTCAGTGATGAACAATGCATATGTCTCATCCATTTCCTCTGGGGTACACTGGCCTCCATATTTGGGCCAAAGCCGCTGTTAAAGGGATCTCTGTCAAAAGGGTTCAGTGGCTGCAGGCTGGTTTTCAAATGTAACCAACCATGCTAGCCTGACTGTATACGATAGAAATTGCATTTGAGGAGAAAGTCATGGGAGGCAGAGCTCATGCTGTGAAGGCTTCTTTAGAAATTGTCAGGAAACTGGGTCAGGGGGGAATGTACAATCGCAGGGCTTCTATTAAATAGAAAATGATTATATGGTACTGGTTTGGATTGAAATAGACGGAGATGTATGCAAGTCATTTTCAAAGTTCAACAAGTTAAGCAACAAGTATGTTTGCTTTTCAGAACTAAGGTGTTGCATTAGCTGATGTCCTCAGCCCATTTCTATACCAGTGACTCACTGCAAAATGAAGTCATGATTATAGTTGTATTCTATGAATGCCCTGGAAAAAACAGCTCCCTTTCAAAACGTCCTTCCAAACTGCATTTTGGATAGATGTGTAGCATGTCTGACTTTCATGCAGACTGAAGTTCACATTGCATCAGTTACCTGCATTTACATTAAAATCACCGTTTCATTAACCGTAACCACAACCTTTCCCTGACCTCAACCACATGTTTTAGTCACCTAACCTCAGCCATACCTCAACCGCATTGAAGGCGGCACAACCTCTGGACAAATAGAAAGGGTGTCTGACTGTAAATGGTTCAGTTGACGGCAACTCTGTGTGGTTCTGTGATTTCCAGTGCCAGCATTAACAAATTAAGAGCTACTGCAGACAATGAACAGCAGTAGTGAGCAGTGTTTAATATGCAGGAGCTAATAGTTTTGTCAAACATTGTCTTCAGAACTATGATGTGATCTCCTGCACTGTGGGACTTTACAGTAGTTATTTAGATTGTTGCAGAGCGACCACTATCCACTATTGAAACTTAGTGGTATAATAACAAGTATATGTTGTTAAGTTAATGTTGGGAAAATTCACTCGAGACCGATGGAAAATCATTATTCACAGGACATTTATTCTTGCAAGAAGGAGACAGAGTTGATTCACATACTGAATGTCCATCAAGGCCCCTCAGAGGTCTGACTCTGAGTCACTTGTATATATACTTCAAAACAAATGCAATGATTGGCACAGGATTGGTTTACGATGAGGTCTTCGTCACAGAAGGTGACACACACAAAATGGCGTCCACGCCGTGTAGTCTAAGAAGAGTGTCTGCAACTTCACTTGAGCATTTGTTCTGGCACAAAGGTCACTTTCTCGTAATCAGGAAGTTCGGGTCATAACATAGCTCTGTGTCCATCTTAACGCCTCTACAGTCCTTATTCTCATTCCAATCCAGGACATGAGCAGACTAAACAGCTGTGGCGCTTAATGTCTGAGGACGTTCACACACACACATTCAGCAGAGGACGCAGGCCATAAACGTTCACGTAAGGACACCAGACTTTGTAAGCACACATATTATAATTAGTCATTTAGATTTTGACCCCAACAGTTAAGCTGTTAGGTTATTATACCAACACAAACCATGGTCTTTTTTAATACCATAACAAGTATATTTGTTGCCTAAACCTAACCATTCGTTTCACAGCGTTAACTAATTGCGTTAACCAAGGCTGATATATTCATAAGAGATATTTTTGGTTCAGAAACATCAACATTCTATGTATAACGTGGTTTGCAGAAACCTACAATGCAACATTTTTTTCTGGCGACTGGGTTGTAGAGCACTTAATACACTGCTATAATGAGCATATAACAGGACAGGTTGTGTTGGGGGCCAAGCCACTGGGGACGCTGCCATGGAATCAACAAAGTAGAATCTACCCATTTTTATGGGAGCGTGTATTTAAGAAACCTTTTTTGTCATATTTTCTTAATTCTCTTTGAATCTTGACAGCAATCAATAACGCAAATTCGCTGAAAAAAAAGAAAGAAAGTAAAAAATCTGGTAACTCTGTTGCAGGACTGTAATAAGCACACATTGAACTCATTGTGCGTCACCAGTCTTCCACAAGCTGGTGTCTATATAGCTGTGAGTGCTAATAATAGCCATGTTGATTGTTTAAATTCATAATGAATCCTTTTGACGGAGGCCTGAAGGGACGGGCTGCCATTGTTGCTGACTTGGCTTCTTTCTTGCTAGATTTAGCAACTTTTGGGGCTAGTGTTGCTAGCTACTTTCATTGGGAAAGAGTTGGCAACACTGGCCTGCGTTTTTCAGTTAGATGCTTTCAAAATCTAGCTTACTCTTGCAGCTTCTCCAATGTTGCCGACGCCAGCTTTGAAGTGCAGTAAAATGATCAATGGTCTCAGGCCTAGAGAGCAGCCAGCCTGTAATTGTTGAGCCTCCGCAACATACACAGTAGATACATAGTTTAGTGTAGAGTTGACATTTTCTTTCTTTCTTTTTTGTTCCGGTCTACATAAGTTATTTGATGTTTTGATGAGGCCTTGACATAGTTAGGCCACTTAAAGCCCCATTTACTGATAATGGTGCCATCTTATTTTTAATAGTATATGAAAAGGTTCTGGGCCTCTCCATTTCACAATACTGTGAGCACTGATCAAAATAATATAAGAAAGTTTATTTCATAAATGATTAAAGAGGTGCCATATTAGGTCAGCCTGACTCTCTCTGCTATTGAATGTGTGTAACTGTGACTCTCATTATGACGATATCTTTGAGGCTACGACTTGCTTATAGATAAGTGTGTCACATCATTATAAAATGCCAAAGAAATCATGAATATATTTAAAGTGATGATTTTGTCAGCAGAGTTAGAATTTTAGATAATAATTCACACACTCAATACAAAAATATACTGAAAAGAGTTTATTGAGTTTATGATGGACTGGGTAGGACTGATTGTTGTTGCCTCTTTGGTCAATCTACCAGCACTTGGATTATGTTTATAAGACAAAGATGTATTATTATCTTTTTTTAATGTTCTGGTACCAGAGTGGGTCAACTCATCAGTGCTGTGTGATGATTGTGTTTTATGATTGAGCTTCACTGGCTCTCATAATCAAGTCAGAGACAAAGAGGAGGGGTTATTTTCATCAGGAAGCAGAAGTTTCTGTGGTTAACAGGGTTAACAAGATGAATACTGGCTAACACATAATGCTAAATTGCTTTGTAGGCCTTTTACAACTATTACAACGATAATGTCTGTTTCAAGCTGCGACCTTTGGTGCTGAGAAATTAAGCTAACGTGGCAATGCCAAAAACTGCAGTTCTTCAAATGGCCATTTTAGGCTGGCTCCAAAAAGGAGTTAATCCCATAGACTGTATAAAACATAGACAGTCTCTGCGACGTCACCCATACGTTTCTTAAGAGCCTAATTGAAGTTCAAAGAGGGTGGCTTTGGCCTTTGCCATCTTGGTAGTGATCATCATCATTGCCCTTCATGCCTCCTGGCATGTAGGGCAGCAACAACAGTCTTCCACTCCCGTCTGTCCTGGGCGAGTCGCTGGATGTTGCCCCATGAGTGGTTTAGGCTCTGCATCTCCTTCTCCACAGTTCTTCTCCATGTGTTTCTTGGTCGGCCTCTTTTTCTTTTCCCTTCTGGTGTTCAATGTAAGGCTGTTCTTGTAATATCAGCAGGGTCTTTTCTCAACACATGTCCTATCCATCTCCATCTTCTTCTCATTAGGATGGTCTCCATGCATTCTTGTTGCCATTTGTCATACAGTTCTTCATTTGAAATGGTGTACTGCACCAGAAAATGTGCAGTATTCGCCTTAAACTCTTGGTGTGGAAGGTTGATAGTCTGTTGAGATCTTCTTGTGTCATTCTCCAGCATTCATAACCGTACTATAGGTTTTTATATTAATATCATATATTATTAAAATAGAACAATAGGGTGGATAAAACACAGCTCTAATACAATTTGAGTTTGGTCTTGATGGTGTACTGCTGTGACCTCCATATGTTATTCAGTACGTTGAAAGCGTTCCTTGCCTTATTAAGACGATTCTTGGTGTCTTTATTTGTGCCCCCATCGTGTCTGACATTGCTGCCCAAATATGTGAACTCGTCAGTTTTAGGAAGATCTTCTCCGTTGAGGGATTTGGAATGTTCAGAGTCATCACTTCTGTTTTCTTTTTGCTGATCTTCAGGCCAATCTTCTGACCAAAATCACTGAGGCGGGATGTTTTCTCCTGCATGTGCCGATGAGTATGTGAAAGAAGAGAGAGATCATCTGCATAGTCTAGATCTTCAAGTGGGGAAAATAGTGTCCATCGAATGCCTCTATTTTGGTCTTCAGTTGTTTGTCTCATTACCCAGTCAATAGTAATATTGAAGAGCAAAGCTGACATCACACATCCTTGTCTCACACCTGTCTTCACTTGGAATTTTTGGAGACTGTTTCCAACCCTGCATGTGAAGTTGGTATAGTGACACAGCCTAATAAAAGAATGGGCAAAGAGGTGGTGTGTGGATGGAGCCGAGGTGGGCCAAAGGAAGCCTGGTTGCTGAAACACGCTCACCTAGCTTGAAGCTACAAAGCTAACAAGGCTAACAACCTATGCTAAAATGCTACTCTGAGTTGCTAGTTCCCGATAGCCTGTTGATTCTGGTGCAAACATATAAATAATACTAACAATACTATCTGGAGCACATAGTTCTTTGATCAATCAATCAATTTATGTATCATGTGAAATCATACTTTACACATTACAACTCCAGTGAAATGCAATCCTGTCAGCTCCCTCAATTTGTGCATTAACGTTAATGTTATTCACCATAAAGCACAAGTCTCCTCCTTTCTTCATGCCAAAGTACTCTGTTTTGTCAGATTGGTATAATGGGTACTTCTCAAGTCTCTTAATTGCATCCCTGTTTCCCTCACTTGGGTCCTTTCCTTGCGTCTTAGTCCCTCCCACCAGGGATGCATGGAGGAAACCAATGCGAGGAGAGAGGAACGAGGAAATATGTTTTAAGAGACATGAGACGTCCTTTCCTCAGTTGCGTCACGTGAAGCAACTTCTGTTTTTGATCACAGCTGTGATCAGCTGTCAGTCGGCTTTAACAGCTGGAGAGACTTTTTGTCTGTACACATGATCACTGTACCTAATAATAGTAACTAACAATACTAATAACTAATAAAAACACACAGTAATCATCACTGTACTTAATAATAGTAACTAATAATACTAATAAAGACACACAGTTATCATCACTGTAGAGGTGTTTTCTCTCTGTAGCCTGTTACCTCTTTAACAAACTGTGTTCTGTTTATAAGATGGGGACCGATTTCTACCGACGGATTGCGTTCGTCTTATTTATGAATTATTTGTGTCTGTACGTTTTGAAATTCAGATTGTGACGTCATTATTAATTAACCCAGAATATGATTATGGTTTCTCTTGACTACTGGAATAAATGTATTAGGCTCCATGTTTCAGGTTTCTCTTAAATGATATGATATATATCAAACCCGACACTCAGGAATGATCAGCCATGTGACTAAATGAAATGATGATAAATTATGTAAAAAGTGTTTAGTCTCTCCAGCTCTCTGACTTTAATTGTTTCCATAATAAAAGTCATTGAGGGAAATATCAGATCATGAAAAGACAAATCTTTCTAACAAATGAAGAAAGTTGTTTGTGGTCCTTTTGTTGTTTAGTCTACAATGAACATATATATATATATACCAGACAGTGAATCAGAAAACATATCAAATATAAACTAGAGTTTAATCTGATCTGTCTTCACTCTGGCGTTAAACTCCAGGTAGTGCGATCAGCTCCATCGTCCAATCACATAACTGATGAACAATGAGGGGGCGTGTCGGCCGTTAAAACACTTCCTGGAAGGCTGTTCTCGTGCGTCCTCGCTCATGGCTCCTCAGAGATCCCTCCTCCATCCTCGATCCTCCGAGCTAAATAAGAGTTTGGGACGGCCGTCAATATGGCGGAGCAGAACAACTTCCGGTTCAAGCGAGGATCGAGGAGCGAGGAAACGACAATTAAGAGACTTGAGATGTACCCATAGAAAAAGAGTCGAGGTTGAATGCCACTGTCTGGTACTTTAGGACTTAGCCAAGTTCCTGATATCCTGTTGGAAACTGATGCCAGCACTGAGGTCACCCAGCGGCAGCCTATCATTCAACACAGAATCTGAATCAGAAATGGTTTATTGCCAAATATGTACGCACAAGGAATTTGGAATGACAAAAAACACAGTACAATAGTACATTGGCCAGCAGGATGCCCGGTTTACATTAACCCTTACAGCGAGCCTTACTATGTGTCCGATATTTACATGAAATATTCTCTAAACCAACTACACAAATTAACACAAATATTAAAATGCTCAACTTTACAGCAGTTTGTGTTTACAGCCTGGTAAAAAAAATCAGTTTTGGTCTCTTTAGCTAATTTCTCTGTCTATGACAACTGTATGGTGATTGCATTTTTTATTTAACTTAGCATCAAATTATATTAAGCCTTAAATGTATGCAAAATTAAGAGCTTGGCCGCTTTGAGTCACATGTGGGTACTGTCTCAGGTCGCTAGTTGCTAGCTGTCTGCTCTGCTGTGTGACTGCCAAAATGGCGATGGCCACCCACTTTGGGGTACACAGCCGCTCTTTAAAAACGTTTGGGTGACGTCAAGTCTATATCTTATACAGTCCATGATCTGCTCAAGGGAAATCACAATTCACCTGTCAAAACAAAGGACATCCAATGGATATTCATGCCCATGTCTCTGTTACATCCCAGACTAGATCAGACTGGCTTCCACTCTTCAAGATGAAATGATATACACCTTCCCTCAGAACCACACATAAATATTAAATGCATGTACAAAGACAAGCAGCACTTGTGCACAGCGCTCCAAAGTGCAATAGACTCCTGGGGAACCCTTACCTTTTCTGTGTTGTTCTTTCCTTTGTAAACCTTTGGTTTGAAGGCCACCATGGGCCAGCTGAATAAAGGGAAATCACTGGAACCTGTCATCTAGATTCACCTTGCAGCCAAGCAGCATGAAGACAAGGGAATTAAGCTACCTTGTGTGTGCTGTGTTTGGCTTTCTCTTCCAAATGCAGTGGCACTAGCCAGAGAGAAAATCCAGTCCCTTGAGCTCCTTTATTTTCCACAGATAAAGGATGTATGTCCAAATGACTTAACATTTTACGGACATGAGCAACTGAATGAGTTTTACAAAAAATCCTCTTGGGACCCTAAGCTCCGCCTACCAACATTTTCCGCCATCTTGAATTTTGTAATAAAAAAAATTCACTTCTCATAGACCAGGGGTCCCCAACTGGCGGACCGCGGTCCAGATCCGGACCCAGACGCAGTTGCATCCGGACCCATGACCTAAAACCGATAGATAATTCAGAATTATTCATATCAGACAGTGAGTTTATACTTTAACCGGCGCAGTTTATTCAGCCGTTACGGCACTTGTTCAGCGGTGCAGGAAACACACCGACCAATGCGTTGTGAATCACATCACGTGATGCAGCTCAGCCAATCAAATATGGGTATTCAAGTTTCCTGATTCTAGTGAGATTTACATACACCATGACACACGGGGAGAGACGAGGAAATAGAAAGAAGAGCAGGAATATTGCGCTAATCATAGAAGTTATCTCACATGACGTTCTTCTCCAAAAAGAGAAACGTGTTCAGAGAGAATAGAATTTATAAGCAAGAATCAACAGAATCTTATATGTTAATTATTCCCACAGGCAGTTTAAACCAGCATGTCTCATATGTTCAGAAACCGTAACTATGGATAAAAGCGGCAAATGAAGCGCACAACGAGGCAAAGCACAACTCTTTTGAGTCTGAAATGAAGACACAGAAAATAAACCTAAGAGCCCAATATGATCAGAATCATAACACATGAATTCACTGTTCAACAATGATGTGAACAGAGAGAATAGAGCTGAAACAAGTCGTTTAATAACCACAGATAAAGTCCATGCACACTGATTTCTCTTTTTAGATGACAAAATATAATATTGTGGCTTTTTTGATTGACATCACTTCACACCTGAATGAACTGAATTTAAAGCTGCAGGACAACTCAGTGAAATTCATTTTTCTAAAATGAAGTACTTTATTTTAAGATGCACATTTTTGAAAAGCTTTCTGTTGTGTCAGTTATTCTTTAATCCAGCTCTTATTTTACTTGAAATGAGAAAAACATTTATTTATGTATTTCTATGTATTATTTATAATCCATCCAGTTACATTTGAAAACCAACAATAATAATTGTTAAAATATAATTGATGTGTACTTTCTTTATTTGATTTGACATTTGGTTACTACACAGAGGCGTTGTTACTACTACTAGGCTTCTTGAATATATATCTATATGGCACTAAATAGCGCGAGTTAGATATTATTGTAATGTTTCGGACCTTTGCCCGAGGAGATTTTCTCAATCTGGACCTTTTGGAATTTTATTGAAGACCCCTGTCCTAGACCCTGGGTCTGATTGGTACCAAATTTGCTGTGAATCATTATTGGATATATATCATCAAAAGTTAGGAAAAGCTTGTTGATATCTTATTGCATTAAGAATATATGGACCAATGAATTCCATAGGGGCGTGGCCTTCTACAGCAATATATATAACTTCAAAACCATGTGGCTTGTCATCACGAAATCTGTAGCATATGTTCACATTGTGTCCTGCAACATACCCTCAAATTTGTATTCCATACAACCACTAGGGGGCGATGCAGTAATACTCCCATTTCTTTATATTTATACGCATTTTTCATCGTTTTCAGGCATTGTACTTTAGGGGTCATCCAAAATTATCAACATTTTCACAGTAGTACAAAGAGTACTTCAAGTTCCATTCACCGAAAAATATCGACATTTTACGAAACTTTAAAGTCGTACATGAAATTTGTTATGCATGATGCTGGTCCAGGCCTGAGCACATTTCCATGCCAACATTTTCACAAAGTCATAGCGCCACCTACTGGCAAAAGGAAATGACAAGTTTTATACTTTGATGTACTCCTCCTAGGAAGTTGCCCAGATCAGTCTCAAATTTGGTAAGGTAATTTGTAAGACATTGATGATGCTTCATCATGAATATTGTGAGTTGTCGTTAAACGCTGTTGCCGTGGCAACGCATCTTATTTTTCTGTGACTTAGGATGCTCAACAAGCCTTGGAACTTTGCACAGGTGTCATAGGTGATGGAAATAAATATTTCATATGGCTTTTTGGCTTGACCCTTTCAAATTGCCTCGATAGCGCCCCCTACAAATATAAAAAAACGCAGCCCCAGCGCTACGTTTGACCTACGTATGCTCTAAAAATAACGGGAAGTCGGCCATTTTGATTTTTATGGGAATTTTCCCATGATTTCTAGTCGCTATACTTTAACGAACTCCTCCTAGAGACTTTGACAGATCCACTTCAAATTTGGTCAGTATAATCTAAAGACCTTTGCTGTTAAAAGTTACTCAAAGCTTTACGTTTGATGGAATGGCGTAGCGGCTATTTTACGTGATTCGCCGTTAAACAACAAGCTGATGTAACTCCACTGGACTTGCTCAAATCTGTCCCAAACGAAGTTCGATCCTTCGCCGTGAACAAATAAACTGATGTAACTCGACTCCACGTCATCAGATCTTTTCCAGATGTCACATGTTTGATGAGACTCCAGTCCTGAAGACATCTACAGGCCAATTATGTATAATACTCATACCAGGTGTTACCTACTGGTAACAGGAAGTTAAAGTCTCTATACTTTGGCTTGTTTCTCTTAGTAGGTAAAGCTGATCAACATCAAATTAGTTCCAAATAAATGTAAGAAGTTTATAATGCCAGTTCATGAAGCTTTTGATGTTTCGTCAAACACCGTTGCCGTGGCAACGCAGTCTTCGCCGTGAAAAACAAAGGTGTTTTTGATAGAATAAAAATGCTTGAAACATAAGCAAACTTGGCACACAGATTTAAAGCCCAAAATGGAGTTACATATTATAGTTTTATAATAGCGGGTGCTGCCGTGAGCCTCCCCAAAGCACTCACAGGCGGTCACTCTGCAGTCAGAGAAGAGAGGAGACACACTCTCGGCGTATTCATGTATCTGCACTCTGCAGTCAGTGTATTTATTTATTTATTTAGGTGTTGAGCTTCATTTTTACACGAAACAAATAATAACCGTAGCTGTGGCGTCATAATGAGGTGTTTCAGCTGCAGGACAGCAGTGAAGGCCCAGGTATAAAATGCACGGCCCCCACTGCATTTACATGATGTGGTCTGCACTTGATGTAGAGCAACACAATGCATGTTTGCGCATGTCATCTAGAGCCACATAGTGGATACAGGAACTGATGGAATATTTGCACTACATAATTTCCAGCATCACACAGTCAACGCTGGAAAAATACGTTAAACTCCGGGACGCGTTGTCCGATGGTCGAAGACATTCGCGGCTGCGTCTGCCAGCGCCCCGCCAGTACCCCGCCAGTACCCCCGAGACGCGGGAAGGTGCGAGGGCCCGTACATCGCTGCTTGCAGCTTTAATGTTCCACTTACATTCTCTGTGGAATTCTTTCACCTGAGAAAGAGTGCAGGACTGCGTTATGAATAACAGTAAGAGGTGGTGAAGGGGGTGCGCTCTTAATGGCTGCCAGCCATGACACAACATGCAACTTTCTTCACCTATTATGATAATGTCGGTGAATACTGTTGACCCATTAACCCTGACCAAGGTGCACTACACATACAAAAGTGCCACCCCTACTGTGGGGCTTTCACCCCAGAATTGCATATTCATCCCTTATTACGTTTTAAAGTAAATAAGGTTAAGTTGTTTTCATTTTTTACAGTATTTCTTTAATAAATAGAAATATTTAAGTGGACACTAACACCCATGTGTTAATCTGAATACAATAATCTTGACTACTGTAGGTCAGAGTAGCTGGATTGACCTGCTGATAAAAAGACATTTTCAGCTTTAGAAAAAAACATGGTAAAGGAGAGCAGGGTGAGGGATCTGAAGAAGAGACAGAGGATGCCAAACATAGAGATCAGGAAATGGCAGAAAGAGAAGAAGGAGATGGAGAAGAACAGAATGTGAGAGATGAGTATTATTTGATTTGCAGCACTGTATGTTTCATGCAGTTGAATAGAATGCTGATTTTCTTGCAGGAAATGTTTTGCATACTGGCAGTATTTTGTTAATTCATGCCATGAAAGAAGATTACAAGGTTTAAAGCAAAACAAAATAAATCTGAATAGGATGTTTATAAAATTCAAACTTTTAAGAATTCCATACTTTTAGCATTACAGACAACAACCTTGGCTATGGCTAGCACATAAAGTGCATTTGTTTTGGCTACATTTAACTACATTTTTTTTTTCTACTTCAAATGTAAATTCCTATATTGATGTAAAACCACGTCTTCCAATCGGTGTGTCCTTTATATATACATTTTTGCAGCTGTGTTGGCGAAATACGACAGCTACAGTAGCTTGGATAACAGCGCTATGGAGCACTGCATTTGATGAATTCACTGTTTATCAGGCCAGCTAGCGCACCGCACGGTCCCACCACCTCACTCCCCACCAGTGGGAGACTACAATGAGTGGACAGCAGCTCCGGAGACGGACCTTCAGTTAGCGACTGTAGCAACATGAATTCACCCTAGCACTGGGGGTCACAGCGGGCTCTGGGTCGAACCTGGCTAACGGTAACAACAGAAAGTTTGCAGATTTGGTGGGGAGTCATGGAGGTCAGGGATCAGCAAACTTTCTGTAGCCGCCATTACAAAGGTTAGACCAGCCCTGCCACTGGGCACCAGACTTCTGCCCCCAACTACAAACCCTTTCCTCCCCTCTTCTGAAAAAACCCTTGAGGAAACACTGACAATGTATTTCATAACAGGGTCGGAAACTAACGCTAGTCCGCTAGCCCGAGGCGAGTGGATTTTTGGAGGGACTACCTAAATTATCATTCTCACTAGTCCTCATGGCGAGTGAAATGTGAGAGGCTTTATTCGTTATTTATGTCCGGAAAAATACTTTCCCGATAAGTAAATGTAACTGTGACGAAGGACGACCTCTATTGACGGGTTTCGGAGAAACAGCCGAGCAGGAACCGCACTACGCCCCTTGCGGAAGAGGACGGCAGTGAGCTGCTCGCGGACTAATATCACCGGTATTAAGTTGGTGAAAAGGCTCTGACGAGTAGTGGCGCGAAATGACGTCAGTGTCCGTAAATAGATTAGAGTTTATGTGGATGTTCGGAGTTCACCTTTCAAGACTGTGTGCGTGTAAACAACCAGTAAGTAAACGTAACGTTTGGTGTTAGTCTAATTTCATCATAAGGGTTATATTGTGTCATTTGCACGGCAATCTAGTCTGATCGGCTCGTTCGTTGTTTGCTAAGTACCGACTGTAGGAGTCCCGGACATGTTTACCGCTGCCTGTATTCTGTCCCTGTATGTCCTAATTTGGAACCAATGCTGTATAGAGGTTTTTACTAATTATTATTTCATGGATATCTGTTTCAGAACCACACACTTGCTTGTTTGACTACTGTCAATAAACCTCTCAAAGGAACATCTTGTCTGGAGTGCATTCTGATAGATGCCCCCTGGTGGCCACACCTTGTAATGAACCAGTAAAATTATACAGTCACTTTAACAGTAACATTCCACTATTCCCCAAATTGTTGAGGATATTAGACTATTTTGTTTCGATTATATTTTTTTGTTTACGCAATGCGAAAGGCACTATATTCATCAATCAGGCCGGGCCTCTCTTTCAGTTTCACCAGCGGCCCGCCAAGATTCGTCCGCGGAAGAAATATAGATGGTGAAGCTGTTATCACTGCAGCACATGAACTAACACCCAATATCTTTGTGTGATCTAACAAAAATACTTCATCTAAAATTAGAACAAATGCCTGCTTTATTCATAGACTGCGTATTGTTTTGGGCACCGAGCGTTCACTGCTTAAACTGCCGTGGTGACATGCTGTTACTCCCCACGGCGGAATATAGCTACATTTTTAGCCGGTACGTTCCATAGCGGAATTCCTCAACTTGGCAATTTGAACTGCTGTACAATATTTAATCGTGATCTTAACCTTCATCTTCACTACGAGCCTAAATAATGCAAGAATTGTCGATCCCCAAACCATTATAAGCATATTTTGCGATTTTAAGATGCCGTATTCCGATAATTTGGTTTCAGTTTCGAGGCGGACAGGTTTCGCAACGGGGTGCGACATTGCTAAAACACAGGCACATCGGACAAAACGCGTCGTTGTGTTGTTAAGGTACCACCCCTGTATTTCGAGCTCCCATTGGAATACATGTTAAATGACCAACTTTGACCCCCTGTCCATCTCAACAGGAGTAACAGTTTTTGGTCTTAATTTCACGACATCATGATGTAACATGCATCAATCTTTGTACAGCCATAATGTTACAAACAATAAAACTCTTGATTAGTACCTTGCATCTCTGCGGTTTCACTGTTAGATAATTGCCTTGGGAGAGTCTTCCTCCACACACACATCCCTACACCCCGTGATTGGTACATTCCCCAAAGCTTCATGAAGGACTAGTAAAGATTGCTCAAGACTAGTAGTTTTATGAACCTACTAGTCCTTGGGACTAGTACTGATTTTGAGTTAGTTTCATACCCTGCATAAAGAAGATAGACATATTACATACCAGTCTAGTATTGAAAGGATCTGTTTTCAGTCCTTTCAAATCCCGCCATCCGTTGAATGACCGTGAAGGTTGACTCATGTTTTTGCCCGTGCTCTGTCTCAGTCCCTTTTAGCTTTTTTATTGTTCTTCAGCCTGTTCTTTTCTTTTTCACTTTTTGTCTTTTATTTTAACTGACCAACGTACTACTCACTGACAAACTTTGGCTGTGAACATGTAGACATTAGCTCTTCCTGTCTGTGTGCTGTAAATCGTTTCGTCTGATGTTAGGGGGAATCAGACAGGCATTAGGAATAACAATTTTCTTGCTGATGGTCTTATTTGATTTTGTCTGTCATGTAGAGGCATCAGTATTGATTTGAGACTGTTTGACCAGTTACAATCTCCTTGTTGTACTGTGAGGTGAGAAACGGTGTCTAACAAAGTAACCAAAAGAGACAGAGCTCAGGATGAAAATGATGGTAGTTATTGGTCTTCACTCGAAGCATAGTGAAAAAGCATTTTATTGGCTTAGGAAACCAGATGTTACAGTGACTTCTCTATTATTAGACTGTTGCTGGGTGAATAAAGGCTACTATGTCGGCCTGGTGCTTTGATCACGTCATCGAACAAACAGTATCTTCATGGCATATTTGTGTAGCTTATTGTCAGGCTTTCAGCTAATGTTGCTCTAGATCTCTGCAGCAACACACCATGGTTTCATACATCTGTTAATCATCAACTTTTTTGTAGTAGCACTAGTTTGACATGTGTACATTTTGTTTTCACCGGTCAAAAAATGTAACCCAAATTTTACGGTGTGACATCGTGAGTGACACTGAAACATGTAAATGCTGCAGTAATCACGCTGTGGTTGCTCCTCACTAGTTGTAGGTGTGTGTTTTTTTATTGTCTCACTTACAGTATATAAATACAGCTAAATTATATGCTAAAATATCTTTCTCTGAATCATTGGGACTGACAAATTATGTCCAGTCCCACTGTAACAATTCACAGAAGATTGTGCTCCATAATGATGTGATTTCTCTCAAGTGCTCTAATGATCTTTGACAGCACACATGTATAGAAGAAAGACGTGTCTCACCTTCGACTAACCAATTTGAATTTTCCTTTTGATGGACGTGGCACCACAGACAAATGTATCTGTTCAGATCTTAAACTCTGACAATGCAGGTGAACAGGACACATCTATTAGCTCTCAGTATGATTCAAAGTGGGTGTAAATAATGACAAACAACTACATTCTATATCACTTGGCTTTTAAACTGGCAAGGCCTAGCTCTAGGAAGAAGCAAAAGCCTAAATGAACATACCCATGGTCTCCTTAGAAAGGTAAGAAACTAAAGAAAGTGAAAAAAAATAAATTTCAAAAGATCACCATTATAACCAAGATCCCATGGATACTTATGCAACTGAATATCTTTTACTACAACTGGGAGTGTAAATCGATGCAAATACACCAAAATGCATAATTTATAGTAGAATTTATACAGATATACTCCATGTTTTGGCCATGTCCACCATTTACGTGTTGACTCTTTAATGGTCACTGTCTTTTTCGCATCATGGTACATGAACGTGGGATAAAAACCTCAGTTTCCAGCCATACCAAGCATATTATTGTAGACTGATGAGAAGATTATCACGGATGTTTTGAACACAACTTGCTCTAATATTTCCAAAGTAATATCAGTACTTTGGAAACATAACTTTGATAAAATACTTCACAATAAGATATAGTTTGGGCAACATACAGTTAGTTTACAGATTCTGAAAGCTCAAGACCTCATGTTTTCAAAACAGTATAATATCTTCACTATATACACTATTCCATTGAAAGTGTTTCTTACTACCCCACAGGGTTTGACCCGGTACCGTATCTGTTGGGCTCAATGAATCCATCTCTGTCTACTCTACATGTCTAATCTCCACTATATGAACCCCCATTCACTGTGATGTTAACATATATTAATGTGTGATTCATGCAGAATGGTACAGTACAGTCATACCATGCATGTTGATCAGTTTCATGCTGGCTGTGTGCAATAAGCTGACGAGCATGTAAAGTGTTTATTGGTGTCTCATACAAGAGATAAAAAAACAAACACATACGGTATTTGGCAAACACTTTCATTTGCTTTGAAATGTTTGTGACAGCAGCTTGTCAAGTTGATGCAGACTTTTTTTTTTAAATAAAACTGCTACAAGGTTTTCCAAGGATACCTTTCATATTCTAATTGTAGAGAAAACTGTGAAAATGCCTTTGCATTTAAAAATGTTGTGTTTTCTCCAAAAAGACTGTTACTGGCTAATTTGTAAGCATAATCAGAGTTGATTATGTAGATTAGTTACATTTTGTTTAAATCCAGACCATAAGGACAGGAATCTATGTGGTACACTTTTTTCTTTAGTTCACCTCACCCTGGTGCAAAATGCGTGTCTACCGTCACTTTGAGATGCTCCACTCGAGGGAAGGACTAATCACTCTCCATGTCAATACCGTTGGATGTGTATTTCCACTCTCATTAAATACACTAACGGACTTTTGCATTCTGTAATTTGACGGACTGTTCAGCGCTTAATGAAGTCGTTGTATACATGGCTTGTTATCCATAGCAGGCCCTGGTTCTTTCAGCAGTAAGTTGCTCATTAAAACTCCCACTGTCACAGTTGAAATGCTGTTGCTGTGGTAAATACATTTACAAGCACAAGCAGGCTGTAAAACATTGACCAAACAACAAGAGAAAACATAAAACGTGCCGGGTATTAACAGTGTTTGTATATGATGGTGAGAGGGACTAAGCTATTTATCTAGGTTATGCTCAGTATGATTGAATTGGACCAATACTTGACTTTTAGATAAATAATGTTTTTTATCCCCCTTCTAGTATATCGAACCTCTCGTTATACATATATACATATGATACCGTTACTTTAATGTAAAATCTATCCAGCTATCTATCTGTCTGTCTGTCTTCTTGTTGTTCTATTGTTCTATCTATCACAACTGCCAAGTCAGCCTATTAAGTATCATATATATATATATTAGTGCTGGGCAACGATTACAATTTTTAATGGCGATTAATCGCATTGTTATGCGCAAAGTTCAATAATTAATTCAAAAGTAGTGTATAGCGCACTTTTATTTTAAAAGTACTGCTATATGAACAAAAGTGCAATAACATTTGGTTTGCAAACTCAAATCCGGTTCTTTTTAACAGCAGTATTCCCTTTACACAGTAGCGATCATATCTCTTCACTATCTGTGCTCAGTGTGCTGACTGTATGTGAAACGTTCCACTGCTGTGAACATGAATACAAAATGTGTGTCTTCTGTTTTCATGACAGTCAGAACATGTGAATGCAGCTCTACTGTTCATCAATATAATGCTGTAACTCCGAGGTGATGATGGTTACCCAGCGATGTCCAGTAGTCTCCAGTGAGAGCAACAGCTGGTGCACGTTGTAACGCCGTCGCTTTTGTAGTCCTCTCCTTTTCATACAACTCGTGTATTCTTCTTCTGATGGTGCGTCTTGAGGCTCATACGTGCGTTCACACCAAACTTGAGAATGTTCCTCAGACCGACATCTTCCACAATACTAATCAGCTGCAGTTTGTGGATATCCACTTCGCTGTAGCATTTGTTAGCTTCCCAGATAGCAGTCGACTCCGGGGCGGATCCGCCCTCAGGTCGGCAGATCCGCCGTACTGTCGCACTCAGTTCGGCCATGCGCACAGGATACGGGCGATACGGAACAGTCTTGCTTTTGTTTATCTATACTTCTGCCACACGCTGCATCCAAGGTAGTCTGCCGAAGCCTCCCTCCACTGTTTGTTTGTTTGGGTGATTTGCTGGCATCAACGGTGTGTATTGCATTTAAAAAATAACTGCGTTAACGCACGATAAAATAATTGTCGGCGTTAATTAATGAATGCGTTAACGCGATAATAACGCGTTAACTTGCCCAGCACTAGTATATATATATATGTATATTTGTTTTTTTGTTTTTTGTTTTACGAAACGGAGGGAGGGTTAACGGGGAGCAACAGGGAGAAGGAATGAAGGAGGGATTAGCAGAAGAGGCCAGATGGTGGAGGGAGGGAGTTCAGATGGAGCCCTGGGCAGCCAGAGCTGGGGAGGAGAGCAGAGCAGATGGGAGGCTGAGAGGCCTCATAAAACCATATTACCACCGGTATTACCGTTGTCATGATCACAGGAACCATACCAGTGCAGCGATGAAGCTTATTATGTCAAACATTAGATGCCGAAGGACCCAGGGCTGACTGATGGGGAAGTGCTCAGGGCGGAGGGGGGAGAAAGAGGCTCCAAATGAGAATATCTACTCGTTTGATCTAGTTGATGGGGACCTCCTCAGTTGGCAATCAGTGGCAAATGAAGGCTGCTTCAAACCAGTCCCAGAGAGAGCGTCTTCCTACACCGACAAAGGTGGACTGAAGTGGTACCTCACATTTCTCTATACTGAGCTCGCTTTTTCAAAACCGTCTACGCAGCTCTCTTTACCAACATTCAGCACAACAGTTATTCTAACATCCGAAATGCACCAATGCAACACACGTACACATCTCAGGATCAACTCTTGTACCTAAACACTCATTACACGACTTAATAAACATGAACAGGTAGTGTTACGATTTGTATCACCATTGTCTGTGAAGTATCTTTTATTTATTTATTTGGCATAAACTAAGATTGTCCACGACAATTTAAAGACTGCCTTGCTGTACAGCTCACAGAAACGACCCAGAATGCTGCAACATGCTTCAACAGCTTTCGTGTTTTGTTTTGACAGTTTTGTAGAGTAAAGTGCACAAAATTAAACCAAAGTAATTCCACTAATGCAATACAAAACTATACATAGAAATACAACTGGGTGAGTCTTCTGCGTTTAGCCACAAGTTCACATCCACACCACACCTCATGTCCTCTCTTCTAATACCTGGAAAACATTTATTGTTTTTGCATTTGTGATCCATCCTTGGCAATTTTCTGCAGACATCCAGCGTTCAGACATCCAGCGTTCATTTTGTCCAAGAGGGACATGTGATCATGTGGCTGAGGGTCATAAACCTTCCACCTCCATGAGCAACGTTATTCCTCCATAGAAGTTGAGAAACGGAGAGTAAGTTGGTTCCACAAAATAGTGATTGTATGGCATAACTAGGTCATAAAGCAATAAACAACACTTTTGGATTTGTTTTTGTGAAACCAGGCGCCCACAATGTACATAATGGTGTGCTTGACTAACTTTTTAAATGCTGGTGACCAGAGGCGCAATCCTAGTGCAAATACAGCAGTGCCTGAAATTATGGAACTAATCGATGGAACATTTCACTCCTGTTCAATCAGCCGAAAGAAGATGTTTTATACATTCCTCGAGCAATTATGGAGGATGTTATTTGTAGAGATTACTCATTAATTTAACCGAGTGCAACCTCTGCATTTAAAATGGAAGTCTGTTGTGTATTTTAATGTCAATACTAGATTTAATTAATTTGATCAAAGGGAAGTAAAAGCACAAGTGATCTTGTGTGCTCCTTCACCAACTCAAGCAAGCTGAAACCTTTTGTTTGCACTTGCTGTATGTTTGCAGTTAGATGTGGTCATAGCGGACAAAAAAAAGCAGTTTCATGCTAAGATGTATACCGAAATTGCCCTATGGCACCTGATCTGCATGAATTTAACATGAGCAGTGCCACTCCGCCCACCTTGGCTCAGGCTAGTGCGCACATATCCACAAATTACAGAAACAATAGGCCAAGGTCACACAAATTTATATTTTTTTTATGGTTAGTTTTTTGCTAGAAAGAAAGTGAGAAAGAAATGCACGTGTATGTTTGATCTGAATGTTTAGTCAGTAAATCAATAACCCTGAAGACTGAATGGACACGTGTGTCACAAACAAAAGAATACAGCAACAGTAAATCCAAGAAATGTGACATCACATCACTGGACACAATGCTTGAATGATCGTTCGCGGAGGTGTCGATGCAAAAACACCACTGCGATGGCGGCTTACCATCACAAATGGTGACAGCTTAAAAGAAAGGAGGATATTGCTTCTCTGTGATGGCTTTCTACCTGCTAGAGAATGACAATACATTTCCCGATGATTTCGAGATGAAAAGCAGCAGAGAAAACTGAAGAGGTGGCACCTGCAATCTGTTTGACAGTGTAGCACTTGTGTATTCAACATGAAGAAATATGTCTTCCTTTGTATAGCCGCGCTATTGCAGTCCCACAAATGTTGTCAAAGCATACCAGCTCTTTATTTTCCCGAGTGTGTTGTGCATGCATACTATTTAGGTATGCACATGATTATATGTGTGTGTCAGAGAGAATCAGAATCAGAACCGTTTATTGCCATGGTATGTTGAACATACAAGGAATTTGACATGGGGAGGTGCATGACATTTAACAATCAACAACAATCAACACAGAGTGTGTGTGTGTGTGTGTGTGTGTGTGTGCACATCTGAGCATGCGGCCTAAGCTATGCCAAGTGCATTTCAAGGTATTTGTCATGTAATTGCATTGGGGCTGCGTTCAGCAGCATTCGAATGTGGATGGAGACATCCTCTGATGAATAATACAACAAGTTCATAAAAGGGGCTTCCAATGTGCTTAGCTACCGCGCACTAACAGAGCAGGACAAAAAGGAAAAGAAAGCTGGTGGAGGAAATGTTTGAGAGAAAGGTGTCATGAATATTTGAAGAGGTTTTTGAAAAATCCAGCGTTTCCTCACCAGTTTGAAGGTCACATCCCTGTCGTGATGTTTGTGCCCCTTCAAAGGGGACATTGAGTTATCATTCATTGCTTAGCTGAGATCAGTTACAGTTATTGCTTGCCAAGCAATAACTGGGCCAGTACTGAAGGTGGACCAGTGCTCAGTGAACTCTAACCCGAAGTGGTTCACACAGGACCTTTGCAGCCAAAGACACTGTTCAACAGCATGAAATGAGTCCAAATTCAAAAGACGTTTATTTGCAATTTTGAGGTTGCAGTAAACAATCATTTGAGGTATTCTGTAAGGCCACCCTAAGTCTATAATAAGACAGAGGCTTGTTCCTGGCTAAAAGTAGAGTACAGCCATTTTAAACTGTGGCCTCATCTAGTCTGATCGCTCACCTTTAAAGGCTGAAACCCACAGACCGAAAATAATGCCTTTTTGACTGCCTGCAATAGGTTGTTTCTGTCACGCAATACATTCTTTTTTGTCTACTTGTAATCACGGAATCATCAAAGTTATGATACATGTAAAAGCAGCTCCTCTTGCTAATCAAGCCTGTGCAATTATTCATTTGTGCTTTTCATCGTTTCAGCATGATCCTCTCGATGTCATCTGGCAAATATCTTACAAGATAATTACTAGGTTTGGAATATGATCAATAAAAAAGCAATTAGTTAAGGATTTTAGATCTCTTTAATTATTGATCACTCCCCTCGGGAGTCTGGACTTGTGCGGCACATTCAATCATTTGGTTCACTAAACATTGTCACGCAGAGCTTTGATTTGGTCAGGCTCATGCTACTCCCTGAGCCTATTGTTAATTGAATCATCGGTGTTAGACTCAGCCTGCCTTCAGCCGAGGTGGGCCGTAAAGATCAGTAACAGTGAAAGCAAAATAAGGTGCTTGTCAGCGGGAGACGAGCGAGGGTCAAAGCTGCAATCACCACGAATGAGAAGAGAAGCCTCACACACGCTCTGATTTGCAGAGGGTTTTCATCTTGCTGCTGCTTTTGCACTTGCTATGGAGGGAGAGGTGTGATACTTCACAGGCAGAGATGCAGGGGATGGCAAACAACTTGTCATTTCTTTATAGTCTCTTTTGTTATCGTCCGAGCACAGACCCACAGGATTGAAAATGACTTGCACTCAGGCTCTATGCATTATGCTATACATTATTTCTTCAAAGCATGGAGGCAAGTGTGAAGATTTTTTAAAGCCTTTCTTGCTTCACTAACTTTGATTGCTTTTCTTTGGCCAGCTGTTACGGACACTAGTATCAGTTCTAATGATGTGAAGACAAAGCTGGGACGGCACTAGAGGTTGACTACACTGCCGAGCCAGTCGACCGTAAACGTGGTACGGCCATTGAAGGTCTGAATTTAGTCCCAAAGGAATGTTTTCAAAGCCTTCATCCCACAAGACCATGTTCCTCACCCTGCACAAGAGCAATTCATTCACTGTGTTATGGTCAACAAACGTCCTTTCAGAGTACTATAACAGCTGTTTTATTAAAAATACCGGAGATCAAAACCCAAACCTTTGCTCACTGACCATATCAGGAAACCTGCACTTTAGCTGGAGACATTGAACAGAAGTACTAGGTGGACAGACAGACTCCATTCTTTTCTCTCCTGATAAACAAGTAACTCAAAGTAAGTAAAGTTAATGTACAGGTGAAACAAATATGATACTGTGCAAATATTTCACATTTTACATTACATTATATTACATTACAGTCATTTAGCAGACGCTTTTATCCAAAGCAACTTACAATTCTACACCGTAGGCACAGCTACAGGAGCAATTTTGGGGTTAAGTGTCTTGCTCAAGGACACATCGACATGCGACTAGTGGAGCCTGAGCCGGAGATCGAACCGCCGATCTTCTGATTGAAGGACGGCCCTGCTCTCCACTTCGCCTCTAGTAAACCAGCATATTTGAACTTTGGACAGAGCCAGGCTAGCTGTTTACCCGTTTCCAGTCTTTATGCCAAATATGTTCCTACTCAAAACCAGGCGGCAACATCCGGTTCTGAAAAGTGAAGCCAAAGCTGTGCCTAAAACTTTCATCCTCTCTAGTGTCCACCAGGGGGCGACTCCTCTGGTTGTATAGAAGTCTATGAGAAAATGACTCTACTTCTCTCTTGATTTATTACCTCAGTAAACATTGTAAACATGAGTTTATGGTCTCAATCTCTAGTTTCAAGTCTTCTTCAATACAGCATGATGTTCATTTAGTACATTATGGTCCATTTAGAGTCAAATAGACCATAAAGCAGAGTATGCTTTAGGGCGGGGCTACACAGTGATTGACAGGTCTCTATTACGCGTTGTCCGGTATGGGAGTTGTCCGTGTTTTGGTCTTAGAACTTTAACCCTTTCACAGTGTGTTTAGAGTTCATGAAAGTCATTTTAACATTTTGGTCCCCTAAAATGTCTTATTCAGTTTTCGGTTGTACTTAGCTCCACCCTCTCGTGTCCCTTCTGGTTTAAAAGAAAAAGATTGTGAGGACGAAAATTAAAGATGGCGACGGCCACAATGCAGAACTCGATAGTAGTTCACAAACCAATGGGTGACGTCATGGTGACTACGTCCACTTCTAAATGCCATGTTCATATCAGTATCTGAAAAGTGTTAACATCCAATATTACATATACGAAAACCTCTGATATCATCCAATGTCCGTCGTTCAAGTTAAATGTCCAAATGTCATGCATTTAGCACTACTTTGTCGATTTGCAGTATTTTTAACCCTCACAAAACCAATTCTGCAATCACACAACCCTACTCCATTGTCTGATGACGTGAACGCTTGCAAGTCGTAAATATTGAACTATTTCTTAATCTGACATTGCTTAAAGTTTAGACAATATACTTTTTTTAATTTTCTGCATAATTCTTGAAGATTTTTACAGTTAAATCCCTTCTTCACGCCATCCATCCTTTTTTCTCCCCGTTAAAGGTTTTTTGGGGGGGTTTTCCTGTTCCGATGTGAGGGTTCTGTGTACAGATTGTAAAGCCCTCTGAGATAAACTTGTGATTTGTGATTTTGGGCTATACAAAATAAATTGAATGGAATAAAAAAAATGTGTATGATATGTGTGGGCTTGCCAGTGGAATGACCCAGAAATGCCAAATTTGAGGACATTTAGCTGTTTCGAAAGCACCTGAATACTAATGTGACTAATGGAGCTTAGGACTCAGCTAATTTGGACACATAAATGTCAAGTCGTTTTTCCAGCCCATCTTGGCTAATAATAGGTCGACCTCCCCACCCCTCACCCCCTGTTGTTTGCTCAATAACATTAACAGCAAATTTAGCTGACAGGGCACAAAAAGTGCATTTTATATTTGGCACTTTCCTTACTTTAACTGTTGCAGACAGCTCTTTACCTTTCACTTTGTCACAATTCTCTTCTTGCAATAATATCTGTGTGCATGAAGGATTATGGACATTGGATAGGAGTATTTATGTATTTTAACTGGAAGAGGAAGCTCATCTATTTTACAGTCCCTGTTGTCGCTCCATAAGATGTACCTGAGATTAAAAAAGAAAGTATGTAAAGGAGAATAAACAGACGACATGAATTCAAGACACTTTACACCGTGTGACAAAGTGTCATGGACATGACAACCAGAGCTCGGGAGATATAGCCTGTAAGTGTTGATTGTTCAATGATATCAGTGACATAGGTCTTTGCCCCCTGGGGTTTGGATTTGCAATGCCAGGAAGACAGTATACCACGGCAGGATCTGAAAAAGAGCAGTCATTTCTTTTCTGCCTGGGGGCAATGTCACCTTTTCAGTTTCGCTATTAGCTCGCAGGGGCTGAACAGCAAGGCTTATTTGGTGTGAGACAATGAGGCGAAGATCCTCTGGGGTACGTGGTTAAGGTGCTAAGAATGAATGCAGTCACCCAGGAGCCAGCTGGGCTACAATTGCCATCGGGTATTGGAGCAGAGGCACTTGAACTGGTTTAATCCCAGAAATCAGAAAGCACTAATTTGGCTCCACCCTGGGACCCAGGGTACTTTTCTTATGCGTGGCTGAAAAGTGAGCCGGTCAGAGGTACTATGTTGGGTTCTGACCTTATAGATCAAGAGATGGTGCAGCATTTTCCGTAAAAAAAAAAAAAGTAAATGTGAACTTGTGTTACAGCTGTATCATTTGTGTCTTAAAGGATGGACAAAATAAGAGAAACCCTGCAATACATTCTACCTTTGTGACAAACTTAATGCTTCATGTTGATGGGACTGTCAAAAACGTGTTGATTTAGTAGTGTGTGGTGATCGTTGAGGCTGTTGTGAATCACAACAAGCTGCAAAGTGTCTTTCAGTCAGTGACGGTGAGGGTCTACTTGTGAGCACCGCTTTCCTGCAGTTTGTCTGTGGTTTGGCATCAGGTCTTCATGGGTATTGAGACTGAACTTATTTGTATAGCTGCCTGTGATTTGTGCTTCTGCTGCCGAGCTGGGCCGTGAGCAACTGTGTCCATTTCAGTTATATGCTGACATGGTGCAAGTGCTTGTCCCACAGCACAGCAGCCAAGAGGTAAAAAGTGTCAGAGACGCGTTGGTGGTTTGCCGTTTGGCACTATGTGCAGCTTATCATCTACCAGCTCACTGTGGCTGTTTCCCTGTGTACTGTTCCTCCCTGCAATAGCAGATATTAGAGTGTATCAGACCATGACAAGACCAAGACTTTAAGTGGTAACTAAGTCAAGACCAAGTCCAAGACCAGACAAGTGGTCCCACACTGCATGACACACTTACATTAAATGTGGAACATGCAAACCATAATCACTCCTCAAACTGATCTGAAAGATCCACCTTCCCACAAATGAAGTTCCTCTTCGTTCCCCTTTTTTAATTAATTAATTTGATATACCAAATTTGTGAAAGGGTTCCATGAGAAATGTCTTCATAAAATAATCAAAAGGCATTGAAAAGATGAATTGTATGTGTGGGAATTTTCCTTTTCTTTCTATGAGCATTCACAGTAATGCTGTTAACAAATGAATCAGACAATATACAGGCAGTTTAGTGATTTCCCCACTGCTGTGGTCTTGACTGATTTTGAAATAAAATCCCGAGTCCTCTTCGACTGAGACCAAGACCAGACCAAGTAAAAATGCGTTTGATTCCCAGACCTTTAAAAAGTGGTCTTGAGACCTACAGTATCTAGAGAACAAGACCGATATAGAGTATTAAAACACTGGCTGGCTGCCTTCACATTAAAACAGGGGTTGGGTCGTTTAAGGGTTGTGCAACTTCATTTGTGTGACGTCATGCTGCTAGTATGCCAGGTTCTACGATTGATTTTCTGTCTGCATCGTCAGATTCTAAAAACACTTTACTGTTAATAACTAACCAGGATGTGAGGCGTGTCATGACGGTGGGTTAAAACCAAACAAGGCCAAATAGAGGGACTACACTTGAAACATAATATTACACGTGTTGTGGTCATCCATCTTCTTCCTGTGGGCGTCTCCCGGTCTGATCACCAGTTACGTGATTGGCTACCGTAGCCTGACTTCAGGTTGCATTTCGCCAAAAGTTGGTTTTGTTTCAACTTTTTGTCGCAGAACGCCACATTTTTTCCCCCAATATCCCCTACGGTCCTTTCCACAGCAGCCTAAACACACTACCCACATTCAAATGGATGGGAGAACTGGTGTTTTTGCCTCAACGCCTGATTTGGTGTGAATGCAGCTTAACAGAGGTCTCACAGTAGCTGCAAAAACAGTAACATCTCACAAATCATGTGAAACACAATTGATTGGCTAACAGTGGCAGGAAGAACCAGTGATCATAAGTCCCTTCACCCACACTGACTGGACTCTGTCTCATTAAAAGGCTTCACCGTGAAACACTGCACATTACAGAGTATGCTGGGTTGCATCATACAGTATTGCAGGTGTTTGTGATCTCTTGACCCCCTGTATGTGGAAATGTGTTGCCGGAATCTGATTAGCACAATACACTGTTATTTTTAATCTTACGATGGATTGATATTATGTAAGATAGTGTTTTTTAATAAGTTAGACCTACGTTACCATGGAAACGTTCGCTTGCAGCCCTCACATCTGTGAGTCAATGGGAACAGAGTCCCAAGATGTACGATTGTTTTACACTCTCTCTCAGAATAAGAGACTAAAAGTTTCTTCTGTGTAAAAAAAACATAAAATTGCTATAAGCGAAACAAATATCCAAGAAAGAAACATTCATATATTACTTGACAAAAATAGCTTCGTCTGTCTACTATAAAGGCTTTGTAACTAGAATTAACATTAGCAAAGTGTGAAAGATCAGATTGATTTGGTGATTTTGTTTGTCAATGAACGGACGGTGCGGTTACCTTTTTATCCGGAGAGAACTTGTGTTGGAGAAAAAAAAAAAAACTGCTTTATTGTTTACATTCCAGGAGTCGCAGCTCTGAAAGCATCATGACAAGTGTCAGCCTTAAAGTGACCGCAGCTCTAACTCAGAGCAGACAACACTGGCATTATGCTTTATGAGTGAGTTACCTTTGCACATCTACATTTATTGGTTTAGGAGTTTGTCAGTCAGCAGCATGACTTGTATTGCTCAGTATTTAGACCAGACACATACTGCATGTTCATTGAATGGGCAGATACAGTGTAATAGGACACAGATCACTGTAGGTTAGTAGTCCGACTGTCCACCTACTATCCTGTAAAGAAAAGGACTTGCAGTGAGAGTATACAAACCACCAGAAGCCCCAAAAAATGCAATCTGTAACCCCGAAATAGAATTATAATGCTGCCATATGTTCTATATTTATTGCATATTTATTCTTTTCCTGATGAAAACGCCTTACAGTCATGGCATTGTACGGGTTGTCTTTAATGTTTGTCTGAGATCAGTAGTTATTTGTCCTGCGATACGTTACATCTAGAGTAGACACTTGAATAATAAATATTACTGGGACACAGAAAATTGCAGATGAACATGTAATATCAATGAATCCACATTATAGTCACTACCACTATCACTGATTTAACAAGTATGCTGCAATTTAGCACACTGGCCATACTTGGTCAAGCCTTACAGTATTCGGTTTCCACCTAGCCTTGTTTAACATTGACAAGGTTCTCTTTAGGTAATGTGTATTGTCACACCTAACCCATCGCAAGGAATATTTAGCTGTAGTTTATTACCTGTTAAAACCAAACCTTCCTGAAAAGTCTGAATATACATTATCAAAAAAGCAAACAATGGTAATGTACAGTAATGTGAAAGTGAGAAAAAGCTTCCGGCGCAAATTAGATAAAGTATGTGACTGTGTGTCTTCCTTCATAGGCGGCAGGTTAGAGGAGCAGCGCTAATGTGGTTGGTTCCACTTCATTGTTTTCTGCCCCAGCATGCAGGATGATTGTGAAATCATCAAGGGTGTCATTGCCTCACTTCCTCCAAACCCATTCCCCTCTTCACAGTGAAATGAAGACAAGTACTGTCCTTGAAAACATGATGGGGTCGACGAGACTGTCTTGTGTATGGAAATGACACGCAACACTTATTGTGCACTTTAAAGTAATGCACGACTCACACTTGTCAGCAAATGGTAAGAACAGCAACTGTGATGAGAGTCTGGTGCACAGAACCTCCACTCCTGAGCAGGTGGAAATGCCAGTCCGTGGGTGAAGTTTCTTTTCTCTTTTTGTCGTCTGCTTTTCTGTCAAAACAGAGACCGGACAGGAAAGTTTGAAATCTCAGAGACCAAATTTCAGCAAGTAATGGTTGAATCATTGACAAACAACCCTGGCAACCTATTTATTGTAGGGTAAAGCTGGACAAGAATGTTGATACGAGACAATTCTACAAAACCCCAGTTTACTGACCGGTTTTTATGTCCAACGTCAACATTTTAAATCTCTTGCTTTCTACAATGCGTGCACATGGGAACCATGGTATTTTTAAGTTTAAGACATTGGTTACCATTAGGGGAGACAAGCTGTCCTGCCCTGCTCAGAAGATAGAGGATTGGCGGTTCGATCCCCGGCTCATCTAGTCCATGTCAATGTGTCCTTGGGCAAGACACTCAACTCCAAGTTGTTCCCGAAGGCTGTGTGAATGCTTATAGTCCTGATGGGCAGGTGGCACCTTGCATGGTAGCCCCTGCTATCAGTGTGTGAATGATGACATGTAGTGTTAAAGACTAGAAAAGTGCTATACAAGTATAGTCCATTGTTACGTCTCTTTTCTATTGGTCCAGGGGAGGATTAGGGACTAACATAAAACAACCCAAATGATAACAAATAGCCCATGTATCATAAACAATATTTATTTTGCTCACGTACAGTTAAATATGAGTGAGTCTCAACACAGAGTGGGAGGATGGGACAGGTGTGGTCGTGCCAAACAATTGAAACCAATATAACAAAACTTGGCCTAACTAACTAACCTCTGAAATCAAACAAACAAAATGGCTTCGCTACCTTATCTAAATGTACTCGACCAAAACCAAATACAGATGGGGCACCGACCAATAAACCTAGTGTATCTAGACACAGAAAATCAACTACGTGTTTGCCAATGTAAAGGGTACCCCAGACTCACCTACTGTCTGGTGTTGTGGAAAATAATCTTTTTAACCTCCCTGTGAGAAATAATCATGATGGAAACTTCTTAAAATATAAAAACATATTTAATGAACAGACACTTCAATAATAATTCAGCTGAATGGATAGAGCTCTTTCCCCACAGATGGTTCGGAGGTCTAACAACAATGAATAAACAAAACAGAGTGTATATGCACGTTATCTCGTCTCCTCTCCCTTCACCCCCCCCCCTCCCCTCGCAGATGTCGTCCTCCGTCAGCCGCTGCACCTCCAAGGCCAGGTTCTCAGCCTTTTCGTGGGAAGAGGGTTAGGTGGTGAGATCAGACATTACAGCAAGCCAGAAATGATAAAATACATTATATATGCAGGTTTAAGCGATACAAGTTATATCTAAAAGAACGATATGATAAATTTCCACAACATCCGGAACCTCTCACCACAAACATTAACCTGAAGTCTAGCTCTCAGCATCGACAGGAAACAATTGAAGACCAGACCAGCTGAACTCCTGAGTCTTCCTGCTTTTATCTTCGGCTCTCCCTCTGCCGATTGGCCAGCCTGCAGTTGGTGCAACCCACTGAGCAGCACGACCGGCCCCCACAGGTGGAACCCAATCAACTGATTGATACCTGTTAGGAACATGAGAGAGAGAGAGAGAGAAAGAAAGAAGGGCAGGAGGGGAGACAACACAACACGTAACACCATTTACCATTTATATGATCTGAATGATCTCATTCTGATAAATGATCAAATATACAACCTGCACTTTTGACTGCCGGAGTTTGAATTCCCCTGATTGCAATGGATGTGACTCATGAAGGCAGAATCATCCAACATGGATGTGATTCCTACGGTACTGGGCTGGTTTGGGTGGTGGTGGCTGCTTGCTCTGTCCACTAATGCTTTCACAACTGTTGCCCAAATGTGGATTTTCTGTATCTAGTAAGTGAAGAGATGAAATCAAAGCTTCGTTCAGTATGTCACACACTGTATGACGATGTTTACCATGTTTCTATGGTGACATGTTGCTGTAGGGATGACAGCATGCAGTCCTAGCGGTGTCTCTGATAATCCTAATCCAAGCATCTTGAATTAAGACTTTTCAAAGTAGTTTGTTTCGTTACACCTTGGCAGTAACGCAAGTACATTGATTTATTCAATTTATTTTATTTTTTATTTATTAATTATGAAACCTCCACAGCTCCAAATGTCTGTTTAACTGCCAATCAATGTCAGTAGTAAGACATTTGGGCTTATTAAGACAGTATGGAAGCAGACATAATCAAACCCTGGGGCTGTTCAGGTGAGTGGAATGACAACAACCCTGCAATTATGACCTCTCAAGGGCACAGAGTTGACTGAATTCCAATTCATCGTGCAGCTGCTGTGTGTGAGAGAGCAGGATGAATAGGACACAGTAAAATAACAGTGGGTTAGCTCCGTCTCTTTTGAATTATGAAGCCAGGTCAGTGCATTAATTGATTGAAAATTAGCTTTTTATCCATATTATAATGTGAATAGGAAAAAAAAAAATCTGTGTGAGATGATAGGTGATGATGGGTTGCTGTAATTACAGGGCAGGAGTCCAGCAGCTTTTTCCCAGTATTGTATGAGGGCCGTTTGCCAAGTGAAAAAATGGTCCTATTGGGTGCAGATACTGGCTGAACTACTTCATTTGGAGTTGTTTTGTAGTCTTGTTAGAAGCTTGTTGTAGTGTGAATAAATGTTTTGGTTTAAATATAAGACTTTGATATTTAATATAAATTCCACTTGGAATAAAAACCTAAAGGATACTGATTCATGTATTAAAATGTTTTTATTTTAAAACTGCAAATGTGCAGTCATGGGACAAATAATCAGATTCAAGATTAGTTGCAACTTTTCATTTGCAACCATTGATGTGCAATGCTCAAACATTTTTCAAGTATCAGCAGAAATAAAAACATTTGCTCATGCGTTTGAAAGGGCAGGTCCATTACTTTTATTGCAACAGACTTTCCATCCCTTACCTTCTAGGGTTACTTGAGATTATTCAAAGTTTGGTTCTATGACGTAACACTTCCTATCCATAGTCAGAGTATTACCTACAAAGGATGATGGTCGATACGCTTCCAGTTTGGAGAAGCAGACAGGACTACCGATGGCACGGAAGCTAAGCAATGTACTGCTGTGTGGACGCCACTTTAGTTTGGATCCAAAAGTCACACTGTAACACAATATATAACACAAACTAACTAACCCATCGATGCAGCGGTAGACCAGCAACTCCCACGTTCTGTAAGGTTAAATTACTGCTTTAGCAATGTAATTAGCACACAGTAACCTAACAATGTGTAGCTTTACATGAAGAGCCTACTGATCCCCATTTCCAAAGTGTTCGCTCCACAATGGAGGAAGATGACGAATCCTCTCCCCACACTGTTGCCGTTCACAACCTGTCCTACTGAATTGCATCAGTACATTTTTAAACTGTGCTTTGCAATCTGGTTGTATTAGTGCAAAGCTAAAGGCTGTCCTGTCCTTACGGCCAAAGTGAAGGGAGAAAAAAGAAGTCCAGGACTTAATTCTGTATTTGAATGGAACCTCCAACAATTTGTTCTGCTTGTTTCGTTCACTGAGACTTTTAATAAATAGTTTGAATCAAGAAGTTGCTTGTGGGTGTCTTAATTCACAATGATAAACAACGATCTCAATGTGCTGCATGACCTTGTTGGAACGGTTAAGTTCAGAATATCGATTTAGCTGCTGGGCTCTGACTTGAAAAGCCAGCATTTGCCTGACTGCGACGGGAGAACAGCACACTGAGCATTTAGAGCTCCTAATGCATTGAGGCACAGATTGCAGGCATGTTGCTACCCTCTTTGTGAAATTGACTTTTAATTCATAATGAGCAATTGCATATTAAAGTACTAATAGGCTCTAATGGAAGTACATTTTTGTCACATTGGGACACAATGTTAAGCATCATCAGACGCTTTGGTTGCGCGGGATTGAAATGATATCGTCAAAGACTCTCAAAAGCTGTAATTGTTTGGTTTTGCCACTAGTTGAGAGATGCTTCCAGACTTAAAGGATTATGGGTAGTGGTGACACTTTGAGACACCCACAGAAGACAGGATAAGACAATTGTCTGCAGGATCTGACAATCTGTACGCAGTCAAATTTGGAGGGTAAGAGCTAATTAAACACACTCATATTACCATAGTAGTGTAATCGTGTAATTGCTCCATTAAAGTACTGTAGATCCTTTTAGCCAGATGGAAGCAGAGGGGAATGCATCTGTGCTAAAGGAAGACATTATTCAGCAGTCTATGTAGTGTCTCACACAGACAATGCTGCAGCTGGTACATCAATAGCATTTCAGACGAATTTGACTTGTCATCAGCATTTCTCAGTGTTTGTCTTTCTCTCAATGAGGACAATAACTCATATATGAGAGGCCTATTCACAGCGTTTGATGCTTCATAGTTAATGTTCAAAACCCCATCAAGCACTTCTGTTTCTGAAGTGAAATACTGTTTATCAAATCAAATATGAGTTGACGTAATTGTTGAGGAAGAATAAACAACAAGGTCCTGAGTATCTCTGAAGCAGGCTTCTGGTGAAGTAGAGGGATTTATAATGTAAAGTATGAATGCCATGAGTCACTTCCACTAAATTCTCAATAAACTATGGAATATTATGTTTAATATATTAATATTTGTGCTGCTTAAAAACGCATCACTTGCAAAAAGGTTCCTCCTGAATCGGTCTCGGTCAGTGGAACGGGGCTCATGCACCAGTCATTAATTTGTAGGATGAGCTGAATGGACTCATCCTTCATGTTAAAGGTTCATATTATTTCTTGACTGGCTAATAAGTTAGCTTGACATTTATTTCATGCATTAATTACCTGCAGTGGATGTTTCATTCAGTTTAACCTTGGCTGTGGTGAGAACAGAGGAGACACTTGTGTGCAGTTCATTTAGAAAAAGCAAAAACCATTCCAAACCAAAGTCATATTGATTGATTTCTTTGGATTCACAAAACTGAACATTATCAAAAAATTAATTTAAATTCTGAATTTTTTTTTTTTTTTAGATATCCTGATAAAAAAGGTACAGTGTGAAAACACAACATCCTGAACATTTGAAGAACTTGATTTAGCCACAGAAACCTCAAACAATCTAATCAAAGTTCAGAAGAAGATATCTAAAAGATGAAACTGTATTATTCTGCCAAGCTCTGAACATTGAAATTACTTTTATTCATTTATTTTCACCATCTTGCCCAAAGAAATCGGTCTTGGATATACCTTAGACTGATAAGCTCAAAGCAAATTTCCAATCTGAATTTACTCAGAAGACTTTCATTCTCATACATCTGCTGACTGGAGCGAGGGAATCCCAGATACCTGTCATCATTTAGCTTTTCAGCTAGAGATTTGCTTGACTGACTGCAAATGGTGTGTGAAACTAAACTAAGTCTGCTTTGAATTCCCATGAGACCTAACCTTTTTTATGGCTCAGATTCCTTGGAATTCTTTTCATGGAATGATAAACTGTTGTTGGGAACGTAAAGGAGCGTGTTTGAGTTATCAGCATTTAAGAAAACTAAATTATTGACATCAATAGAATTATTAATGTCAGTAAGATTATTATTGATTATTAATAATAATGGGGCACCACCCTGCGAACAGGGACCGATAACCAAACGATAAACTAAGTCTCATAATTAGTGTTCACTCACAATGTCAATAGTCGGAGTACTATTACACATTCAGAGTGAAAGTGAAGGTTTAAGTTCGAGCACAGACCACATATCAGATATTATCACAATACATGCACAAAGTAATCACAGACAGCTGCTCTTTAAAATATAACAGAGTTTATTAAGTTCTAATAATAATGATCTACGGTAATCAACTAATATCTAAA
Source organism: Leptoclinus maculatus (assembly GCA_032191485.1). Lineage (NCBI taxonomy): Eukaryota > Metazoa > Chordata > Actinopteri > Perciformes > Stichaeidae > Leptoclinus > Leptoclinus maculatus. The sequence goes on from JAVDOI010000001.1 coordinate 1,750,910, forward strand.
CTAACAACAACTATACATTCATGAGCACGCTATCTAAAATCAACAACTATTGAAAAGAGGGGGGGGTGTGTGTGTACATGTAGTGTGTGTGTGTGTGTGTGTGTGTGTGTGTGTGTTGGTGTGTGTGTGTGTGTGTAGGGGGAGGAGCGAGGGAACAGCTCAGCAACGTATGACGTAGTCTGGAACGTGGCGACGTCTCATGCGCGAGACTCAAGATGGCGGATAGCCAAACAGGAGACCCGGTGTCTACACGTGCCTGTAGCCGTTTAGCAACTCGTAGCTACATTGGCTCAAAGCTATATGTGTGTGTGGGTTAGTAAAAGAGAAGGGAACGAAACAAAATGAAATTAAATAAAACAGATCCTCCAAAAGATGCGCTGGAGTTCGGAAAACTGCAAAAACAGCGTCTCTTTGTCACAGACGCGGTTCTGACCTCTGACTTGATGAGAAGCAGTTCCCGAGCCCACTAGCGGCGGCTTGTCTCAACACGAATCAGTGGCATGAAATACACTAACTAATACGCTGGCGACCTCACAGATCGTTAGTGTCTGCGATTATTAAGCATATACCACGTTATAAAATGAACAGTACTTTAAGTACACAAACAAGATAAATAAATAAACACAATTAACTCTAACTCTTTTCTGCCCAGAATCTATTTTGCCTCACTCTTAAGTTGCAATCGTGGAGATTGTGGGGGGTTGAGTTCTTCTGAATTCGGTGGACTCAGGGCATGCGGCGGCGTTCTCTCGGTGGGAGAGAATTCTCCTCGTCTGGGTAAGGGAATTTTGTGTCCTTACGACCGGAACAAGGCTGGGGTGGAGAGTCTCTCTCTCTCTCTGAAGAAATCAAGCTTATTCAGCTTCTGCAGGGAAGATGATTCGTCTTTGTGGATGAACAGGAATTAAATAAGATGAGACAGTTGATGAATTCGTCCGGCGAATATGAAACTGGTTAAAACCTAGAGGGAGGCTGAACCACGGGGGTCATGGAGCGTCTTGGCCCTCGGCCAATTAGATCGCAGTGTGGCCTTGCGTGACGAGTTCGCACCTGAGTGTGAACTTTCTTGGTTGGGGGTTTGGTGTTCATCAAACTAGAATCAGGAGGAAACCTTTGCTCGGCAAAAGGGAAGGCCTGATTCTCTTTGTCTCACAGCACATGGTGAAGCCACATAGTCAGATTCCAACACTGTCATCTTAATTCCAATGTGTAAACTCAAAAAATTATGTTGTGACAAAACGCTAACACCGCTTTGGATATTCGAACATCTGACAAGAATGTTAGAGGAGTAAAGTGTATGAATATTGCAAATTTTCTCTTGTAAAGCTTAAGACCTCTTCTTGCACACATAGTAGAAAAGGTGAGTTTTCTCTATTAAATATCATTAATACGACAATAATTGCTGCAAAAGATCTGAAGCTGAAAATTCAAATATGCTACAGAGAACAGCTAAAAATTGCTCGCTACAAATGTACGTTTGCTGCTGATCTTTTTTTTTTTTTGGCAAATCTTTGTAATGATTGGAACCTTCAAACCAGTTTCCCTGTCTGCACACACACACACACACACACACACACACACACACACGTTCACGATTAAAGGAGGCTGGCCATTAAACCTATGACCTTCATTTTTCATAAACGGATCACACTGACCTTTAACAGAGCAAATATTCCTTTCCAAATTATACAAATATTAAAATGACCAACTTTTCCAGTGCCCATCAGATGAGGGTGTCATTCGTGACCCCTTAATCCCCTCTCTTACTAAAAGACACACTGATTGCACACACAGGAAGCCCTATGTCCCGGTATGACAAATTACTGTTTAAAATAAGGCTCTCCCGGCTGAACCCACCACTCAGGTAAGCAGATGACACCATGAAAAAACAGTTGTTTCCTCTTTCACGTGGTGAGACTCGGAGCGAGATGAAGTGGCTCTGGTGTTGATGATATCAGCCTGTAGGTGCAGTCATGCGCCAATACGTACTAAATCAGGCATAAAATGAATTTCAACAGGGGCCTGTGTAATAAAGCCAACACCCATTGTAGTCAGGATCTGTCATCTGCAGTGGGGATGTGTCACTAGATTTGTCCTTCTCAATCGGCAGGTGTTGTACATTCATTAGATTTTGACAGGAATTGGGGAGATTACGAATTTCAACAGAGCATTTCAGTGGAAAATGCATTGTTGCTATACAACTTATAATTGACTGATCATTTAGCATATACAATTCTAAAACACAGCAAAAAAATTAGCCCAAAGTGACATGTTGAAATAAATTGGAAACTGAAACAAGCAAATGATTGCCCTTTTTTGCATCCTAAATGATTTTTAACAAGCAATCGATTATTAGAATTGTTGGAGATTCATGAATGATTGATTTCCAGCCATGCTAGCAGCATGGCTCAAGTGATGCATATGGCAAATAATATGGGCAACATTATATCTTCTTAGCTTCAGCATTTTAGCATTGGTGTTGTGAGCATGTTAGCATGCTGAAGTTAGCATTTAGCTCATAGCACCATTGTACTAAAATAGGCTACATCCTCCGAGAGCTGTTAGCATGGCTTTAGACTCTTAGTCTTGTTAACTGATATTTAGATGATGAATTCTTTTACATACTTTATTTTTTATACACAAACAAACATAGAGGGAGAGAGAGTCTATGTTACCAGTGTCAAAGGAGAACCTTCTCTTTACGAGTGTTGGTTGCCTCTCGCTCGTCACTCAGTCAGTAGGAGAAACCGGCAGGTTGTGTTAGAGCAAAAAACAGCAGAACATCCGGTTGCATGCCCGAATCACTCTGTCCTGTTCCCGCTCAGTCAAGAATACCACTTTTACGTCACCGGGGCTTGAGCCCCGATAGGCCTGTGCATTGAAATGGCTGTGGGTGTAGGTGCAGAGAGTAAATGATGAAGGAATGAAAGAGGTGGAGAGTGGTGTGTCCTCCCAACAGAACGTCTTTGGTGCTGCGGTGCTGTCATTTCTTCATAATTCCCCCCCCCCCAGCAATAATAAAATGAGATTGTGTCAGGTTGTATTTTCACATCAATTGTCTCATCTTTATGAACAACACTGACACTGAGATGTAGTCACAGTTTTTCATTTTCTAACATCAATTTCATCTTGTCAGAGAAAAGGTTGACGCCCATATATTGTGTCACAATTGATGTGGAAGAAATGAACACCGGTGAAGGAGGCCAGTGCGGTGCCTAAAAAAAGCTATCAGATCAGGGGGGTGGGGCAACTTGTTTGTCTATGATTATAGCAATTTAATGGAGGACCAAGCTCAATTCATTCAATCCCAACTAAATAGTTTAAAGTCATATTTTCATGCATATGAACATAGATGCCAGGCATTGATCAGATGCAGTGGCGGGCCGTGCATTTTATACCTGGGCCCTCAGTGCTGTCCTTCTACAGTTGAACCACCTCCTAATAACCTCATTATGATGCCACAGCTACAGGTTATTATTTGTTTCTGGGGGTGTAACAATACACGTATTCGTATTAAACCATTCGGTACGAGGCTTACGAACCGAACAATACGTTTGAATAATACTAGTGCATTTGGAAAATGCAGAAGCTTAAATTGTGGGAAATATAATGTTTCGGTGGAGCCACTGCGCTCAACATGGAAACCCACCCAACGTAACAGACAATGTGCTGTCTGACACCACGGAAGAACAACATTGTACTCTGGTGAGGCGCGTGTGTTATGGGACACTAGCTTAGCAGGAAAACAACAGCAGACGCGCTACAAACTACAAACCCGCAGCGTTTAGCTGTTCCCTACTGATTCAAACAGGGTTAAAGCAATCGCCACACAATCCCCATTTCTCCAGACCATAATTCTTGCTTTGTAAAAGAAAACAGATACATGAATACGTGCATGCCGGGATGCTTCTTCATTAACGGACAATGCATATAGTCAAAATCAATGTAATTAACACAATGATATATATATATATATATATATATATATATATATATATATATATATATATATATATATATATATATGTGTGTGTGTTTTATATTATAGTGAATATTATGATATGATATATATATTATTATATTATACAGAATATTATATGATATATATATTATTATATTATACAGAATATTATTATATGATATATATATTATATTATACTGAATTCCCTGTGAGGGTGACTAAAATAAGATGTCCTGACGTGTTTGTCAAAGTGTTATTTACTGCTTTTTTTCGTGTTGGAATAAATGTTAAATATTTAACTGCAAAGTAGTAATGCGTGTTTGATACCTTAATTTGTTTGCATTAAATCATTCTGGGATGTTTGCTGAAATTGATTGGATGTGGCACAGCCCTACCAAGAACATTTTCCACCAGCCGCCACTGACTTCTACATATGTGTATATCAACATTATAGTGTTCCAACTGCTTGTGATGCTTTTGCAGTTTCAAAACTGCATTCTCAATTACATTTAGGTTAAGGCAACAAAAATACCTGGTTAGGTTTAGTAAAGATCATGGTTTTGGATAAAGTAGGTAGCCCTCGATACATTGGGTTTCACACAGGACACAATCACCGGTCTCCTGGGTGTAAGTCCTGTATTTCATCCATCCATCCCAACCCCAACCCCTCTCCCACCTACTTGGACTCAGATTAGACGTATTTGTGATACGTCAAAAAAAAATTCAGTTTCATTGTATGGGAGAGTAATTTTTAGGAGACCAGATTGGAAGAAATTACAGTTTGCATCGCATATAAGTGCTAATGCAAGTTAATTATGTGCTAACATACTCTGTAACCATAGCTCCACAAGTTTCTACGTAGAAACGAAACCTTTTAGAAACGTATATCTGCAACCTCTCCGGGTAACGGGTATCACTATTACACAATGTTTAACCACGACTAGCTCCGAATCCACTTGCATGAACATGAAGCATATCTGAAGGGATTGTTGAGAGTCTATGTGGCAGAGCCTGGTCTGAGCTGGCCAATGCTAAGTTATGATGGCCGGTCTGCTCTCGAAGGGAGGGACTTAGCAAAGGGTCAATTGGCGACTTTGTGATTCTCCCTGTGTTGAATTTTACAAATGTGGAGCAAGACTGTTACCTTTGCTGCCGATGTGATTAGTTGAATGGTTTGATATAGAAAACCAATGTGGTGTCCAACAGAATGATGTGAACAACAGCACCTACTGTCTGCTCAACATTCAACTCTCTCAGCATCTATCTGTACTCCCTTTGCTTTCGGTTGCCACAGTTTTGTCTTCGCACCCTTATCTTACCTGTGCGCTGCAGAACATGAAGTGTAATGCAGCTGTAGTATGCTGCAATGTGTAGTCATTTCACCCTCGTAATATCTTTACATGCCTCAAGTAGTTAAAGTGTTTAGGAGGAGATTTATTAACGCCTGTTCTTATAGACAGTAGATAGTCTACACAATTACTTATAGCTTTCTGCCTGTATAGAGACATATGGTCTTAATGTATTCAGCATGAACAATATTAACTCAAGCGAAGTACTGTCAACAAAGAACAGATGGAGGCATTTAAAATGCTAGTTCAATGAACATGACATAACAGCCACTCATGGGCCACCATTGAAAAGGCGTGTGGGAATGTCAGAAACACTGCTGTTGTCTTTATCTCATGAAGCCCACAATGTGTCCTCAATTGATCACAACTTTTATTTGCATCTCTGCAAACTGCACCACCTTTGCAATCTAATGTATTCAGGCAGTTAGATCATTTGTCATTTGTTACATAATCTTCAATTGTGACATCAGTGATATGAATAGTGAAAAATTCACTCAAAGCCATTTGATAACAATAGAATCAGCTATGGCAAATTTGATTATACTTGATTCCTGTCTAATCACGCTGTAATTATGGGAAATAGCTGCAATCTTTAAAACTGTCTTCATAAGAATGCTTTTACCTCCAACTCACCGAATCAAAGCCACTGATTATGTGGAGCAGCAGAAGGTGGGAAGGGTTCTCACCAAGTGCTTCTGTAATCTAACAATCCTCAAGGACCAAGCCAACACTACAATTGACTTTTGGGCTCTAATATCAGGGTGTTGTCCAATTTCCATCAGTGCCAGCAATAGAGGTGGACTCAAAGAGTCCGATTTAATCTCAAAGAGCAAGAAAATCAACCAGGCTAAAAATAACTGCCGAGAAATCAGTGGTGTTTGTTCTTTCTTTTTTTCTTTGTCGCAAGCAAATCAATACATCAATGTTTGACTAAAGATGCAATGTGATAATTTATGCTCCAGTGCAGCTCAATCAAGAGCAGTTCCTGTCATTATTTCCAAGCACACAGTCAGAGATGTTTTGTATTCATCAGGATCGTTCCTTTGTCACACAGCTGTTTGTCCACAGTCTTTTCTAGTCACACGACTGTGTGGCCACACAGCTACAACACCATCATCAAGTTTGCTGACAAAACTATTGCAATCGGCCTGATAGTCAATGCCGACGAGAAAGAGAGGAGGTCAGAGATCTCACAACTTGGTTCCAGGACAACAGCATTCATTTCAATGTCTGCCAAAAACTAAAGAGCCGATTGTGAACTACAGGAAGAATCAGCGAGAAGGACACGCCTCCATCTCCATCAAGGGAACTTTGGTGGAAAAAACAGCAGCTTCAGGTTCTTTGGGGTCCACATCAGTGAGGACCTGATCTGGACTCACCACACTGACACCATCACAAGGACAGCAAAACAGCAGCTCTTCTTCTTCTGCAGTCTGACAAGGTTCAACATGGACTCCAGGAAACTCTGCAACTTCTACAGGTGCACCAGTGAGAGTATCCTGACCAGCTGCCTAGCATGGCAGTTTCCCCATCCCCAACTTTAAAGCTCTACAGGGGGTGGTGAAAACAGCACAGCACATCACCAGGTAGGCTGCTATTCATGGAGGACCTCTACAACCATCAATGTAGGAAGAAAGACAACAGGATCCTCAGAGACAAACCACCCCAGCCACAGACTGTTCTGGCAGATGGTACGCAGCATCCGGTCCCTCACCACCACACTCAGGCCCGGCTTAATCCTGCAGACCATAAGACTCTGGGGCTCCTGAGCTCTTCACTTGACACTGTCACTTTCTTTATCAGAATCAGAATCAGAACCGTTTATTGCCAAGGAAGTTTGCACCTACAAGGAATTTGTCATGGCGGGTGGTGCATAACATTCAACAATAAACAATAAAATTAAACAATAACATTAAACAATCAACAACAATCAACACAGTGCAAGAAATAGAAACATATTAAAACAGATAACAGGACTGTAAACAAGTGAAATGTAAGTGAAATGTTAAAAGTGTTGAGTGTGTTTAAATAAAGAAACATAGACATTATGTACATTATTGACTGTTTACAACCTGTTTACATATCATGTATGTATGAATGTATGTACGTGCGTTTGTATGTTCACCGCCGTTTAAACATTTGGCATCACCTGTTATATGGTCGTTTTTTCTCCTTTCGTTCAATAACGACTATTTTAAAGGAGACAACAACAGTATAATTCAGACACCAAATATATAATTCACAATTTAATTAGTTGGCCAAAAATAGAACAAAAATTAAAAGTTTAAAACTTACATTAAGCAAATGACCCCATTGTGTTACATGCCAGGGGAGAATACTGTTGGAACCATTTTTTTCCCCAAATACCCTTCGTTTTTAAAATGTTTTACGATCCAGAAAAGCACAAGTGACCCATTGCTGAACCACAACTGTGCTTTCATTTAGGCTCTTGATATTTTGGGAAGCCGTTGGGCCCTCTGCAGTCTACTCAGTGGTTAGAACAGGTTTAAACTGGGATTTGTCAGTCCATAGTATGTTCAACTGATACTCTGTGATCCAATTCCAGTAGTGCCACCCATACAATAGCCTTCAATTCCTATTGTAATAGCTTTGCTAAAGCAACACGTTACCTGTTAATTCCAGCTTGTTTTAAGCATTATTGTGGACTTGATACTGAAAGAGGAACTTGTTCCTATTTTAATCTACACACATTTTGATGCTCATCTTCCAGTTTATTTTACCGATGACTGGTGGTTTCTTCTGTTCGTATTCCACTGTTACTCAGAGGGATCTTTGTCTCTGTCTGTCAGTCGGCTGTCCCATTGTACAGCATTTTGTTCTCCATGTATGAAACAACCCTTCATAAAAATAACATATACTGTATATTAAGGCAGATGTCTGAGAGGACTACTCTATATTTTTGAATAGTCTTTCATGTTTTTAGGTTGAAGAAAATACAATTGAACAAGACAAACTGCAGTTTAAGCGCCAGACAGAGTGGGTAACCAGTACAGTTCTAGCTCGTGTGTATATTTGTTCTACATTTATATGATATGTTGATATCCGAGTGAACAATTCAGTTCTTTAATGTCCACACTGCTATGCTGGTAGAACGTTTACAGTGTAACAGCATCGTTCCGTAGCAAAGATAGAACATGGACACAATTCACATGCAGAATCCTAAAGTAAGTACCGTAAATTCCGGCATATAAGCCGCTACTTTTTTTCACACGCTTTGAGACTGTGGCTTTTACAACGATGCGGCTAATTGATGGAAGAAGACGCGAACATCCGGGTGTCGGGCACGCAAGAAGAGGATCACGGGGCAACCCCTGTAGAGGATGACGACTCCGAGACCCCGCGCGCATCAGACGCGGCCGCGGACACGAGCGTGTCGCCCGCTGAGACGAGCGTGTCGCCCGCTCTCCCCGGGGAGAGCCCGCTCGCGTTCGGGGAGCTGCTCGTCGCCGAGTACCGCAAGAAGGGCCGGGTGGAGTTCAAGGAAGATGTTCGAGCTTCAGATGGGGGCGCGCCTGCAGAGCAGCTGGGGGGTGGTCCCGCACGATGACGTGGCCGGGGACACCTGCGGCTTATAGACAAGTGCGGCTTATTTATGTACAATTTCTTTTTTCTTTTAAAAATTAGCAGGTGCGGCCTATATATAGGTGCGCTCTATAGTCCGGAAATTACGGTACACATTGCTCAACATGTCATAGTGCAAATGACTGAGTAAGGCGATAGATGGCTGAGGAGCTAAGGGTCCAGGGTCATGCTGCAGTGGGTAGTTTTAAAACCGTTTGTCTTGCTGAGATTTGTTGTATCGTGCCTCCCAGAAGGTAATGACTAGAACAGGTGGGTGAAAGAGACCATCTCAGGTCATATTTGTTCTTTGTGAGAGGGATTTTATTGATGGGATGGGGGGTCCCCAATGATTTTGGATGACTCTCTGAGCCATTGAGAATTCATTGGCATCTTTTGTGGGTTTGACTATCTGAACTGTTGTACCATACTGAGAATGATGAGAGGATAGTTTTTCAAAGTTTGTTCTTTGTAGGCTACAACAAGAGAACTGTCAATCATCCATTGTACAGGTGAAAATGAGAAAGTCTGAAGCTCATTAATAATCTCTGGAGTTTTATTATCCGGCCTTTATTCACCGCAGTCTGATGTCTGAGACACACAAACTTCATCCCGCTTATCTAATATAATGCTATGAATGTGACAGTGATATTGATTCCAATTGCTTGAAATTAAATTAAGTGTACCTATGATATTATCACCAATAAATGAATTCATGACCTTGACTGAAGTGTTGGAGGAGACCTGGGATATTGCAGCCCTCAGCTTGCTGCGTTGCATGTTAAATAACTGGGCCACCATATACAGAAGATCAGTTCATTCTGGCTCAAATGGCTGTGTGTCACATACTATCACATCCTGAATGATATTTCTATTTAATCAAATAGTGAGTCCCCTTTGGCCAGTCAGTGCTAAAGAAGAAGACAATGAACGAATGAATGAATCCACGCCTCGTGCTAATGCAGCATATACACTCTGAATGCATGATGTAATTGTTTGCTTTTTCTCTTTTCTCCCGCTCTCTCTAGGTAAGTGAAACAAATTGCTCAGGCTGATTGAAAGTGGACCGCCTTGGGGTTTCACATTCAACAACACACCCAGCTCCGGTACAGTACCCAGCCCTCAATCCGACAGAGGCTTTGCTCCTCACGCACACTGGCTGAATGTTACGCACAGTTTTTCACATCTTGATTACAATAGTGGGGTGGCTTTGGGAGTGCTCCAGTGGTTTTTATGGGTGCAATGAAGTGCTATGATTTAGGTTCCTTTGTGGAGCTACTTAGGCTCAAACCACATTTGCAGTTTTGTTGGGATTCTACGCAACGCTGGAACTGGAAGGAAATATGTGCCAGAACTCTGATCCAGCAGCGCCACGGCATTTAATGTTTATAGTATGTTGTCCTGGTAATAAAGTTGAATTACTAGGTCCCATGTGAGACATAGTTCTGTATGATAATGTAAATCATGATGAGGTTATAACAAGATTGTGAGAAATGACTTGTAAAATAAGAAATTATAGTTAATTTCCTTCGCAGCTGGAACTTAAATGTACATTGCATAAAAGGCACAGCCTTTTTATTTTGTTGCACACACATACTTTTGCAAATAAGCTTCAAATTACAAAAAACAGAAGTCATTTATCGGCCTACAGCGTAAGCACAGAGAGACTGAAACTAAAGACGAGTGGGACTTTGTATCGAGACCTTTTTCCAACAGTAATTGCATCTTAAATACAATATAGTGTGTGACCATGAAGGAGGGGTTAGGCTCGTGTTACCACTGTTAGTACAATGTGTAGGTGTGATTTGCACTGAAGTCAACCAATAAGTGGCAGCAGGAGAAGAATACATTGAATATCGGAGTCCCTTGAATTTCAAGCCTATTGTCTTTTTTTGGTCTGTAGTGGCAAAGTCCTTTCCCTTCTAAAAGAATATTTACAGTAGTCAATGACGAGGGGCAAATCATGTTTTGACCCTGTTTGAATTGTACTATGATGTTTGTCACTTTAAAAGACCATTTTGCACATCATGCTATTACCATGTTGTCATAATTCTGTTAAAGTATAAGATTGCGAAGATACATAATTAGAAAACCACACACCTTAAAGATGATGCTTGTGTGTTTCATACCGGGATGTTATCACAATAACAACGGGTCTCCCTCGTTCTTTCGCTTCTTGACTGATAAAAAGAGACGCTGGATCAAACATTACATTTGCATGGATATAGCTAAGTAAGCTAGCTAGCTAACATGCCCAGCTAACGACTACGTTGGTGTTGGTGACATACATAGTACAAGACAAGAGATGTAGTTCACTGAGCGGTTTCAAACCGCTCAGTGAAGCGGGACTCTACCTCTCTATTGGTGCTGTCACATTAGTTGTCAGACACTTGGGGGTAGCAGTATGCAATAAAAGCTAGTGATATTATTTTGTGGTGATATCTGGTATGGACTGCATTCAAATAGTGTTTTGTTGTTGCCTCTCATTCATCCATTCACACATACAATGATAAAAGCAGCTGCTTCTACATGTACGGAGCAGTGGACAACACGCTCTACCTACTGAGCATATTACATGTTAGAACCAACAACATTTTGAACTTCCATAGGAAAAGTTGCAGACAGCAATGTGAAGGCATTGTTTTATTGTATCGCAGCATAACATTTTTCCTCCGTTTAAATGTCACCAAAAAAAGCTAATTTTCACTCGGCTTCACATTAACGATCGATACTTTAAGTCTTCAGGGGAAGAAAATGTAAACCTCTAATACAATAAGGAGTTGTTTTTCTAGAATTGCTGTTATTTTAAACAAGTGTTTGTATGTGCAATATTCATCTCGAGTCTTGGCAACCAAATGGGACTTTTATAGAGGCGAGCAGGCTGGTAAGCAACTTGTGCCGTTCTCCAATGGCTGAGATGCACTTAGCCAAGACATTTTAGAGCTCAAGTTGTTTGTCTCTGCCCTATGTAAAGCGTCTTTGGGTATTTAGAAAAGCGCTATATAAAATTAAAGTATTATTATTATTATTATTAAGTAAATATTTTGTGATGAACAAATTATGACTATAACTTCCCGCAATAGTGCCGTACCTCTTGGTTATGCACAGCCCCTCTCCTTTGTAGCCTTCTAACTGCTTTGCTTTAATTGGCAACCACTCGTGGCTCGTATCTTTTCCACTTTGAAACAGTCATCTCTCAGTCAACGTCCACTGGCTCAGAGGTGAAGACACTGCATTTGTGTTTGACTCAGTCTGGCTGCGTGTCAGGCAGCATAATTGAGTTCAAATTGAATATGAGCCACCAATCAGTGCAATTAATGGAGGACTGGATAGTGTCTTGTGAGGGCAGGAGGTGCACAAATCTCAGCAGTCCTCAGACATTATTACCTGAGCACCCATGCGGGCATACAGTGACTCTCCTCAGGTTGGTCATGCTCACGGCTGACAGAGGAATGGCTTGCTCTTTGCTGGCTCATTATTTTCCAACAAAGTGATTACAGTCAATGCATGTACATTGTGCTTGTTTCATTTATCTATTGTTTGTTTAAGAAGAAGATGAATAAGCCTTCCCTTTCAAAATGGTAGATTTGCAATGGAATATAATATTCATAACTACATTTGAATCGGTGTATAATCACCTCAAATTAAGAATCCTAGTGTGTTCCTTAGTTTAGAACAAGCCATTTACATCTACGTAGGGAGAGGGTCGTCTTCCATGGAGTCTGCCATCTTGCACCGCCATGTTTCTACAGCAGCCCAGAACACTGGCTCTGGTGAGAGCTATTCTCGTTCTACGTTCTACACACACATAGACACAAACACACACACACACATAGACACAAACACACACAAACACACACACATATATATATCATGTGTGTGTGTGTGTGTGTGTGTGTGTGTGTGTGTGTGTGTGTGTGAGTGTGAACATTTTAAAACAAGTCCTGGGTAATAAATAATTAGAATATTTTTTGTGAGCAAAAAAATATTGTATTATGTAACAAGCGATCACCCCAGAGAGCAATTCTCTATTCATCCTTCCACCACTGGCTGCGCTGCCACCTGGCATGGCACGGCCCTTTTCCTGTTATCCTAGGATTTGTAATTACAGACCTCGGCTCCACCAGTATGTTATGTAGATATCATGATGACATTTCTTTTTTTAAGGGAGACCCAGATGTAATGCTGTTGCTCATAACATATTCTAATGTGACACACAGACTCGTTTATGGATTTCCTCTCATTTAATTTGCGTTTTCTAAAAGCTGCTGGCTTTCATATTTTTACAAATATGCCATGACATATTTAGAGGCTCTGTTCATAAGTCACACATAGAATATGGCACCAGCACTGTAGATAGGGATTTCATACTAAAACCAAATAAACTCTGGGCACTGTAGGGCAGATTTAGATTTCTATCGATAACTAGTATTTGTCATGACAGCCTCTGTCTCCACTTGTTCCCAGACCAGATGTGTGAACACCTTCAAATACAGTAATGCAGAGTAAAAACATATATACTTTGTTGTTGCTGTTAATATGTTGAAATCACATTCTCCCTCATCACACTCAATTGTTATAATCAGTAGGCAGAAGGATGGCATTACTTTCTGAAACCTGTTTTGAGGTTGTTACGTCTAATTTGACTTTGAATTCTGCTGAACCGTTCCTTGGAAATACAAAAAATTGGTAGACATGTGAACGTGTTCTAAGAGGTATAATTGGTGATTTTCTGATGACTACTTACCAGAGCACTTTAGTTCTTTGTATGCAGCTGACATTACGTCGTAAAGTTTGACACACTGACACTTAGCCAACCTCAGGCAGTGGTAGTAACAAATGGCTCAGAATCATCACCGTTGTTTCTTTGCATACAGTACGTTTCTGCACAGGACTAATGTAACTGTAATATCAATATATAGTGTTGTCAGGTGGAAATGTAAAATATATCTCACACAATACATCACATTAATACAATCTATTGAACATTAATACATTACAGCTCGGGGGAATCAAGATGTGTCTGCATGGGAGCTCATGTCATCATTCTACTCTACTCTACGCCTTCTGTCTTTTATCAGCTCCTATATCTGTTTTTTTTTCTTTGAGGCATTATGACCTCCATCAACGAGGCAGCGTTGGCTGCACTTCTGGCTACATAATAAGGGCACTTTGTTTTGCTTTATATTTGCATCAGACTATGATTGACAATGAGTCAGACACCTCTGCTGCACAGCTCTAAGGAAGCATTGTAACCCCTGCTCTATTGTTCTCACCACAGCGGTAAATATTGTGTCCTGGGGTCTCGCACTGAAATCCTTACATGCTGATTCAATGTGGATTCAAATGAGGAGAAATCAAAGCAGGTATCCGAGTACACAGAGACAATCTTTCCGTTCTAATACAGTATGCTCCATTGGTACCACCACTATGCTAATGACCAAGGCAATGCCGTTGAAGTGATTCGTTAGCGTAATGGGAGGAAGCTAATTGAGTGAATTCTTGCCAAATTACCAGATGTGGCTGATTGTCTGCCATAAGCCTCAGTCAGATGTGAACATACAAACGCGGGTACAAATGTACTCACAAACACACAGCCGCTTGCACAAATGCATGCAAAGGTGTCTACAAGAAGGGTGACTGCACGTCACCTATGACAGGCACTCCATTTAGAGAAGCTACACAGGTGCTCACTGCTCTGAGACAGATAAGATCTTTGAGTGGAATTGACTGCGAGATGACAGAAAAAAAGACATGAATACTGAGCAGCTCTCTCAGCGTCAAAACAGCGCAGCAGTCAAAACCTGGTGTGTCTCTCAGTCGATTCACTCACATGCAGACAAGTGGATCCTTAAAGGCGCTAAATGTCAAATCGAGAACATATATTCAGCCTCCACACGGCTCTCAAAATGGCAACAGCTGAAAAGAGGAATTCAGAGCATTTGGCCATGGCTAACAGCGTAAACAAAGGTAACAGTGCTAAAAGAGCTAACAATGTTTACCTGAGGTGGAACCGGAGCGTGGGCGCTACGCTGCCTAGAATGACGCCATCGGTTTGGATGGCGTTATCAGCTCTAACTGCAATATAAGAGCTGTGCAGAGCGCCCAGCTACGTCAACTAAAGCACAGAGATGTTCTGATTACACACACAGAGGGAGAGTGACTTCATTCTCTATATCTTTAAATAGGGGAGTAAATACTTTTTTGCAGCTATATCAACACTCTGAATGTCGATTACAGAACCATCCTTAAGCAATACTATCTAAGCCAGTGGCATTCACAAAGCTGGCTCGACGACAGATGATACAGATTATTTTTGCTTGAAGAGACTTTGCAGCGTGTCGAGCAAATGCTTCAGACTTTACAAAAATAACTTGCTCATTTACACAGGAGTGTTAATGTGTGTTGCAAAAGAGCAGTGTTGATTAACCAGCAACAGTTACCTCCCTTCTCTCCTCTAATCCGGATGTGCATGAGTGTGTGCCAGTGGGAGAGAGAGTACATCCTGGATAATGTCACATTAGCATACTTCTATCACGGCGCTGTCACTCAGTGTAAAATTGAAGACATACCTGTAGAGTCAGCCCTATACTGATTCCACAAATACGTCTCTAATGTAATCGGGAGTCAGCCAAGTGTTTCACCGCATCAGCTCCGTGTGACCCATGGGGGCTGTGCCGAGGGAACGGATACATTAGTTTTAAAGGAATATAACAGGTATGGTTCAGCCAAGTAAAACACAATGCGGCAGATGTTCACATTTTCTGCTGAAATCAAACAAAATGTTCAGCATGAGAGGTGTGAATGCAGCAATATCAAAGTCTGACAGCTGGAGCACTGCTGCCATCACTGCTGAAACCAGCCAGTGAAAGCTGCTCTGAAATAGTTTAGCAGGTTGACACAGCCACCAGACCTCCACGCCGACACGGCCAGCATAGACGCCCCTCATGCCGTCCAGATAAAGCACACACCTGACTGGAGCTTTGTTCAGGTTGTGAAATTTGTTCAACGTGATTACTGACTCAATTTCCAGTCTCAACGGTTGGAATTTATTAAATGAGTGAGGCTGAGAGGCTCACCAGGATATTGTTATTATGCATCTCACAAAAATTATAGAAAATGTGATTCAAAACTCCTCCAATCGAATTAAACAACACGAAGACGAAGACGAAGAAGCGAGGTTGTCTCATACCTGGGCTATTCGTCGGTGGTGTCATGTCTTGGACAAATGATCATTAAAGGTGAGATGTTAGTGCTGGGAGTCTTGAGGTGCTGGGGGCCATCTGCCTGTTGACAGGATGGTTTAACAAGAATAGCTGTCCACCACCTTCTGCTCGCTTTGCAACGTGTCACAGAGGAGCGGGTGGTTTCTGGCTGACCTGCTGCACCACAGTCCACAGTTCAGCAGGTTTCCAATGTGGCTTGTTGTCATGGCAGGAGGTGAAGTAGTGAATCTCTATTAGAGGGTACAGCTTGGGTAAATGGGTTGTGATGCTATTTCTATGATAGATAGATAGATAGATGAATATATGAGATGATAAGATAAGAATATGAAATACAAATATAAGAGAAATATGTGGAAAACACAAATTGCAAGGCCTTATGCCTTACAATTTGTGTTTGCTAATATAGCCGGTAACTGTGAGACAGATCACAGATGATCACAGGGAGAGCCAGCTGATGAAAGATCATAAGATGTTACAGTTTTATTGGGAACAACCTGGTAAAGTTAAGGCTCATCCTAATTGCAGTGTGTAGTCGGAAGCATTCCCAGTCCTGTCAGAAGGCTCTACATTGCAAGAAAACCAGGATTTGGGATAGTAAGGAGCAATTACCCATTAAAAAAAATAAAAATAAATAAACAACATAAAATCAAATAAATTATATATATATATATATATATATATATATATATTATTACCTGTGTAAACACAATTCAAACGTGAGCAATCCCAGTGTTCTGCTCTCTGCAGCTCTTACGTTTCTTTCAAATATATGGTAATTAAAAAGGCATCATCCAAATCTAAATGACAAATACACAGACGATACATGCTACTTTGAAATGTGCATTGTTTAATAATTAAAATAGATTAGAGGAGGCCTATGTCACAGCTTCTGGACTTATGTGTTCAGACAAAAGTCAATTTATTTAATTTTCCTTTTTAAACCTAAGTTGCTTTTTCTATATATAATAAAGTCAAAGGTGTAATTATGAAATTACACATGAATTTAACTGGGGCATTGACTTACGCTTTGGAATAAAACAGGCAAGCTTCGGTTGAATTCTAGCCTTTTGGACCCGACCGCGGACCATTTGGGGGTTCCATCGAGAAAGTTTAGCGTACAGAGTGTCGTACAACGCACTTTTCAGGAACTAATATAATGATGTTACACACATGTTACATACCCAGTTAAAAAAGAAAGTCTGGGCAACAATATCATGGAAGCCATTTTTACACACTCCAAACACAATTCTACACAACTAATATTTTCAACTAGAAGATTTACCACAATATCACGTATTTTTCGACATGAGTCCGTGAGCTACGCACTCCGGACAAAGCTACCAACACAAAGCTAAAAGCTAACACGGACAACCAATATATCAGAAAGCAAGAGAATTCGACACAGATTCCAGAGATATCTTCAAAATGTCTCTCCGTGAAACCATTACAGAGATACAGCCAACAAGCACCAGAACAACAAACCGTTTTACCGCTAATAATCATAAATGCTCCTCACCTTTACGCTGTATCATGAAGACAAAGGCATCATTTCCCGGTTCTGGAGCTAAACAAACTGTTCTACGTATATCCTGTGTGTCTGTGTGACTGTTTCCGTGATGACAGGGAGCTTTTATAAGGCAGGGTACGAGGGGGGGACGATTTGACTTTCGGCGTATCGGATTTTACGCTCCGTGAGGGATGGCGCGGTTTTGATTCTGACTGGCTAACAATTCTGTCAATCAATACCACGTTTTGCCAGCTCAATTCTATAGCTTGCATCACTATGTAGACAACCTTAGAGATGGTGTTAGAATTTACACAAGTTAGAGTTTACCTGATGATTTGTAAACGACCTGCGATAGAAACACTAATTCTAGAATGTTTAAGAATTGCAGCAGTTTGGCGATAGTTAATTTGTTCCCTTTGGTGGCACTGTGCGCTCGTTTTGTAGTGTAAACAGCCTAAGAATGTTTATTCAGTGTTTGATGGGACAAAGTGTGTTGTGTTTGTATATGAAGGACATCAGTATGGTGTTTGATACTGTTTGTCATTAGCGTTTTTATGGTGTTTGATTGATTATGTTTGGATGATATGGTATGGCATTGCTAGATGTTTTATGTTTATGTAGGCATATGTTCCATAATATTATACATACATGTACATACAATAAATACTAACACTTTATGTATGTTTTTATTTTTATTTTTTAAAGGTTAACATGACAAACTCTCCTTGTATGTCAAACCAGCTGCTGTGGACTTCAATAAATACAAAGGAATAAGATCTCTAAAAAAGAAGTTCAGTTTAGAAACATGTGGCAGAAAAGCCAAAATACGTCGACATACTGAATAGTTTAACTATTAATAATACTTTATTAATACTTTATTTTTACCGGAAGTCAGGGATATTACGTTTGAACATAACCTTTTACGTGTTAAAACACGTTTCTGTGCCTCCACAAGTGTGTGGTAAAATGAACATTCCAATGTGTGCTGTTACTCCTGAGCCCATGTTAGCCAACCTTGAAATGACACAGATTTATTAGACACACACGGCTTGTTATTGAGTCCATTCACCTGTTAGGTAGAATGCTTTCTAATGACAAGGAGGGAACTCGATTGTGCAAAACACTCATTTAGGGATTAAATGGTATTTGCAGCATAAAGGATGTAGAGACATTTTCTAGATACACTATTAAACAGCAGTGGGTGAGAGAGCTGTGCTACCTGACATGAGACATGACACCAGAACTGAGCGCTTTCAAGACTCCTGTAAGAGGCTCTATTTAAATCATCTTTTCATCTCTGTCTATTCAGACCTGTATTACAGTGTGCAGCGGAGAGGGCTGAGAGCACAGGCTCACCTTTTCAGAATGAGGAGAAGAAAAAAAAGATGTGTTTGACATGTCTGTTTACAAAGGACCACCACCGGTCGAGAAGAGCTGAGTATTAAGTATCATAGGATTTCAGATTTAGATTTCAACATGTATGTATTATTAGAGTTATTATTAGATTATTAGAATAATATGTTTAATCAACATTTGACATTACTCTACATTTTAGTAACAACATCACATGTTCTTATAAAATAAAAATAAAAAGTAAATTAGGAACATTTTACTTCACTAATAGAGTGCTGCAGGAATGAGTCCTAAAATCCAGAAATGAGAGCGCTTATAGACACTAGGCTCCGTCTCCTCAACGTGTTTTTTGTATGTGTTTTTGGTTAGATGACTGAAATAAGGTCTGTGGTGAACACAAGCTGGAGAGATTTTAATGTTTTGTTCGACGACATGAAATATGTCAAGCGTTTTGAAACTTTTACGTCTCTTAAAAAGATGTCTAAATGACACAACTAAACATCCTCACTAGTCACTAGACGTGAAGTCATGGGACCGTGGTGTAGTTCCTTTATAGCCTAACCTTAGCTTTTTACTTATGCTGATTGTTTTCACAATTCAAAAATCACAAAAGTGGTTAATTTATGAAGATTATTTTGCAGAACAACACGTGTAGGTATCATAAACCACAGAGATTATCTTCTACAATAATCCAAAATCCAATGGAAAAACCCCATTGGCTTTTTGTGGCCTATAGAAATACATCATCCCTTCAGCTCTCTATTTGGCAATAAAATAAAGGTTGTTTAACATACAACACAGCCACCTGCTGACCTGTGATATCATATACTAAATGGATTTACACTCAAGTCTGTACCTTCCAAAATAAGATCAGGCATAATTGCATTTGGTAACCAGATCAAATTATACTTCGTCTTCTCTAAAGGCAAGCTGGCAGTCTGCAAATAGCATCTGTCCTCATTGAACCAAAGAGGAAACATGTGCTCATGAGTACATCAGTTCTAAGCAATAAAGCATTTTTTCACCATATACCTACCCACATATAGTCAGTGCATTTGAAAAGAGAATACCATCATGAGACATGGATTTAGATTTTTTCTGCCACTGTCAGCTATCTAAATAAGTTTCATTACAAACACAGAAGCAAGTGATGGAGTAAAGGTTCATGTGAGTCAATCAGTGTTGAGCTAACACCGAGCAGAGTACTATGCCAGGTGAACTAGGTTCTGTGTGTGCCAGTGTAGTCTCACGTAGCCAAATCTCCACAGAGCTGTATCAGCGCTAAAGAATGGTCTGGGAATGGTCTGGCTCCACACATTATCAATCTGGTAAAGGGGGAAAAAACGCTCTGGCTTGTTTGCTTTTCAATCACAATCATTTTTGGCCGTGGCACTAAGATCAGGATGAATGGTGTTGGTATGTTTCTGCTGGTATCACCAATCTTCATGACATCCTGAATATCTGCAGTCAATAACAGATACTGGAAGATATTGGGTTCAGGGGTACTCCCAAAGACATTTAGAGGGTTTTTGACTTATTAACACATATCACAGCCTTCATTTAAACATTTCATTATTTTGGAACTGTTTGCACCGACTAATTAACTTGCCCAGAGAGCCTGACATGAAGAGGGCAGAAAAGAATACCGGCAGCTTGTGAGAGGAGCCGGCGTGCAAGAAATGGTCACGGTATGCCAAAGAGTAACTATAAAGGTGCCGGTACAATGTTAACCGTGTGTTTAAAACTATGACCGTAATCCAGGAGAAAATATATTTCCCTCAAAACGTAATTGATAGTGCAGTTTGGTTGTATTGGAACATAATTCTGTAGGAGACAGGGTTGTGAGGGTATAAATACAAATAGTTTAAGAAATGGCAGGAAAAAAGGGTGTAGTTGAATAAAATAAATGTATATGGTTCTTGTTATTTAGTGTTAATATTATCTAATATACTTTTTTTAGTCTGACTGAATTTGACTCTACAACACCTTACCTGGATTAATGTACAATTTACATATGATATATTCAGATGGACTGACGTGTCTGAACTAAAACTGTTTCACCGTTTACATGCTGACCAGACATTGAACAGATTGATTATATTTACCAACAAAACTGCCCCACATAAGTTGTCATTTTAAATCACAGCAACAACATTTTTGCAAATCTTTTGAATATACTACAAGCACAGTAGCTCGAATCATTTTCCGTCTTGACTGTAATATTCCTCGTGCCTTCCCAGAAAGCATTTGATGGATGGTGATGTGCAGGAAGCTATGGAAGCCTGTTTCCACCGCTGTGAGGAAAAAATACAGATCCTGTAAGTCTTAGCATCTCATAATTATGACTTAGGATCTCATAATTATGACTTACTATCTCATAATTATGACTTAGCATCTCATTATTATGAGATATATCTTATAATAATGACTTAGTGACTGAGGGCAGGGCGTAGCACAGCAGGGTTACGGTTTAAGAAGGGACCCTGTTAACTGGCGACCTTCAGCCAAACTCAAATGAACAACTTGACATATCTGTGTTCTTGGCTGGTTGAATTCTTAATTTTATGGCTTTGCTTTTCTTGTTGCCTCTGATGCGTTATTGTCCACATTGTGTATTTTCACCTCATGACAACATCACAAACTTCTGCCTCATTAATTTGCAGCTACAAAGATTTGTCTCGAAAACCATCTGTATTGTAAACTGCTCCGTAGTACAGGTCAAAATGCTCCACGGTAAACACGCAGTGTGGTCACAAGTTGATCTGGTTCCCCTCTGCTCTTAGGAGCTACTGCTGACTGTGTTTTACCTTCTTTTATTCTATGTCATTTAAAAAAACAACTGTGCTACAGAGTTCTTCTACGTAACACATGTTTGCACAAAACAGGCTCCAAAGACGATTATGTGTTTGTTTGTTTTTATACCAACTTTATTATTTCAAAGGAATTAAGGCAACTTGCTCCCTTCCTGTTTCAATACATAAACAACAAGCGACGTTTCAAACGTGAGTGGACTCGTTTCCTCAAAAGACTCTCCAACGTCGAATCCGGTATGTTTTGACAAAGACTGTAAATGAGAAGGTTTGACACTGTATTGCAAAATTACAGTCTCATTATTATGAGATACTAAGTCATTATTTTGAGATAGTATCTCATTATTATGAGATAGTACCTCATTATTATGAGATGCTAAGTCATTATTATGAGATAGTATCTCATTATTATGAGATGCTAAGTCATTATTATGAGATAGTATCTCATTATTATGAGATGCTAAGTCATTATTATGAGATGCTAAGTCATTATTATGAGATAGTATCTCATTATTATGAGATGCTAAGTCATTATTATGAGATAGTATCTCATTATTATGAGATGCTAAGTCATTATTATGAGATGCTAAGTCATTATTATGAGATAGTATCTCATTATTATGAGATGCTAAGTCATTATTATGAGATAGTATCTCATTATTATGAGATGCTAAGTCATTATTATGAGATAGTATCTCATTATTATGAGATGCTAAGTCATTATTATGAGATAGTATCTCATTATTATGAGATGCTAAGTCATTATTATGAGATAGTATCTCATTATTATGAGATGCTAAGTCATTATTATGAGATAGTATCTCATTATTATGAGATGCTAAGTCATTATTATGAGATGCTAAGTCATTATTATGAGATAGTATCTCATTATTATGAGATGCTAAGTCATTATTATGAGATAGTATCTCATTATTATGAGATGCTAAGTCATTATTATGAGATGCTAAGTCATTATTATGAGATACTAAGTCATTATTATGAGATACTAAGTCATTATTATGAGATACTAAGTCATTATTATGAGATACTAAGTCATTATTATGAGATACTAAGTCATTATTATGAGATACTAAGTCATTATTATGAGATACTAAGTCATTATTATGAGATACTACGTCATTATAATGACTTACAGGATCTTCATTTTTCCTCACAGTGGTGGAAATGGGCTTCCATAGGAAGCAGCCAAGTTCAACCTCAACAAATGTTTCTGATGTAACTTTTTCAAAACATTGTTATTTTAGCAGCTTATTTCCTTCAGAATTGTTGTTGGCTCATTACATGAACACATTATGATTGCATCTCTCTCAGCATCATACAGGTAGCAGCTGTGGAGGCTCTTATTTCCATGCTGTATTTACACAGGATTTCATTGTTGGTGCGAGCTGTCACATCTGCTCAATGTCAGAATATTCACTCGGCTCGCTCTAACAAAAGCTGTCACATTCCACAGCTACTATCAAAAGGAGCACACAATCAGATTTCTTTTTCTGTCTATGTGTAAAGGTATCTCTACTATGCAGGAACAGCTCTGGACAGAACCTCCTCCATCTTGGAATCTTTGGCAGATTATTTTCAGCTTTTCTAGATGTTGATGAAATGCAACATAGAAACGTCTATGTGATGAATAAGGACGGACCTCATGGTCATTTGTATTTGTACTGCTTGTATTCCTCATATTGTATTTCTCATTTCTCCATGTGTCCATTCTTCTGAAACTGTTGTTATTTCCTGCCTTTATGAAATTACTTTTTTCATGGTGAAGGCGTTATCTTAACTAAAAGATGCATCCTTGATGTTCTGCATTTAGTCACCCTGTCACGTGCCACTCTGAGTTCCCTCTCTAACTCCTCTCCTGTGATTTATTATGCTGGATATTAAGCTAATATCATGCATCGCCAGCGAAAAGTGTTTTGTGGCTCACAGGACCCCATTCAAGGTAATGTGCCTTCGAATTTGACCAGACACACTCGACAGAATTTGGTGCACAGCAGCCTCAACGTTTCTATGCAGGGGAAAATACAAGATGCCAGAATGAGTTAGCGTGGTCCTCAGAGTGTGGACTGTTTATTTCGTTGCTTTTTTCCACTCCTTGAAACGGTAACAGCCGCGGACCCGAGAAATGAATGAGTGCACTCTCTGAACAATTGGTACACTAATGGATCAATTTAGCTCAGAGGAGAAGTGAAAAGCAAGCCACAGCTGATACAGGTTTACTGCAAAAGTGCTGACAATTTCTGAAGTGATCACAGCACAAAAAGAAGACGCTTCTCTGTATCTCTGGAGTGGCTTTTAATAACTTGGGTTCAAGCCACATGTGCATGTGTGGTAGTGATGGCTCTGAGTGAAAACAAAAAGTATTATGCATCCCAAAAATCTGAACTGGAAAAAAACGATCTGAAAGTGAAAAAAAGATTTGAAACCGAAAAAAATAAGATTTGAATCTGAAAATATAAAATCTGAAACTGAAAAATATAAGGCCTCAAATATCAAAATATATATGAAAGTGAAAAATGAAAAAAATGAAATTGATGGATAAAAATGTCAAAGGCATAAAATGCACGTCAATCACTGGGAATAACGGAATGTCATGTTGACTGCCAGCCCATCATCATGCCAAGCACTCAATCATCACATTGTCTGTGCGGAGCTCATTCACCCCCATCTACATGCATGTATGCCATTCTTCATGGTTTGGTGGGAGTGATGGCTGCAGAGCAACAAGCTTCTGGTTTGTTTGCCTTCTGTCCACGTGAGGCTCTAACTCAGCGCTTTGTGCTGGAACAACAGAGCACAGTACTGTGCTGTAGGAATGTCAGTGATTTATGTCGCGCACAAATATAACGGAAGTCATCCAAAGGTCCACGTACGCCTCTGCACTCATTTGTCTGCGTTTGTGAGAACCTCTAAACTCTGTGAATAGGTTTGCCCGTGAAACAAAGTCGGATTTAAAAAATGTATAAGGAAAGGAAAACGGAAAAGACAAAAGCTGACAGGTTCCATTTTTTATCTGTCGGTAATGAAGGATGTTTTTCTGCTTATTCCAACGTTATCACAGTTTTGGATGCCTCCACTGTCTGGTCTTATGAGAGTGACTAAGTGAGCACATTTGACGAGCATTAGGAAGATCTCCAGCAGATCTGACACATCAACACAAACAATTATGTATGCAGCGTAACCAAACATGAGATATGAATACACGGACAGTGGATGAAGAGCACTTTCAACAAAATGATTCTCTATATTTTAAAATATGTTCAGTATTACTGTCTAATATTAATATGTAATCTAATATTACTATCTTTCATCTTAGAATTCTAAAAAGTTACCATTTAATTATACACACAACACCTGACCTATACTAATAGAGGTAGTGATCATCACCATCTCTCTCTCTCTGCCATGATAGTTCTCTATCTGGAGAATGAAAACGAGCCTCTTTTACCATCAGCGATGCCTCAGCTGTGGCTCATTTCCAAAACTGTGACACACATGGAGATAAATTACTGCTATAGTATAATAGTATTTGGTTAATCAGATTTATGTTATTTTCATCTCAAAATTGGAGGTTTTATGAACATTACCAACTTGTATTATTATATTATATTATATGAGTCATTTCACTAAATTCAGATTCAGTCCTATGACTGTTGGTCTTCATGCCTCGTTGGAGCTCCCCATCCTGTTACATGTAGTGATATGTTTCTCTCTGCCGGACATGATGGCAGGCATGAGAATAGTACTAGCATGGGACATTAAACGTAAACGTCTATGGTGTCGATATGTAATATATGTTTTTATATATTCTGTGGATTTAGCCGAAAGGTTACAGAAACCTGCTAATGACCCACTAGAGTACGACACAAGCACAGTAAAGGTTTAACGTAGACAACGACAGCTGCTGCCGTTGTGTCCTGGAGCAAAGCATCAGAATAATAACAGATAATTACAGACTGTACAGGACAGCTGCTACGGCTCGATCCAACTAAATTAATATACTCATCAGTCATTCCTTATCCTGGTTGAAATTCTGAATTTTGAGTACTGACCACTCAAACAACTCTAAACAGGTGTTATTATCATTACCATTATCATTCCCCTGTTTTTTTGACAATATTATTCCTCATTGCATAAGTGGTGGAAGAAGTGTTTACAGGGCTCCAGACTAACGTTTACGTTTCATGTCTTTATTTATTAGGTATCCCTAATTCTTTTTTTTCACCACGCCTTATGGCACTGTAATCATACATTTTTGTGTTACTATTTTTTTCAGTTCCCATACACATTGGTAATTCTTATTATATTATGTAGTTAATGACTACTAACAGGATGAAAGGTGCAGATGAGGCAGCTTCACTGGAGGTAGGGGTCCCGAGAATAAATTAGTTTTGAGTTTTCTGGTGTTATTCAATCTACAGTTTCACACACTTTTTGCCCACCCTCACCACTTCTGAAAATAATCCGGTGTCTCTGTTCAGGATTGTCTCTTCATTTTAACTAATGATGTGTTTAAAGGTTGTGATGTCACTCGAGGAAGAGTACAGGGCGTGGTTTAGCATATGCACACACAGACACAGACCTGCTAAATTTCAGGGACACCTCTGCAGCCAATGGAAATGTTTGGTCACACAATGTGTCCAAACTGGAGCCCTGAATCAGAAAATGTATTTTAAGTCAAGATGAAAATAGAAAAAAAACATCTTCAACCCTTTCAGATTACATCCACAGTTTTTTGTGTAAAAAAATACATTATACATTTCATATCGAAATGCAATCATTAAAACAATATATATATATATATATATAATACATATACACAATATATATGTGCTTATGTAAGCTCATACCAATACCAAACACTAATACCATACAATGTATTGCTTCCATTTTGTTGTTATATTGTATTATACATTTTATGTTTTTTTGATCTACTATTTATTTTCTTTTTCTTTTGGAGCATCACCGGCATGACAATCAACATCGTGAATATCATGACATCCATCCATCACTCAATCTCCAACTTTTAGTTCAAAGTTCATCTTTCTGTACACATGACATGTTGCACTTCTGTCCATCCTGGGAGAGGGAGCCCTCCTCTGTTGCTCTCCCTAAGGTTTCTTCCTCTTTTCTCCACGTTTAAAGGTTTTTTTTCGGGGGAGTTTTTCCTGTTCCAATGTGAGGGTCAGAGGACGTTGTATACTTCCCACACAGTCAAAGCAGTCCTTCAGAGCCTCCTCGGCTTCCTCGGACCATCTTTTCACTGTGCGGGTCACAGCTGGCTGCCTGTGTACAAGAGGTTTGTACACAGGCCGGAGGTGCACCAGGTTGTGGTCAGATCTTCCCAGGGGAGGGAGAGGTGATGAAGTGTATGCCTCCTTGGTGTTGGCATGTGACATACTGGGTCTCATGCTGATAACGGTTAATTTCCTTCCAAATAGCACATTTATCTAACTTTTACTTTTATCAAACAACCCAACAAACGTTCAAATGACTCTTCTGTTTCTATGCAAGAACCTCGGTAGTGGAAGGCATTGATAAATCACAAGCAATCCATAATCTTAACTTGAATAAGATATCCAATCAACGGGACATGAGGGCATGCACATGAACCAGGTTAATGTAGTGGTAGTGGTAGTTTGCATTGGCCCGGACTGAGCCTGGTGGAAAACAAAACAAATCGTCGCAATTGCATTCTGCTGGGGAGGGAATGGCTCTTAAATGCAAGATTCATTTGGGTGTTCGTCTTCGCAGCACCGATCACTCAGTGTGGAAACATGGTGAAATTACAAGAGGAGAAAAGGTACATAAACCGCACCTCGTCAACACAAATCAATGACAATTAATTAAATGGGGAGATGGGGTAAACAGCATATTGAAACACCTTTAATGGCAGCCCACACAGATTTGGCCATCCGGGCTGATAGCTGTAAATAAAGAATCCAAAGCACCACAGCGAAGCCTCACCTCCAAGCAATGTGTGTTTTATTGTTTGCCATGATTTATAATTCTTATCTTGAGCCACGAGTCCAGGGTGTTGTGGCAGAAGGCAATAAAGTCAATAGGCTTATAAATTGAACTGAATTCTGAGTTTGCTCAGCATGGAGAGTAAACACTGCTTTCAGTTGCTTATCTATAGTTTGATGGCATTGCAGTCTGTTTTAAAGGAAGAACAGTGGCACTTGCTTTGCTGTCGGGTTCACATGAGAAATGTTGCAACACGACTTAGAAACGCTCCCAGTATTTAGTCTGCCTCCCTAACAGCAGCACATTGCTGCTAATGGATCACTGAATACATAAATGAGCTGAGTGTGAAGAAGATAGCATCTAATTACCCTGAAACAATTAAACTGACTGCCACTGTCAACAGCTTGTTACCCATTTCCAAAATGAAGGAACTTGTAAAAGAGAAACAGGTAGTGCCAATGTGCTGTAGGACTGCATGGGATAGCCATTCCAGGGTTTCTTTACAGAGAGACGGTATCATCTTTTATCCTGCAGCCCATGGAATTACATCAACATTGGATGTTTCCGCTCTTAATTTAGTGACAATGCAGGAAATAGCGTGCCAATATGCAGCAAGGTGGAAAGGGAGGCTGTGGATGTCAATTAAAGTCCTTTTTATCCATTTACTTTACCATTGAAGGAGGTATGGTAGAGAAAGAATGTAGAGTATCATCTGCCTGTTTGCTGCAACGTCATTCAATATTCACATGTCTGTTCTAAATCAGCGGGGATCAGAAGCTTTACTTTTGAAAGTCAAACAATCTTGTCCGTTAATGGTTCAGATATCGGTATTCACCTGAAGCCAAATCATCCCCGCAGATATACTGCTGTCATTTATTTTATTCTATTTTATTACTTTATGGCATTGCAAATCTTTGTTATTTCCCATTTAAATGATTTGTCATAATAATTACCAGCTGAAAGATCATGATGATAATGTTGATGGGCCTATTTTGCAAGAGTCCTCATTTCACTCTGAATAAGCTGACTCTCTGCAACAGTTCCAAACCAGCGTTTCTCAATGGCTCCATTCACCAGGCTTGCTCCTATCGGAGTGGGGCTTGGAGTGGTCCCCGTGTGGTGCAGTGAAACCGTGGATAAGACGACTTGCTGCAGTTGATGATACAATTACACCAGCCCCCTCAGGAAGCTGCCCTGATGAAGCACTGGCATCACTTCGTTTGGAATTGCTCTAGCTGAGTTTTATAATGAAGTCCGGGAATACACAATTAGCATATGGCATTTGATAATGTGATATTGTTTTATCAGCTGCTGCTTAATTAATATTTCATAATGATCAGCGTACACTTAAAGGGGGAGGAAGACAACACAGTGTTCTATAAGCTCTGAAAAATGGAAATTCTTAAAAGAAAAGAGGGAAAGAAAATGTGATATTGAGCCATTTACCCTCTGAGGATCAGCCATGGGGTGATCGTCTGGTTATGTCAGTGATGAATAATAAAGGCAGCGCTTGGTCCCACTCAGATTCATGAATTGCACCTTTTGGAATCTCGTTAGTCAGAACAACCACAGCAACATGTGATTAATTACCAGCTTCTAATTAGACTTGCAGTGTTGGAAGGCTTTAGATGATTTCATCTCAAGGGATATTCATCACATTTTCCATACTGGTGTTCAAATAATTCTCTCTCTCCATCTGCTTGCAGCAGGCACACACGCGTACAACACGCACACACACACACACACACACACACACACACACACCTACACACACACACACACACAAACACACAACCAACCAGAGGCAAATCGTTTTGTGTCTTTTGGACTCTCTACTAGCTGAAGAGGGACATCAGAGTTTATGAGACATCTTCAAATAATAAGTCAATAACCTTACGGAAGCTGTGGGGCTGAAGGTTAGGGTCATAAATGTACCCAAATATACGTGCCGTAAAAATGAGGTGACCCCCTTCAGGGCTCCTAAATGTGCCACTTTAAAGTGAAACACAGTGGAACAGAAGGCATCGGATTCTCAGCAGGCGTGTCCTTCACCTACCTCTGTGTTGACATTGCCGCTTTATTGGAGGAGATGGAGTGATTGCAGAGCGGTGCACGCTGCCATTTTATGATCTCACTTATTTTTATACTGTCTTCTGTGGTCTGCGAGCGAGGCCTTCAGCACTGTGTGGACACCTGGGTCCATTTCTGCACACATTTTGACTGCTAGCAACGACATTACAAATACTACAGCTATTTCAGGGTCTATTGCTGAGATAAAGTGCTGAAACATATTCAATTCTCAATTTGTATCAGATAACGAGGAGAGCTAAAGGTGGGCTGCATGGTGTCATAAACACAGATTCAAATAAAAAAAAGTTTTTTACTGCGTCTGTGACAACAGTGACAGCAACAAACAATATCAGGAATACACAGATGAGAACTGGTGATGTATTAAAGGTTACCACCCGCGTGACGGGGAGCTAAGTGTCCCATACCACCTGGATGTTAATCCAGCACATCGTATCGTCACGCACAAACCTGATGTGACCCATTTCACTTTTCCAGCTCAGTGATCTCCTGATCCATGCATATTGACTTTTGTTGGCAACTTGTTGCTGCGATACACTGGCAGGAAAGGGTGTGCACAGACAGTTATTAATTTAAGATGTTGAAGTTGGTTCAGACAGAATTCCATCGGTACGTTTAAGGTATAATTTGGCCCCGACTGAACGGCTCTCAGCTGTAAAGCAGCGGTGTCGCTTGAGTATGTGCAGCAGGTATGACAGCTAGTCTTTTGGAAGTAAAGACAGTCAGTGTAAACCCTGCTATATTTATTAATAATTCAAATGATGTGAAAAGTGCCACAATGCAGGGGGAGTAACATACAGTCAGCCCTTCTTCTTGTCTTAGAATATGAGAGCATGACAACAGGTTCAAATATGGGTGTTGTCGGTTGACACATTTATTTGGACATTCTTAAGATGACATGTCATCTTAGCCAGTGGCTCAACTTCATTATATGGCTTTATTGTTCTCAAACAAAGCTGTTGTTCAACTGAAGATATTCTCAAATTTCTTCATGAATTAAGTTTTTTTTACCTTGTCCCAGATATGATGTTCTATAGCTCAAATCACTGCAAGGTGCAATATACGCTAACCGTTCAAACGACGGCAAGAGAGCTGACAGCGCTAACAGTGTTTACCTGAGGGGGAACCAGAGGGTGGGGGCTACGCTACCGCGGCAACGCTGACGTTCAGGACGGCCTTATTAGCTGTAACCGGCGTATGGCGGCAGAGCGGTGACCATGAGCTAACCAGAGGGGGGCGCTCACACCAAAGCAAGGAGAAGCTCTGATAACAACACCCACAGAGGAAGAGACACTTCATTCTCTTTACTCCACTATATCGTTACATTGCTGCTATCTTCATGTTCAATACATTTTTTTAAAACCCACAAAATGCCTTTTGGGTATTTTTAGGTTTTACTTGTTTTGGAGATTCTTCACATATAGTAAAAATCCTCAAATAACCCTGTACAACCACAGTATAGTCTGTAACAAGCTCTCCCTATTTCCCATCTCCATTCATGACAAATGCAGCGATGAATAAAATAATATTCAGCAAAATGCTTTACATATAGCCTGTGAGAAAACAGGGCGTCCCAACTTGTCCATTAAAACACCAGTGCACTGTGGGATAATCTAAAACAGAGTCCTCTCTCAAACAATGTCAATTATGAAGTAGAACCAAATGGATTATGGCAAGCCCTTTAAACATTTCATGAATAGCGGTAATAGCAATTGTAGATATAAACAGTTGCTTTTTGACCAGTTAGAATTCCAAGCCAATCATTTTATTAGATTATAATTAAGATATCCACAATTCATTCATCACTAGTCAAAATGTTAATTCTTAATATCAATGGCTCATTTCTTACGAGTGGAAATGTTTATTGTAGATATCTGTGATTTGACTAGTCAACTGTCACCATTGACTTTTATTCAAATTCAATTACAGATGTCTATAATTGCATTTCAGCGCATAATAATTCCAAACTGATTGAAGTCAAAATGTACGTACATATCCAAAATGATTATGATAGTTTGGGGGATATATCCGAAAATTAGATCAGTAATTCTCGCTATGTGGACATTGGAGCCATGTATGGAGCGTAGTTCATTCTGACTGCATACACACTCTGTGTTTGACTTCTTCCACTCTGAAACTAATTTATGGCTCCAGGGTTGCCAACGGAAAATAGTGGCCATTTTCATAGAGCATCAGCGCATGTTGAGTATTCATGAGATAGACATGGACTATTTAAAAGTTGACGATTGTTTATATCTACCATTGGAAATTTAATTTCCACTAGTCAAAATCCTTTTTTTTCACATTTGGAAATTCAATTCTACATATCTTTAAACGATATTCTTACTAGTGAAAAAGGAACAACTGATATATTTTATTGAATTTGAGATATCTGTAAATCACTAGTCAAAATGTGATTTGTAAGATGTTTAATTCCTAAATTGACATTTTATTCGTCAAAATGTTAGAAGGGGTTGCTATTGTAGTATTGGATGGTAGCGGGTTAACTGTAACTAGTGGTGAGCGTCCCTCATGTTCACAATAGCCTTTATTTGAGGTGTCAATGGCAAACTAAGTTTTAAAATCCATCAGTGATGCATCCTGTGAGATAACCGAGAACAGTGTTCCTTCTATCCATCAGAACATTTAGAACTCACCGGTGCTTTGTCTCTCTCTGCTCACCAGGTGCCCAGTACCACACAGACATTGTGTCTCTTTCTGTAAATGTCCTGTCACGTCTGAATGAAGCTGTGAGGAACAATAAAAGACACCCACTCAGCCTGTCTGCATGACAAAAAGCATCACTTTAACAGCAATGCAACGTATCCTCATACAACGGTTTGTATGAAAAGTCCAGCAGCATGAGCAATCAGTGGGCCCTCGCAGTGTTTCCGCCACAAAACTATTGCTTAAGTTTAGGAAAATATTGGGCTTGGGTTTAAATAACTACAGGTAGTGAGAAAGTGCATGACAAATTAGTCAATGCTGACTTCTGATTTCACAGAGTTGTCACTGGGTGTAACTGATTATGATTCTGTGGACTACATACAAATAGATTTATTCATAGAGTTATATAGAAAATATAGTTTGTTACTTTTTGTAGATATAGCTTTGAACAATGTATGAGAACAGCCTGAGCAATGCTACATATGTGTCTGAAAAGGGCTCATATCAACATCAATATCTAACAAATTACAGCCATAAATAAACACCTAAAACATCAAGGATGCAGCCCTACAGTAATCGAAAAGTGTTTAAAAATACCCAACATTTAGCAACATGGAACAGTCTCTCTTTTTGTCCTCTCAGCTTGGGGACAAAAGATCTTCTGACCTCAACATGACATGAACCGTGCTCCTCTAATGTAAGTGTTAATGGGCTTCACACACACACAGGTGAAGTGCTGCAGAGTGCTAATGAAATGCACAGCACAGGCCAGACTACTCAGCTCAGGGCCCCGCTGGCTGGGAGGGAAAGGGGGAAGTCTTGCTTCCTTACACAATAATTCATTCCCGTTCACCACGGCTCCGGAGTGAGGAGCCCCGGCAATAGGGGAGGCATAAATCCAGGCTGAAATCTCTCAGATTGCATCCGAATAGCCCTTTAAACAACCTGCACGGCTGTCAACTTGACTCATCGGAACAATCTATCGTCTAACGCGTGCCATGTGAGCCTCCTTTGCAATCAAAGATAACAACGACGGCAGGTAAATGGACTGCAATCCTGAAGCGCTTTTCTAGTCTTAGCGCCCTCTCAAAGAGCTTTACAACACAAGCCAGCATTCATCCATTCACACACATTCATACTCTGGTTGCAGAGGCTACCTTACAAGATGCCACCAGCTCATCAGGAGCAATAGACATTCACAGGCACACTCTTCACAGGTTCAGTATCGCGTCAAAGAACACTTGGACAAGTAGACAGCAGGGGCCAGGGATCAAACCATCGACCTTCTGATTACTGAATGACCGCTCAAACTCCTGAGCCATAGCCACGCCTCCTGGCAAATGTTTTGAGAGGCTCTTTCCGCCCTCGCTTTAGCACCAATCAACGTAGTATACGAGGAAATGAATTATTACACACACACACACACACACAAACTCTGACTCATTTGCTTGTCATCTCTCAGTGAAAGATTCGTCAAGGTCACAACTAAAGAGAAAGTGAGTGGGCGTTTCTCATGTAGGCAACAGTGAAGCAGAGCAGATGACAAAGTCTGTTAATGTTCTGCATATCATCATCTTCTTGAAACGCGGTCACGGCTGCCTCCCGGGCTCGCTGACTCTCAGCCTCCAGTGTCTTTTTATGCGCCGCACACTTGGAGAGTCTGGAGCTCTTTCTGTGAACTTCCCAAATATCGCAACACCTCAAAGTGTTTTCTTGTTTTCATGTGATGTCAGCCGGAGCACATAACACGATTTTGGCATTCTCCAGGAGGTGTTTGCTGACTTAACAGCAAATGGCATTAAAGTGCACTGTTTGAGAATATCTTGTATTGCAGTTTAGGAAGTACTAATTGAAATTTGAAAGCTGGCGATAAACTGAATTGGATATCTCAAACCTATTAAAGGAACGTAAATTGCAAGCGGGCAGTTTTTCTGCAAAGAACTCCACACATCCCAATCATTGATGCCAGTATGAACTGAACGTACTAGTGTTGTGGCAGCTTGACTGTTTTGTCATTATGCCCACATGTTTCAGTGGCTCTAATAGGTCCGGTGTTGGTGTGCTGAGAAGTACAGAGCCAATCAGAACTTTGTTGTCGGGATTACAAATGCGGTTGTGATCTTCCTGAACCAGAGCTAGAAAATAGCTACATCCTTGAAAATACTCTAACCATTGTGTGGTTAGAGTATTTTCAAGGATGTAGCTATTTTCAGTGGGACCATTCCGATCTACTTGGCTCAGTTTGTTAGAAACTTCACCAATATTATTAATAATGTATCAAATCAAACAGCTTAGTGAGAGATGGGGTATGCATTTCGTTATGCTTCTCAAGGGAAGCATATCAAACTGTAGTTTTTGATTTAGAGTAACTACATTTTTAATAAGATAAGTATATATTTGATGTAACTGAAGTTATGTATGAAACGTTAAACATTAAATGTTTAAATAAGTCAACATTGATTCTTGCGTTCACATTGGACACTAACAGGTGTCCTGTTTGTCTGACTCCTATGTGGACAGACAGTAGTTGATAGCCTATACATGTAATTACAATGAATTAGAAATAATGTAACATACAATGTTACTTAATATTTACCCCCCAAAACAAAGTATCGTGCATATTGAAACTGGACAGGCTCAACCATCAGAAGAGCATCAAAATGTACACCCAAACATGTGAAATAGTCAAACATCCAAGCACACCCACATACAGTCTCTGTGACACACACTT
Source organism: Leptoclinus maculatus (assembly GCA_032191485.1). Classification (NCBI taxonomy): domain Eukaryota; kingdom Metazoa; phylum Chordata; class Actinopteri; order Perciformes; family Stichaeidae; genus Leptoclinus; species Leptoclinus maculatus. Next base: position 1,786,166 of record JAVDOI010000001.1, read on the forward strand.
GCATTTTACAGCAAATGGAGCACGTCCATGTAGCCATTAGGGGAAAGCAGCCAGGTATGCTTCTGCCTTCTTACAGTACTTGAACAGCTGTGTGTCGACTGCGGCTGTGTGCTTCATGTCACACGATACCCAAGTGCCATATGGCACAGTTTCAGCCCCCCCCACCTTAATGCCCATTTAATAGGAATGAATTAAACTCATTTGTCTGTCCCTTTGGTGTGGTCCAAAAAAAAAAAGGAAAGTATACATTCTTAAACAGAAAATTAATGATGGGGAAACTTGGGGCTCATTTTTCCTGTTCAGTGGAGAATCTTTGCTGTAGCTGCTGTAATGGATGGTGCAATACTTTCTAATGGGGTGACTTCGCCATTCTTTCAGGTTACTTTGGTCTTGTACAGATTGTTGGTAATTGTTAAGCATGCAGAAGGTTGTAGTTATGATTTGTATCTGCATGAAGTGTGTGAAATGATAAGTGGGGGAAATGATGGCTTGTATTTTGCAAATCTGTGTGTTTTTTGCTTGTTCCCAGCTCCATATGATCAGGGACTTTTCTAAGAGGTTCACATAATCATTACAGTCCAGCAATCAATGAATTGCACACAGGACTGACCACACAGAGATTTTTATCTCGAAAGGTCAAAGCTAATATCAGTATAACAGCAACAGCACTCTACTCTTTCACCAAGAAGGCTATTCTATTTTCATCTCATTGTCCTTTATTTGAGTACTCAAAGAAAGTGAGATATAAGTGCATTGCAATAAATAGACCCAACAAGGAGCTAGGGAGTTGAAAAGAGCAATGGTTGCCGACTAGGACAATGTGGATTATTGATGATCAATGTGAAAAAAAAGTCTCGAATAGAAATCAAATTCTTGCCAATGCTGTTGGCTCCAGCATGCTCCATTGTGCTCAGATAGCTTTATTCTGGGGGAGCACAGTGCTTTTGTAGGTTGCACTGGGATATTATGTTTCATTAGTTCTTTTGTTTTATCTAGATGGCCTCTGCACACATCAAAGTAGCTTTATTCCAGCATGATACATGTCAACCTGAATAAACCATGAATAGCCAACGTTGCAGAAAATCTTATCCGCACATGTTCCATTTAAGGTTTTGTTTTAATGACCAATCCAATGTTTTATACCAGAAATATGCACGCTGATGACGGCAGGGCTTGCTGGTTATTTCTTTCTCTCTCTCTCTCTCACCCTGGGTAGATTTTACGATAGCTTTGACAGAGCAAATAGGATCTCTACTCACACTCTCAATTGTATCTGCCAGACAAGGACATATTGATCTATGTTTGCTTCTAAATCTAAGTTGCACAAGAAAGGTATTACAGTTGAATTTATTCGGCTGCCATACAACATGGTGCACAGTGGGTAGCTTCAAAAGCACGGTTTTGGTTATTTTGGGTGAACTGTTTGCCATTGTTGGGGGTGGAGGGCACTGTCACTCTTCTGTCACTTTGACATGTTGGTGTGGCGAAAGAATACAATAAAATAAAAAAGTGAAATTTAAAAAAAGGCATTTTAAAAAAAGCCACCCTATTTCCTTCCGCTGCTTCACACTGCATCAACATTACCTGAGGGTACTGGTTAAAGCTGTGCTCATGACAGCTTGTGGATGAAGCAGCTCTGGGTGTCTTTATTGCTGTGCTCCCTGTTTGTGTGTTATTTAGCAGCAGCTGGCCTATTGGCCCTCTAAAGAGCGCCTCCCTCTAAAGAGCGCCTCCCTCTAAAGAGCTCCTCCCTCTGGCGCGTTCAGGTTCAATAGAGCCGTCTGCACCGTGCTTCCATCGTTCGTCTCCCAAGGTCAGAGGGCCCTCAGACACTCACCGTGTGATTAGCCAGAATGTCACACACAGTGTTATCCAGGGCAGACAGAGGACTTGCCATCAACAGGCGAGGGATGTGTGACCAGTCTGGATGCTGTCCCTTTAAACCTGCGTTACTTTAAACCCAGATACGTGAACATCATTTCTCATACATTTTTGGTTGAGATTGAGTTTAAATGTCCTCATGACATTATCTCATGATAATGCACCTTTGACAAAATTGATTGCTGTTCATTATGATGGATTACAAAACTCAAGCAAGATAATTGAGTTTTTATATTACATTTTTTTAATAAATGCACAGAATTATTATAGTTTTTTATTTTACATTTGCATTTTTATTTGTTCTTTCTTAAAAAAGTGATTAGTTGAATTGCTTCAGACTGTTTTGCAGAGATGTTAAATATGAACATGTTGTATGGACAATGAATATTTTGCAGATATTCCTTTATTCAATATAAAAGCACATCTTAATATTGATAAAACATAGAATGGAAATTAGTTGTACATTAGTGCCATTTCGGTAATAATTAGTACTGAATGCAATTTTATTCTAATATTAAGTACAATGGATCAGAAAGAGAATGAGGATGGAGCTCTTTAGTTTTAGTTCAGGTATAAAGTGGAAACCTGTCATTTTTTGCTTTACTTATTTTTATTATGGTACACTCTTTAGTGCAATGCATTACTTGCTCTTGTGATACCACCTTGCCTCTCCCAGAGATCATTTGTCTTCTTATTTTTTCTGTTAATTTTTGTTTAACCTATCTTGCCCAATTCAGGTTTAAGTCTTTCCATGCCATCTGATTCACAAGAATGTACTGGGACTAAATTAAACACCGAAACTCACCTGGAAATACACCAAGGTGTACAGCCGTACATCCATTCAAACACTCAGGGACCAGATAATAGAATCCCCTGTTCGTTAAACCAAAAGAGGTCCTTGAGCATGCGGCAATAACTGGACACTCACAATGTTATGCAGTTTGCTGCAGCAGATGGCAAGATGAGCCCTGGACAGACACAGAGTTGCACACTCTCACACAGCGACACACTCACTCCTGAGTGACACAGGACCGATCTCATTATCTTCTGGCGGAAGGGATTGACATATTTTATATTCTACTAATATCGTATAATATCATAATATTCTACTACATTGTAAAAGTACAGCAACTGTATTTTTGTCTTGCGCTCACTGTAACTTATTCTAACAACAGGTATCATTATATTAGTATTATATCATTATCTTATTATATCATGATAATATTTGACTTCAAACTGGAAAGTACAGCAACAATACAGCACGGACAACATTCCTTCATGTTTAGCAAAAAAAGTTAATAACACAAACTAAATACTTGGTTCATTACTATATTAGAACATCTCATGAAACCAGTGCAGAAAGCTGAACTAATTGCATTGGCCCAAAATGTGTAGCAGACCACCAGGAAAGCCCTCAGTACTCCACTCAGCCAGCCTGTCCTTGCTGGTTCCCCATGTATTTTGTCATTGTTACGTACTGTATTACGGAGCTTCAACCCAATCAACCTGGGAAGCTACATTGTAAGTCTGGACAACACTGCAGCCTTCTATGTTGGGCCTCCAGGACAATCACTGAGTTTTGTTGAGCAAATCTATACAACATATATCCTGACTGTAACTGCTGCCACATGAAGCAGGACCAGGACAGGCCCCAGAAATCAAGCCCTTGGGGATGGATCCTGGCTTGCAGGAATCACATGAGGCAGAGGAAGCACTATACTTTGTAAAAATGTCCATGGGAATTGCTTGTTTATGATTGGATGACAGAAACTCTACAACAGGATGCTTCAGGTCAACGGTAAAAAACTGACCTATTTTTTAGGCCTCTGCTCAAAAATTGCATACCCATACTAAAAAGAGTATATCCCTGCAACCACAAGGTCTATTTGAATAATTTTGGTGTTATAATAAAGGGAACACTTGTGAGATTTGTTCAGATGTGTATATATCAGTATATATGTTACTGGTTAAGAGTAAATGAAGATGGGACACAGCACAAATTGAAAAGTTTTAGGTTCGCCTAAAAAAAAAAGCACTTACAGGATTATTATTTCTTTGGAATCATAGCACAATCATAGCACAATATGTGAACAGTCTCTCTGCAAAGTATGACTTTGATAAAGTGAACAAAATTAGAGAGGTTTTAGTACAGAGAGTTCAGACGAGGTCTCCAAAATGGTCATTTTGGCACCATCTGTGCCATTTGAATTTTCTCATGTACCAAACTATATATTTCACTTGTATATCAATAATGGTGTTCAATACATCCAAATACAGCAGTTTTGGCTTTATTTTGAAAGCCAGAATCCTCTCTGAGTACTCTCTGTGTCTCTCTGCGTACTGGAGTTTTTCTCGATGTCAGCCCCCTGTGAGTACGCAGGGCTCTATCTCAGCAACCCATTGGTCGATTTCAGTGATTGACACCTCATTTGAAGCGTTAGAGCCAATAGAATGTAGCTATACCGACCAAAATGAGATTGGCAGCACTGTTAGCCAATCAGAATCAGCAGAGCGCCGTCCTGTGAGACATGCTGGTTGTGACGCAAGGCGATTCTCAGACTTCCTGCTTGGACCCACAGCCACCTAGAAACGCCCACAATGATTTCAGTGTAACACAGGACGTAGGTTTAACGTATTTCAGTCTGGAATTACCGGGAAAATAAATATATCGATGAAAAACAGCAAAGGTAAGAGATATTTTAAAACTATCGTTTGATGAAGCGATTTCTGTTGTTGGTGTTCTTTGGCTCATATCTCGCTGAGGCTTTGTTGTAGCTGGATTTGATGTATATGTCCGGAATCTGTGCAGTTTCTGCTTTCTTTTGAGATATCGTGTGTGCGTATGCATAAAATACCACAGCGGTAGAGCCAGAAATGTGGCGAGTGGGTTGACTAGGTGGCGCTATATGGATTTTGATATTTGGTAATTTATTTAGTTGGTGTTTGAGTTGTGTTTGGAGCATGTAAAAAGGGCTTACATATTATTGTAGCTGTTTAATCTGATGTGCAACATCATTATATCTGTTCGTGAAAAGTGCATTTCTTCTGACGGTATATGCTAAACTTTCTCCACAGCCCCCCAAAAAGGGGGCGCTCGGGCTTAAGTGGCATCGCTCTGAGTGTGTTGGTATATTAAACTGTAAGTGGGGTAATACACCCTGAGACGTCCTGATGAATGGAAATTGGGTGCTCATCATATTTTACTGCTAATGTGTCACTATTCTAATGTCAGTCTATTGACCTGTTTTGTCTTTTGACTTCCAGTCCAACCATTCCCGACTAAACACAAGTGAAACATCTTTAGTCTCATCAGTTCTTACAGCCTGCTAGACGTTTCTCAAAGCTGGAAACACACTTCCACATGCATGAGGAGATCACATGACCTGGCACCAGCACATCCAGCACAGATCAGATTAAATGACAATCTGTACTGTTAACTGAGATGTTAACTAGCTTACAACTAACTCACATGACTTTTTAAAAACACGTTAAGAGCCATGATACATAACTCATAAATCTATTTGATGATGAGGGTTATGAAATTATTAACATATTTACATTCTTTGGAAAGACACAATCACTAAATCAGCTAAAATGGCTGGAGGCTGATTCATTAACATGGATTAGAAAACAGGATATGTATACATTTTGTATTAAAGCTGTTATGATATAATCATGAACACAAGTCATATACATATATTTATTCATACAGTATTGTGAAATTGGTCAAATATTTGGTGCAAGGTGCTCACAAGTAAAAGATGTCCGCATGCACAATGCAACATATTACCAGTTTGGTAGAAGAGAAGAAAAAAGACCAAATAATGGAGTCAAAGTACTTCCTTGTTGCTGACATTCATAAGGTCAATAGTGCTCTAATGTTTATTCCAAGCAAATCACTGCATCACCTCCGGTCATCCTTCACATATAGCTGTGTGTTTATTCATCACTCAATACAAGAGCAGAATGACCATGCCAGAATGTGCATCCCTAAAACATGTGTGTGCAGCTTAGTAAGCACTCACATCACACCACACAGCCTTTGACACCGTTTCCCTGAAAAGGTACATCTCAGGATGTTGCAGATGGTAAAATGGAGAGGGGGGTGTAATGTGATTTGCTTCCTGGGGCCTTGAATCCCTGTGTGATGGGCGAAAAAGAAGCCCTGTCACATATCACAATGCTCTTTACTTATCAACATAGTTAATTTCACTTATCTGTTCCACTGCAAAAGCATTTCTAGGTTGCCTTAAGACTTCCTCTGGTAGGAAAAATTAAACGTATCCCTGAAATTATCCCTGACTAGCTCCACCGCCTGCAGACTATCTGGATGGAAAAGGGTAGAAGAGAAAATCTCAAACCACAAATACATTGATGTTTTAAATCACCTGAGCAATGGCTGTGGGATGAACTAGCTGGGGATGACCAAAGCGGCAGCTCTGTTGGTGGTGACTGTCCATCCCAAAGGGAACAACACAAATAAATCGATTTTTCCCACTTGCACCGGGTTCCCAGGGCTCTCTCGGTCAGGGCTGAGGTTTTCCCTGTCACGCTCTGACAGATTTCCACAGCTGACACCGACAATCTGTCCTCCCCCAGATTTGGATTGATGTAATGATCCCACTCTGTCTCGTTGCAGGAGGATGCTGCAAGTCTTGAGTTATTTCATTTGCCATGCACTGAGTGGGTGTGACACAACTCTTAGCATTCATTGTCTTATGTAACATGACAAGACATATTGTTGTAGAGGAGTCTGGCAAATTAACAACATTTAAACAGGTTTATTTCACTGGCAGCTATAGAAGGCTGTTGATTGATGAAGTGGTGCAGTCCTCTCTGTTACTGTGAAGGAATGGACTCTGCTTTGATGTTTTTAGTATTTGGTTAGAAAGGAACTGTATAATTGTCTTTTCTCTGATACGTTGGTGCTAATACGGCTCATCTGAGTTTTGTAGAAACATGTGCTGTTGCATGAATAAGACACTGTGAATACATTTCCAGTGGCCTTCCAGTCCATTTAGAAATGCCAAATGTTTCCTTCCATCAGTGCCTCACTTAGCAGTGCTGGAATCAATTCAAATCTCGATTTCCACTTTTTACCACCGCTAAAGAGGTCAGAGGTCTGTCCACTGTCTGACAGTTTTAGACAACAGACACATTGGAACCACTCGTCAATCAACTGTATTTTTGTAAACCCTGAGGGAGAGATGATTGCTTCCATCTCTTTGGTAGCTGTGTTTCTCACTGGAGCTGTCAGTTTTAATGTGAGCCAAGTGTATAACACAAATTAAATGCAGGAAATATTTATAAATATCTATATTCAATAGATGTACAAAAAGAATAAACTTCATATGACAGATTAAAGAGTCTCCGGTAGTCATTATGAAAAGGCTGAGTTATAAATATACATTGCAATTACTGGGCGGCTTTGTTTTTTTCATTTGAGTGTTAACATAAGATTTCTGAAGATGCTCACAGTGATAATTATTTTACTGCCTGTGCACAAAACTGTCACGCCTTACTGTGGGCACATACAGCTACTTCAGAGACCAACTTTCTTGTTGTTTGAATTGAAAAAAAAAGAAGAAAAAAACCAATGTGCCAGCATTGCACTGTAACTAGTGACAATACAGTATGCAGTTTAATGCAATACATTAGGAGGAAACTCTCTGCATCCTCTATTTATTTCCACTGCATGCTCATCATATGAAGTGCAGCTCGCTTGGGTAACATTTGTATGCGATTACTAAAATGTTGAGATCATTGGGCTGCATTGACTTTCTTCATATTTATAGCCCTGTCGATGTTCATATGACATAAGTTTCATTTCAGTCAGCTGGTCTTTGCAGCCTGGCTCCAGGATCCAGGCTCCCTCTCGGATCTATAACGGGCTTTGCAGCCAACTGTCTCCACTCACATCCATTGTACTTGAAATCCAATAAGTGTTTACACCAGGCACTCCATTTCAATTGTGCAGTGCTTAGCATAATACACTAATTAAAGGTACTTCACTCATGATGATCACATTTGTGGATTAAGGCACAATAAAATGCATTGTTGTCAATCTTCTTTATAGACTATCATAATATTTATAACTTGCTCGTTGCTTACATGAACTGCGATTCCTTCCGGGTCCATTATATTAATAAGGCTGCAGTACAGTAAGCCTGTACTGGATTGGTGCAGTCCCCTCCATCTCCATCTAGATACACGAAGCAGTCACAATGGGATGCATTCATCAAGGTCCACAGACACTTATACAGAAAACATTGTGAATGTGTGCAATCAAACATGTTTCAACAGCAGCACAGCCTGCATTTAGATTAAACAAGCATTAACATTTACGTTATGTCCCTGGGTTGACTGAGTGCTTGGTTGTCTTTATATGTGATGCAAATATCCGAGGCCTATTATTAAAACCACCTGTCACCTTATGCAATATCTGATGAAAGTTTTGACAGACAATTAATTTGCGTTTATTAAGATAAAAACACTCGAGTCATTCAAGGATGACTCTGTCTTTGTATTGTACTTTTCTCGTTGTCAACAAGTCTCATGAAAGATCAAACCAGAGATGTGTTAGTGGGCTCTCAGGCCGATATCAGCCCTCACACATCTGTGTCTCTCAACTGCATGTCCATTGGTTTAAAGTGAATCCCTAAAAATGACTCACAAAGTATATTTTCATTTAAGCCAATGTTCCTTAAAAAGGACGCAATTGTTGGGGACTATTTTCAGCGGCGGATGAATCCACATTTGGTGCTCTAGCGAGTATTTGTGGCAGCAGGACAGTGTATGAGGGATTATGTCAAAATGAACTTCAGTGTGTGTGTTCATGGTGATGAAGGAACAGTACAGTGAGGCTCACTGATGTGTTCTTCACTGTGACACTGAGGAAGAAGAGACACACACAATACTTATAGGATCTATTCAGTGTTTGTGTTAGTCTTTTTATGGGATTAGATGGCAATAAGAAACATATAGAATATCACCAGACTGATCCTTTAAGGACATAAATAACTTGTTTCTACTATGTACATATGGAAGGACAATTTTTTAAACAACCAAACAACATTGTTTGAAAGAAGATAAAACAAAGTCTGTGTATTCTTTCAACTGCTTACAAGCATGCTTGCTGTCCTTGTTTGTGTCATACTTGCAAATCTGCACCTTTTGCTCTGTGCTTAATTTACTTATAAATCACAAGGTGCTGGAGTGTGGAGGGGGAGGTAATCCGCCGGGACAGGGAGCAGAGAGCAGGTCTCAGAACACTTATGAGATCGCTGTTCAACACAAGGACATCAGACACAGATAATCTCCATGCTGATGTGCCGTGTCAACGGCTGCAGCCACGGAGCCTGTGCCTCGTGTCAATGCATAGGCAGGACCGTGTTGTGTTTGAGATAACACTGCGCTTGTGCTGCTGCTGCAAGAGTCAGCTTACATTAGTGGATCTCAAGTACATCGATGGGAGACTCACAAGCATTACTTTGTGTGGCATTAGCCATATGTAGTACATGTACATACAATTTCTTTTTTGAATTTAATTGAATAAATCTGCCTTTTTATATACTAAATAGGTTGTTTGTCTGAGATTTTCCACTGATCATTGATAATTGCTGCATTAATGATTGATTGAAAAACAGTTGTAGTTGTATGGCGCCTCAAAGGCAACCGTCCCAGCTGGTTTAATGGCTGTTAGCCGATGTGTGCCCTTGGGTTGAACACAACTCTTAGCTATGAGCACAATGCAGACAGGAAGCCTACAGGCCTAATGTACTCCAGGAGAGCAAAGGGATGATACTGCAGGTTAGCTGATTTTTATGAATGTGATTTTTAGATGTGAGGGACCGTTGGTGCCTGAAAATAGCTGAATGATGTGTGAATCTCATTCTGGCTGCATCCAGCACAAATTAAGCCCTGCTTATGCCTTCTACTCCTCTGCTTTCCAGACGGATATCCATACTTAAGCTTCAACGGCCCCCTCCATCTAGCCCCTTTTTCAGATGGTGGAATGCAGCTATTCCGCCCTTCCACTCTAACAATCTCTCTGCATTTAGCTGGGGGACACCACACAAGCCCTTAGGGGAGAAAATTGATCCCCTTGCTTGTATTCTTCGAGTCTGTCTCAACTGTCACTGAACAAATGCATCCTTTGAGCTTTCCCATTTCCTTGAATAAAACTGACTGGCAGGCTGCTTTTTTTTTTGTCCTTCTGAGTTGTCACCTTTCTGTGGCTCGGTGTTGGGTGAACCTTTGACGAGCTCACTGCAACCACTGCATTAATCCTCTCAGTTTGAAGGGAGCACAGAGGCACAGAATCAGGAAGAATTAAGACTGGCGCCCTTGCCCTCCTATTGTGAAGCGTATCAATAGTAAACTGGTAGCACAACATTAGCAACCAGGCTAATGCTGCAAGGTATGTTGCCATGAAAAGGAAACAACACAGACTCTCAGGAGCTGTTGAGAAAATGAGTCACCCTCCGTCTTCCTCCGCTTCTTTGAATCTCCTCACCCACTCTAAACTTGGGGTTTGTGAAATGTGCTGCTTCGTGGGTGGGCTGAGTTCTCATGCCCCGTCATTATCAGTGAAAAAGGCAAAAACATTCAAATAATTCAAAAATAACAAGCTTCATCTTCCTAATGGACAATTTGGAATGCAAATTCTAAAAAGGGTAAATGTACCATGTGGGGATGAGAAAACGAAAAAGAGACAAGCGACTTGTAAGTATTGAATAAATAATTATTTGCAGCTCTACTGTCCTCTAGAGGAAAATGGAGCACATCACAACGTACCTCCTCCGCAGTGTCTGCAATAGCAAACCTGTTCGACAGCCCAAGGACATTTGAAAAAGAGGAGGGGGGGGGGGGGGGTCGGGACCACACACTGAAAAACGACTCCTTCACATTCCTTTACTTTACTGTTTTCATTCCATCTCTCTTTCATTCCCTTTATTCCCTTTTTTAAGATATTCTTTCAGATGCTCTGGCATCCCTATCTAATAGAAAGCAACATGCAGGGTGAGATGTGTTAGTGCACACAAGATATGTGCAGCATGACTCGATCCCCTCAGTCAGTCTTCAGACTCTGGTTTGTTGTTCTCTTTTGATTTATTTGCTCCATCCATCTACATGTTGCCTGCCTGAACGTTCAGGCTGCATCACATCTTTGTTTACCTGAGCAGAAAGCAGAGCTCCCTGACCTTTGAGAGAACATCTTTTGTGACTCAAGCTGTATAATGTGGAAATCACTTGCCTGTGCATTTTTGTAGAATTATTGCTGTCCATGCAAGTCGCTCTGTTGATTTTAGATGCTTGCTACCACTGGTCCATTTGAATGCATAAAGTATACAGATATAAATAAAGATTATTCGTATTATTTTGACTTTGAGGCTGGCACAACAGTAACTGTGTTTCCATTACATTTTCCTCAGTATTTTACGAAAACAAAGGAAAAGCAAATAAGGTGCGTTTCCATCAACTGAGTTGGAGCGAATAGACTAGGCTGCTCACAGCGAGGTTTGGTCAGAAGGTGTGGTTGAAGGCTTCGCTTTAGGCATGGCTGTAATCCACTAGTAACAGAGAAGAATCGAAAAAGTCTTCGAAAAATAGTTTCAGTTGGGTACGTTTTAATTGTTCTTTCATGTGTGCTAGTATTGGCCATGATTCATGTTGTCTGGAGACAGAAACAATAATACTATATCCAAAAAGACAGCATAAAACAGCTGATGAGTCATGCTATATGTTCACCGTGTCAGAATGTATTCTGCAAAGTTTTCCATGATCCATTTAGCGCATCAACTCTTTTTCAACAAAGACAAAAAAACACCTTTTTGAGTGTCATTTAAAAAAAAATTGAATTAAGGATCCATCCAGCTTTTCCAATGCTATACTTCCAAATGTGCATAACTGAAGTAAATGGGCACACAGCTAGGGAAAACCAATTTAATGTCAGGGTCATGAAGAGTTGACATTCAGAGCAGCTGCTTTCTGAATCTTTTTGTAAAAATGATTGATACTAATTGACATTAAGCGTACTTCTACTACGTACAATGTAAGACTATTGGGATATGGTTGGTTTCAGCATGTCTCTGTATCTTATGATACAGAATCTAATTAAAGGCTGTCTGGGTACCCCTTGCCTGCAGTATTGATGTGGATTAGATGCACAGTGTTGCTCAACCACTGGAGAGAAAAACTTGTTTACAATAAGACATCTCATTTCATTTTGATGCCGCAAGCCTTAATTATTCTTTTTTTTTTCTCTCATGGATCCCAGCATGCTAAGATTTTTTCTCTCATCAGTTTAGACTAAATACATACATATATCATTCACAATGGCGACAAGTAATGACCATGAGCTGCTATGTTTAATTAGGTTTGCATGCAAGACTGGCCGATGATAGAGTAGCATCGGCTCTGACCAGAGTCTGACAACTCTCCATCTCTGCTCCATCGACTCTCTCTGTCGTTTCAAACTGTTCTTCATGTTCAGGCTAGTTTAGTGGATTTGGTGCTTTTCACTGTTAAACATTGTGTAATAGTGATACTCGTTACCCAGAGAGGTTTAAAGGAGATAAACGTTTCTAAAACTTTACGATTCTAAATAAAAACCTGCTACCATTAGCTCCACACAAAACAATAGACCCGTTTCTGTAAACATGATGGAATATTTTGTCATGATGTAGCATAAGTTGAGGCAGAAAAAGTCAGACTAGCGGCAAAACCAGAGAGAGAGAGAGAGAGAGAGAGACACAGCGACACAAAGAGAAAGAGAAAAAGATAAGAGATAGGAAGGAAGCGATGTACCAAGATGGACAGATGTGTGACTGGTATAAAGCGCAAATCAGATGGAAAGTCTGTTACAGCTCAACGGCACAAAAAAAGGTAAAAGCAAGAAAATATAAGGAGGCGTATCTGTCCCTGGGCTTTACAAGCCCTATGGTCGGCCAACAAGAGAGACCCCAGTGTGTTGTGTGTCTTAAAATACTGAAGCCCACTACATTGAAAAGACATTTGGAAACCCACCCCCCCGATCATGTGAACAAGCACCTTGATATGTTATGTTCTTGTTTGAGAGAACCTGCTGTTAAATGTGGGGAAATATATGTTGTTTGCACTTAAAATAAATTAAATTCATTTTATTTACATATTAAAATGAATACGTCAGAAAGTAATTTACATGTAGGAATAGGAATGTGATCTATGCAGAGAAAGCACTGAGTTACATCATTATTCTATATGTAGGATTTTTATTTTCTTGCACAATAATTCAGTTTGAAAAACCTGTTAAATGGGGAAATGTAAGTTTATTGCACTGTTCCTAACTTCGATTTTAACATTTGAAGTTAATTTTACTGAAAAATATATTCAAGAATGTAATGCAATTAATATGTCTGCACTACTTGAAAGTAATCTAAAGTCCAATCTTTTTGGAAATTGATTTTATTATTGCTATTTTTTTCCAGTAAAACAAACTGAACAATAAACTGTGAAGTGATATGTACTTATTTTAGAAAGAAAAACAAATATTTTATAGAGTTTATATATTATAATGCAATTAATTCAAAACAAAGAAAGTACGACCCATTTGGGGTGGGTGGGGGTTGGGTGCGGTGGGGGGGGGCTTACAATGTTACAATGAGCGGTTGGCAGAGTAATTGACGTGTTATAATGTGAGAGAAAGTTCATGCAGGGCGGGAGGAAGGGAGAAGGAAAGGGTCAAACAAACACTAGTTTAAAGCTTAGCGTCATAGGGTGAGTGACCAGGCTGTGTTAGAATAGTGTGAGCGGTGAGCTCACTGCTTTGGTGCAGAAGCTGTGGTGGCTGAGGTTAGCAGAGGGCCAAGCTAAACTATTAGCTACATTTTCTCTCCATTTCTGAAAGGCTTCTCCGATATTATAGCTCGCTAGAATCACCCAACAACACATGTGTAACTCCAGCTCACTACTCTGAGGTGATTCTCTGAGTCTTTCCTTTGTTTTGCCTCGAGCAAACACTATGACGTGATCATGATGTCTGCATGAATGGGGTCTATACAGAGCACATGCTCAGTATTCTGCAGTAGCTTGGTGAACATGTCACTATAATTGTCCCTCACAAGTCATGTTCTTTTTACACGTTTGCGTCTCAGCTATGCATTTATCTTTCCTTAACCTTGCATTAAGACACATTGTATGTATGTACAGTATATTTCAAATTCCCCAACAGATCAGTGGATCAGACAGATAATGCTCTGCCACCCCTGCTTTCAAAGCTTTTGTAGCTTGGCAACAGCTTGGGTAAGTGGCTCTGAGCTGGAGCATGGGGGAGGGAGGGGTAATGGACCAGCATGTAGAGTTTCTTGCTCCCACGCGCCTCCCATTGTTATTGTCTGTCTAATTTGACATTGTTTAATTGTGTAGTTGTGTCCTAGCGACACATACATCATCCTGTCAGTGAGCAAATATAAATATGAGCGTGGCCTTTAGTGCTGCTGACACTATATTGTTGGAGAGGAGAGCTTTTGTTTAGCAATTGGGAGAGAAAAGTTGACAGAAGAACCTTATTGGATGGTAAGAAATGTTCCAGGTATTAGCACATCTTCAGGGTTACCGGGGAAACGGAGTGAATGGATTGGGAAAAACATTTTTATTTTGGATGCAAAATGCATGAAAATAGAAAATAATGGACTTTGTTGTTGTTGTTGTTCTTTGATAAGTGACCATGGTATATGTGGGATGATGCCCTTTGAGGGGTCCATTATCAGTAATTAATGGACGACGTAGAGGCCAGAACCGTCCGATGTGGGCATAGACCGTTCTGTCCTGTCACTAGCCAGTACCACTAGGTATCATGTTACAGCTTATTTCTCACTGCAGCCTCTGTGGAATCTACATGTGGTAATTTACTGCATGAGGAGAGAGTGATCCGAAAAAATGACTCTTATGGGGCGTACAGAGGGAAGAACAATCGCCTCCCACCACAAAGACCCAGATCCAGCTCTCAGCAGTGGTACATACAGGTGAGAAGCCAATAAGAGGCTTTGTTCTTGATGCTGCAGAATAGGAACTGTCATCATCTGATCAGGGTTCCTGCTCAGTAGGGATAGTTCTCCATGTTGCATGCTTAACAAAGGAGCAACTAAATCTGAATGAACCAGGGCAACAAAGCAGGGCTTAACAATAAGGAAGTAGAATGCCACTTCTGACTTCAAAATCAAGCTCCTCACCTGCCTGATCGGGCATCTACAGACTAACAGTGAGATCGGAAATGATGGTGACTATGGTCCACAGTGGGAGTTGGCAATAACTATGATGGCAGGAAGAATCACCTATCAGCACCTGACATCTTTTCTAAGTGTTCTCAGGTTCTCAGGTTCTCAGGTTCAGGTTAGTCCATCTTCTTTCCATGAAATCAAGTTTGAACCACAATAGTTTTGTTGCGCCAGTCTGAAACATTAAATAACTTTTAAAGATTGTGTTTGAACATTTTTATCATGAATATAATGCAATAATTATTGAAGTTTACCAACAGTTGCTGTGGATGAATACATTCAAAACGTCTGGTTTATTACTTTCCTCTTAAACTATAACTAGTGTGTGTAGAATGAGTGTGTGCAAACTAAACCATGTTCAAAATGCTCCTCTAGCTTCTGTGAAAGTCATTGTCCTAACTCATGCCATGGTTTCCTCAGTCCTGGTCTCTATGTCTTAGTCTGTGACGGCCCCTGTTCCAAAGAGGATGTTTGAACATCTCCCCTCTGTGTATGTTTATCCCCCATAACTCGACTGAAGAAGAGAAATGTGTTCAAACTGTTTGAACTGCTTGCTTTACTGGCCTTTCAGTCCTTCCCGCTGTAGCTCTGTTTGCTCTGGGAGAACGACGTCCCCTTCCTGTTTTGTTGACTCTGTAAGAATATTTCAACCACTTTATTTCTTTAAATCAATACATTTTGAAACAAGGAAGAGTAAGACCGTTTTCTGCACCAGAATTGTGAAAAAAATTAAACTTTCTTACCTTTTAATGAAAATAACATTTAAATTACAGACTGAAATAACTTTGAAAGATATTTATTTTTCACAGAGCATCATTGCATCATAAATGTATCATTTTAGAAGCTTATCGAACAGTATAGCATTTGTATGAAAAATCTTAATCCAAAAGATAATTATAGCTGTCAGATAAATGTCAAGTAAAAAGTCATATTCATCTCTGGCACGAAGAGTAAAATAGGAGCACTTAACTTAAGAACAAATGACCTCACAAATCTGTACTTAGTGTAAGTACAGTACTTGAGTTAATGTACAGAGTTACGTTTCACCACCGCTCGGCTAAAATACAAATATCTCTGAAAGGATGCTGTTGCTTCCTTCTCTCGTGCAGTCTTTGTACCTCAGGATACAGTTTTTCTTTCTTTGGAGGAAAAAAAAAGAAGCATTGCTACAAACATCAAATATGTCACACATTTCACATGTCATGAAACGGATTCTCTGCTGGGCAAGATTCAGAGTAAAACTTTGCTTTTGCATCATCACACTGTCACTTCTCAAGTAGTGTGTGATTCCATTAAGAAAATAAATCGATACCGTGTCTCTTCCATTCGGCTGCATTCGCTCGACACAGCACAAACCTGGTCACCGGGCCAGAGCGCAGCCTTTCGATCCTGCCTGCTCCAGTCTGTGGAAGGCAACAATGTGCCTCTTGAAATTATGCAGCAGATGTAGATGTTGATAAGCTGTGAGATCAGCAGGAGCCGAAGCGAAGGCGACAGCACGCCTCGTAGCTGTGTGTGAATACGGGCAGAAAACGCTGAGCAAGAGAGACGTTTAAAAGCAATGCAAGACTGATCACAAACACATAAATCCATTTCAGTGTTCTCGGCTTTTGTCCAAAAAGAAGAAAAAAACTATATTTTCAGTGAAGGATTTTAATACAACTTTAAAAGAGCCAACGCTGTGTAGTCCAGTGAATCTACTTCTTCATACCTCCAGCAGTAAACCTTCAATAAGACTGGCACGTCATCTTTTTGCTGAGCAGTGCATGCAGAGCACACATTTCTTTATCATTTATCATGTATCAGGTCAAGTAGTCTAGACTGTCTGCAGAATTCCCAGAGTAAATCACATCCCTACTCCTAGTCAATTCCCTTCTTCACTGGATCAATCATAATTCACTGTTTTCTACTTTTAAAAAAAACACTCATCCTCTTCAGTGCATCATCATCTGCTTTGTCAACTCTGTCTTATGACGTTCCCGTACAACTAAACTGCATTCTCAATTGAGATTACAGTTGCAGTACGTGGTAAACGCTTTGGTTAGGCTTAGTAGGAAACATAAATAATAATAGCATGAAAACATGCATTAATGTTGGCAAGACTGCATACCTAAGAAAAGGTTTGCATCTTAACTCTGAAACAATGGTGACAATGTTTGAACGCTGCCGGAGAGGACATGGACCATTTGGTGTGTCAGCAGGCCTGCGGGAGCTGAGAATCATCGGTTTGACTTGTGAACCAAATGTGCCTTAACCTCCCCGCTGTGTGCTGTATTGTTTAGGTATGAATAAGCACACTCCTGCTGGATTGAATCGTGATATATGCCATGTCAAGTTCTACTTCCCACAATGCAACATTCCTCCGCTCCCAGAGGGTTTATTCAGTGACAGGGAAATAAAGGGAGATACAAGCAAACTTTTGATCCGAATGTAACAGAGGCCATTTCCCCCTCAGCAGAGCCATCATGGGCCACATTTGTAGGAATGGTAACGAGGTCGGTCCCACAATGCACTCCAAGGTGCAAAAGGTGCTTTTTATTACAACTCCATGTATAAAGATATACATGACCTCAAATGGCTGCCAGAAAGCTGTTACGACTGACCGGCGTGCAGTTGATAAAAGATAGCCGAGAGCACAGCGAGTTTTGCCAGAGGCAGCAAGAGGAACGCCTTTTTTTAAAGCCATTTCCATCACCGCTTTTCACCCTGCTCAATGGTGCGGCAAAAACATTTATATCCATTCGAATAACTCAGAACCATTAAAGGAAAAAATAGAGAGGTTTTGGGATGCTGCCTTGTGGCTCGGCCAAAAGGGATGAAGTTGGATTGAAGGTGATATGCAGTAAATGCTTGGATTACTTTTGGCAGATGTCATGTGGAGTTAGCGTTCACTTCAATAAACAAATTGTTCACACAGTGGTGTAGCTGTGAGCTGAATATATATGCAAGATTGCAATGAATTATATTTCATAAATAGTTAAAAAAGTGAAATAAAAATTGTGTTAATAATTGGTTTGTGGACTGCTGTTTTGAAGCCTTGAGTTCGACGTTTTGGCCGTCGTCATTTTGGCCTTTTGCAACCAGTGAACGGTAGTTATCATATTTAGATTGGGGAGGAGTGACATAGTGACGCCGTATACGGCCTTGGTAGTGGCAGCAACCTGTCAGTCACAGTAAGCCCTCTAAAGGGCTTTGACTCTAAATGGACCATCATTTACTAAATGAACATCATGCTGTATTGAAGAAGACTTGAAACTAGAGATTGAGACCATAAACTCATGTTTACAATGTTTACTGAGGTAATAAATCAAGAGAGAAGTAGAGTCATTTTCTCATATACTTCTATACAACCAGAGGAGTCGCCCCCTGGTGGACACTAGAGAGAATGCAGCTTTGAGACACTTCCACATTGACTTTATTTATCAGAATGGGAGGTTTGCAACCTGGCCTGAACCTAACTAAATTGAATCCTGTGAAGACGGCAGTTTATTTTGAAAAGACTGTATGCATGTAACGAGCAGAAATTGACACATGCTGTTGGACTTTCGTTGGACAATGATGAGTAACTTTATCGTAAGAAATCATACAAACAGTTGTATGCAGATATGTTGAAAGACTTGAAACAAGTCTGACCAAACTTGATTTTGATTTGTTTAAATCACGATCGACGGGTTGGTCTCGGAGACTTTCCCTGTCGCTCTCCAAAATAAAATAAAAATGAATTCAGAAACACATTGGGCCTCATTCTCGAACATTTTCTGAAGCGTCTTCTGAAATGTTTTCTTACGGACTTCGGAAGACCAACATCAGAAAAGATCTCCACCTGATTCATGAACGCCTGAAAATGGGTTCTTACACAGCCGAAGTGTTCTCAGCTGTGCTCCCCCGAATGAGGATTCTTAAATTGAACGCGCGTTCTCGTGCACCTGGATTTGCATACAGAAACGCCCCGCCAGCTCCTTATAAGGGCATGCAACTGAAGAGACGTGTGCACAATCGACAGACTCCACAGGCAACGCGAAAGCAACTTCAGACTGATTAAAATCATGTCAAGTAGTGTAGTGCTTTTGTTTATTTTATGATATCACGATGCCTCGTAGAATCATGACTATAAATGTGAAACGTAATTGTTAATGATACAAATATTCTCGTATTTATTATTATTATAATTATTTAAATCCGAGGATGTCTGTAGAGTTGATGTGAACGTAATCACCAACGATTTCTCACAAATTCAGCCCTTCCCACTAAATGCCCCTTCTAACACGGAGCGGCCCCGTGGGGCATCTAGTGGTTGTTTGAGGAATTGCATTTAAGAAAACTCTGGGCGATTTACGACTGCTATTTAGCGTTCTGAAATTCTGGCCTAAGTCAGAACGAATCCCAGATGAGAAAACTTTCATGAATGCCAAATTTGTGCCGAAAACTGCGTAAGTGGAGTTCAGAAGAAATGTCTTCCTAACTTCTTCTTAACTGCGTTGGAGAATGAGGCGCATTATGCCTGATTGACGTTCAATCAATTTGAAAGCTGGACCAAAGTGTTTGATTTCATTCAATTACAATTAAGCCAAATAAAAAGCCTCAAGTTGTAAGTACAGTCTGGACAGTCTTTTTCTCTCAACGCCTCAATAGGTAGATCTTGCCTGTCACCAAGGCAGAGGTCAGGGATCTTGGGCTTAAAAAGGTTGGTGACCACTGGTTTAAATGATTCCAGACTTGAGGGGACTCGCCCCAAAAGATTTCAACTCTTATGATTTCTGTCAGTGATTTAGAAACTTTTAGTGGCATAAAAAACACAGGCAGCAGGTGTTTATAATATACGGTATATTTTCGGTATATTGCATTTGTTTTTCTCACAGTACTTTTCACATGCACTCATGCAGGACCAACAGTTTGAAAAAAACACATGTATTTACAATTCCACTCACAGCCTCCACCCCCTCCACCCCCTCTCTCCTCTCTCTCCTCTGCTGTTCATCTCCACATATTCAAAACTTCAAAGTGTCTCTTTATTGGAAGATTTCCTCACCACTACCTCCAGGGAACAGTTTTATAAGCTGAATCTTATGTTAATAAATGCTGTTTGTCTTCCCTCACCAAACAAAAAGATGTTGGGAGTGAGTGCCTAAGAATCACCCGTTCTTTTATTCATAATGTACATACAGGAAAGAGGCCTGCTGCTGGAGCTATCTGACACTGCCGAAAAAAGCTGTTTTGCTTTGTCTCGTCATCATAGGATAGGGAGAACCAGCCATACCTTCTCTCCAAACGCCAGCCTGAATTTGACCGTTGGTTGTAGTCTGTAGACTGTTATTGCCTGCCAGAGACTCTGATAGGCTTTGATTGAATGCTCGGGCCAAAAAACACAATTACACACTATTGCAAACTCTGCAGGAAAGCAGAAACAGGCCTTAAAAACCTGGGGATATCTTTTGTAGAGCACCAGCCCCATCTTCTGTCTCTGCCAGGAAAAGGCAATGCTATTTATCTTCATCACCTGAGCACAAACAGAACTGTCTGGGAACGAAGCAGGAAAAATGAGTGTTACTTTGGTGTCAGTTGGGTTTGCATATTCCATTAATCATTGCTGATCAATACCATATTATTTCATTCAGGCTCTCTGACGGAATTGTGAATCATATGTTTGCAGGTGTTTGTGTGGTGTTTGTGTCTCAGAATAAATGTAGCATCACCTGAACGTGCTGAGGCATGTTTGGCTGTGATGATTTTGTTGGTATCAAGATTTGACTGTTCCAGTCTCCCCAGCAGTTAATTGTTACTTAACAGGTAAAGCTGGGGGAGATAGTATGTTTTTGGCGTCATTAGGCAAACATTCCATAATAACCTTTCAGCATATTGTAAATCAAGTGGTACTTCAAGGTAGGCAGGTATCTGGAAAATAATTTTTTTTTAAATACAGCCCTCATCCTGCCACTCTCCCCTCTCTGTCCTAGGCCCCTCCCATCTGATGTTCCAGAGATGGAGAGTCTGCTGCAGCATGAGCTTCTCTTTATGGTTAGCCGAAGGCTAAACTATTATGGTGTGTTTACTCTAAAAACGAAGCAAACCTTTCGGGCGACACAAATGCCGCAACGCGGTAGATGAGAATTTTCCACCTTGATCAAGAAATTCGCTTGACGTTGTGACCCAAAAGCCCATAAGCAGAGAGATTCTGCTGACGTCCTGACGTTGTGATGTTGTTGAATCAGAAATGAAGGAAAAAACATTCTAGCTGTCTGTGGGCACCTAGAGCTATACAATAGTACCTGACAACAATCTAAGTGTATAAACCATGGAGTGTATAGGGTATAAACAATAACGTTGCCATATGTATGCCTAGATGGTGTTATTTTGAGGGTTGATGGAGCAGCTACAATGTTAGCCTAGCCCATAACCATAGCCCTGATCTATCCGAACTCCAATCAAAAAACAAACATTTAAAAAAATGATTTGCTTGTTGTCTAGACCTGGATAGACCTGACAAAGAATGAATTCAGACATTTTACAAATCGTCGCCACACCAGCATTTGGTTTTTAAAAGTATTTGGGACTTCCTCAAAATGTACAAAGCAGTATTACTAGTTGTTTTGGCCATGGCCAAGCCCCTCAGTATATTGATATACATATTTATTGTATCTGTAACAGTCTTTGGGAAGTTGTTTTTGAAAAGACAATTAGTATAACACTTACAACTTAGTGTAATTGTGCTCTCCACTCGCTAAATTAACTGCTTGTTCATGTGAGCAGCCAGAGCTTGAATGAGCAGCATTTGGTTATGGAGATGTATGTTGGTTTGACATTGTAGCAGGAAGGTTTGTAACACTTAAGACTCCCATCATGCATCATCACGGTGAATAGATGCCTAACTCTTAAGTTCTCTCAAACCACCAGCTACTTTTCAACTGAAAGAAACTACTGCAAGCCCAGTTAGAGAAATTCAATGACATAGAGACTATTAGCATCCATCAGCCCTGGGACTAGCTAACGCATCATCAAAGCCTTCTGTCTAGTGTCAGCCAGTCTCTATTGTCATATTTAATGATATAATAACAGACTGAGTACAACAAATCTTTATGCCAGTCTCTCTTTGTCTCATTGTCATTTTGTGGCATTTCAATAGTAATATGGTCATTTTAATTAATTTACATTCCAACAACATGTGAATTAGTGTTTAGTGTGTGTTTTTTTTTTTAAATGTGGAGAGGACAGATCACATCCACATTAATTGAGATGGGGCACTTTGTTTATTCATCCTCTGCCAGCATAGCACTTAGTCCCAGTTTCAGCATCATCTAATCGGAC
The DNA here is from genome assembly GCA_032191485.1 of Leptoclinus maculatus. Taxonomy (NCBI): domain Eukaryota; kingdom Metazoa; phylum Chordata; class Actinopteri; order Perciformes; family Stichaeidae; genus Leptoclinus; species Leptoclinus maculatus. The sequence goes on from JAVDOI010000001.1 coordinate 1,808,605, forward strand.
CCTGCGGAACCATCTTCAGCTTCATCCAGTAGCCTGTTAGCTCGCCGTCGTAGATATTTGCTCTGTCGTTCTCAAGCTGAAAGCCTCTGTTTACTGTGCCTACTTCTCCTCTTACTGTTTTTTTAACAAGCTTCTACAGCCAGTTCAGACAGAGTTCAGGACGGACTGGGTAGCGTCAGACTGTGTATGGTATCCACTTAGTCATTAGCATGCCCAAATGCCTAATATGTATAACTCAAGTGGTAGATTTTCAGACACTGACAATTAAAACTGAGCCGGCTAGACTAGAAAAGGTTTGTGGCCTGATTGCTCCAGATCATGCTCATAATGACTGTATTTGTATGGTACTCGGGACATAATTATGAACCATTTTGTGACTGTTAAAGTTTATGTACCAGCACACACACACACACACACACACACACACACATATATATATATATTTTTTTTTTTATACCATTTTTATGGATTAACGTCATCGTTAGGAACCAATGGTCTTTGGCGGAGGGTCACAGACAGAGTAGGAAAGTCAGAAAGTATTGGGAAACATACTAATACATTGTTGGTTTAGGTCTTTTAATATGTTTTGCCAGTATTTGGTGACAGTAATAAAATAGACACCAATGCCACTCTCATCAACAAATGCATTGTATCCTCACACAGCTACTATACAAGCATAATTAAACTTGATTAGGAATGCACATACAGGCATCATGCAGGCACCAGGCGGGCGGCGCTGAGCTTTGCCAGTGCTGTAGCATCATCAAAAATGGATTGGCAGGCTATTATAGTGAAGAAGCCAGATGATGTGTTTACTGTCAATTTGAAGGAGTAATTTGCCCAGTTCAGTAAATCTTATTATGCTCTAAATGCTGTTTCAGAAGCTGTTCCACCTCAACAAGTAGATAATGCTGGAGGAAATCTGTACTTTCTGTCATGGAGCTGCTCTAGATTCAAAAGAACAATATCTCTACTGGGCAAGAGGAAGTTGAGCTGCAGCATCCATCCAACAGAATACTCTATTGTCTGTACTGTTTAGTGTTTATTCCTCTAAAGGCTGCAATTACCCATTGGTTTGTGGGCTATGGTTTTGAAGCCTCAAGTTCATAATTTTGGCCGTCGCCATCTTGTTTTTTTGCAACTCAAAGTGTCACGAGAGGGTTGAGCTGAGTACAACTGAATAAGAAATTTTTAGGCGACCAAAATAATTCAATTAACTTTCATGATATGAACACATTGTGAAAGGTTAAAATTCTAAGACAAAAACATAGACAACTCCCAGACCAGACAATGCTGTGGTAGCGACCTGTCAATCACAAGGTAGCCCCGCCCTAAAGTGTACCCTGTTTTATGGTCTATTTGACTCTAAATGAATTAGTCATTTTCTCATAGACTTCTATACGATCAGACTCCTTTTTGCTACCAGAGGAGTCGCCCCCTGATAGCCATTAGAGAGAATACAGGATTAAGGCACTTTAGCATTGGCTTCACTTTACAAAACTAGATGAATCCAGGCTTTGAAGGAAAACAAATACATTCCTGTCAATATGCTGACAGATACTTAGTTTGTTTTCAGTTTAGTTTTCCACTTGTTCTTTTCTGTACAGAAACCATTGTAAATGAAATAAACTAGACATTGTAAAGAATGATTTATTACACCCAACAACTAAAACCCCTTAATCATAGTTGTTTTACTTTTTAAATGACTGGCTCATTGATTTCATGGACTGCACCTGTAGTGGGTGTGAAAGCTGTAGTTTGTTAGCTTCCTGCACAGTGCATGCTTTACTGAACCAGTTGTACATTACCAAGGTGAGTTCCAGGGTCAGAGCTTCCTCAAAATAACATACTTTAAATAAATCATTTATTCCTGCAATGACTGTGGATGAATTGATAAGAATTGTTTGTAGGTTTATGTTCACACGTATATATATACATATTTTTTGGATATATATTTATACTTATATTGTATATAGCTGTTAAATGTTTATACCTACATCTCTTCTACTTTTTTGCTGCCCTTTTTTATTCTTTATATATTTTTTCTTGTTTATTGTAAAATAGTGTAGTGTATGTACATTGAGAGCGGAGTGGAAACCGGAGCCAAATTCCATGTATGCGTACGCATCAGTGGCGGACCGTGCATTTTATACCTGGGCCTTCACTGCTGTCCTGCAGCTGAAACACAGCTACGGTTATTGTTTGTTTCGTGTAAAAATTAAGCCAACACCTGTAACGACTGTGGCTAAGTGGAGAGCAGGGCAGTCCTTCAATCAGAAGGTCGGCGGTTCGATCCCCAGCTCCGGCTCCGCTAGTTGCATGTCGAGGTGTCCTTGAGCAAGACACTTAACCCCAAAATTGCTCCCGTAGCTGTGCCTACGGTGTATTGATCTCTTCTTACCTAGAGACACAGAGGTGAAATCTGATTGGATAAAAGCTCTACTTAAAACAAGCTGCACTGGAAGCAGAGCAACTGAGGAAGACAGTAGCTGTGCAATAAAGAAAATAAGATAATGGGAAAAAATATTATAATACATGTAGTGTATTTATGAAAAATTATTAAATTATAAAATAGCTATAACTTTGTGATTCTGTCTAGGCCAGCAGAGAAGGCCTTGCAGGCCCTGACGGCCCACCACTGCTACGCATACATGGCCAATAAAGCTGATTCTGATTCTGATTCTGAAACATTCCCACAACAGATAATATTACTGGATTTACTGCTTTATGAAGAATATTGCCCTCACTATAAGTCGCCCCCCACCCACTGACTCCAATCCAATTCCTAATTAGAGTAGAAAATCTTGCTAGTAGTTTGCTAATAATTTCAGAAATTCTTACAAGGGGACCAGAGAATACTGTTATACATTCCAGTTTCATCTTTCTCTCAAACTATTCAAAGGTCAGAAAAGCATCAGATGATTTTACTAACTACTACCTGATAAAAGAGATATCCTCACACTCAGATCTATGTTACACTTTATCTGAGCTTTGGGTCTGACAGACCTTCGTCAGAGCACACAGAATTCAAGGAGTTGAATCCGGTATTCTCTGATGAAGTGTCTGTTGCAGATGTCTCTTCTATCAGTTTGGACTTTTTGATTCAAAGTTTGCTTGTGAAACAGCAATTACAGCAACTGAAAATGAATGTAATACTTGAAAGACAGCTACGCCTGTGGAGGCAAATTTTGAAGAGCTCAAGGTTGACAAGGCTGTCAGGCACTTCATTACATCCCACACTTGTGGTACAAACTGTACAGACATACAATATATCCTGTATGGGTTTAGAATGTTGATGAGGTTAGTCAGGCCCTCTCAGCACAGAGATCCACTCTCTAGATCTCAAATTCTGAGCATGACCCACAGGCACCGAATGACCTCGCCACCACGTCAGCCCTGAGGCAGAACCCTCCTACTTTAGATTGCCTCTTCGCTATCCTGAAAGCACCCATTCACTTCAAGTTCCATTCATTCATTAGATCATACCACCCCTAGAGCCAGCCAGCCAGGTCAAGGGAGCCCTCCTGAGCATCCCCTCCTTCAGTCATTCGAACAAGACCTCACCTCAATGGAGGGACCAAAACCCACTGCTCTTCCTCACCCAATCTTCATCAGGATTTTTCCCCCACACCCCCTACTCCTCTAACAGCATTACTTTCTGTGTGTGGTGTTTAGCTGTGGGATTAAAAACCTCTGAGTGCACCTTAAGGGGGTAAAAGGAATTGGAATGAACTGAGGTTCAGTATTATCAGCCTACATGCCATAGGTGGCTGCGAGTTATCAGCCCCGAGGAAAACGACTTAATAACAGCCTCATTAAGAGCATAGTCCATTACTGATAAGGGTCCCCCGAGACGGGCTAATTAAAAGCGGGGGGGGGTGTTAGAGTGGGAAAATTGGACACAGTCAGTGAAACTTTAGGTTTTCATGGCGAAACAAAAGCCTGGCTAATCTGGCTGCCTCTTGTGTCAGGCTTTGTGTCTGCCCTGATGCACCTTACCGGGGTGCTTCGGGTATTTCTTACTGCCGGCCACACTAAGACTTGAAAAGGGCGACTTTGCACAATGATTCTGCCGAATTAGATTTTTCTGTGTGTGTGTGTGTGTGTATGACAGGCTTGTTTGTGTGTGAATGAATAATTTTAAAGCTGAGCCTGAATGTAGTCGCCCACTTGGTGGCAGAAGAGCTCTACTGTATTGCACGCACCTCTCTTTGTTGCTCTCTCTCTCTCTGAGCAAGAAAAAAAGCAGGTCTTCTAACTCGGTGAAGCAGGGAGACACAGAAAATCAGTTGTGGATGTCATTAGTATCACACTGGTTCTGCACAGATTGACATACCCACTCTTCTGTTTTCAGTGTGTCAAATAAGTTTATTGCAGAGGAAGACAATGAAATGTTCCTATTGGGATTTCATGGCAAGATTTTAGAAAACAAACGTAGAGCCAATGTTGCAGGTGCACCTTGAATGACATCTTCTTTTCAGAGAGGTATTCTGTCTAATGTGGGTGCTGGTGTCTGAATCTTAGAATATTAGTTCTTGAATTAATCCAGAAGGTACTTGAAGTGGAGCGGTAATGGCAGTGATGTTACTTTCGAAATGGGTTTAATAGCAAATACATTTAGGACTTGAAGACCATAAGATTGCAGCTATAGCATGGCTGCAGCTATGGTACTCAGCAGGGTCAAAAGCATTCCTCCATTACCGGAAGCTACGGGTAATCTGTGTCATACGTTAAAAGCATTTTGATCATACAGCAGGGACCATTTAGGGCACTGTGAAAAGGCAGGAGGAAATGATTGGCTTCATAGAAACTGTGTTGCCCATCAAAATTCCACATCTCCTCGTGGCGTCACATTGCTGAAGCACTTCAAAGTTATTCTTGGTTGTTTTGCTAACAAAAAAAAGCCCTACCTCAGTGAATTTTTCGTTGGGGGATTCACTGTTTCTGAAATGACTTTCATTCTATAAAATGGGAGGAATAAGTGACTGTCAGATAATATTGTGCTTGGCAGTCCACGTGCATGTGGCGTGCGCTCCTATTTGGAAACAAACATGCGTGCCTAATGGAATAACTTGAGCAAGCAGAAAATACATTTCCTGCCCCGTGCACTCCAGTTGTCTCTGGTTTCATCCTTATCCATTTCGATGCCGCTGCTAGCGCCGTCATTGATAGTAAGGGCAAGGACTATTCATACACAAACCATTTCTCCTCTGGGAAGAATTGATTTAATGACAACATCCAGTACTACCTGCAATCAATGGGGCAGAGGGAAAGGTACATTATGAGGAAAGGAAGACAGATAATGGAGGATCACAGAGCCATTTCCATCATTCCAACTAGCATCCTTGAACATACCCAGTGGAACAGGCCAGTGGCTGAACATGTTTCATTTCCTCCCCACAGTATCTCATCCCCACACCCCCTTACCTTTGACCCACCTGCTCCTTGTCACTTAGCAGAGTCACATCCGGGATCACAGTAACATGTATTAAGAGAGGAGGATGATCATTTCAGTGTACAACCCCCACTGTGTTACGCCATGTGGCTACTGAGCTAACTGCTGTAACTGTGGCTGTCGGTAGAGATGCTTTTGTTTTGGCCTGCACTCAATTTTGTAATCAAGCACACACACAACTATGTTTAAGATCCAGCTGCCTGTTTAAAGTGAGGAGTCTCTGTGTTGCTTATCCACTCTAAGGCTGCAGTCAGACCAAATAAGGCCTTTTGACGAAAACGCCAGTCCTCCCATTCATTCGAATGTGGGTAGTGTGTTTAACCTGTGGCAGTGGGGAAAGCAAGAACAGCGGCCCGCGGCGAAAAGTAGCACGAAAATCAACTTCTGGAGTAACGCAACCCAACATTATTGCAGCAAAGTCGCTCTGTGTTAAAGGGCCGGTACGTGACACTGCCACACCGATTCACAACTCTGCGCTAATCACCGTAACCATTTGGTGTGAGCCAAAGCACATTTGATGAACAGTCTCACCACACTGAGGAGGCTTAATTCTTCTCACAGTGTAACGATGCATTGTGTGTCCCACTCCCTGACCCACCATGACATTGTTTATGAGATACAGTGAACTTATCAGTGGCTATTATGATAATGAATGTCAATCTGCAGAGTATAGATTATTTTTGTATCCTTTACGATGATGCTTATTTTTATAAAACATAATTTTTTTTCACTTCTGTATCCTCAGCTCGCTCATATGGGGGAAATATACTGCTTCTACTGTGCAGTTTGATGGAAAACTAGAGTAGATGACAAGCTGTGAATGATTTGAAGGATAAAATAATATCCTGAATATACTGTCAGGAAAAAAAGAACATATTTTATACAAAAGTCAAAGTCTGACAAGGCCTGTCTGTTCACATGGACTGGAGAAGTTATTTAACTGATGACACATGTCTAGGAGTTCTTACCTCAGGCAGGTCCTTCAGAAGCCTTGCGGCCCTCACAGCTGAGGCCAGATCCCCTGTTGTCTCTACTTATGAACAGCCAACCGAGCACTGCCCGAGGACCCGAGGCTGCCATCAGCTCATGATGGGTTAACAGGTCTGAGCTGTAGCTCGGAGCGAGGCCTGGGCGACTTGTCAGAGCAATCAGTATAATCTTGGTATCAACTGGCAGACATCCCATGTAATGCCAGGAGAACAGTAAAGTGATTCCTTGTGTTAAAGTAATAATATTTTCCTCAAACCCTATTTTTGACACTATCTTGACTGGCATTTCTTTAATTTTTTTTTTCATGAATTGTATGTTCGTTCCCTAATTGCCTCTGTGTATAGTATTAGTATTTTAGAGTCCACCTTTCTAATTGTGAAGACAGAAGCCGGTCCATGCGCTCGTCATTTCTTGTAATGTGGAAGACAACATGCCATCTTTGTAAGACAGCACAGGGTTTGTTTGGGTGTGCTATGAACCGGTCCAGTATGCTTGGAATTAGATTCACATTGAATGATTAGGCTCCTCACAGTTCAGTGGCATCATTCCACCTTTCTTTCATCCGGGAGACAAGAGTTCAGGTCCCACCACAGGCCTGCAATTAAAGTTGACCTCTTTATAAACCATAACCACAATCTACCCCGAACATGAACCCTAACTATAATTTATTTGCCGTGATATTTCCCTAACTTTATCGACACCTTAGCTGCCATGTACAGATATTGTGGGAATTTTAAGCGTGGGCACTGGATGTTATTTTGGGCGTTCTTGAATGAGCTATAAACAGACACACTTCTTCTTCTTCTGTTCTTCTTCCTCTTCAGCTAATCTTATCTCCAACAGATTAGCTGCTCACGGTGTGTTTCCTGCCCCAGGCTGTCAGTACTGGTATCATTTTAAACTTTAATCTGAGACCTGTGTTATGAACACACTGCCACTATCACAACCACAGGTGTTGACAGTAAACTACACTCTACAATCTGAAGAACCTCAAGAAAATCCTGTCTATTGTGGAGTAGAAGAGCAGTTCAATACAATACACTTTGAACATTGTTTAGTTCATCAAGCCACTTACCTTGCTCTGCAAATTCCCTGCCATAATTTATGTTACAGTGCTACAACTCATGGAAACCACACAACAAGATTCTACTTCTCCACCACAACTTTAAAGTCAGAGCTGCCATTTTCAACGGTCAAGCAAAGTCTTTGATAATAACTCCACGGTGTGACTCTCTAACTACCAGGACTGCCTGCAGCGCTCTCCCTGCCTGTTCATTTCTTGTTAAAAAGGAATGGTGGCAATCACTTACTGAGTGTAATGGCCCTTAAGGTGAGCCATCACACACACTCTCAGTGAGGCCAGGATGTATGGAGAGTTGATAGCACTGTGGTGTTTTCTTGCATCTGTTGAACAAGGGCTTTCTCAGCACTCGATTAAGACATTTTTAGTTTTGTATTTTTCTTCAAAACACAAATTGCGTTTCAGCATTGTTCCATTTACAAAGAGGTCATTGGTATGCTGTAGCAGTCTTTCTAATATGTAATTATATTTGAGTGCCTGTCAGAATGCACAAAATCCATCATCTTTTTGTGCTTTCAGCCTTAATAACCCCTGACAACACCCCACAGCTTCATTCTGTGTCACATAACACCTGAACTTTAGTTGTGCTGTCAGACATTGCAGAGTGATATTCCAAACTTTTCTCAAGTCCACTTGGCTGGTTAAAAGCTGCCATTGGCTGGTACAGTTGTGTTTCTCCTCCCTTGATTCTCTGAGCTCTGAGGAGCCCAGGTGTTGGCAGTGAACAGCTTGTGTGGCAGCAAAGTGATATTTTGATGAGATGACAGTCAGCTCGCTTTGCAATTCTGCTGTGCGGCGCAGCATTGTGGCCCTGCGCCCCAGCGGGACAGGCAGATCCATGGGTCTACACAGCTGGCATCGGCTCCTGCCAACTGCGGCAGCTCCCCATCACAGATGTTCATGCAACCACCACATTGGCAGCATAGCCCTTTGTGTTGACCTCATTCATGAGCACTGCTACTCACAAATGAAAAGTGGAATGTTGCAGCCGTCAGTGAACCTGGTAAAGGAGACTACTGAGTTTATGGGAGATTAGCTTTTTGGGGTTGGCCTAAATAAAGAGAACACAGACAACACAATTATTCATGTAGCCAGCACAGCTATCAAGCCTGAGCAAGTTAGCGACTTGCTAACCTGTTATCACTAACAACTTGGTCAATGACCATTGACATCCGATAAGACGCACCGAGGCACCCTTCAGCGCCTGTATGAGACGCATTGGGCTTTCAATTCACTTCAATGTAAACCCATCTGCGTCATTATAAGAAGTTTAAAGCAACTGATGTAGTTAAAGAGCAAGACAGTTTGCTTAGGCCAGATGGAAGGGGAGGTTGGATGAGTCAAACGAACACATGAGACCATTGTTCATGTCCCATGTGAAACCAGATCAGCTTTGGTTTATTATATATTAGTTATGTTACGTAACTTCCATTTTTTACCAACCCCAGTTAAGTAACAAATGTACTTATTTATGTCAAACCATACTTATTTTGACACAAACCACAATCTTTTCCTCATCCGATCCAAGCACTCCCACCATCCCAGATGAACTGAATAACTTCGATGCACGCTTTGAGATCATCTCACCGGCTGCAGAAGTACGAAACAATCAGGACTCCTGCCCACCAGTCACACAGTCAACACAATTTCATTTTACTTCATTTATATTTTATTTGTTTAATGGTTGTTTTACCATATTTTTTGTTTTAAAATTAGATTCAGCTTTTACTTGGGTGATATATAAATATCTCTCCTTATACAACATCATATGTACAAAGAGAACATATATCTCTTAATGTAACAGCAGGGGGTCCTTGTGCTGTATCCTCACAGTCTTCACTGCATGTGAGCTTGAAAATATGTTTTCACAGCATGACGCTGTGATAATCACTTGACAATGAGAGGAGATTAATTGAGAAAATATGTGATGATGGTGGGGTTACGTGATTTATTATAAGTTAAACAGCTCTCATCTTCTCATGGTTGACATCTTGTTAGCTTAAAATGCTTGCTGTTTACTTAAGGATATCTTAGGGGATACACATACACCATTACTATCCCTCCAGTCAACACCAATACCCCCCGCTACCCCCCACACCTCCAATCTCATATGCACAGAGGCAGACGCAATTATTTTCACAGAGATAGAGGGAAATGTCATCAGGATTCTCCAAAAGCCTCCGCATTCTATCACCTTCTCTCCTTTTTTTTAATTTCCATGATTCCCTTTATCAATTAAGTCTGCTCTCAAGATTGTCTCCGGCAATTTCATTACAGTCAATTAGCCTGGAGAGAGAGAGAGAGAGAGAGAGAGAGAGAGAGAGAGAGAGAGAGAGAGAGAGAGAGAGAGAGCTTTCCAGTCAGCGAGAGAGCTGCAGAGGAACAACATGCATCTCAGTCCCTGCATACCAAACAGTGACAGCGGGAGGCTGCTGGCCAAAGAGCCCTTAGACTGGCTGAGGACATTCACCTCTCTAAAGTCTAATAATGTTTCTGAGACGCTCAGTGGGGACTGCACAGACACACTGCTGGGGGCTATGCGCCTGCATATTTATATAGAAAAGCTTGTGATGGACACGTTGCTGACCGCAGATGTAGCAACTGTAACATTTTCTCCTCTGTTGGACGGTGTAACACAAGCCTATATGTCAGCATTCAGACGTGTGCAGCGGGCAGCAACACAGCTCAAGGGAGAATATTCATAAAACAATTTTTCATGGAGACAAGTGATCCGTCAGCGAGTAGTGTGTGTGGGGATTTTTTCCCCCATTAATTTGATTGGTGAGATCAAGAAGCCATTAATAACTCATTTAACAAGTCTGTTTGTAAAGAAAGAAGGACATACTGCAGATGAAGTATGCTGACTACAATATGCTCCTGTGTATATATTTGAGAATTACAAAGGGCTAACTTTTAAAGAGACTTTGAACTCACAACCTCCAGATCTTTCTATTATTGTCATGCAGCTTCTCTACCTTTTACTTCTCATATAAAGACTAAGAATAATAGGTTGTTTTTTGATCAATGTCCTCAACATCAATTCTGTGCCGCGTGGAGAGAATCAGGAAACACTTTATTTCAACCCTTCATTTTGGAATTTAGTATTTCCATGATTTTTCACACCTTGAAACCTGTCTCTGAATGATTTGTACATGTGCAAACAGTTAATACATTAGAACACGGTATGATGTACATTGTTATTAAGCATTCATTTACTGTTTATACAGTTGTGGTGACTATAGAAGAGGCTTTAGAACTTCTAAGCGTTAAAAAGTCCTTGTATTTGGATACAATTTCCTTATTGTGTGTTGAAATTGATTCATTAAGAGTTCATATATCGCTTATTAATGTTAAATGTGTGGGTTGAAATAAAATTGATTCAGAATATTTGCATTTATTCATGCCCGCTTACATCTTTCAACTGACTATCTGCAATCGCTCTAAAATGTATTCTGCATTTAGTTTGAACAGGTTTAGAAATATTTTCAACTCTTATGAATGACAAAATCCATGAGTCACTGCATATTCTCCCAGCATTTTCTTCTTATTAATGTTGGATTAAAGTGATTGTGCTGGTGGGTACGGTCTCTGTGGTACATCAGGTATAACCAGGGCCTTTTCTTTAATAACAGCTGAACATATGGCTAAGCCGCAGCTGGCTGACTCTCCTGCAGCAGATCAGACTGCCAGAACTCCTGGGAATCCACATTGGTTTTTTGGGGAATCGCCAACATATGCCTGAAGATGCAGTTTACTGCAACATTACTTGTATTCTGTTTCTGTATCACACTGCCCATGCAGTGGTTAGACCTGCTGCACTTTACCGGTCACAAGCTGGTCTTATATTCCTGATCTCAGGGGCTGGTTTTAGACTTCAGCAGTAACTGGTTTCTACGCAGGGCAGAGTTAAGATGGAAACGTCTCGACATGGCAGTAATTGTCAAGGAAATCTAAAAATATTTGTAAGTTGGAGGTTTGGATCAGTGATTTGTTCATAAAAACAGTACAGGAAATGCTTTATTTTCTTCAAAGTTTCAACTTTCTCGCTGAGATATTAAAGATGCAGTCAGCGATTCTAACCCAATACACTTTTAGTTCAGAATGGCTGACTCCACCTTTAAAAGTAAAATTACAGGAAGCGAGGCAGAAAGGTAGGTGTCATTGATTTTTAGTTTTTTTATTTTGTTTATGGCAACCAATCTGGCTTCTCCTGTTGTTGTTAATGCAAACATTTTTATAAACTCATCAATTGCTAATCAAATCCCTAAATTTCATTGAAAGAGATTCTTAACAATTATTATATTTCATAAACATACAAAACATAAAATGAATACGCTCATTTCACCTTGCCCAATTGTAACTTCATTAAAACTGGACAGAAACAAAATTATTTGATAAAAAATGTCTATGTTTCCAATTCCAACATACACAAACTCTGGTTTGGTTGAAATAAAGCCTTAATTCACAAGAGTTTTGTGTGAAAATATGGTGGCTCCACACGGCTGTGTCTCTCTGCCGTTGCTAGCTTCAGTGTTACTAATAATTTGCTGAATCTGAGTCGGTCACTGTGCGATGAAAGTGGGAACACACTTTTAAATTAGTACTTGAGATCTAATATGGGTAAACTGGATTGGTAATTTCTCGCCTCAAATTTGTTCAGGAACAGATTTTGGCGGACTGCTGAGGTGAAATAACTGAAAGTTTACTTGCATATTTCCCCTGTTTCCAAATCAGGGGACAAGATAGGATGCGCATAGGATTGTGGGTGTTGTAGGAGCACGGCGAATACAACGAAGTCCTCAGTAGAATTTAAAGGATCCTCGATATTGGAACAGTCCTTCGGCGGGATTCGATGACGTAGCATCCTTGAGATTCATTCCAGGATCCTTCCTCGACTTTGAGAAACACGCACTGTGACTGACTTTCGCTATTGTAATATTGTTTGATATTTGTTTTAAATCATTGAGAAGGGTGAGCTGACTGACTGACCAAAATGTTATAGTAAAGTTCAGTGTGCCATCTGCATCTCAAAATGATTACTGATTCATCAGAGTAGGGGCTTGACTGTAGCATAGCCTCTCTGCCACAATCTTTTCTCTCTCACACTTTCTGCTGAACATGTCCACTTCGGGCCCACTCTCGGCAGATACGGTGTGATTGATGAAATAAGTCACCCCTCTGCATTGTGTTCTAGTTTGCCAGAGGCAGATTTGTCTTGAAAAGGCCTGCAAACAAACGCCTGCAGCATCTTCAAACAGTGTTCAAGGTGTGCTATTTTGTGTGGATTTCCACTCACTTATCTAACTAACTGTGAAATCACAGAAGCTACTCATGCGGTGCATCCTCCACTGCTATTGAATGTGGATCGCCATTTCTGTCATAAGCAGTGGCGGGCTGTGCATTTTATACCTGGGCCTGCACTCGTAAAAATGAAGCTCAACACCTACAAATACACTGTGAGTGCAGATACATGGATACATGACTGGATGGGGCGGCATTAACGAACAATGCATGAAGTCAAAATCAATTCAGCTAAAACACGCATTCCGCCACACACTCAAGAGCACGGGTCATTCAAATATGATTCATATCAGAGGGAACAATATTTTTTTATAAATTATAATACATGTAGTGTATTTAAGAAAAAATATGAAATTATAAAATAGTTATAACTTTGTGATTCTGTTTAGGCCAGCAGAGAAGGCTTTGCAGGCCCTGACGGCCCACCACTGGTCGTAATCCCTCAGAGCCTTCGGTTTGACGGCAGCAGCTGCTTAAGAAGATTGCCAAAAGTTTTCCTCTTACTGAGACAAGCCAGGAAGCCAAGCCGATATGAGGTCTTCTCACAGGGTCAACATATAGAGTGCAACTCAAGTGAAAATTGCTTTGGAAATTGAAATGGCAGGGTATCAATTCGTACAATGCGTTGGCTGGAAACGATTGTGTCACAATTTAGTGTGGAGCTCTCCTGTTTAAGACATATCTGCAGATGGAATGTGGCCCGTTGTAGGAACTGTAGCACTGTGTTTACATCAATCAGCAGTGTTGTTGCATGCTCCTTTGACCTCTCTTAGAATTTCTGCAAAGGCGCCAATTTGCTGGGTCTCAGTGAGAGGCAAAAGAGACGTGACGAGCCTTCCGCACCCCCACTACCACCCACCATCATCACCGCTACTCACTTGAGTTCTCTTCATGAATTTCCACAGTATTCTCTGTTTCTTCTCCCTATGCTCATTACGCATCAAGTTTTAATTGATTCCTCTGGGGTGGGATGCTCACAGTTGGGGAGACTAAGGTACACAATGATATGAACCTTGATCCTGTGATTTCTAAGCAAACAGTGTTTTGAATGCCTCACTCCAGGCAGAATTAATTGGTACTTCAGATGAAGATGGGATGTTTGTGCACTTATTTGAGTAGTGTGAGCACAGGAGATGGGAGTGGGACACTTATTGTGTTTAAGATGTATACTGGTAGGTTGGTGGAGTATCCCTGTTGGTGTTTGGATGGTGAACGAATATGAATACATTATTCAGCATCGCCCATGCTGAGCCCTGAACAGATAACAGCATCCAGTAATTTAGTCTTTTTTTAGTCACTGACCTCCCACAGTGGCACAATGATTGGCATAATTTACCTGAAATGTCACACCACTTCTTTTCAGAGTCATTACTCAGTCTAATCTAAACACTCAGGCATCATACACACACTAATACACCCAGTGGAACTGGGCAGTGTAAATCTGTCCATCATTCTGTTTAGTTCAGTATCAAAGTAATGCCGGTGATTGTTGTCTGTACTGTGTGAACAGGGACCGTTTTAACCAGCTAATTATATACATATATAACATTTACATATGTATAAATTAAACACAAAAAAGACAAAAACAAACAAGAAAACAATAATAACTCACAAAAAGGAGGCAGTTTAGATGATTTGTTATCAATTTATGGTTTTATAAATGATATTCTGAATGATTCCGGTTCAAATACAGGTGGTAGCAACATGTCCCAGTTTCAGAAACCTGACTATGGCTGTGTTTGAAATCACATGCTAATGTTCCTCACACATATTGAATAATGAATCATCGAGTTAGTTCATACACCCCCAGCTGTAACCAGCTGACAGCCAGCCGATTGAATCATAGCTTCCAAACACCAATCACAGCCCACTCTCACTTCAAGGAGGTTTATTTAAATATCACTCCTTCCTCACTGATTCATTCTACACCAACGCTGTTACAGACCATAGTGCTGGCAAAGCTTTGCCTTCTCCACCCTTTTTTAGTTCAAAGTTCATCTTTCATGGCAAATGGTTGAGATGTATTTAAAAAATTTACTTCTGGCTCATTCCTGTAAACCCTTGGGGGTTGTTGCTCGGTGCTCCCCGTCTTAGCTTGGTAGCTGCTGGCTAATCCGGGGAGCATTTAAAGAGCGGAGCCATCAGCGCCAAGTTTAACTGTTTAACTTCCATTTGTTGCAATAAATGGTTAAAATCTATGACGAGAGTGTTCTACAGACTCAATGAGCATGTACTGCATACTGCCTGCTCAATAAACAATTGAGTATGATTTTACCAGCAGACTGTTGACACTGTGAGCTCAAGACATCCCTCCAGCCGATCCGTCACATATCATATATAATGTCGCAGCACATTCCCAAACAGGAGTTATTTTGATAAATCGACCACATATTGGACTTTCTCACATGAAAACATTTTGAAAGTCAATAAAGTGACAAATCTAGAGTTTTTACCCTAGCTCAAAATCTCACAAGACTGACAAGCCACAACGCATTATGGGGAATTATGTAAGCTCACGTCTCCTATTCACAAATTATGGCAGTGTGAAAGCACTGCATACTCAATTTTACATCATACTTGGTATGAAAAGCATGTAGGATGCAATTTCCAACACTGTGTTATGTCAACATCTTATCCAGGTGTCTGTCTGTTATGTGTGTATAGAAACAATGATTGTTTAATCACTGACATGAAAGTGAAAGTCGTCGTTCTCATCTTTTACTACTGGTATTCAGATGGAACAGAAAGGAGCAGAGTGGTTAACAACAGCAGAAACTAAGCTCATCCACAACTGCTAAGTTAACCAAGTTGGTACAAGCATCTGGATTTAGAGGAGTCAGACATACCTGCACCAGAAACTGTGACAATATTACAATCATGTGTAGAGAATAAGAATTTTCCATATATTTACTATATCCTGAATATGAAAAAACCAGGACAGGACTCAGGACCAGGTTACGAGTGTGCATGTTAACATTCTAATTTTGGAGATTCTGTATTTGGGTATGAACTCTGCAACCTCTCAACTCATTTTCATCACAGTTTAGGTATAAAGGAATCTTCGGGAAAAGACCGAGCTCATGTTCTGTGATCTATCTACAGCATGAGTAGTAGGGTTGTTGGTAAGTGAGCGTGACTTACCATCGGAGCCTTTAAACTCTCCCTATCCCCCTGGGGTATTAACTGTCCTCATCCTTGTCCTCATCTGCTCTCTTTGAGAGCAGATGATCCTCATTAACGGTGCCCGGATGGAGGACATGTGTCTCTGCAGCCTCCTCCTGTCCTCACACTGAGAAACCCAAACTGACAAATCCTCTTATAAAGATATCACTCTCCCACCGTCCCTTCCCTGCCCCCGTCCTCGTCAGACATCGATGCCGGATTCGCCCTTCTTTATTTCCACGCGGCATTGATCAGATGAAAGCAGCAGCGGGACCAGGACAGGAGAAGTTGTAATAGATGATGAATATCCTCCGCCGAGCCGTTTTGCCGGGACCTGACGCATGAGGTATGGCAATCACAGTTAATACTGTCTCGCTGGCATGCAGATGAAGGGTCAGGTTGCCATCCCATTAACTACAATAATTGAACTGTCGTCCAAAACCGCTGCATTTCCCAGTTCACTTCATGCATTCCCCTTTCTTATATATTTCATGAAATTTTCATCAACTCAAACGGGGAGTTTTTCCCTGTCTTCGTTTACTATTTATTACTAACTTGTATGCTGTTGAGGACTTTGCAGACAGCGAACAAGATCTACAACCGTGTTTTATCAGATGTAAGTGGCATGTTGATGAAATAGCAGTTCAAGGGAGATCAAGGCACTCAACCTATAAAAGTGTGCAAATGACAACCCACCTCTTTTATTTTTTAGTCACTCGGTGCCATTTACACCCAACTCTTCTGCTCAGTTGCTGATGTCTCACACAGATCACAGCTGCTCTATAATGTGGGCTCAGAGTGCGGATGACACCTCAAGGTAACAGATTCACTAGTTGCTGCTGTAGTAGATCAGTTTAGTGTGATAACATCATGGTGCAAAGGTAGAATCTGAATTCCTCCGGAAAATATTCAATGTTGAGGAATTGTATTTCTGTTCAGCAAAGAGGGGGCTGGTGTAGCAGCTCCATCCTCCTGTCTGTACACACTGTATCCCTGGACAAACACATTGCTAATGTTGTGGATGTAAAACTGTAGATTACTGTGAATCTGTGATCTCGTTCATCTCAGACAAACAAAACCAATGCTGCAACTCAGTGGGCCTTTGTTTATTGGCTCCACCACTCCCTTTCTCTTCAAGAACATAGTGACTTTGGACATTGTTTGAATAGATTTACTGCTATGTTGCACTATGGTCAGCAGGGTAAAAAGCTACAACTTGTGATTCAATCTCGCAACTGTGTATAAAATCATATGTAAACGTATTTTTCAAGCTACCACAAGATCAAAAACCTTAAAGATGAATCTTAAATAGAGCACCAGAATATATATTTTCTTTATTTATTGTGTTTAATTAATACGCTCGGTATTACATTACAGTCATTTAGCAGACGCTTATATCCAAAGCAAAATAGCTTTAGAATTTACATACTTAAACACAGCTTAGCGCAACAAACTATAACACCCATGAAAACATTCATAATATGCACACACATAAGTTTCAGTAATTCTAAATAATTCCATGCTGAGGATTTGACTTAATAGCAAACCATGAAACACAAATGTACTTTTACACGGAGTTATGAAAGATCTTTCATCAGTGACTTGACTTTTCATGCAGAAGCGCT
The DNA here is from genome assembly GCA_032191485.1 of Leptoclinus maculatus. Classification (NCBI taxonomy): domain Eukaryota; kingdom Metazoa; phylum Chordata; class Actinopteri; order Perciformes; family Stichaeidae; genus Leptoclinus; species Leptoclinus maculatus. Next base: position 1,826,219 of record JAVDOI010000001.1, read on the forward strand.
AAAAAAGGTTTGAGCACAAAAGTTCAGCTACATTTTTAAATGCATTTTATTTCATCTCTGCGCACATTCACTAGAGACTGTAGAGAGAGAAAAAAACTAATCACGGTGAACTTCAAAACATCTATTCTGCCATGATGGTGAGGGGTTTTCACTTCACGACAGAGCTTGAATATTTCAACGGTAGGCTATGATTGAGAGTTCATCTGAAGATCTGTTTACTTATAACGCTGAGCTCTCTGATTTCTATCATTCTAATGGTATTAGACAACTTTATCATTATCAGAATGTCATAGACATCACACACATAAGGCCAGTCATTTTTTAAACATTGTATATCAATTAGTTTGAAGAAGAGAGCCACCTGGAAGGATGGATGGATGGATGGGAAGGTTGGGTGGATGCATGGATGGATGGAGGTTATTAAGCAGTGGTGGGCCGTCAGGGCCAGCAAAGCCTTCTCTGCTGGCCTAAACAGAATCACAAATGTATAGCTATTTTATAACTTCATCATTTTTCATAAATACACTACATGTATTCTAATTATTTTTCCCATTAGCTTACTTTCTCATTGCACAGCTTCTGTCTTCCTCAGTTGCTCTGCTTCCAGTGCAGCTTGTTTTAAGTAGAGCTTTTATCCAATCAGATTTCACCTCTATGTCTCTAGGTAAGAAGAGAGGCCCGAGGCCCGCTAGGAAGCCTTTGCAGATTAAAGTATATGGGGACGATATTATTGATTGCGTGATTGGTCAGTGGGCTAGTGTGACTGTTGTGACGCTGAAGCAGCTAGCATAAGTTAGTATTAGTAGCAAGTTAAAAGATATGTAAGACGTTATGACATTGACATGACATATTTAGCATTTTGCTTGCTGTAGATTCTTTTTTTTTTTACCTAGCTTTGTGTTTTTTAACACTCAATGGCTGAAGGAGGAGAAACGGATTTCTCAAGAAGGACATTTCCAGAAAAACTGGACATCGTATCAAAGGGTCGGCCAACCCCACAGCTAGCAGCCCTGACCCAGCCAGGAAAAGGATTTGTACGAACGGTATTCCTGGCTAACAGCGTCTGAGAAGCGTTACACTAGTAACGTTTTATTTGCGACTGAGCGTCTTGGTGTTTGGAGCTACGCTAGGCTAACCTGAGTTGGCTAACCAAGGCAACAACACGACACCATAGCACGGCAGGACACTTACAAGCTACGGTGCTTTTGAAAACCTTTGCTGAGACCCGAGTGGATCTACAACTCAACGAACACGTTCACAGAAGGACCTCTTACTGGAACTGAACCGCACCGATGTTCTGTACAACCGCGGTATTAAACTCTTTGTAAACAAAGAAAGGAGGATGGACTTTGTCTTTAAGTGAACAGCAGCTTTGGTAAGTGAACTGCTTTTGTGTTTTTACATCTGCAGTAGCGTTACTACTGTGTTAATTTGTCTATGGCGTCGGTTTTATGATATGATTAATATTTTTCCCTCTGATGTAAATAATATTTGAATGGACCGTGCTCTTCAGTGTTGCTGGATTGATTTGTCATGCTTTATTGTCATATGAATATATGTGACTGGTTCTTGTGAGTTTGTTCTTGTCATTGTGTTAATTACATTGATTTTGACTATATGCATTGTTCCTTAATGACGAAGCATCCCGTCATGTGCGGGCTTAGGGTCGGACATTTGATTCTCTGTTTGGGGTTTTGTTTTCTTTTAGAAAGCAAGAATTATGGTCTGGAGAAATGGGGATTGTGTGGCGATTGCTTTAGCCCTGTTTGAATCAGTAGGGAACAGCTAAACGCTGCGGGGAGAGTTTGTAGCTTGTGTGCTGCTGTTAGTTTTCCTGCTAAGCTAGTTTAGCGCGCCTCCCAGAACACACGCGCCTTACCAGAGTACAATGTTTTGTTTCCGGGGTCAGAGTGTCTCTTACGTCGAGTGGGTTGCCATGTTGAGCGAAGTCCACCGAAAACATTATATTTCCAACAATTTAAGCTTCTGCATTTTCCAAATGCACTAGTATTATTGTAATGAATTGTTCGGTTCGTAAGCCTCGTACCGAACGGTTTAATACGAATACGTATATTGTTACACCCCTAGAAACAAATAATAACCTGTAGCTGTGGCATCATAATGAGGTTATTAGGAGGTGGTTCAACTGTAGAAGGACAGCACTGAAGGCCCAGGTATAAAATACACGGCCCGCCACTGTTATTAAGGCATTACGCAGTAACAGTAAATGAACAGTAAATAAATATACATATCAACACTAAGGATATATATACTGTAGCATCATTTTTATCAATTCAGAATACCTTCAGTCGCGTAGCGTAGCCTGACTTGCTAACACTAGTTAATGATGTGCTAACATACTCTGCTAATGTTAGCTCCACAGGTTTTTCCGTAGAAACATAAAGTTTTAGAAAGGTATATCTCCTTTCAACCTCTCCAGGTAACATTTCACCTTGACTAGCTCCAAATCCACTTAACCAGCTTAAACATGAAGAACATCTGAAACATTTGTACTAGAGTCTATGGAGCAGAGCTGGATTGTGAGTGTCTGAAAACATTATGGAGAGGACCCTACTAAGAAATAAAGTGCTTTTCTTTACCTTCATCTCGATCCGATCTGTTATCTTTTTTCTCGCTCAGACAGATAGCATAAGGGAAAGAAAACTTTTTTTATAGATCTGATGGGTCCTTTCCATATTGTCAGACACTTTTAATAACAATATGAGCCTGTGAGTTGCAAAAACAAGCACTTTTAGTGGACGTACATTGACGATGCACTATTGCCTGGAAACATTACATTGCAGCCCGTTATCCATCAATACTGGACCAATTTGAAAATAGGGTCCAGGTTGAAGAATACCAAAGTTACCCTTTCTAATGAGTTGCATTATTATATGAATTCCCAACTACAGGTCACATAAACACCCAAAGGTGGCAGTGGGCAGATTGAGAGAGAGAGAGAGAGAGAGAGAGAGAGAGCAGGGGAAAGAGAGTGATAATTAAACAGAGAGAAATATGCCTTCATATAAACATGTCATAAGTCATTTTAATGTCTACAGGCAACCGTTTTCTTGACATCCCCCAGCTCTCTGCTTTTTTTCATTAATCCTCGGCCCCTCAGTCTGAAAAAAAATATCCAGGATGCTTAAACTGCCATCTGCTCTGATTCGCTTAATAAAAGCAACACCATCAAACTGTTAAATTATGCACTTTTATGACTATGATGGGAGTCTCTGTAACTCTCTGCCTCTGTATAGATTTGTTTTTCTCTGTGTCCTCGTCCACCATTTTCTGTCTAATTTTCTTTAGAAGAGGAGAGAACTGTTTGACCAAAAGTATCTTGAGTTAATGTAGGCATTGTATGTTTCCTAACTGAGTGCTCTTGTTGGTTTCCTGCATCAGTTCTCTCAAACGTCTAAAACTGCAAGAACGTCTGTTTTTTTAGTGAAGTAGATAATACACTCCTGTCGGAAGTTTCTTGAAGGGGATATACTGCAATGGCTATATTCAGGAGAGATGTCAGCGTGATGGATGCCCACAGTCCGTCATTAAGAGACTTCAAAACTTGGCCAGGTCCCAGGGCTGGGCCATCCTCCATAGCACCCAACAGAGCCTCCCACATTACCCTAGCAACAAGTCAGGGTGGAAGATGGATGCGAGCGTCACGACGCTCACCGTCGTACAGAGCATACCGGTTGACCGAGGAGGGGGGGGGGGGTCAGTCCAGGTCTGGGCTGCCCACAGCTTTTGTATGTCTGTCTCATTTCACAATTCATCAGCCGAGCGTGACTGTCAGGCGAGCCTTCAGCTCCAGCGATCCATCAGGGCCTGTCACCAAGCCATCACAACAGAGAGATGAGGCCGCAGCGTTCGAATTCCATTAGCCCCATCAGCACTGGCTGTACCGCCAAGCAGCCCAGTCAGCCAGCCAGCAACTTGTTTGAGACTCAAAGAGATAATAAAAACGTATCTGCGAATCAGAAACAGCTTCCATTTCCCTGTCACCGCTGCCCCTCCCTCCGACGTCCCGTGGGATATGCTGCTGTATTAAAGCTACGTTGACTGACATTACTTTTCTTCTCCGTCCTTTCACATTTTCTCTTCCAAATGAAACATTTCTGCTTCTTCCAACTCTTTCCACCTCACATCAGCCGCTTTTCTTTGTTCTGTGGAAGGAACGGACATAAATAAAGAGAAAGACATGAGCTTTAGATTTGTAATCATCCCCAGATAGCTGACAGCTGCTCTTTGACGCCGGGTTTGTGATGATGGGTTACCTCTTCATTCCAGGATGTAATGAACACAAATTCTGTAATCATGAACACATAGAGGACTCTGAGTCCTGTGGAATTATAATGGTGTACCATAAGGTAAGGGATGAGCTCACGCTGTATTATGTTAGGGCAGATGTGGATTTGTCTGTGTTGAAAGTGCTAATAGCTGATTTTTAACATATTATTTAGTGCATGATAAAACAATATATATCTTAATATTAGTGAGAATGTTTCTCATTATCAATACAACAATGTAGCAAATGTATAGAAAATAAAGTAGTTCAATTAATGTTTCATGGAATAACGATGTCCATTGGTAAATTATGCAAAACTTAATTCGTAAAACAAAAACTTAAATGATTAATGTCGCTTTTAAGTTGTTCATATGAAGTCATTTGGACCGAAGATTTTTCTTTTGATTGATCAATTCATTGATTGATTCATTTTATCACAATATCCTTGTACAATATATATATATATATATATATATATATACACGGTACAAGGAATAATAATAATAATAATACTATACATAAAATGAGATGATTATATTATTTTCATTGGTACTTTTAAGTATTGATGCTCTGCCTTGCGGCAGCATGACATATTAATGGTCCAGCACAGAGAAGCCTGACTAGAGAGAGAGATGCAGTAGTTTTTGTAAAAACAGTATTCTCATCAGCAGGACAAACTGTAAGTACTAGGCTTAATAGATTATTGAGACTGGGACCGACCCGCCGGAGGGATAATGATAACGGGTACAAGCCTGAAGTAATCACAGAATAAGCAACTAACGGAAAGGTAAGGGGACAAGAGTTTTAGCTTGGATTTAAAAGCCTCAATGGAGTCAGAGGTTATTTCAGAGGAAGAAGGGAACGATGGGAAAAATGGCCTGCAGCCTGCTGACTTCTGTTTCACTCTGGGGACAGACAGGGTTAGGCTACCCCTAACCCTGTATTCTAAGAGAGGACAGCAATATCATCAAATCAAATGAGAGTTTAGTGACTAACTAGCCAGACCTGTCATATAAATCTGCAGTTTACTGTTTGTGGATCGTAGTCACTGATATGGAGAGAGACAGGAAGAGATTTGTGTTTGCATATCAGTGGGCAAAACCTTTCTTTACTTTTCCAAAACAACGTGAGGTCTAATTCATTCAAGGGAAACCGGTTCAATATCTACTCTCATGATATGAATCATTTCTGTCGTATGCATTGAATGTGGTGAAACTCTGTTATGTTGTTCATTCTGTACACATGACATCTATCACACTTCTGTCCATCCTGATAGAGGGGGGAGTTCCCCCCCCCCAGTTTTTATTGGGCTGATGTGAGGGTTCCGGGACAGAGGATGTCGTATGTGTACAGATTGTAAAGCCCTCTGAGGAGAATTTGTGATTTGTGATTTTGGGCTCACTTTTTAATGGTCCAATTAAATGTGTAGGTTTTGATTTAAATCCCTCTTTAACTGTACTGCGCTGAAATATTTGGTTTAACTGTGAAATGCATTACAGTACAGAAGCTTAAAGGAACAGTGTGTAAAATGTAGGGAGATTAATTGGCAGCAATGGAATATAATATGCATAACTATGTTTAAATCAGTGTATAATCACCTCAAATTAAGAATCCTAGTGTCTTCCTTAGTTTAGAACAAGCCATTTACATCTACGTAGGGAGAGGGTCGTCTTCCATGGAGTCTGCCATCTTGCACCGCCATGTTTCTACAGCAGCCCAGAACACTGGCTCTGGTGAGAGCTATTCTCGTTCTACGTTATCTGAAAGTAGTAATGCGTTCTAAAACCCGGTATTAACCAGGCCCCGGTGCTAAATCACCAGAGTATTGATAAGCCACGACGTTACTGGTGTTTTTATTAGAACTTTTTAATGTTTTGGTGTCCTTTGTGACCACAGCGCTGCTCTGCTCTCTCTGTCAGGCTGAGCTCCTCCAACTACACACACACATAGACACAAACACACACACACACACATAGACACAAACACACATACATATATAGACACAAACACATTCACACAGACACACACACACACACACACACACACACACACACACACACACACACATAGACACAAACACATTCACACAGACACAAACACTCAACACAAACATATTGAAACAAACACACACACACATAGACACAAACACACACACACACACACACACATAGACACAAAGAGACACACACACACAGACACATAGTAACACATTGTTACTGTACGTGCAATAAGTAAAAAGCCAATACTTTATCAATACATCTGTGCAACAAGAACGGACATGTAAACAAACATGAATAGCGTACAACCGGGCAGCAGCAGCGGTCTACTCAGCTCAATCAGCTAGTCGCCAGAGTAAACAATGCCGACACCACGTTTTGTAGAAAATCCAATTTTTCTGTGCAATTGTAATACTTAAAGCTAGATTGTTGGCTATTGGTCTCATGTTGTGCAATGAAGGTTTAACCTAAAAACATATCGTGTGTGATTGATTAAAAAAAAAGTATTTATAGATTACATATCAAAGCGAGCAGCAAAGTGTTAGGATAAAATACAATGCAGATACACGCATATTTCCACATAAATACATATTTATAAACACATCAAATTAAATCCGAACGAGGTCTGTAAACTCCAAGTAGCCTACAGATCAGATCTAACAGGAAGTGTTTCTTTGACTTCCAGTTTATTCTTTGAAAGCGGCTGAAAACTGTCCCACTTAACCAGTGTTTTTAACGCCCCTGCTGCTACTCTCGTCCACTTTCACGGAATAGTACGTGAGTCAGAGAAGTTATTTTACATGAAGTTCTCCAAAAAGAGAAAAGTGGACAGCGAAACCAGATCCTTCACTATTGACAGTTCAAAACCAGGATGTCTCATATGTCTCATATCCTAACCATTGAATTCACTAACCAACAATGATGTTAACAGAGAGGAATAGAGCTGAAACAAATAGTTTAATAACCACAGAGTCCCTGCACACACATTTCTCTCTCTAGAAGATGAGAACAATATAATATCGTGGTTTTCTTGGTTGACATCACTTCACACCTGAATTAACTGAATTTAAAGCTGCAGAACAAGGACTATTTAGTTACATTCATTTTTCTAAAATTAAGTACTTTTTTTTAAGATTAACATTTTTCAAAAGCTTTCTGTAATGTTTTTTTTCAATGATTTAATCCATCCTTATTGTAATTGAAATGAGAGAACAGCATTGATTTATTATTAGAGTATGTATTATTTATAATTCATCCAGTTAAATTCGAAATCTGACCATGAATATTGTTTAGATATTATTAATTTGAACTTTCTTTATTTTATTTGACAGTCAGTTGTTGACTACGTACAAACGTTAATACAAATACTAAGCTGCTTCAATATGTATGGGACTAAATAATAGCACAAGTTAGACATGATTGGGATGTTCCACAACTTTACATGAGGAAATTCTCTCTAACTAGACATCGTTGAACATTAATTGAATACCCTTGTTATATAGTGAATTTGTTGGTACTTTTGCTGCTCTAAAAACAATATTTAGATGTGTTTTAAATACAAATTCTAATTGTTCTATATTAATTTGTTTTTTAAATTCTATATATGTTTTTAAAAGCAATGATTTAGTCATGTAGAAGAGCAGAGTATTGATTAGAGTGGCCCCTAGTTGTACTACAATCCTAAAGATACCTATCCCTACCTGTAGGCCACCGTAGTTCTCCGACACGCTTAGAAAGGAAGGGGGGAGCCGAGGGGTAATTAGGTAATCACATCTCTTTAAAAGACACTTTCTGCGAATACGGAACAATCAATAAGGTTGTAGCTAGTAGGCTTAGCTAGGCTAGGCGCGGAGCTAAGCTAACAGGGTAGCAACAGATGCTTCCCACTAAGATTGTTTTTAAAAATAGCCTAAAGTGAAGAGATTGACACAGTAAATGGAGGAGGGAGAAGTTGGAAGTTGTTGATCTTATATAGTAAAATGTTGGATCGTGAGTATTATAATGTATTCCTCATGCTTATCAAACACACAAGAAGAACGTGTGCAGGTAGTGGTATTATGTCGAGTTCAGCCGCTGGGAGTGCTGATAAAATCTAAGTCTTCAGATTACAGTAGGACAGACAGAATATCTGGCAATCAATAACATGGTACAGTTTACCTGATACAAGGTTATTGAAGACAATATAAACTCAAAATTGAAGAATGACTTTGTCTAATAAGTGACTTTGACTCACTTACTACTTCGCTCTACTTTCTATTGTAGCGTGATGATGATGTGCCCTCCCATTATCACCAACAATACCCCGAATCCCAGGATTATGTCCTGTCACACTGCCCTCTCTTTCTTTAGCTGCAGTATTTTCAAAGAACCCCGGGTTTTTTAGTAGGTAGAGAAGATGAGCAATGTTGTCTCATCTCCAGCATTGGCATCATTGCCTTTCTCCTTAATCCTTCAGGCAGTCAATTTGCAGCCAGCGAAGTGTGAAGCTCTATAATGATGGGTTATTGACCCGTTTGCTGTTTGGCAACGGGGACAGCGGCAAACTGAAAGGATAGTTCCTAGTTTTTCATGCGACATTCAGATGGCTCTTTGGCACTGAGGGTGACCTAACTCTAATTAGGTTTGGTTGTCCGATAATGGCCAGAGAAATATGAGCAAACGTTTGCCAGCAGTACTGCTTGGTAACATGAGTGAATGAATGTGCAGTTCTATCATCTCTTACATTTGGGGTTAATATACTCTCCCAGCAATGGAACACATGTTGATTTAGGGCATGTTTTTGTTTTAATTCTTAATAGAATTATGGATTACTTCCTTTTTCTCACCACCCTGTAGCATGCAGTTAAACACACACAAGACAAAAGCAGTCATTTACCCTGGTAATATGCTTGAAACCAGAAATAAAGACACATTTGCACAGTGGTGGGCCGTCAGGGCCAGCTAAGCCTTCTCTGCTGGCCTAAACAAAATCACAAAGTTATAGCTATTTTATAATTTAATAATTTTTCACAAATACACCTCATGTATTCTAATTATTTTTCCCATTAGCTTATTTTCTCATTGCACAGCTCCTGTCTTCCTCTGTTGCTCTGCTTCCAGTGCAGCTTGTTTTAAGTAGAGCTTTTATCCAATCAGATTCAGCTCCTATGTCTCTATTTAAGAAGAGAGGCCCGATGCCCGCTAGAGAGCCTTTGTAGTTTAAGTAAATGGGGACGATATTGTTGATTGTCATAGTCTTCAACCAATCAGATCTTTAGTTTGACACGTTGGGCGTATTCTTTGACGTGCCACTGCTACCCAGGTAGCCTGCTAAGTACGTCTGCATTAACGTGTGCCGTGATTGGTCAGTGGGCCAGCGCGTGACTAATGTGAAATTGAAGGAAGCTGGCAGAAGTTAGTTGGAGTAGTAAGAGTTCAAATTGAAAGATATGGAAGAAATTATAAAATATTTAGGGTTTTGCTTGGTGTAGTTTATTTATTTTTATGAACAGTGTTCCTGGCTGACAGCGTCGCACATTTTATGGCTGGGAGTGTGTTTCATTTTAACTGAGCGTCTTGGTGTTTGGAGCTATGCTACGCTAACCTGAGGACGCCATAGCACGGCAGGACACTACGGTGCTTTTGAAAACTTTTGGAGAAACCCGAGTGGATCTACAGATCAATGAACACGTTCGCAGGGAAACGGAGCTCCACAACCGCGGTCCGCACCGGCCGCAGACCGGCGAAATACAACTGGGGAGGCTCAACTGGCACTGGCGTCCATGAATCGAGAAGGACTTCTTACTGGAACTGAAACGATGTAAACTCTTTGTCAACAAAGAAAGGAGGATGGACTTTGTCTTTAAGTGAACAGCATTCGGTAAGTGACAAACTGTGTTTCTTTTTTTACATCTGCAGTAACGTTACTACTGTTCATTTGTCTATCGTGTTGTTTTTATGAATAGTATTTGAATGGCTCGTGCTCTTGTGTGGTGGAATGCGTGGATCCGCTGCAGGTTTGCTGGATTGATGTGTCATGCTTTGTTGTCATATGAATATATGTGACTGGTTCTTATGACTTTGTTGTTGTCGTGTTAATTACGTTGATTTGACTATGCATTGTCCGTTAATGACGCAGCGTCCCGTCATGCACGGATTCATGTATCTGCACCGTAGCTAATCAACTGTAGTAGGACAGCACAGAAGGCCCAGGTATAAAATGCACAGCCCGCCACTGCATTTGCAGAATAGTTGGGAACTCGAGAAGAATCAAAAAGGATTACTGCTTTGAAGCCACACACACACACACAAATAAAATAGAAAAAAAGTTCTTGTTAAAGCAATAAGTAAAGTAATAAAATGTCTGTTTTTAAGACTTTGCAAACAGCCTCATAGGTTTACTATCATTGCATTTCCCTCCATTAGACTTTCTCATTCACTTAATAGATTAAAGCTTTTATTTATATGACGGGACGTAATTCTGGATACAAAGTCAAGGACACACTGACAGCTATTAAAAAAAGTTTCCATTTACTGTTGCTAGCACCATAAAGTATCATGTAATGCAAATACAATACTCCTGTCTCCATATGTCCATCTTCAGTCCTCTCCAATGAAATTCTACTTTTTAAATTAATTTTAGCAGGAAATTACATTTGGGACATGATATCTCACCTTGAAAACGGGATATAATCTAGCCTTCCTGGAAAGAGAGGGCTTTTTTGTGTGTCACTGGTCTGTTTTTCTTTCTTTTTCTGTCTCTCGTTCCATCTCTCTCTGCTTCCCATGAACTTCTAGTGGTTATCTATCTTGACATGAGGGAGTGGAAGCCTCAGGGTAGCGCTTGACAGGGATTCCTCTCCATGATTCCTGGCAGCTCTCTCCATTCCCCGCTGTCACTGTAGGGGAACATAAGGGAGTTATAAAAGAATGCTGTCATGTCACTGTCACAAACTCTGTATGGAACCGAGACGTCCGGCACCAATCCCTCTGTGAGCTGCAGAAATGTGTTTTGTGTGTTGCGCGGTGTATCCTTGTGTGTTTGGGCAAAGAGAACCTGTATTTCTGTGTATACCTGGCAGGTTGAGTTTTCATATGGCAGGTTCTGTTCTAATCTCGCCACATGGTATCTAATCCAACTAATATCTAAATGTCTATTTTAATCCATTTAAATGACATTTCGTCATCATTCACAAAAATGTTGACATTAAACGTAACCGTAACATTTTCAGTGACAGCATATATAGTTTGTTTTCCACAAAAATATCCAATCTTGCAATATAATACCCATAACTTCTGCTATATTAAACCTTTTTATTGTTATGTTTTTAACTTACACACAAAGTTCATTGGCATGTTTAATACAGAAACAAGCCATCATTTCAGCCAAATTATTTAAACCATTTTATTTAGTGATCATATCTGAAATGTCAAATCTGTCATAATCCTTAATTTAAAAAAACAAACTGTGTGCACTCACAACTATGATCAGCACAGTGGGTCAAAGTTGGAATAACAGATAGTTTGGGCAATCCTTTTATATATACCACATTTTTTGTTTTGTTGTCTATTTGCGTCTGTAGATTTGACCTAAATTCATCAAAAGTTATTAATTAATAATGCCTCATTTGCATATTTAAACATTACATTTCTGAAAAAAAACAATGATCTTAATGTAAGCAATCAACTGGGGAAGTTTCATGGAAATTTCGCAGTGATATAATCAGTTAAAGGTGTTTTCACAGGTGCATTCTGGGTGCAGGTGACTGATAATTGAGTGTGAGATTTCAATGGCAGTGATTAGCAAGTAACATAGACAGGCTTTTCATTTTAAATGCTGTGTCTAGATGTGTGTAGTTATTAGCTAAAAGTGTGTTTTAGACTTTGAAACTGACTCAGCATACCTGGTCTAGTGTGCTTTCAATAACTGTGCTACAGTTTTTGTGTTTTGGCAATCGCAACAAAATGAAAAGGGATACTTTTTTTAATTTGACTTCACAGAACACAGGGGTAGCTGGTCTACCGCTGCTTGGATCGGTTAGTTTGTTTGTATTACTGTGTGAGAGCAGTCGGCTTCAGTTCCCCGTCGTAAATGTCTGTCTGACAACAAAGTAAACCGTCAAAAATGTTCACAGCACCCGTCCACAGCAGTACATTGCTTTGCTTCCCTGCAGTAACTCCTGTCTGCTTCACCAAGCTTTGGGCATCCTGACCATCGTTTTCTGTAGGTAATACTCTGACTATGGATAGTTACCCCAAACCATCCCTTTAAGAGAGGCTCAGAGCAAACCAAGTGGCGCATAGGGAGCCGGTGGACCTTGTGGATTCATGAATAAAACTGTCTCGTTTCAAATTTGAATATTTGTTTGGAATCAAAAAGCTCAGCACATTAAGCTACAGGGTATTGACGAATTCTGCTGTGGACTGTGTAGACATGCGAAATGTCTGATTTACAGTTGGTCATTGTAATAAGGAGCTGTTGTGTAAATGTTGAACAAAGACCATGCCTCGGGCACGTTTCTTCATCTAACAGAATGCTTTTACAGTCATTGTGGTTGAATAGTGGAACAAAATGATCTGCTATTGGCAAAAAGAGGAAAAGAGAAAATGTCATGGAGTACTGCTATAGGGAAGGGAGAAGTGAGACATTATCTTCACTCATTCAACACCACACTGGTGTAAAGCATTATATCAACATGTCCAACAGCTTTAAATAGTCTGAAAGATGTATTAGAGAGGGCAGACCTCTACTGTCTATACTCATCACTGAGTGTCATAATTAAACCTCTTTAACTGCTGCCTTTCTTTACCAACAGCAGGCTACTGTTTTTCTTCAGGGCCAAACACTCGATTTAATGATCAGGTGGAGAAGCTCAGGCTTGCATCCATCTGTTCTTACCTGTGTGAGTGCAGGCCCAGTGACATTTGCTGCTCCAGGAGTTGTAACTTAATACAGGTGACTTTCCTCTGCGGCTGCATTCAGCGATCCACCGCCGTAATAACAGCAACAGTCCTGATGACTTTCTGACAAGTTCTTCATCTGCGAAATGGCCGCCTGTGTTGCTATGCACCTTGAATGTGTAATTCTCTCTCTGTCACCTTCACTTAGCGACCTCCACTCTGCAGATGGTCTAATAACCGTGTACAGGGGGATCTGTTTCATGTAAATGGGCTCATGCTCTGAGCTTAGATGACAGAGGAAGAGGCTGGACTGGGTATCTATCATCTAACATCCAAACTCAATTAGCGACTGTGACTGTGGCGTTGGGATGTGTCTGGAGGGGATAAACGCTCACCTTGGATGCAAGGCTCGCCATGCTCAACCACCCAGCAACATGTACTGGTCCACATCTCTCATGCTGACGACATATTTCTCTTTGATCTCTTCAAAAGAACCCCTCAACATGCAACAGAATTAAAAATCGTTTTTAGTAATGGAGAGCAAAAAAAGGTACAAGTCCAGCCCTGCACAACACTTTCCAAAAGAGTGAGAATGAAGAAGAAATATTCAGCAGGAAGGTTAAATGGGTTTTCTTGTAATATTGGGTTGTTTAAAAAATGTTCCTCAGGGGATACCCCCCCCTTTAGTGACAGTTATATCAGGGATCATGCCAGCTCAGTGACTTGGAAGGAGCTGTGATCAGCTCAGAAAAGACCAGCATGATTATGAAACAAACTGTGGGGCGTCGGACGTCACCTTGGGCTGACTTTGTTTTTGGATCGATTGCAGAGAGATTTCACATGACTTCATATTTTTAATTGAGCACCACCGTGACCTCACTCACCCCACTGGAAATGCCAAGAGCCAGCAAAGAAATAAATTGGGCCACGGTTATGGGAAAAAGAGCAAGTATTTAGCGTATTGAGAAAGTCGAGAGAGAGAGAAAAAAAGTGTTCTTCTTCTGTGCGGCTGCAAGTAATAAAAGATAGATGTTGTGTGTGCGATGCCATTGAGCTTTGACAGCCGAAGCTGGTTCCCTTGTCAAACAGGGATTGCAGTGTCTTTTTCTCCTCTTAAGCTGAAAATAAAAAGCCCAGCATTGAGTATCGGTTGCATTATCACTGCCGGGGAGAGCGAGGAAAGCTTGTTATTTCTGCAACATGTGACCTCCCTCAGGAAATTCACCCAGTAATGACTGCTGATGATGTGTGCAGTCGGGGTATTGAAATGCATCCTTGACAGTTCACAACATGTTTGCCAAACTATGGCCAAACTAAATCCTTTTTGCCCTTCTTTCGCTCCCTCATTTGGTGCATAATGGGTTGAGCTCATTTGTTTCCTTGGTAATGAGTTATTCAGCGAGTCCGTAAAAACATCTTGGTGGAGGATGATTGGTGGAACATACATATCTTTTATTCCTTTTTTATATATATATATATATATATATATATTCAGCTTTTAAAAGATGCCTAGCAGAAGCAAATTATTTTTATTTATTCATGGAAAGAAAACATTTGTCAATTTGTGTCTGTAGATTTATCCTAAATTCACCAAAAGTTACCATTAGATAATGACTTATTTGCATATTTAAACATTACATTTCAGAAAACTGGTACAACAAAAAAGTAACTGTCTTAATGTAAGTAATGAACTGTGAAAGTGTCATAGTGATATCTATGAGACATGTCTTATTTATTAAGAAATCTCCACTTCAGTAGCTCTTACATACACCAAACGTTACACTTTCATTATCTATATTATGAAGGTTTCTACAGAGAGCTTTGTTCATTTATCATTCATAGCCTGATTTATACAATATTTTATTTTTTTTAAAAAGTGAGAAAATGGATTTGTTGTATGTTGTATGTTGACAGTATTTTCTGATTTATGAAGTGATACAAAGAGATATCCAAAATTACCGCTGTACAAACCTTTGACTCCAATATGTCAACAAAAAAAAGGAAATTGGCTTAATCCAATGTTCGGATTTATGTTTTGGAACATTCATGTTAAATTAGGACATATTTAAGATTTTTAAATGAATGCCTGATTTGCAACAGAAAAAAATAAATGTGCCTAATGTAAGTAATCAACTGGGGAAGTTTCTTGTTGATATCTAATAGATACATTTGTACCTTATTCGTGTAGTTATTTGCTCTGCTCTTTATTAGTCCTTGTCATAATGTCAGCAGCCATGATGTTGACATGCTTATGGTTACAACAATTATACAGTTTAATGGCTCCTTTGGCTCGTATCATCTCCCATCTACTGAGATCAAGTAACTCATGCAGTCAAATGTAGATTTGTTCAAAGTGGCATGTAGTGCCATGCTGGCTGTATTCTGAGGAGAATATGGTTTAGAATGAAATCTTGAATTTGTTTTGATTCTCCCCGTTGTGTCTGTGTGAACGGGTTATTATATTCAGCCCGCTGTGGAAGTAATGTGGGAACACTTCACTTTGTTCACCACAAAGACACAACTTGTGTAATGAATTGTCAGACTACAGATCTTACAGTAGATCTCATTCAATGAACAGTTGAGTTCTGCTGAACATTCAAATTGTATGCGTCTGAACTCTCCAGTAACCTTTTAAAAATCATTCTCCAGGCCATTCCCGAAACCTCATATCAAGTTCCGGTGGGTTATTTCAAGCTATTAATTCTTTGCGCCACCATCAGGCTTCCTCACAGCTTTAATTATGGGGACATGTCCACTGGATAATAACCCAGACAAAGAATAGGGTCCATTCAGCAGCTGAATGTGGCCTTGTGGTGAGCTGAGTGAATGAGAACTGGAATGCATAAATTTAAATGAATCAAAGTAGTCATTGTACATTTTTACATTCGTGAAGTGAAATAAAATTAACAAAGGCCAATCAAAATGCTGAAATCAAATAGAAACAAAGTTTATCGGTTCAATTCTTCGTGTGCAGCAGTATTCCATATAGACTGCAGTATACCTGTATGACTGGAACTACTTTCTTGGTCTAAATTAGCCATCTTAGCTAAGTGATTAACAAAAGACACTAAAACCATGTACATCATACACTATGATGAGTAATAGAACACTAAACCTTAGAAAATGCCAGTATTGAGTTTGTCTTGAGGTGCTGTGAAGGAATGTGGCCCCACAGAGGCCCCTCATTATGCTCTGTGGCCCCACAGAGGCCCCTCATTATGCTCTGTGGCTGCATCGGTGCAGAGAGGAAAATAGATCAGTTTGTCTACTTCTGTTTACTTAGTGGACTTTTGGGAAACATAACATTTACTAGAAAAAAGGCTACAATTGTATGAGTAGTCTCTAATCACAGAGCATGACTTTAGAAACAAATCCTACTTTAAATAGGAACATGATTCTTCTTACTTGTGGTAGACTGGACGCAGTGACAGTGACAGCATCCCTGTACATCTCTATACTAATTGGAGGAGAGGTTGATTGCTTGGAATGGAGACGTTTACTTTTCAGGAGGGAAAACTGAGCAAAATAAAAGTAAAAGTAGCTCATTTGCTCTCTTAATCTGGCAACATTCAGGGTAGAAATCAAATGTTATTTTTACCCTGATATTCGGCAGCAGGGTTGCATCCTCAGAGGTATTTTTTTGATTCTACAAACGTGTACTGTCTGCCTGGAAGGACAGTAATTGTTTTTCCTGGGGCAAAAACAACATTTAAATCCAACATCTGCCAGACTGTGCAGGTTTGGCCTGCCGTAGCTCGCACAGCACAAAAGAAGCACTGAGCGCAGCAGCGGTCTGTGAAGAGGTTTGATGTGAACACTGGTTTCATAGTTTATCATTCCAGCCAGGCAGTAGACATATGTGGGGTCACAAAACACAAAACACCCAGCTACTGGATGAAAACATGGAGTTCGGATGCTTCTATAAGACTTATGTGGGGAACGCTGTGACTGAATCACAGAGTGCTGAGCTTGCACATTTAGCTGCAGTAACAGTAGGTTAAATGCTAAAAAAAAAAGGCCTCAATTTACACATAAGAATCTGAGAACACATAACAGAGTTCTCTTAAACAACACAGTAAACGGCTAAGGACATTAGTTTCTTAATACAAATTACTCAAGAAAGACATGCTCTCATCCACCGCCGCTATGTTTACACACCATAAAACAGAAAGTTTTCTGTTTCTCGTAGTTTGTTCTTGTAAGCTTCTCTGCTGTCTGAGACAAAGGAGACAGGAGAAAGGTTCTTTAATATTGATTATTATCATTTTAAATCTTCTCTCTAGAATGTGATTTATTTAATTGACATTTTACATTTGCGTCCAGTGAGATATTAGTGGCTTCATATAATGACTTTGTTGTTGTAAACATAACTGTTGCTGCTCTAGAAACAATATTTAGTTATATCTAAATCATAAATAACTTCTAATCCTGTTCTAAATGTAATTATTTAAAAAATGCTACATATGTTTTAAAAAGCAATCATTTAGTGATGAAAAGTACAGAGTATTGATAAGAGTAAGTCCATGCAGTGATTAACTCCTATACCTGTCTCTACCTGTAGGCCACCGTAGTTCTCTGATGAGTGTGGACAGGGAGGAGGGAGCGGAGGGGTATTTAGTTGGTTACAATCTGAAACCTCATCACTAGATGCCACCAAATCTAAAGTCTGCATCACAGAGTTGATATTTCAATGTATGAACCTAAAACTCTTATAATAAGAATCTCTGTTTATTACTTACATCTTTTCCGTAATTTGAACTTTGACACTGACTTCCTATAATTAAAGGAATTGGAAATGTCTTGATTATAAGAAGCATTGCAATGCGGATGACACTGCGTGGATGCAGTGACAGAACATACTCAGAGTTTGGGAACAATGTTTTCCCTCCCGTTTCCTTGAGGCTCTGCAAATACACCCTCAGTGTGAGCGGAGCAGAGAGACGGCAGTCAAACACTCGTCGTTCCGCTAACTTCTTGCACTTGCTACCAATATTAGCTACTTTGTTGTCAACAATGTTGGTTTGGAAACAAATGTGCATGCAGGCTGAAATTCAACTGAAGAGTTCTGTTGGGAGATGCAGGGACATCTACCAAGAGTAGTAGTAGAAAGAGTAGCGGAACTGTGAGGAAGGAAAACTCTGCTAGCCGCTAGGCTATGCTGTGTAAAATGTTAGTAATGTTAGTAAATGTTAGTAGTATAGATAATTGAGGATGTGATACATTCAGATGCATTGTGAATTGTAATCGCATCGTGAGGCCAGTGAAGTGTCACTCCTCTAGCGAAGATGTTAGCATAGTTGATGATTTTGGTGTCTGTAAGTCAACCAACAGCATACCTTCTGTAAAACCTTCTTTTCTATAAGCAGCTTTTGCAATGTGTGAGATAGATTTCCCCCATCTGCCGAGGGTTTGAGCCTTTTCACCCTCTTGTGCATCTTGGGCCGACATCAGACATGTTGTCAGAGCGGGAATGGCAGTGCACCAGGCTCTGCTGGCCATCCCCTGCCTCTGTGTCCATATCTGAGGGCAGATAGCTAGAAGAACACTCTGGGACTGTTGTCCTCGCTGTCTGGCCCCTCTCTTCTGTGTGAGTGTATGTGTGGCACAGTTACCGCCAAGTAGGGCTCGCTTCAAAGGGGAACCATTGTGTTTATTTGCCAAATACATCAGAAGCTTTCCATTTCATGACGGGCAATTATATAGAAAGTGTTTTTGCAATGCAGCTCTGGCCCTGGGAGACTTCAGAGATCTGGTCCAAAGTATCATTTAAAGGATAACTAACTTTTTAATGCCAGGTGCATCCTCGTCAGAGAAAGAAACTTAGTCCTCTCCTGCCTTAAATCGGTGTGCTCCAATATATGTGGACCTCTGAAGGCGCTCCAGATACAAGATTCACCAACTCTAAGAAGAATAATCATTTTCTAAATATTCAGTGGAGGCTTTAGTAATATTAAAGTATTGTCTGTTCATTTGTGGTGCTATCGGTCTGGCAATTGTTGCACTTAAAGAAGCGTAAATCTTGATGTTTTTATTACTGAGATCATTTGTTTCAGTCGGCAGTGGTGCTGCTAGAGAGCAGATGAGAATAGACCACATTGATGTTACCAATAACAGCAGGAGGACAGAGAAGCAATGCTGCAGACCAGCTCTCTCCTCTAAATCGAGTTCAGTGAGTCTCTCAGAGGATGCTGGAGACCTGTAACCTGCACTGTAGCCTGGTATTAATCTTGTATTAATCCCCCCCTCCCCTCCACGTTTCTGCTTCTCTTCCTTCAGAGTTTCCTGGGAAACAAATGTAGATAGAGAAGAAGATGGTTCATTAGTGCAAGATATTATGCCACTACTTCATGGTAAAAGTGTCTCTTTAAATGAATCTGATCTTCCTGTAGGACTTCTGCATATTTCCTCATGCAAAAATTGACCTTTTCTTCCGAGCGTATATGTCTTTAGGTGCAGAGCTCAATTTTCTCCACACATAATCCCCAATGAATGTTCGCTCCTTGTCCCAGTTGCCTTTGGGAAAAGATGTCCCGGCCAGTAGCAGAGACAAGCGCAGCTTCGTCTTAGAGCACAGGTGTCACGCAATGGGAAACCACAGCGGTGCCGCGGGGGCAGCCACCACTTTCTCCTATCTGACACACTCAGACCTAATTCCTCTTCTGCTTAACGAGCCACTTGATCATCCTGCCAATTTGTGTCGCCAGATCAATTTGAGCAGAAGCAGGAAAAAGCAAAAGGTAACGTTTCTCGCTGCTGGAGATTGTTTGAAGCTGCTTATCGTTAACGGCCAATGGAGCAAGACGGGCACTGCTGACCCCGGTGGCCCCTGTGTAATATGGTGAACTCTAGTCTGAAATGAGGGCTTGTTTCTGGTGGGATTGGGGGGGGGGGTTTGTGCTGTAGCTGAGTGAGGATGTCACAAGCCATTTTGCTTTCATAACAATACAGAATCTGCAGTGTTTGGTCTTGTTTTATCTTCAGGCCTAAAAATCCTCACAATATTAGTATTTGCTAACATTCTTTGCTTCATCACAATGTGCTAGAAACATACACTCTTTGGCATTGTTATTGACACAATATCTACTGTTAAAAATCTGGGCATTATATTATATTGAGTGATTTTAAATTGAACAAGTAGATAAATGCAGTGATTAAATCTATCTTTTTCCATCTGAGGCTGTTAGCTAAGGTCAATCCTTTATTCATTTAGTGATTTTAAAAGCACTTAGGCCCTTACACACCGGAGCCGTGACGAATTAACGACACGGAAATGCAAAATACTTGCCTGCAAATATTTTGTATCCATTCATTCATTGTGGCAGCGAATCTGCAAAGGTTGCAACACTTTTTCAATCAAAGGTATTGGGATCTGACCATGTGCCTCGCCATGTGCTTTGAAACAAAGGAATCTGGGCCTGCCTATTTTACAGGCAAGGGTCAGCCTGATTTGGGTAGATAGCATCCAAACCCCCGCCAGAAAGGATTTCACACTCACCTGTGAAATCGTCACCCAAACGCAACGCTGGCCTCCTCCCATTGGTCAAGGCCCACAGAACCCTGTGGCTCAGCCCTGTTTCCACAGAACTGTCTTTCTCCCCCAACTCTTTGCCATTTCGTTCTGACTAACGTCGAAGTAAGGAGGTGCGAACATAACGTTGCTGTTATTAAAAGGAAACCCTAGGTCTTCAGTCTTACATTCGCTGGACGAATGTTTAGTTTTTGTTTCGCTTCCTGAGAAAGGGAGAAGTGGACAATTGTCCTGCAGATGTGAAGAAATGTATTCTTCAGACAAAAAGAAGATCTTCTCTTTCGAACCAAGTCGACGCACAGAGAGTTTTATCGCCGCACGGAGCCGCGCCGCCTGAGTTCCGCCGAGAAACCCAGAAGGACAAGTCACCTTCATAGTAAGGCAAAGAGAGTCTGGGCAGATTTAGTCTATTGTGTTTATTATCTTGTTTGTGTTGCTTAAGTTACTGTGTCATTTTTATAACGTGGTGTGTGTGCTCAATAATGGCCGAGATTAACGCCCGAGATCGTTAATGTTGCGTAGAAACTACTGTGTGTTTCATACTGCTGCAATCGTGTTGAGATCACACACCGCTAGTGAGGCGGGAAGTTGTTTCTCATCAGGTCAGAGGTCAGAACCGCGGCTGTGTGAATCAGAGTCGTCAGCTGTGTTTCTGTAGATGAGAGAACAATCTTCCGTACTCCACCGCGGCGGGGAGGATTTATTTAGTTTTGTTTGCTTTCTCTCTTCTTTTACTAACCCACACACAGATATAGCTTTAAGCTAATGTAGCTCCGGGTGAGCTAACTGCTTCAGGCACATGTAGATAGCGTGACCTCTCTTTTGTCTATCGTCATGTTAGAGTCCCGCGACATTTTGTAGTCTCGCGAGGACACACACACACACACACACACAATCTCCCTCTTACCACAGTTTGTTGATTTTAGATAGCGTGCTCATGAATGTACAGTTTTGTTAGTTTTAGATATTAGTTATACTTTAAAGAGCAGCTGTCTGTGATTACTTTGTGCATGTATTGTGATAATATCTGATATGTGGTCTGTGCTCGTACTCAACACCTTCACTTTCACTCTGAATGTACTCAGACTGTTGACATTGTGAGTGAACACTAATTATGAGACTTAGTTTATAGTTTGGTTATCGGTCCCTGTTCGCAGGGTGGTGCCCCGTTATTATTAATAATCGTTAATAATCTTACTGACATTAATAATTCTATTGATGTCAATAATTTAGTTTTCTTATATGCTGATAACTCAAACACGCTCCTTTACGTTCCCAACAAAGGTCTGAATAGATTTGTGCAAGCGGAGGACCAACTACCAGGATACTATTGACCGTCATTCTGAGCTAAACTGTTGTACAGACTAAGCTACTGTCAGATATTTTAGTGAGTTTTGTTTTCGCAGAATGTTCTGAGTGAATTTGAGTTTCCTCTGGTAAACAGGTCGCAGTGTGCTGTGCCTACGGCTTTTATTGTGAAAGGGAAGAACAGAAGTAGTGGATCTGGTGTACGCTGCCTTTGTCAAGGTTGAAAGGAGTAATAAAGTGTACCATCTTGTCCACAGAGCTTCTGTGTTGTTGTACAATATATAATGCACAACGGGATTCGTTGATGTCTTCATTCATTATCATTTTAAAACAGTTTGTCAACAGTTTGAAAAAAATTAATCACAGGAATAAACAAATGGTGTATTCAAGATACATTCTTTTATCTTGACCTGACTTGACCACTGTAATGGCCTTTACGTTGTCATAGCCAGACCTCCGTCTCACACTGCAGCGCGCCTTTAAAACTACGCTTGTATACACATGCAGGTGAGAGCACATGTCCCCTGTACTGGCCTCGCTTCACTGACTCCCTGTACATTTAAGGATTCATTCTAAGAGTTTATTGTTTACTCTGACCTTTAGCTTTGACCTTTAACAACCATTTTTCCCATCAAGGTCACTCAGGTCAGCTGACCGGTGGTTCTTTGTGGTCCATGGTTGTAGTTTGAAGCACAGCGTTGTCTCTGCTTGTTAGGCGTTTGTTGTATTTTGATTGCACAGCAGTAAATATGCTTTATACATATATAAATATGCTTCATATAGAAATACATTTGTAATATAATACTGCAATATCTTGCCAGCATGCATGACTTTAGCAGTGAGGCCTTGAATCCTCTTTTATTCAGCTAGAAGCCATTCTGCCATCTCAGTGAAAATGCCCATCCTTGACCCAAGCTTTGCAATAAGCACATCGGCACAACTCAGCACATCAGCGTTTACCTTCTCTTCTTCAAAACCAAGGTGAGCGTCTCATTGGGAAAGCTGTGTGATTCATTAGAATATAGAGGAATCCAGTGGGAGGTCAGTGGGAACTCAGATGCTTTGTTTGAACTTTAAACATGGAGACATGCCTTACGTTTACGCACTCCCGCTCCTCTGCAGACATCTAAAGATGGTCTCTCGAGATGCCACTTTTGGCACAAAAAGGCATTTTTAATGAAGATTGATTTGGTTTGCTCTTACATCCAGCACTTTGCTCCACTTTACAAGGATAACATTGTGTATGTGTGCAGGTCCCTGGTATTTGCCAGTTTACAAAGGGCCCGTCTGTGTTTGTCAAGTTAATTCTTGTTTGCTGAGTTAATTAACATGAAGGAGGTAGGTGAGAATGAAGAGAGGGACAGGGATTATTTGTGATCCATTTTGCATTACAAAACAGAGGAAAAACAAATCTGTAGACCACATAGTGGACAAATAAACATGTTGACTTTATAATCTCCACTCAGGAACAGCCCACTGCAGCACAATAGATCTGTCTTCCTGTCTTTCGCTACACATTTTTCATTAGTAATCTAACTATGCTGTTCTTTTGTCTAGTGGTGGAAAATAAACTCCTGTCACATGCAGGGATTAAGTTTTCCTAGAGCAACACAAACAGACAGACATTCAGTCGAAAACCTGGGCTTTAGTTTGAATCACAGTCTAGAATACGTCAGTAACAGCTGCTGCTGTGTTGTGGTTCAGGTTCCGAGTGCTAACAAAGATACAGAGTCCTCTCTGCAGGTCAAATACGTTCTCCAATTTGTAAATTATGTTTAAGATGGCCTAATTTAGCCCAACGATGGCAACCTTGTGTATGTCTGACAGAAATATGCCATGGGAACACTGCACCTTCACAGCTTCATACCAAGGTCCAATTAGCTTGGCCTTATTTCTAAGACTTTTTATATTATTTTCTTGGCCTTTATTTGACAGAGGTCAGTGTAGAAATGGGGGAGAGAGAGACGTATGACATCCAACAAAGGTCCCCAGGCTGGAACCAAACCCGGGATTTTGCGGTTATTCGGCATGTGCTGTAACCACTTGGCCACCAAGGCGCTCCCGACTAATGACCCTTTACTGCTTTTAGCGCTTTCCTCTCAACACCTGAGATGGACCTTTCTTTGAGGAAATTGCTACAATCTGCACTTGATAACTGAGTATATGAATGGTGACAAAGTCTCTTATCTCAAGTGTTAGACCCACTTAAGTGAGTTGTACAGCAGACCACAATTTGCAGGCTGCAGCTCTTTCTCTGCTAGTTTGCGGGCCAAAACCCGACGCAAGTGCCAATGTCACAAATATTTGAGTGGATCTTTGGTTTGTGTCTTTGTTGCAGTCCCTTGTGTTAGCTCTCAGTCCGGATGAATCTCTCTCCCTGGTCTCCGATCCTTGACACTGTGTGATCGACGCCCATTCAATAAGAAATGGGTGCATCGTTTGTGAAACGCAGCTCTTATGATCAGAATATTATATAAGCTTTATTAGTTCTCTGCAAAAATCTATATTTTCAGTGAGAGTGCAATGCATTCCTCCATATACCTAGATTGCTGTCTGACAGCTTGGTGTTCATCTCCCCTGTCGATGCAAACCTTCTAATTATACAGCATCTGCTTACTGTACTCAAAGCTCTCAGTTAAAGAAAAGAGGTTACATTGCTCAGCAACCATCAGTGCCATTATCACGACGTGTTTGTATTGTTTATGCATAAATGCCGTCATGGAGGGGATTGCCGACAGCTGACAGCTCCGTGGTTCAGATCAATTCAGGAATGCAGATACAATGTTAAGTGCATGTTCAGCGAGAGAGCCCTGGATCAATGAGATGATGACAGGAAATTGGAATCAGCTCTGTTGACGCACCATCACTTTTTGGCTTTTAACCTATTTTAACACAAAACATTTCTTTATTATGCTTTCACGAAAAACAAAAATCCAATTATGTCTTGATTTCCCACACATAAGATGTTCATTAGTTTAAAGTGGCCTCTTATGGCATTTTAAAAATCACAAAATTGTTGTTCACAAAAGAAAAAAAGAAACAAAACAGGATGGTTGCTATGATTGGCATCCTTTTCCGCCTCTACAAAGCATGGCTGAATGTCCCAGATATGCTACTGAATGATTTAATGGCACAAAACCGGAATACAGAGCTGGTGATGAAGAGTGAATGAGTTAAATCTGTAAAGATCTGTTGCAGTGGCAGCTGGTGGAAAGTTTACAAAAGAAACACGAGCACCACTTCTACAACAACTACCTCTTCAGAAGAAATACACAGACAACCTTTGACCTCAGAAGCAAATCCTCTTTGAGACAGGAAGAATAGATATATTCGATGAAGTACAATTGCTAAGGGAAGATGAAGAAAGTTAAGAAATTCAGAAAAGACAGCCTGCCACATTAGACGACTCTATGAAAATGTACTCGGCTGCCCTATATTCTCAGGCAGTGATGTGAAGACTATTAAGAGCCTGCAGAAGAGAGGAGCAGCGGCTCTAGCGTGAACTGTAACAGCTTGAGCAAACTCTCCACAGAGAACCTAGACCCACCATTACTGGATCTCTCTCAGCACTGTGCTTTTCTTTGGTATGAAGAATCAGTAGAGCTGAGTCAATGTTCTGTATGTTTAATGTATGCAATGCCCTTTTTTACTGCAAATGTGTATGAAAATATGTCTGCCTGTGCAGTTCACTTGATAACATGTCTCTAAA
The DNA here is from genome assembly GCA_032191485.1 of Leptoclinus maculatus. Classification (NCBI taxonomy): domain Eukaryota; kingdom Metazoa; phylum Chordata; class Actinopteri; order Perciformes; family Stichaeidae; genus Leptoclinus; species Leptoclinus maculatus. Next base: position 1,851,928 of record JAVDOI010000001.1, read on the forward strand.
TTACTCAGAATGTCCAGCTAGCTTATTTCTAGAAAAAAAAGAAGAATTTATTTCAAATCCAATTTATACTCAAAACTAGGGAATTGGAGAGAGAGAGAGAGAGAGAGAGAGAGAGAGAGAGAGAGACAGAGAGAGAGACAGAGAGAGAGAAGTCAACAACAATAATACCACAGCTATAATAGAACAATAACTAATGAGCTGTGGATATAATTCTGATGATAATAGTAATAATAACATGAATACATAAACCATGAACGTGGCTACGAGGACTCTATGAAGCTCTATGACTGAAGGGGCAGGTATATAGGTAGGTAGACATCTTATTGGGGCTGAATGGAAGACCTTTATGGAGTCTGGTCCAAGTCAGTTTTCATCCAGGGACCTTGATGGAATATGTTCTAATGCAGCCATTGGATGGATTGCCATGAAATTTAGCAGAGACATTGTTTTTCTTGAAGTTTTTCTTATTGATTTATGTGACTTTCCATCTGGCATCATCATAAGGTCATAATTTGAATGTGTCCAATACTTTGGTGCATGAACAAAGGGTGTTATGTGTAATGATTATTCATTGTATTACTGAAGTGTACAGCAAACCATTAGTAGCAGTACGTTTATTGAATGGTACAGATTGAAATAAAGAAACAAGACTAAACTTTGAAATGAGACAGTGTGTCTACATAACACGCTGGTCAAATACATGCCAAAAGACAAAAATGTTGAAATAACATTTCATTTTTTTCATCTTGAAAGTTCAATGCTTGATATAAGCACACTGAAGGATCATGGCTTTTTGTATTTGGCTAAAAATGACCACGAACAAGATAAGATTACTAATGAAGAGAAGACAAGTGACATTTACTTAATAAGAATCATATTTTTATAGTCAGCACCAGTCAAATCAAGTCCAGACTAGCTTTTTAAGGCATATATACACACTCAGAAATATACTGTACCTTTTGCAGCGAAGTTGCTCAAACTTCAAAGCATACAAAGCAGTCCAGTGCCGTTTTTAATTAGTTGATTTTATTCCATGGTTTATATAAAGATTGTTTTTTCACATCTGAATTTTCTCTCGGCAAGACAGAAATCATGTGGCCCTTTGTTGGAAATCTCTTGAATCAAGGGTATTTGATTGGAATATAATTGTAATGCGCATATGCATATGAATTATGCATTCTGTGAATTATAATGAATCCCATAGTCATTGACAATGACAACAATCTGTCATTGTTGCGTCGATTACCGCTGCTGCTGCTCTGTTTCTCCTCCCCCAGTACCTTTGATGAAAAACCTCACACTTGTTTAGGCGTTCAGTCTGCTTGAACAGACTGAGGTGAAACAGTTCTTAATCAATATATGAATAATACACTCCTGGATGTTTTGTGATGGAGTTTATCTCTCTTAATTCGATTAATACGGATATTTTTTTGTCTTTTTATCAGATGATGAAGGTAATAACATGCTTCACGCTTGTATACAGAGCAGATCTGATGATCATACAGAATGTATCTCCGCTCCTCAAAGACACATTGTCCCATAACACCAGATCTTCTACTGTATGTCTTGACTTGTTTTGATCTGCACTGACTGGGCTGTGAAAGCAGCTGAAATCATTTGGGTGGAGCTCACTGCAGACAGAGAAGTGAGATTGGATTGTTCACTTCTGCCTGGCTGGGGGTGCAGACTAGGAGCTTCCTCACTACACGGACACATTAGAGGGCTTTAATACACCGACTCCAGCAGTGTGGATGTGTGTATCAATATAACGTAGATCAAGGTGACGGATTGACGTCAACGTGAAGTTGGTTAAATATTTAATACGGTGTCTTTATAGTCTCAGAATTCCCAAAGTGGAGTGAAGACACTTTTATTGTGGAATCGACTGTGCAGCTTTATTTGACCTCCACATGTTATTGCTCAGGGACAGAGGGGCGCCAGCCGTCTTAGATACTCATATTCAGATTGCATCTATTGGGCCAACAGAGAAATCGATACTTTTACAACTCTTGTGATGTACAGTTATTAATACAGAGCGGAATTATTCTATAGAGCTTTTTCACAGCTCGTCATGGTGGGAAAAACACATGTGCAATTAATACCATTCAGAATGAGTGCGTTCCATTTAGGCAAGCTAGCGAGGTCCTGTTATCGTGCATGCTGGCTCACTGTCCTTGCCTACTGGGACACATGAAGGTTCTCTATTCAGAGCATCATAATACAACTATATGCTCTGTAAGACACAGAGGAGTAATGTCTATTTGAGCAGAGAATAAAGTCTGTGTGTGTTGTTATCCAAGCTTCCCTGTGCTTTGTTACCGTATGCCACTTGCGCGTGCTTCTAGTATTAATGTTAGCGCATGTTAGCGTGCCTCACTGGCCAGCTAATGGACGGCGCTCTGCACTGCTCCCATACGGCGATTACAGCTGATAACACCGTCTCGAAAGGGTAAACACTGTGAGCTCTGCCAGCACTGTTGCAGTGTTGCAGTGTTGTAGCTTGCACGGTTAGGGATGTTTGCATTGTTAGCTGCAAGCCGCCGGCTCAGCCGTCACCATGCTGAGCTATATGGAGGCAATGAGTCATCTTTAAGAGATTTGAAATGTGCTTTTCCTGCTATGAGTCAAGATGTCTGAAAGGTCTATTTCCGAGCAGCTGATAGATCAGACGCCAAGGTTGGCGATTTAACAAACTGATGAAAAGACGCATTTCCTGAATCACAGCTGAAGCAAAACACTGCCACTCATGCACACTTCCACGAGGATGGGTGAGGATTAAGGAGGTGAGTGAGGATTAAGGAGGTGAGTGCGATGTCGGAGTGCAGGTAAATCAAAAGAGGTCGCTGTGTGGATTTCCTAAACCAAACAAGTTGTTCCAAGCCATGTGTAATTCACCCCACAGATGATGGGTTTTACAGCCTTTTCGTCTGTATTCTATCCAGTGGGGATCTGTAAATCTGTCAAGGAGCGAGTCAATTCCATTCCCCATGCCGTAATCTCATTTGCCTCTGGTGCCAATGGTGCATCAAATGTCGTTGCTGGCTCCTGTGGTCGGGTGCAGTGCCTGCCTGCCTGCCTGCCGCACTGCCGCGTCGAGCCTGAGAGTAAATCCCACCTGTCCCACATGAGGCGCTCCATCAACCACAAAAATTCATTATCCTAGAATGTTTTAGGAGGCTAATGGAATCCTTATCTTTATCTTGCAAGGGACGGATTTAATTACATGCTGTAGTAAAAGTTCCCCCAGTTTATCAGCCCTACATGCATAGCTGTCCTTTTATTTCAGGTCTCTGACTGTTTGTTCCCGGGCTGATGTCTGTGTTGTACAGTACTGACTGTCAGTCACAGGATGCTGTTAGTGTACTGTTTTCTATTTATAGCCTATACTAATAAGATAAGATGAAATTAAGGTTAAGGTTAGAATGTCCTCATCCTCCTACACACCTTTATTTAACATGTGACAATCCCCCATACATCTGTGCTGTGTTATTAAGAAGACAAAAAAGGAGCGGATGCTGTACATGCATCTGGATTATCATCAAACTGGCTGCTTTTACTTTGTCTCCTCTCCAGTTTAGCAATTTATAACAAGCTTTCTAATACTCCCTCCACTGTAATTGTTTGGGATTGTGTGAGAGTGTGTGGATGGAGGGAGTTGCATGTCATAAGCAATCCGTAAAGGGTGAAAGAAAGCCAGAGAGGAAATGAAACAGAATACTTACTGTTGTCATATTCAGCTGCGTTGAATATGTTTTGTTTCCAAATTGTCTGGGAGAACAGCTTTGATGGCGAGTCTTTTTAAGTGGAAGCTGCAAATGTTGCAGTTGGAGCTTGTTAACGCTTAGCACCTTACACTCCACAGTCCAGGGTCTCCGTGATTAGGGAGAAAGAAGGCGTTGATGTGGCCTTTTGCTGCGGAACATTTCCGACACGTCGCCTTCAAGTCCACAGGAAGTTACTGCAAGGTAGTGATTATGGATCGTTTCAACAAATTGCGATGACGTAAGATGAATAAATAAAAGCCTGTAAGAGTCAGGAGCTGTTACTAGGGGGAGTTATTAGAAAAATACATCAAAGTTTACTTGTTAATGTATTATTTGCTGCAGAAGGAAACCAGTTAGACTATTTGGTAACACTTTACTTGCACACTTATTAATGTAAAAGTTGTAAACTCCTGGCGAAGCATAAGTGCAGTCTCACAATGCACTTAGCGTCTCTGACAGTTTTAACAGTCATCACTCATGTCCGCTGAACTAATTTGTAAAACAGATAGCGCTCGTTCACTTGGGTAACATCTAACTTCTTCCTGGTAGGTTGGGACTTTTTTTCCTTTCCCCAATCGGGATTCTGCATTTCCTGAAAGAACCAATGAGAAGTTTATCTTGATCTATCTAGATAAGCTTCTAGGCTGTTGTGAAATAAGATTGAATTAAAATGACAATAAAGACTTAAATTAAAATAGAAAATAATCCTAAAAAATAAGGTACTTCCTAAAAATACGGTACTTCAATGATTCCATTCTTATCTCCTTTAGCATAGGTACAGAGCGGAGATAATGCCTTCCCACAGTTCCTTACGGCAGCACCACGGCAGACTGTAGATAAGAAGTGGACTTAGTTATTGTGACGTCAGACATTGGTTCGTGGACTGACGTGTTGAAGCCTCGAGTTCGCCGTCGCCATCTTTGATTACAGCCGTCACCATGTTGTTGTTTTTTGCAACCGATGAACGGAAGTTACCATATTTGGAATACGTGGAAAGACGTAGTGACCCCGGGTACGGCTCTGGTAGCGGCAGCGACCTGTCAATCACAATTAGCCCGCCCTAAAGCACACCCTGCTTTATGGTCTATTTATATACTAGAGATTGAGCCCATAAACTCATGTTTACAATGTTTACTGAGGTAATAAATCAAGAGAGAAGTAGAGTCATTTTCTCATAGACTTCCATACAATCTGACTTATTTTTGCAAGCGGAGGAGTCGCCCTCTGCTGGTCAGTAGAGAGGATGCAAGTTTTAAGACACATCTGCTTCACTCGGCAGAACCAAAGGTTGCCGCCTGGGCAGACCTGATCCAATCTAACCCGAGCCAATCAGAGCAGACTTGGCTTTTTCAGGAGGGGTGCTTAAAGAGACAAGCACTTAATAGAGCTCGTCAGACGGAGGGTGAATATAGGTATGGGTATGGGTATATGCAGACAGACAGCATGAGAAGAAGAATTAGTTTTTTGAACATTAAAGCATGTAAACATGTTCAATTAGAAATCCAAAATAAAAGAATGAACATGAACATGATACGTCCACTTTAAATCACACCATCCTGGAGGAAGGAAACTTTCAGGCAATCCTCCTCCATCCACTCTGCTTGTCAAGAAGCATCATCTTTGAGTGCATTTGTTTATATACTGTTCACATTTCAGATACCAGTATTAGTGATGTTTATTTAGACGTATTTGTCTACCTGGTTTACTTAGCTTTCAGACCATCTCATCACGCTTGCTAGTTCAGTTACGTTATTATACCAGTGTCTCCTTAGGGTTTTCACTAGTAAGGGAATTCTTTTCACAACTAGTTTTACATTGTATTTCATTGGGTTTTTTTGTTGTTCTTTTTTTTTTTATGAAACACTTAAACCATTCACCTTAGATAGAATTAAACCAAAACTGCGCAGCCATCACTAATGGTTACTGCTATTGGTGAACTGACCCTTTAAAGATGAACTACATGTTTATAGGTGAGGAATGACACGTTGTAAAATACAAAAACAAATGCTAAATAGTTATATAGTTAATAGTAGCAGTACGTAAATATTGAAAAACCCAAGACTTTAGTTTCAGCAGCTTCGTTATTCACAATAAGAGGTACGTGAAGAGGAGAATGGTACTGTGGGTGCAGGTATCAATAGAATTTTAAACACTGCAGTTCTGGTTTCTACTTCAGGCATTGTACTTTGGAGCATGAGAAATGTCTTCTTGCACAGGAATGTGCCCTGTTGAAGAGCCAATTCATGGATTGTTTTGTGTCTGCAGTCACAATGAAATTGACGGCGGTCCTATGTAAATGTTGTTTCATTAGTTCATCTTTATTTAACACACAGTTTATCTTAGGCTAATGATTCAATGATGCTATAAATGTTTTGTGACACAGTCTTGACACTGTCTACAACATCCTTTTATTCGTTTAGGCATTCATATATTCAAATGTCAAGAGCAATATCTTAGAAATCACCATTCTGAATTTCCACAAAGTTACACTGAATGACCTGACGGGGGCTCTAACAGTATGGGTTCAAATATAACATTTGTTACTGCCTTGCCACGAGGGGGTGACATCATTTTCAGGGTTTAAGCATGTAGAGGTGTAACAGTTGGACAAGCTGGTGTTGATTTCTTTGTCTTTGAAGCAGACTATGTTATGGAAACCACAAAGCACAGATACATTTAGAGCCCATCAGACGACTGTAGAGAATTCATTTAAAGGGGCTGAAAGCATTAAGATAGCTGCCACAGCTAAGCATAAGTCACGTTAGTTTGTAAGTAGATAAATCAGTCAGCAGTGACAGTGAATCACAATTACTATAGTCTGGTGCTGTGTTTATCTTTCCAATAACAACTTGCAGGCTTGGTTCCTATGTATTTCCTGACGCTTATCTGAGTGTATGAGTACTGCGGTATTGTCTGGGTGCTGTGGCTTTCACCCTTGGCCTCTTCACTAGTTGTTTATAACATTGCTTATCTAGAAATTGAAGATTGTCTGCTGGAGCATTGTACGAGAACAGAATAAAAGCCCTAAATATATCCGTTTTAAAATAATCTCTGCAGCTTCCCATGTCTCTGTGGTGATGGACGTCATTGTAGTTAAAACACTGTTGGAATCCTTTCATTCGTACAATACTTAAGAAATAGCAAACTGTGTGAGAACCACTATATAAAACACATTTATTTCCCGGCTGCTAATGCAAATACATGCCTTTCAGACATATTTTAATGACTGTGCTGTCAGCAGGAAGTGGGCCCTTCTTTAATAAACTTTGGCTAGTTTGAAAGAAAATGTCACCAATCCAGGCGCTGCCCTTCCTCTTGTTTTGGCTCCATTGATAACATCTGGTAGCAATGAAACTGCACTTTCAATTTTAGATTCTAAATGTCAAGGAAGCTGGAGAGCCATATGCACAGATACTGTTGCAGGTTTTAATTTGAAGGTTATTGTTTTAAATTGAAAAACTAATCTTCTTTTTGGACATTCTGGGGACGGACCGATAGATGAGCATGGGCTACTTTGTAATATGGTCTCGAAATATGAATTTAATGAGCAGTCGGTATATAAATAACAGAATTAAAGAGGGCATTATTCCCTGCATACATTTTAGGAAAGACAGTTCAGGCTTGAGGTAGCAACTGATTGAATGAGATGATGATTCAATTGCAAGCATAGAAAACAAATCAACAAGCCTTCATCAGGCCTGTTCAAGTATATCATTGTGTTATGGATGGGAATATTGGTCTGTCAGTCATTGGGCTCCACATTCTGACTGAACTATCTCAACAACTGTTTGATGGATTGCCATGGAATTGTGGACAGATATTCATGAGCCCCAGAGGATTTGGTGATACCCAGAACTTTCCTCAAGTGTCACAATGAAATTGACATTTGTGGTCCGACTGAAATATAATATAAAATAATAACAACACCCCGATGAATTGTTAGTGGATAGGTATAGGTCCCTAGAGGATAGATTCTTATGACTTAGTTGCACCACCATCAGGTCAAAGTTGTCATGCCTTTATTTGAATAGCTTGTTTGGCACAACACCAATTTGTGCAGACGTTCTGGTCCCTTGATTCGTGATTCTCTGACTTTTCCTCCAGCGCCACCATTAGTTTCACATTTGTGATTTTGAGTGTTGTTGGATGTATTGCTATGGGAGTTGCTATATATATATTGAAGGTTCCTAGAGGATACATTCTTCTGACTTTGGTGATCCCTTAATGTTCTTTCTCTTTACATCCCGACAGCAATGAACAAATGAAATGCTCTGACAAAAGAAAAGAAACCTACCGACCCGTCTACCTGTGGGCACTGTGCCAATGCATACATGCACGTCTTCCACAAGCTACCATCTTGACAGCTGTGAGTTCTAACAATAGCCATGTTGGTTGTTGACATTCATAATGAAGGGACGGGCTGTCAGTGTGGACGACGTGGTTGCTTTCTTGCTAGATTGAGCTACTTTTGGAGCTAGTGCTGCTAGCTACTTTCACTGGAAAAGAGTTGTCAACACTGGGCTGGGTATATTTAGTTGGAAAATATATATAATCTAACATACTCTTTCTAGTTTCTCAATATTACCAACCCTAGCTTTAATGTGTCATTGTCATCAGGTCAAGGCTTCAATTTGTCCAATATACTTTGGTTCATCACCAAATACCTGCCAAACTAATGACATTCCCATCAGCCTCAGCTGTACTTCTTCCTACATCAACATATAACTGTCGCTGTAATATGTCAACATGCTGGCGTTAGCATTAGGCTCAAAGTAGCGCTCTGTCTAAAAGTACAGCCTCACACATGTGTAGACTCTTAGCCTTAATCATTTTTAAAATCATGACATGTCACTTTCTTTCTTGGCAAATTAAATTCTTGAAATGTTTAACATTTGTTGTTCCATCGCTCCTGAATGGGGGAACTCTCCAAACTTTTATTCCACAGGGTAGGGAAGGGCAAAGACACACACACACACAGAGTAAAGTAACGCACCACATATGTGCATCCCGACCTGACTGCCTAGGAGATGTCCTGGTGACCTTCACTGCTTGGCTGAGCAAGAGAATTATTTCTGGGGGTGTTCAGGGGGAGTTATATGGTGACAGCTGGCTGACACAGCAAAACGGGGGGGGGGGGGGGGGGGGGGGGTGGAATGACTATCTTTAAATACTGCGGAGGGAGCATGACCCTTTCAACATATAGGAGCAGTGCCCTAGATTTGAACATGTAATCAATCTTATGTCCCCGTTAAGTCAAGCTTTTTTTTTTTTTTTTTTTACATTTCATAGCACAAGTATTTATCTAAATCTGTAAGAGTTTGACAGAAATTATTTGAAGGCTTTTTGGTTTAGCCCATAGGCCAAAGACGACCTGCATGATCCAGTCAGTCAGTGAGATCAGTTTAACCGAACATCCAGCACACGAAACGGAGTCACATCAAAATATACGACTACAAATGAAAGAAATGTGTAGTATTGTTAAATACGTGCTATAACTTGTGGGTCAGGTCAGAATGGATGGCTGAGAGAACATATTGCATCAATCGGGATTGATTAAACATACTTGTTGATTTAAAGCCCCTTAACCAGAATACTTCCATTTTAATGAACCACTTAATCTTACTGAGTACCTATATGTCCAGCACCGCTGAAAGGTCTAAGATGCTGGAGGAACATCTGCCCCGACTCCACACAACAAAGCCATAGTATTTGTTGGCAGGCTGAGAGGATCTGACACGCTGCTTCTATTCCAGCACAATCCCTCACTCTCCCACTGCCTTGACAGGCCTCATCAACTAAGAGGCAGGTCTGAGGTTGGCATTTAATCTCAATGACCCCTCTGCCACGGCACAAGATGCAAGTAACACGGCAAGCTGTATCATCTTTAGATAGGAGAGAAGAATTGATGGGTAACCTAGAAGTGTCTAGGTTTTGTGTGACCGTGTGTGTGCGGTCCAGCGCTGCCGCCGTTCACCTACCATCATGTCGCTTCCAGTTTCTCTCTTGGCACTTCTTTCTTTTCACATCCAGTGTTCACAGAGGTGTGTAGAACTTGTCACTGCTGTTTGGATGCACATGTTCGTGTTCTGTCCAGTTGTCACTTGTCTACCAAAAATATCTTTGCAGCAGTTTATGCCGGAGCAGAGTGCTGAGGCAAGCCACGAGGCAAAACGGAATCCATAACCTTGACCTAAGTGTGTAGGTGCTGCAGCGCTCAAGCTGCCACTCATTTGATTTGTGCTTGCATCAACATTTACCTACCAGTCAAATAAAAGAAGAGGCCATAACACACTGATCAGGCAGATCCTGTAGTTAAAGCGACAGATTTCATTAATGTGCAACTCGGTCTGCTAAAAAATTAAAAACTAAACTGTGCTCTCAATTACATTTTTGGCAAAACCTTTTTTCTCTCGGAATACGGTCGCAGTTTAAAACAGTTTAAAACACGTGGTTAACGTTGTAAATTAAAAAAAAGATTCAAACTACTTAGTTAGGTTTAGTGGTCATGGTTTGGCTTAAAATGACTACGAAATTGAAAAAGAACAAAACAAAAGCTCAACAAAAGGACTTGTAAAGGTATGTGTATATGTATATGTATATGTATATATATATACATATATATATATATACACATACATACCACTACTAAAATATATATATATATATACATACTACTAAAATATTTGCAGAGATTACAAGTATATAACAAAAAAAGAAACAAGAATGAAAAGAACATACAAGAAGTGTAAATAAGTGAAAACAAAATGGGTGTTTAATTAATAGAAATGCAAGAAGAATATAAATAAGACTTAAGTAATAATGTTTCATGAAATGTACAGTATGAATGCAGTACTAATGGCAGAGTGTTGCAGAGTTGAATTATTGAGCAATTTATTGTACAGTTTAATCATTATTGCACATATAGAGTATCAGACATGATGGGGTGAAATATGCCCGAGAGCCACTCTATGGACACGGATTGTCAGACACTCCGAGTCAATAGAGTTTAGTAGAAGGGAGGTGTTTAAAGGTGTGATGGCCATAGGCAGGAGTGACTTCCTGTGACGCTGTGCGGTGCTTCTTGGAGCACTGTAACTTTAGTTTTAGCTCCCTTTTCCTTCTCTCTCAGTTTCACTGGAAAGTAAGAGACTGAACTCTGCGTATTCATTTAAACACCGTTGGACTGTTGGTGCTTGACGAAGCAAAATTGAAATCTGTGCCGCCGTTACATCATCTAACAGTAAACAAGGTAGCTATCTCCATGAAGTATTACACACTCTGTATTGGATCAAGAGGCAGTTCAGGTCCATCCATCTTGTTTTGTTTTGATGGCACATCGCATTTGGATTTCATAATTTCTCCTGCAACTGGGCATCGGGTTTCAGGGACGCTGACCTGGTCCTCAGTGAGTTGCTGCAGAAGATAAACAGTCAAATATATCATGTGAGAGGAAGGCATTGATAGCACACAGTGGGTTATGTGGACTGTAGTCAAGGTCAAAACCCACACACTCTAGTCACAGCAGGATAAAAAAACATGAGAACGCAGACTTTTCGACACACACACACACACACACACACACACACACACACACACACACACACACACACACACACACACACACACACACACACACACACACACACACACACACACACACACACACACACACACACACACACACACACACACACACACACACACACACACACACACACACACACACACACACACACACACACACACACACACACACACACACACACACACACACACACACACACACACACACACACACACACACACACACACACACACACACTTTATAAACCACAGTCATCCTTTAAAGTACAATCCATACTGTAAGAAACCGTGAAGGTAACAGGGTAATGCAGACCATAATGAAACCTGTTTGATTAGTGCTGCCCCTTTATCTCTATATGCTAACCGACTACAGAGCTTTATGATGGATGCAATAGTTTTGAGTCACAGCTCCTGCAGTGATTTTTCACCCATGTTTCAATAACATTTTTCTCAGGAATATGAAATATATATTAATGAAAACCCTCCATGTAAAAAAAGTCAAGTTTGGGTTGCCAGAAGGCTTTGCATATTCCTTTGCTTAATGTGCTATTAGTCACAGTAAGCTCCCTTTTCCTTTCCTGTAGGAGAGCTCATAGAAGTTTGATTTTGTCAACAAAAAGAATATAACCACATAATAATTAGGTGTGTGCACCTTTCCACCTGAAGATGACATTTTTATAAAGCTGTACTGAAAAAAAAGACAGAGAGCAGAAATTCAGTTTATTAAAGTGTCTCTACTCGAGAGAAGCAGAGAGAGTGTGTGTGTGTGTGTGTGTGTGTGTGTGTGTCCATAGAAAAAAGTGCCGTGATGAATAAACAAACAAAGCCCACTCCATTGCCATTAATAATTACTGAGCTGCTTTCCGGCTCTCCAGATTATTAAGACATGTGAAGATAAAGTGCTTTCTTCATATTGTGCGTTTATGCCTTATATTGCTTTGACCTGCATGAATTAGTGAGTGAGCCTGCAGCGAGTTTATTTATTTATTTTTTTTAAACGTTGCTCTGGGCGACCACAGCTAGCTGTTTACATGGATATGTTGCCGTATGATATATGACCTCATATCACTTCTTTTCCACAAACCGCTCTCATACGGAGGCAGAGGACAAAATGAGATGCTGCTTCCCCTGTGGCGAGGTGTCGCTGAATAGAACGGGGTTTTCCGTCTGCGGCGGTGGGGGATGGATAGCTGAGGTCTTTTTTTTCTTATTCATTTATTGCAAGACAAAAGATAATACACCGACAGAGAAAAAGTGAATTTTGTCAGGGGATAAGAGAGCAAGGTGATCTTGAGTTAATTTGGTGTGTGTGTGTAAAAAAGCTTTAGGAAAATACATTAACAAAAGAGAAAAACATAAATGATTTAATATAATCACAATGATGATAATGTACACCAATACCAATTCTATTTCCTATCGCCAGATGTGTCTGCAACCACCACTACTGTAATCTTTGATTAACACCCCCCCCCCCCCCCCGTCTACACTGGAAGTCTGTCTGTGGCCGAAGATCAGCGGATGATAGTAATACCTGATGAGGAAATATTGTTTATATGTTAGTATACTATATGAAGATAGAAAACAACATAGACTGAAAATCCTTAGGTTCGCCTGCCAAAAAGCACTCCCACTCTCCAAATGTTATTGAAATAATGTAGCTACCTGCCTAACATTCTCCAGCATCAAAGTACATATAATAATACGTATCCACAGCAATTTGTACCTTGATTGAGTGAAGTAAGTCTGATTTAGAGAGGTTTGAAGATTACATTTCAGCCGAGATTCACATTTTGGTTGCAGCTGCAACAGTTTTTCCATTGTACTTTTATATACTATATAACTATCTGATATACAATGAAAGTTCAATTGAATAATATTTAAACAATATTTATTATTACAGATATGAAATGAACTGTATTAATTATAAATAAAACACTAATGAATACATTTTCTTTCATTTCAAGTAAAACAAACAAACAATGCATAACAGAAAGCTTTTGAAAATGGTAATCTTAAAATAAAGTACTTCATTTTAGAAAATAATATTTCAACTGAATTGCCCTGCAGCTTTAAATTCAGTTCATTCAGGTGTGACGTCATGTCCCTCAAAAAAGCAACGATGTTATATTCTGTGGTTATGGAAACCAGTTCTATTCATCTCTCGGTTAACATTATTGTTGGACAGTAAATTAAATATTAATGTGTTTTCTGATCATATTGGGTTCTTGAATCCAATCCCACAAAGACCCTCCCCCTCCGTTATAGGCTCCCAGACAAAGGCGCTGACGGTTCCCATACAAAAAATAAGATATATTCACATTCATCACAAATACATACATAAAAATATATAAAAACATTGGTTGAGGATAAGTGTGACCGTCAGTGTTGGGGAAGTTGTTGATGTATTTTTACATTTAAAAAATGTATTGTTAATAACAACAACAATCGTACTACAATAGGAAGAATATGAAACATAATCACAATAATGCTTTTAATATTTACAGTAATAATAATAACTGACAAACAAAACATTTGACAACAGAGGGGAAAAAAATACATATTAAATATAATATAATGCATGAACTTAACATGCCTCACGGTCGGGAAGCCATTGCTAATGGGTGATGAGGACGACTTAGTCGGGATCAGTTCCTTTATGGTCACTTTCTCTCGGAGATGTCTAACACCTAAGGGCCACTTTGGCATTGATCACTCGAGGCCATCGTGATTAAGATCTTGGCAAACGCTCTTGGTAAGTGTCGGCGATGAGGGGTGGAGCATAGCGCGAGCCTCCAGGCCAGATTGTCCTCGGATTCTGTGCCAATTGGAAACCTCTCCCAGACCACAACCAGCCATCTTCAGTCACTCGACCACAGTGTCCTCTCCCACAGCTCTTATCACCACTGTTTGTTCACTCTTAATTATTGTTTTTCTCCAAGAGCCCAAACCCCAAGTCAAGTGCCTCATGTCCGCGCATCTGCGAGTCCTCCAGCACAATTACTTAGACATGCAATCACTTGCATACAATGGGGAAATCTCGCAAAAACACATTCTCGATGTCTTTAGTTTTCTCACCAGGCTCTCTTGAGATCCAATTATACTCAGCTTGATTCTACACTGGGAGGAATGTGCGAACAACTTACCACCCATTTTAAATCATCCAGATTTTCCAGGGAAACAGCATTTCACATCATACAGTCTGTCGAGCTGTCCGGCTGACTTCCTCGTTCAGATCCTTCCGCCGCATTGCTCCCTTCGGTCTGCCAGGTGATATTTCATTAATTGCCATTGACTAAGACCTCATTACCCCAGCTTCCCTTGTGGACAAAGAGTCTTAAAGATGGAGGATGACCATCTGGAAGTCATCGAGAGGAATCGCAGTGCAGAGCAGCAGAGATAACCGTTTAACTCGCTCTTCAGAACACCAGCGTGATCCATTTCATGCACATCTGGCCTGTGGCTCCCAACTTAAGTGTAATTTACACTGTGAAAGGTATTGCAGACTGCAGGTGATCAGGGGCGACTGTTGGTTTCTCTCTAGAAAGCCAATCTAACAACTTCTTCCACTTTGCATTGGTTATATTGGCTATTCAGCTAGTTTAGTTCTCTAGAATAATATGGTGTATGAAAAGATTGCAAAGCACCTGTCATGTAAATGCATTTGCTATATCTGTGAATCACTGTTATGATGCCAGACTGGCAGTGAAAATAAAGGACATTTGTTATGTAAAATCCTAATTTCAGGTCAGGAAAAGGGGTTTGAACATTGAAAAGGAAAGCATCATGCTGCCTGAAGCATCAGGCTAATTAAAGGTGCAATTGTAGCAAATACGCTATCAACTATTTTCCAGGAACCATATCCGGAGCTAGACAGGAATTGGATAAAAAGACAAATGGCACTTAATTATCAGTTTGCCTAACACAAACGCTGATGATGTATGTGTGTCTATCTGGTGTTAAACTATGTGCCAAACCCGGCTCCTAGTAATTATCTTTGTGTGCTACTAAGTTGCTACAGAAAATTTGTTTGGTGAGAAACATGATGATGCGCTGATTGAGTTTTTTTATCAACGTAATGAGGAAATTAGTACATTTATCTGCAAAATGTTCATTGACAATGCTTTTCATTCTTTCTACAATATCTGTTCACAACAACTGAAGCATCATTAGTGTGTTTTTGGTTCTGTTTTTGCACTTACAGCATTTGTTTAAGAAAAAGCTCGACAGTGACTTGAAGCGTGTGATAAAATGAGATTACTGTATTAACATTTAACTGAAACCACCAACTCTCCCTCATCTTAACCAACGTGCTTTTGTTGCTTAAACCTTAACAGGGACAAGTTAACGTGTGAACCCAAGTCTCCTTTGTGTCAAAGTCCATGATTTGTACAAATGTAGCACTTCCTTCACTCCAATAAAACACTGCATGCTAAGCGTTTTTGATTGCGACCAGCCAACCAAGTTGCTAAAAGAAATTTGGGGCATTTTACGATCCTGCACGGGAAAACAATGAATGTTGAAGTTTCTGAACCAACAATATGTTTAATACATATATTGAATATCAGCCTTGTATCACACTTGCCACGTGGTTAATGTTGTGAAACGATTGGGTAAGTTTGGGCAACAAAACTATTTGATTAAAGTTATAAAAAAAGATCTGGGCTTCTTTTAAAATGATAATGGAAGAACATAAGAAAGTAAGAACGTAACAACATATCAACTAAACAACGTAACGTAACTAAGTGACCAGCGTTAATAAATAAACGGACTTCTTACGTGACGTTACGAAACAAGCGTAACGAAATTACATAACAGCCGTATACTCAGCGTTTACATTTAGTTTCACACAGGACACAAACAAAGGTCTCCTGGGTGAAAGTCCTGTGTTTGTTTGACCCATCCACCCCCATTACTGGACTTTCTCCCTTGTCATACCAAGTACCTTTTAATAGCGTCACTAGCTCTGACCATTTTAAAAAACGGTGACATTCAACTCGCTGTGGCTACAGGTTAAGGAAGGCTGACATTTGACATGGAGGTAGACATGTGGGGGTGAAGGTTTGTGTTCATTGAGAGTTCCCTGTAACAAAAAGATGCATTACTTTGAAACGGCTTCACATACCATGGCCAAACTCTGTAGCGTAGGTTTTTCCTCTCAATTATTCAAAGAAGAAGTTGCCAGGGCGACCGTGGCTAAGTGGAGAGCAGGGTCGTCCTTCAATCAGAGGCTCGCCGGCTTGATCCCCGGCTGTCGATGTGTCCTTGAGCAAGACACTTAACCCCAAATTGCTCCCGTAGCTGTGCCTACGGTGTGAAAGAACCTGAATTGTAAGTCGCTTTGGATAAAAGCGTCTGCTAAATGACTGCAATGTAAAGTTGGGCTCCAGTCGGGAGAATAATAGAGATTCTACCCTGTCACTTTAAGAAAAATATTACTTTGAACAGTTGGAGAGCTAACCCGACTAGCCTGCTATCCCGGCTACAAAATGCAACGTAAGCAAAACCCAAACGATGAATCAAGTTTTTCACTGAAGTCAATTGTATTTTACACAAACAGAAATCATAAATACAGAATTAAATCAAATAAACCACACTACCGAGTCCAGATATACAAATCAAATGTCCATTGAGTAATCTAAAATTAAACGAGGACTCCAGGTAAATGTCAATTGTTTAGGTTCAAGTGATAAGGTGTAAGTGGCATGCGTGTGTGAGTGTGTGTGTGTGTGTGTGGGGTTGTAGGTCCGTTCCAAAGCTAAAGGAATATATTGCAGTTCACGGTTTGTAGTATGAAGGAAGGCAGTTCATTTCAGTCCCATTCAGTTCATTTCAGGGTGTGTGGGTGTGTTAGGGAGAAAAGAAGGAGAAGCCTGGAGAGTTGCATTAAAAGGGACTTATCTTGATGACTCAACGAAGTTAAGGAGGCCCAAGCTGGTCCAAGCTGTAGCTGACCAAGATCCTTTTCAACCACCTGCTCCCGGGATCAGCACACCTCCAGTAAGGCCTTGTCATCCAAGAAAGCTCCGTGTATCCAGCCGGTTCATGGATCCTTGCTGCTCCCATTTAGTTTAGTCTACTTCAACTATTTCTTAGTGGAGCGTAACAGGTCCAGAAACTGAATAATAATTTCAGTAGCTCCATTAGCCACTCTCACTCCTCTCTTGTTGCTCCTCCATGCAGCTTTGGTTAGTTGATTAGTTCCCCCCCGCCCCCCCCCTTCCGCCAGCTCACAGCTGTGTCTAATTTATAGCCTCTCTTTCCCCACCTTCTTTTCCTGTCAGGTTGGAAAAGGGCTATTCTGTGTATTTTTGAGCTACAACTCATACGTCAGTTCTTTTTCGAGAATTCATTTTTCATTTTGCCATGGAGGTGAAGTGTTTGTGTGTTTAAATGTATGCATCTGTGGTTACAAGCACGTAATTGGACGCAGCTATTGAGAATCTCTTCCTATACACTCATCTCTCGCTCCCACTCACTGGCATCTATTAGCAACACTTTTGTTGATTTGATAGCGTATGATCACCTATGCATACCTACATGTCTAATGTACAGATAAATGCTGGTAAATGCTGAAAAATGGACTGCATTTATGGTCAGTCAGACCGGTTTTCATTATCTACTCGAATGGGATTGATTTCTGTGACCCATCACTTGTCCTCCACTGAAGGTACACTGTTGTATCTACCATCCCAGTTTGATTGACATTTGTGGAGGATTGCCTAATGGTGGTCATTAAACTGATTAAACTGATTAGCATGACATCATGACACACTAAACATTATGATGATATTCATCTGTCAGTCTTTCTCACTCAGTCTTTCCCCTCTGTCATTCATTCTAATTAACAACGGATAGGTCCTTTGTTGCCTTCAGGCACATTGGGAATCTTGTGGGGGTTTTTTAAGAGCCAAAATCTGCTCCACCAACAGAATGTCAGTTTACATTGAGGCAGAGAAGTGAAACTGTGCTGAGTAAATGTGTTTTTACAGCGATGAGGCTTCACGCCGGGTCATGCCGGGAGGCGCCCGGTCTGCTCCGGTGGAGTCGTCCGAGGTTAAGCACTTTGCTCGATGACATCTCGACAGTATTTGAAGCAAGAGGGTCGCTCGCTGTCTTCACCCAGCTTTTCGCCTGG
Source organism: Leptoclinus maculatus (assembly GCA_032191485.1). Lineage (NCBI taxonomy): Eukaryota > Metazoa > Chordata > Actinopteri > Perciformes > Stichaeidae > Leptoclinus > Leptoclinus maculatus. The sequence continues at coordinate 1,870,411 of JAVDOI010000001.1, forward strand.
GTCCTCTGATTCAAACCACCCAATTAAGGCTGCATGATTACTATTAGTTTAGTCAAACACCATCATCATCGAGTAGATGGTTGCTTCTGTTCACGATTGTTGAACAGCCCGTTTTCACTCCCAGAGCGTCAAATACCGACTCTTTGTCAAGCTCCTCGACGTCTGTATGAGACACAGCAGGCTTTCAACTCATCCGCGTCATTATTAGACTTGCCTCCTGTCGCTGCCTCTATAAGGTCTGATATCGTGGATGTATCAAACAGATACAGGACTGTCAACCAGGAAACCCGTGTTAAGACTAGTGTCCGTGCCCCAAAGTGTTATTGAGTTATTTTGTAAAGTTACGTGTTTTCCGAACCTATGTTACGTTGTTAGATACTTAGTTTACCTACTTATTTTAAGCCCAACTCAGATGATTTTACTAAACATGAGCCAACCACACGTTTACCTGACCATAGTTGAGCATCATAGTTTGATGAGCTGGCACTACCCAGTGCCTTAGAAAGTGACTAAATATGACTATTGCTTTGCCAAATACAGGTTGGAGGAAATGTAATGCATGGAAACTTTTCAGGACTGTGTAATCTGGGAAAGTGTAAAATCCTTATATACTGCTTAGAAGTCATCATAATCAAAAGCATGTGCACAGAAAAGGATTTGTATTTATTTGTATGTCTCTTGATGTACTGCACAAGAATAGAGTAACAGGACAAGGATAATAGAGGTATATAACACACAGGACTATTATGTACACAATTATTTAAAAATAGGTGTATATATAAATGTTGTACAAATATATATATAAATGTATATAAAAAGCAACAATGAAAGTAGAACTACAAGTCAAGTGTTCTGTAAGTTGTGAACAATACAAATACTGCAAAGAAATAACTACTGAATGGATGTACATGGACTGGGTTATTATTTACAATATGTACATGTAAAAACATCTCTACAATGTGTAGGATTTATATTGACAGTGACACATACTATGTGCATATTAAAGACTGTGAAATGATAATGATAAAACAAGATACAGTTACCTATTAACACAACCAGCAGACTCAGAGCTAAATTAAATTCAAAGAAATTCTGGTCAAAACTAATATTCACACTGAAGCTCTCTTTTGTTCTCCATTATCCCCAAAGGCTAATGTCTGGCTCACTGCTGCGTTCCTCCTGTATGTTCAGCAGCGGTTCAACGAGCGTTCGGTTCGTACTTGGATTTTTGGGTGGTGGTTTTGGTCTCAGTTCGGTTTGTGTTGCTAGTTGGGAGAAGAAAAACATAACCATTACTAATGTGTTTAAACTCCAAAAGATAAAATCGATTGATAATAGTAGTAGTAATGAGTGATATTTCTATATCACATGAAGCATAACTCAGATGATTTTATACATGGAATAAGGGAGGCTACTTAATGGTCAGGTCGTCCTATGTTCAGATAATTGCCTCTTCTATGTCTCTGGAACGTCATCAAATAATTAGCAGGACTGTATTTCATGTTGGTTCGAAGGTTTACCAAGTGCACGTTTCGGTTTGTACATCATTGAACATTTTGTTTTGTACAATCGATTTTGCACCCCTAATATTCACCAGCTAGTGTCTAACTAATCTTTCTGCTCTCTGATGCTGGGAATCAAAAAATAAACATGTTTAATTAAGCTCCAGCTTTTCTGTCACGTTTATAGGTGGCATGCCATCCAGCAAAGTGACAGCCAATTTACTGACTGAGCATGCATCGATTCAAATGGTGATAGTGAGTGATTGACTCCACTGAAGGCGGTTTAGATGGAGAACATTAGATGTCACCAAAGGAGGCTTCACCTCGCTCATTCATTTACTTGACAACTTCATTCAGGTGAGATGCAGAGGGGCGCTGAGCTGTGGCATTTATAGTCCTACTACATGAGTGGTTGTGGAACCTCCATTATGAGCTGCAGCGCTCCGAGCAAGTCACATAACGTGACTGTATAGCTTCCTGGGAATGTGCTGCCTGGAGGCTCCTTGTTCAGGATGGTGACATCTCATTCTGTCCCTTTCAAGATCTGGACTATAAAATAGCTCCAATGCAGTCAAGCCTGAAGCACACCTCTTCCTCTAGCCTTATAATGTAATGCTCAGAGATGTTGGGGTGGATTTGGTACAGTATAATATCCATATTATCCATATGATATAGCCAAATTAACTAAATATGAATGGTTTTCACATGTTGGGTCTGCAGTGGTGAGTTTTTTTTTTTTTACAAAATGATGGTCTTGCAGAAAGTGGTCGATGTGCTTTGAAGTCAGAGAGTCCTTGAATTCCATTCCATAATGAATGCATGCCATCATTTTCACATTTTTAATGGATTTTGGCATTTATTGGCCGGGCAGCTGCGGCTCTTGAGGCCTTTCAGGCACAGACACAAATGACTAACTTGCACCTTGGGAGTCAAACTAATTAAAACTCATTATTCTCGCTGTGTGGAAACCTCAACCAGAAGATGAGGAAACCCGGACATGAAGTGTATTATTTTTGATTTTTGATTGAATTTATGAAAATTGTATAGCACAAAAAACGCAAATTGCATGTTCACTAGTAATATATTTTCGATTGCAGCTGTTGTGATTTACATTTGTATGACTTCATTACCTGCACTCTACAGTGTGACAAATTTAGGTAAAAGTGCTGAGAGGCAAAAAGTTGGGTATGGGAAAGCACTGGTGAATGTCTGGATTAAAGAGTGAACGTACTAGTTGTTGGGAGCACAAACTGGATAATTGCATGCTGACTTTTTTCAGCGGGGTTGTCGTATGTCATGCTGTGAATGGAAATAGGACACTGCTGACAGACCCACAGTAGGCTAAACTCACCATGCATGCATTTTAGTGATTATTAGAGAAGCTGTCTTTCCACCATTTCTCATTTTATTAAATCAGGCATTATAACAATACAAACATCATGAAAAAAAACTTTTGGTATTAAAGGTGTGGAATATTGCTCATCTACTGTAAGCCTTCAGGCTGCTTCACTTACTTGTGGATGAAACTTTCATTGTTGCACGTATGGGTTTGTGACAAAGAACCTAGAGACTGACTCGCTGGTTTAGAATTGCCTGTTCACCTGCATGCTCATGAAACACACAGCGCAGTAGCTTTCTATTGCTCGTGTCCAGCGTCACACTCCATATTTCACTATGGAGGTTTGTTTCTAAACTAAGATAATGTTTAAATCAAATTGTTTTTTGTAAATGCTGAAGTGCCGTCTCATGTCAAATTGGTTGTTATTTACAGAAGTTTGATTCGTCTCCCCCCCCAACCTCTGTGAAGACCCGCCCTACTCTGCCTCCGATTGGCTGCTCCTCATTGCGTCCTCACAGAGATTGGTAGAAGTTTGGTAGGTTAATGATTTCAACTCAGATTTGGATGTTTTCATAAAGATGGCAGCTTGCTTGCGCAACGCCCTGGTTGGGAGATTTTTTATTTTTTTTGATGTTGCTATGCACGTTGACTTTATGGATGGAATAAAATTAGAGATCTGTTGGAGATTTCATTTTTGATGTGGTGTCATAATTAAACTCAATGTTGATATGACACACTGATTAACAAGAAAATGAAAAGTGGCACTTGACATCAAAGAGGTTGCCGAGCTCTGTTGCAGAATGAACACAGCTCACAGAGGTCAAGAGAAGGAAACTCTGTTCTTCATGTTGCTCTGGTTTCATGCAGACCGCCTGGATCCCGTGAACCACTTTGACACCCACATTCTAAAGGTGGGACGCTGACTTGGCTGTCCTGATCTAGTTGTCTGAAGCAAAGCATTCGACTTGTTTCCAGTTATTTAACCCTTTTCATTCCACCTGAGGTTCTTTTTTTTTTACGGCTTACTTTATGAGCTGCAGGTGAAAGAATCCTCAGAGGTAGTTAAAATGAAATCAGAGTAATCGCGCATTGATTGCGCTGAGAGAGCCGGAGAGGGCCCGGTGTGCCGCGCACACAGCAGACGGCCAACAGATATAAAAGGAGCTTGCGGCATGAATCAGTAAATGTTAAGCACAGGCTCACAAATGAAAACTCGCAGCTGCATCTCTTCCAAGCAGCATGGCTTCCGACTGAAATAAAATTGAATAGGAACTGGAAATAATAGTGGAATAATATTGGAATAGTGTGAATTTAAAACATAATACGATGTGTGTGCGAATGAGACAAAGGTAGATGGTTTCAGCTACTTAACGTTTGACTTTATTTCTACAAAATATCTTTTTATTTTTCCCTGTAATCTGTTGCTCCATAATAAAATAGAGATGTGAATTAACAGTATTGCTGCATCATCCACAACAATACAGTTTGGGTCATGTAGCTCTGTGATGGAGCTCTCTGACTGTAATGGCTGCTTTGATTAAACTACCACGCATCTTAAAGCAGCTAATAAAGCTTTGATGTTTTATCTTAAGAACACATTCACAGTTGCCTCAAGGTGATCTATCTATGGTGGCATATACGTATAACTCACTATATAGCAACATTGTCAGTGAAATTTCTTTGGTCACGTGGTCCCACTTCTTTACATGCCTGTACAGAATCTAAATTGTCACATGACAGTCCTTTTTCCCAGCAGGCATTTAGACTTGTCATAGTAGGAAAAGCACAGGCGTTACAATTCAAATGAATGATGGTTCCGTTTTATTCAGTTGTTCCAGCATGAACAATACCAGGTCTGAAACTGAAGCAGCTAAATAGATCGTAGACTATTTCAGCGGTCGTAGATTTTATATTTTACACCCTGCTGTCACGTGTCAGAATGTCTTCCATGAAAAAGGAAGATTGATGTTAATGTAAGCTGGTGAAGGCCTTTTGAAGAATGTATCTTATAGATGGGGTTCACAGCCTGCTTCTGATAGCTAAAAACATTCTGAGGACCTCCTTCCAAAACATATAATAAAAAATCATAACATGACACGACTGGCTGCTTCCCCCAGTAAGTCTTACACATATCCACAGCACTATAGGCAAGATATAGCTCCTCTGTGATCATAAAGGGTTTCTTGCTACAAGCTTTACGAGCAGCAACCTAGCATAGCTAGCTCTCAAAGTGTTTTCAGACTCAGTTGCTAATGTTGTGATGACTGTCTGTTGTGCTTGAAGCTCGTCCCTTTTCCTTAGGAAATATTCATTTGGCTTTCCAACACATCCGAACCATTTGTTTTGTTTCACTGGTCTGAGAGAACATTAGCTAGCTATGAGTGGGATTGCCATGATGATTTTCCAACCCTCTAAAAATTACGGTCTCCCAAAACTAAAATGCATTCTCAATTACATTTGCTAAGAAACGTATTTTCTCCCTGATTACTTTTGTGTTTGCCGTATTACAAATAAGTTTCTAATCAATATTTACGCGGTCAGAATACTACCGCAACACACCGTCTCCGGCAGAAACACGCTCATCCAGGCCGAGGAACATTACGCGGCTACAATACCTCCACAAAGGCCCGCGGGTAAAATCCGGGAGTAACCGTGACTCTCTTTAAGGGTTAGGTTTGGGTGAGGACGTGGCTTCCTGGTGGAAGTTAGGGTTAGGGTTAGATGGATACAATTAAATAAAATATACCTCCTCAACACCCCGCAACTCTCAGCTCATTCCTCCCCAGCAACGAGGCACATCACCCGGACACAACACTTCCAGAACGTCCCCCAGGTAAAATCCGGGACTTGGTTTTATGGTTCCGAGTGGCGGGCGCTCACCCGTTGGCGCCTGACGCGCAGCCTCCAGCCTCCAGCCGCCCCCGCCGCGAGGCACCCCGTCGTCAGGTCCATCAGCCCCCAGAACAGGGCACGGGGCAACAACTCGTGGGTGGCGGGGGTAGAGGCGAGGCAGATCACAGAAAAATAATAAAGACTAGAGTACGGCAAAGATATGTTCATTAGAAACGTATTTGTAATACGTCAAACACAAACGTAATCAGGGAGAAAATACGTTCCTAGTCAAACGTAATTGAGAATGCATTTTAGTTTTGGGGGAACGTCATTTTCAGGAGACAGGGCTGTGATTTTCAAACGTAACTGGTCAGCAGCCACAATGGCCACTAGAGGCCACTTCAGGGATAGTGGTAAATGCCCTGTTACAGTAGCACAAGTAGAGAAGAGTCAGGAAACTGACTTCATACATGGATGGATTACTGAACGGGCCTTCGCCTACAAAATGTAACTCAAAAAAGACAAGACTAAAAATAACTACAAAGAATTATAAAAGGACTACAAAGAGACCAAAACCACCACAAATAAATGCAAAACAGCTGCAAAGTGACACAAATAGACTCAAAACGACTATGAAAAGGGGCAAACAACCCTGAGGAGACACACAGCAATTGAAAAGACTCAAAATTATCACAAAGACAAACAAAAGAACCACAAAGAGACACAAAACAATTACAAAGAGATCCAACACAACTACAAAGAGACATAAAGTAAATATAAATATATACAAAACAACTACAAAGATACATAAAGTAAATATAAATATATACAAAACAACCACAAAGAGACATAAAGTAAATATTAATATACACAATACAACTACAAAGAGACATAAAGTAAATATAAATATATACAATACAACTACAAAGAGACATAAAGTAAATATAAATATATACAATACAACTACAAAGATACATAAAGTAAATATAAATATATGCAATACAACTACAAAGAGACATAAAGTAAATATAAATATATACAATACAACTACAAAGAGACATAAAGTAAATATAAATATATACAATACAACTACAAAGATACATAAAGTAAATATAAATATACACAAAAAAACTACAAAGAGACATAAAGTAAATATAAATATACACAAAACAACCACAAAGATACATGAAGTAAATATAAATATACACAAAAAACTACAAAGATACATAAAGTAAATATAAATATACACAAAACTACAAAGAGACATAAAGTAAATATAAATATATACAAAACAACTACAAAGATACATAAAGTAAATATAAATATATACAAAACAACTACAAAGATACATAAAGTAAATACAAATAAACATAACACCACTACACTATAGCACCGTGAAGCAGACAGGGTCTGTATGTCTTCTTATGTTAGAGAAGTTGGTGAAATAACACCACCAGCCGCTGAGAAGAAGCTTCTTTTATTTTTTCCTGTCCAGTAAACAGTGGATGTTACAGTGCAGTCAGATAGGGACGTGTGTCTCCTCCCCTGCACACCGTGGCTACCCGGCGACAAGATTTGGATTAACACTGATGAACTGGGGGTAAATAATCTCCACGGGACCGTTTACGGGACGAAAAAGTGACTCATTGTCTCGCTGTGGGATTTTTTTTGTACACCTCTCGGCTGAAGACGATGTCTGTCCGGGGATACTTTGTCGCTCTTTCCAAACGCACACTTCTTCTCTCTCTGAAGATGTTGCTTCTTGTGCCTGCAGGGTTGCCGGTCCGCAGCCATGGGGATTCTCAATCCGACAACAAAGTGATGGACAACATCACCGTCCGACAAGGAGAGACGGTATTTCTCAGGTGAGTCCGTGCTGCTTTTTTATCCATATTATCCGCTGCTGCTGCCTCTGAATTCTCTCCGCTGAAGTTGAACCCTGCAGTGTTTAGTGAGGGGAGAGAGACGTGGCTGAAGTGTGTCTGTTTTATCATGTTCCCGCCGTTGGACAAAAAAAAAGGGGGATTTCAGAGGATTAGTCCGTGGAAAACACTCAATTCAGAAGCGATACTCTTCTAATCTGTAGCGCTGTTCACGAGGGATTTGGCGTTTTTAATTGTTGTGTGACGGTGCGGAACTAAATGTGGAGGGGAGAAAAAAAGGAAAAAAGTGCGCTTCTGGAAGGAGAGGAAGAGCAAAGGCAGCGTGTGTTGAGGAGGGAGGGAGGATGTGCGAGGTGGAAAAAAGAAGAAAACAAATCACACATACAATAAATGCTGTGGGCGTAGAGATGGATTGACTAGCAATTCCTCAGGGCGGGAGGTTGTCAGCGGTGACCTTTCCCCTCCTCTGCGTCCTCAGAGGCTTACTGGACACAGACGGATTTATGTTGCTTTCAAGTGCTGTCGGGAAATGTGCAGCAATAATCACAACGGCCAAAGGAAGGGTTTTATACAATAGTTGGTAAGATGTGATGTGTAGGAGGCGGAGGGCATGGGGGCAGTGTTAACAGTTCAAGTGTTGTTCTGCTTTCACATCGTGGCAACGGATGAGCTGGTAGCAACGAGTTTAAAGGAAGTGACAAGGAAGTGTGTTGGCACAAAGTGCTTACATTTTCACCAGGCTTTTCTTACTGACAGTCATTTTCATTAGTTTCACTTTAGGTTGGATTTACACACCCAAATGATGCAGGATATGTCTAAATGGCACAGGCCTGTGATAACAAAATAACATAATTAGTACATTTAAGACAACTTGATTACACAACTAGAAAGGTGCACTCAGTAGTGCTGATCTCCACCAGGTGTGCCTGCAACAACCACTGTGTTGTGTGATTGAATGAACACAAACCACACTCAGCTGTATGCGTAGTTCTGTTAGCTGTTAGCCAAACATAGACCCCAAATAATAAGAGTAGCAAACTTCTTTTCCCCATACAGTCTATGTGGTTTTCTACTGTGTCTCAAAGCCGCAGCAGGGGGTCGGAGACTCACTCAGCTGTGTTATCACTAAGAGTAGTGAGTGAGGAGTCAGCATGCGTTCAATGGCAGTATAAAACATGCAGTAAAAGGTGTTTTAAGAAAGTGTGAGTCACCGCAACCACGTTAGGTCCTCGAGTATGCAGCCATAACTGGCCACCCAAAATATTATGCAGTTTGCTGCAGCAGAATGCCAGATTAGCAGTGGACAGACACAGAGGTGCACACTCACTCACTAATGTACGTCCACTGAAAGTGCTTTATTTCCACTGACAGGCTAAGATTGTTATTTTAAGTGTCTGACAACATTATGGAAAGAAAAATAAAACGTTTTCTCGTTACTTTTTGCTAGATCTGGTCTGTTTATTATTGTGTTTAACTAAGTCTCGCTCAAGGGGAAATCTCGTTCTCAAATCTCACGAGATGTGACTTTTTGTTGGAAGACAATGGAGGAAACTTGAGTGACAGTTGGAGAGAGAAGTGTTGTTTTGGAGTACAGAAAGCGTGGCTTAGTATTATCTTAAATATTTTCAATGCCATGGCTGAATATGTAGCTTATTTGGACAATGTGGATGAGTCCTAACCCTCTTGAATGATTTTATAACGAGACTTCAACTCAGAAAAACATTTGTCACTTAGTTAAAAAACGTGGGAAAATAGGGTTCCGAAAAAATAACTGAGTATTTGTGTAATCTATACTCACCTATCATCTTAAGTGAGACTATATATTTCTTATGAACTCATAATAAATAGAAATGTTATATAAGCACATTTTGTATTCTAAGCACATAGGGACCATAGTAGTAGGCTCCTGTTGAAGTACTTGACAGTTCCAGTCGAGTACTGTGGTGTCCTGACTTTCAGCCTTCACTGCTGTCCTTCAGGACTATTGACAACACACTGCTGTCCTCCTTCAGGACTATTGACAACACACTGCTGTCCTCCTTCAGGACCATTGACAACACACTGCTGTCCTCCTTCAGGACCACGGACAGCGCACTGCCGGGTCTGTGGTCCTGAAGGACAGCACACTGCCGGGTCCGTAGCAGCAGTCTGTAAACTGTAGCAGAGAACGAATCAGCAACAATCCCATGTGTCTGCTGTATCTTACACCGTCAAAGCTCATTATTTTTTCTGATCAGTTGCATGTTACTACTGTGTATGTAAGCCGGCCTGCACCATCAAGCTCGTATTGTAGATGGAAGACTCATCACAGTTTTGCTCCTATCCCTGTTGGCATGCACTGTTCAGCCGTACTCAGGTCAATGGGACCGGCAGGTCTGAACATCCCTCCTCCAGGCTGAGTAGTAATGGCCATTTCAGTCCTACATTGATGGCTGTACTTTACTTTCATCTTGTTGGTGAGTGCCCCACTCATACCATCACCTGGGTTGAAAAGGCATTTGAATCTAAAGCGCATGCTGTTATGAGGCTGGATGCTCAACTTGTAATGCTGTCCAGCTGGCTAGTTGCCCATAAAGTCAGGCTCTTTTTATTTTCAAAGATGGAAGGGATCTTGACAATGGATAACAACTGCAGTTGTTGCGTTAGTATGGGATTTATGTGTCTGATGTTGATGTCAGTAATCGTACGGATCATGTTTGCATGGCGTTTGACTGCAGGTAATATTATGTTTGTTTAATCCATATGACTATTGGCATTTTCAACAGCACTGATACATTTCACTCAAGGATCTGTTGTCCTTTTTGTCCGTATTATTCCATATGCTCCTGGGACCAACTGAAGCCTGGACAGTGGACTATCCAGTGTGATCAGGCTGCCTGCCAGCTAGTCAAGACTGGCTTCTAATCAGTGGCGGCTGGTCCATAGAGGGCGCTAGGGCGCCGCCCCCCCTAGAGCTACAAAAAATAAAAATAAAAATAAAAATAAAAATATAAATAAAAATAAAATTTAAAATAAAAATAAACTATACAAATTGTCAATATTTGTGTTTTTGAAACATGGAATCACCCAGTAATATGTGTAAAATATGATATCTGCGGTAAATATATGCTTTTCCTGCTTGTCCTCTCTGCCTGTCTGCTCTTCCTCTCTGTGTGTGCACGTCTCAGCTGGCTGGGGCGCTGGAAAAACTGCCCCAAAGAGGCGGGTCTATAAAGCAGTTTAGCCAATGCTGAGTAAAGATATAAATGAGTGACATACAATTCAGCCAATCAGCGTCCTCAAATAGATTCAGCTTGGGGCAGTTTTTTTCCTGCCCCAAACTGCGCGTTCTCGTCAGGAGAAGTCTCTACAGGAGAGCGCCAGCGCGAGCACTACTCCTCCAAGACCCGTTTGAGAGGAGAACTGAGAGGAGAAACTACTGAAAGAGCTGATCCCAGATCAGCCTGACCTCACAATCAGACAGCAGACTAGCAGGAAAGAGAAGCAGTACATGAAGCTTCTCTACTAGCTGTACACCAGACAGGTTTGACTAGCTGGATGATGTCATGATAATAACTTATTTATCTTTTTAAAACAACGGGGACAGAATATGACATATATATTATTATATTATACAGAATATTATATGATATATATATTATTATATTATACAGAATATTATATGATATATATATATATATTATTATATTATACAGAATATTATTATATGTTATATATATTATATTATACTGAACTCCCTGTGAGGGTGACTAAAATAAGATGTCCTGACGTGTTTGTGAAAGTGTTATTTACTGCTTTTTTTCGTGTTGGAATAAATGTTAAATATTTAACTGCAAAGTAGTAATGCGCGTTTGATACCTTAATTTGTTTGCATTAAATCATTCTGGGATGTTTGCTGAAATTGATTGGATGTGGCACAGCCCTACCAAGAACATTTTCCACCAGCCGCCACTGCTTCTAATACTTCACTGCAGACTCCTTTTCACTCTGTTAATATTTAGTCAGCTGACATCCTGATTGATGCCCACAATGACCTTTAAGTCATCTGTATTTAGCACACACAAAACTGTGAGTGGTTTTCTACAGGGTAGTGGAGAGACAGAGCATGACAGTTCAGCAGCACATATGAAGCACATGGGATATAAGAGCAGGGTAAAAGCCTAAAGTATTAGCTGTAGCATACGTTAGCTCAGCCAATTTGTATTACCTTTATAGTCCCTGGATAATTAGGATGTATTGCATTGCTCTGTCACAATCGGTGTTATAGACGTGAGACTCACTAGCCCTGTTGTGTTCTGTGCTAACAAGCTCCTGTTGCCCAATTTGACAACTGCCAAAACTGAGGGTGCTATCACATTTTAAACGAAAGAAAGCCAGAGCTATCTCTTTCCTTCCTGTCTGCGTGGTTTTCAGGGCTGTGGCCTATTTTGTGCAGTTGATGAATAATTATCACTTCATCTCTATGTGATCTGAGCTGTCACTCCCCAGCTGATCCCCTGATAAAACCTGATTACAGTACAACAGCATCACAACATGGGCACATACAGTAGCTGGGGTGGGGGGTGGGGTACCCCCCTCTGCTCTATATATCCCTACCTCTGGTGAATTGTTTTCATCGCCTCCTCATAGTGATTAATGCTACTTCATCAATAGACTATACAATACCTAAAATAAAATATATTTCTGAAATATATCTAAGTAAAGCGCTGCAAAGTGAAAAAAGTCGCAGCCTATATTCATATAAACAAAATTTGAATTTTATGCATTAGATAGTTTGTCTTGGACTTGGAAAAAATGCAACTGTATTCCTTTTTGTTGATTACATACTGCACAGCCAGAAGCATAGCGTGTCTGGAGAAGATGATTTTTTAACTGTGATGCCGTTTGATTGCACCCAGAACTAGATGAGGGAAGTGTTTCTGTCTGACGGATTGAGCTGAGCTTACTTCACAAAGACCACACCACCACACCACAAAAGCAAATTATTAACTATTTTTTTAAGTAGTGACTGTGAATCTCCATCCATAATAAATTGTCTACTATAAATGCACAGCACTGTTTGACATAAAACAGACTCTAACTGGATTCAATGAGAAGCACATTAATTTCCCAAGGCTCTGTCCATTCAAATGGATTTAAAAAAGAGACATGCTGCCTCTTGAGACTGCGATTAATGAATGTCACCACAGTGGCTGAGGTGAGCCGCCAACCTCCTGAGACGCTTATCTACCTGCACAGACCATGCTGTTCTCAGAATCACATCATGTTAACATTTATTCCTTTCTCTCCTTGTCGCCCGATGAATGCATTAAGGATTCAGGTTAAATGTTTCAGGAATGAGGCTTTGTTCCGAACAGGGACACACTTTTAAATGCTTTGATATTTAGTTTGCATGTATAAAAGTATGTGAATGTGTATTCTTCAGTGGCGGGCCATGCATTTTATACCTGGGCCTTCTGTGCTGTGCTACTACAGTTGAACTACCTCCTAATAACCTCATGATGACGCCACAGCTACGGGTTATTAATTGTTTCTAGGGGTGTAACAAACCGTTGGGTACGAGGCTTACGAACCGAACAATACGTTTGAATAATACTAGTGCATTTGGAAAATGCAGAAGCTTAAATTGTGCGAAATATAATGTTTTCGGTGGAGCCACTGCGCTCAAACTGCCAACCCACCCAACGTCACAGACAACATGCTGTCTGACACGCCCACCCCGGAAACAAAACATTGTACGTACTCTGGTACGGCGTGTGTGTTCTGAGAGGCTACGCTAAACTAGCTTAGCAGGAAATCCAACAGCATTACACACGCTGCACTCTCCCCACAGCTGTTCCCTACTGATTCAAACAGAGCTAAAGCAATCGCCATATCATAAAAACGACACCATAGACAAATGAACACAGTAGTAACGCTACTGCAGATTTAAAAACACAAAAGCACTTCACTTACCAAAGCTGCTGTTCACTTAAAGACAAAGTCCATCCTCCTTTCTTTGATTACAAAGAGTTTAATACCGCGGTTGTACAGAACATCGGTGCGGTTCAGTTCCAGCCAGAGGTCCTCCTGCGAACGTGTTCGTTGAGTTGTAGATCCACTCGGGTCTCTCCAAAAGTTTTCAAAAGCACCGTAGCTTGTAAGTGTCCTGTCATGCTATGGTGCCTTGGTTAGCCACCTCAGGTTAGCGTAGCTCCAAACAGCTCCAAACACCAAGACGCTCAATTGCAAATGAAACGCATTGTTAGCCATAACATGTGCAACACTTCTCCGATGCTGTTAGCCAGAAATACCGTTCGTACAAATCCTATTCCTGGCTGGGTCAGGGCTGCTAGCTGTGGGGTTGGCCGACCCTTTGATATGATGTCCAGCTTTTCTGGAAATGTCCTTCTCCAGAAAGGCATTATCAGTAACTCCGCCACCAAATCCGTTTCTTCTCCTCCTTCAGCCATTGAGTGTTAAAAAAACAAATCTAGGTAAAAGAAAAATAATCTACACCAAGCAAAACGCAAAAAATGTCATAACTTCTTACATATCTTTCAACTTGAACTCTTACTACTAATACTAAGTTCTGCTAGCTAACTTTCTGCTTCACAACAGTGAACGTGCACGTTAATGCTGAGCTGCACGTTAATGCTGACGTACTTGTAGGCTACCTAGTCAGCTCTGGCACGTCAAAGAATACGCCCAACATGTCAAACTAAAGATCTGATTGGTTGAAGACTATGACAATCAACAATATCATCCCCATTTACTTAATCTGCAAAGGCTTCCTAGCGGACCTCGGGCCTCTCTTCTTACCTAGAGACACAGAGGTGAAATCTGATTGGATAAAAGCTCTACTTAAAACAAGCTGCACTGGAAGCAGAGCAACTGAGGAAGACAGTAGCTGTGCAATGAGAAAATAAGCTAATGGGAAAAATATTTAGAATATATGTAGTGTATTTGTGAAAAATTATTAAATTATAAAATAGCTATAACTTTGTGATTCTGTCTAGGCCAGCAGAGAAGGCTTTGCTGGCCCTGACGGCCCACCACTGGTATTCTTATATGCGTCTTCTAGCTTGTTGCATATAAGAGTACATGTTGTGAATGGAACTATCACCGATGAAGATTTTTCCATCCAGTCCATGTTTGGAGTTAACACGGCTCTCTAGAGGACATTCATTTCATTCCTCGGATGCCATGGGCCAAGATTGGAAAGCTGATAATTTGATTTCACAGAGGGATGCTAACGATTCTCTCTGTAATTCCATTTTCTTTCACCTTGCACCGTCTAGCGAAGCTTTCATCCATCAGCCCCACGTTTTCACTTATTGTCTTCACGTTACTGTCCCAGAAAGGGCTTTTCAACGTCAAAATAAAAAGGCTCTGATAGCAAGAATGGCAGCAGAATAGGATCACTGTACGATTTCATCAGTTATAAAGTCCTTGCTAATAGAGTTGTAATATAGCTGAAAGCATTTTTCTCATTTGATTAAACACTGGGAGATTTTTTATTTTTTTTGCTTTTTCTCCTAGTGAGCCTAAGAGGCAAAGAGGGACTGAAGTCAGTCTGAACAATCAGCAATTTATATCATTCAGTATGAAGGGATTGTAGCACAATACAATGTGGTTCTTCTGCTTGTTTGTGTACAGCATGTGGATTTCACCATGATTTAAATGTGGTGCATTATAGTTTTTACCTGTTTTCTTGCTTATTTCATCAGCAAAATGGCACCGATCTATTATGAAATGCAGAATGTATAGATACAGATGGCTGACCCTACACATACAGAGCATTCACTAGAATTATTAAGAATATCAGTAAGTAGAACCTTATCCTTAAATGCATTTTGGCCTCTTGAGAGCAGCAGAAACAAATTGTTAACACAATAATTTTTAAAGGAGCAGTTCTTAGGATTAAGTGGCATATAGTTGTGAAGTTGCAACTAACTGACTAAAGGTGCGTTCACACCGAGTAGATTACATACAAAGACTATGCACAGACGCGATGAGACTGGAGTGATGCAAATTTGCGATGGCGCAGCGCCCCAAACTCATGAGTTGAAATTTTTCAACTTCGGCGAAAAAATCGCTTGATGCTGCGGCGCGATAGCCTATCAGCGTTGAGATGGTTCTCCTGTCATCACTGACGTCCTGCCGTTGTTGAATCAGGAAATAAATACTGTAGCCGTCTGTGTTCACCCAGAGCTCTACGATACCTCATATCAATAGAGACCGGACCAAACTATGTGTAGAAATGTGTGTGTATGTGTAAACCTTGCGGAGAGAACTAACTAAACATGAATTCAGACTTTTTACAAATCGGCATCATTACGTAGTTATTTCGGAGTCCCTTTTTTTCGGTTTATTGCCGTTAAATCACAGCCAAATCTGTTTATTTTGTGTTCATACAGCTGTAGTAAACCAGCCGACGTGTGGCTTGCTAGACACAGTGAATACAGCTGATACAATCCACGGAGCTCCTCTGGACTATGTTATGAACCCAGACATGACGGCGTTTAGTTTCCCGTGATATCTGGGACTTCCACAACACGTACTAAGCAGAACTAGAGGTTATTTTTTCCACGGTTGATGGCGGACAGTTGAACGGCTTCCAGGGCGATAAGCCACGCCCCCTCTCCGGCGCGTCCAGCGCAATTCACGCGAATGAACACAAATAGTCCCCGGCGAGACCGGCCTTTGGTGTGAACACGTCATAAGAAAGTGACCATTGATTTATTTGTCACGTAACATGAGTACTTACACCACTTGCGTAGTTATTTATCCCGAACCACAATCTTTTCCTAAACCTAACCAACTTTTGTTGCCTAAACCTAAACAAGTATTATCCTGTTTATCGAGCGGAAGCTGACACGTTTTGGACATTAGTAGGAGTAAATAGCAGGTGACTTAATTTTGATCCCTGTGGGACACCTTAATCAAACATCTGTGAATTTGATTTGAAAACAGGACGAGACATATTTACTATTAGATTTAATGCTGGTGTTGGAAGTACGACCTGTAGTTTACGATTAATTGTTAAATGAATGGTAAATGGACTGTACTTGTACAGCTCTTTTCTAGTCTTCGACCACTTTATTATAATGATTAATTTGATTATTTCAGCTTAAAATGCTGAAAAATGGTTTTGAAGATGGCATAGACATTCATTTGAAACCATTGGAAAACCACTGAGAGAGAAAAAGAGTTAATAGTCTTGGTTAGGGTTACAGTAAGACTATGCCATTGTGTTTACTTATTTGGAGATGGTTTATAATGTGACCAGCATTCAAGATACAGTTTTGTTACCTAAACAAGTTAAATCAATGTGAAGCCAGTTGAAAAGGCCAATCATTTCAGTGAGATTTGAAGTGCCAAATAAGACTTTGATAATTAATCCAGCAGCTGAAAGACAGCAGGCTAAAAGCTGTTATGTCATATGCTGCAATCACACATTTAATCTACAAATCTTAATCAAAAAGACAGAGGAGTTGTCTGGTGTTGTATTTCATGACATAGACTTGTGTAGATGCTCTGGGAAAGAGTTTGGCCTACATTTACAGGCTCTCCATATTGTTGATGAGAATAATCCCATACTTCCAGTGGATTACAGTGTGAGGACTTTCTGAACTGTGGAACAGTGGCAGTTCATCGTTAGTCATTTCTGGAAGATATCTTTTTTCTCAGTCTCCCCTCTCACACTTATCTCCCTTTGAAGTGATTTAATTCTGCCTTGAATGCTGTCCAGGAAATTACAAAGCTTCTATAATGAAGTGTGACTGATTGGACAAGTGCCCTTGTGTGAACATTCATTTTTCGGCTATCCAGGAAGAAATGAGTGCTGGGAAGGTTGGATTGTGCAGATTGATTTTCATAGCATAAACACCCAGCAATTTGAAGCTTTCTGGTACCCATTCTGAAAAGTAGATAATCCGCTGATAGGGCTGTTGCTGAAATAACCAAGATGTTCCAGTCTTTTCAAACAGCTCGAGCTTGCAATTGTGCCACAAATAAACTGCTCAGAGATAGTTAGAGCTGTCATCTCTACGTTTTATCAGCCATTGTGAAATAAAGCTTGCCCTGCATGGAGCCCCAAAGTGTTCATTATTAACTGGAGGGAGGGAGAGAGAGAATATCAAATATAAGAATATAAAAAATAATCATTGTAATTGTGAAATCTTTTTACAAAGTATTACAAATTGTCATTATTCAAAAAACTCAACCAATAATTAGATTCATTTTAATTTCACTAGATTATTATTTCTTTCATTTCAAAATGTTCTTTTTCAAAACAAATTCAAATGTTCACAATGAAACCTTGATTACATGTACCATTTTATAAAATAATTATTATTCCCTATTACTTCATTATGTTGTTTTTCATGACAGTGGTCAGTTGTCACCAGTACCCGCCCCCACACCTTTCAGCCAATCCCATGTGCTCTCAGCCTCACACTAAACCGCCGTTAGCTCCTGTTGGCTATAAACTACAATGCCAAAGTATTTCTGAATGAACCAACTAGAGGCTGCTGCTGTTAAGAAAAAGTCACAGTAATTAACTTATCCTTTAATTTACTCTACAACAAGGGTTGGCAACCTTTTTGATGTGAAGGGCCATTTTTAAATTCCCTGGTTAATTCAGTGTGCTATATCGACTTTCAGGTTAACAATATGTTTAATTATGATACAACAACCACATTTAAATCCCCTACAGATCTGTAATTATATTATATCCATAGGCAATGTGCACACCAACAAAAAAAAAGAAAAGACACTTTTTCTACCATAATCAGGTTTGTAATTATATGCAAGATGGCTGCCATCCATATGACAACATCCACATCTGAGTTGACATTATTAACCCTACCAACCGTCTTTTCATTGGTTGTTGTAGCCAACATGAGCAGCTCCACATTCACACACAATCTTTATATTACCAGAGATGTGCTTTACATTTCTTGGAAAGAAATTAGTCAGCTTGAAAAAAGCATAAAAAACAACTAATCACCTAAAGAAATCTAAGTCTAGTAAGACCAAAACGTCAATAGTCAATTAGTGTATAAATATCAAATATTTTACAAAATAACATTTCATAATTACGAACATATTTATATGGTTTTGACTTATTATAGTCATATATCAAAATGTTTAATTACATTTTTTAATATTGAACATTTTGGGGCTCCTGCTCGTACTACTAGCGTGATTAAACTACTCCTTTTGGTGTGTGATTGTAGTAAACCGACTGACCCGTGGGCAGCATGGCGTCGATTTCAGGAGGGCTCCAGTCCTGTCTGGGTGTTAGAGGAGGAGATGGGTGGGAGGGTTTGGGATTATGTGCTTAAGAGATTCTCAGCTCCACCTCCTCTTCAGCGCCAAGATATCAATACTGCAGGGCACTGTGCTCACACACACGCACACACACACACACACACACACACACACACACACACACACACACACACACACACACACACACACACACACACACACACACACACACACACTGTTTACCAACACAGAGGTTTATTAGTTATGGACATACCTCACCATTGCTGTGGCGGATCAGACACAGGCACAGTGCAATATACAGAGCTCCCACAGAGGTCAGACAATCTGCAAAGGTATGACAAAAAAATCCATGTCCTTTAAAGTATGAACAAACTAAGTTTGTTTGGGAAAAGGTAGTACAGAGTTCGATCAATAGTGTGAAAACACTGGAACAAAATTCACATTAATTGCACCGGAGACACAATGATAAGTAATGCTATCAGTTTCAAACGCAAAAGACAATTAGGTTTTTAAAAGTATGGAATTCAACGAAGAAACTGAATAAAGAATTAAAGAGCTGCAACCATTATTTAATAGAAAATGTATGGTCAACTATTATAATAAAGTATTCATCTTAAAGTATTGTTACAAGGAAAATATCAAACGTTCCTTTGTTTCAGCTTGTCAGTTGTGAGGATTTTTCATCTTTTCTTTGTTTTTACAGACAGTAAATTGAATATGTGACTTTTGGACTGTTGGTGGGACAAAACAAGCTATTTGAAGACATCACCTTTAGCTTTAGGAAATTGTAACTTGCATGTTACTGTTTTTGGTCAAACGGTCCAAAAGATTAATCGATTAATCAAGAAAATTATCAGGATATCATCATTGAAAATAAGTGTTTGTTGCCCCAATAAGGACATAAACTATGCAGGTTGTGGTTCTGTTCTGCAACACCGACTGTAATACACTGAGCATATGGATCATCAGGGATGAGGTCAAATCAGATCCATTATCCCCCACCGATATTTTACGTTAAATACATTCTATGCCACTCAGACAGGGCTGGATATCGAACCTCAACACACTTCAACGGATGTCTGTGAAAATTGTACTGAAAATTGGTATTTAGTTTTTTGGCCAGATCTTCTTATTCATTTATTCAAAAATATATTTATAATTATTATTAGCTAATTGTAGACTTCATTTCATTTACTTTTGGCTGCATTATATTTGACTATTTATTTAGTCAATAATTTGTTTCTAGACAAACACATTTCCTCAAGTGATACTCATCAGTACTAGAACTCAGGTGTCTGTCATACTGGCACCAAGACCGGTCTGTGAGGCTTCATAGCACAGCCGTGCTTTGAGCTAAATGCTAACGTCAGCATGGTAACATGTTCACATCGACAATATTAGCATGTTACCATACTCACCTTTTTAGTTTAACGTGTTAGCATGCTAACATTTGCCGATTACACAATGTCAACATTATACATAATCATACAGTCCATGTCCATTCAGTTTGTATTTAGTTATTAACTTACAGAACTCTTGAGAGGAACCTTTAGAGGTTTTATTTTAATTGTATTCTTGGTCATTGGTGTTTTTATTTATTATTATTATCTTCATTTATTTAATATTCTTATTTTTTTAACTTTTTCTGTCCAGCTCTGATAGCTGTTACTTTATTTCTGTCTAAGTACATCAAGAGGGATGCAACACAACAGAGTCAAATTACTAAGCCCATAAAGCTGCCAGTCTGTGCGTCCTGTCCACAGTCTCTCAGACAACAGCCGTCTGCAGCAGTCTGCAGCCGTCTGCAGCAGCCGAAGCTGAACAGAGCAGGCAGAATATTGCGGGTGCGGTGTTACTGGCCTTTGCTACTGGTTCACTACTGTGAAATGTCACAGACAGACCATGCAAGGCAGTAATCTGCAGCACGGCAACATCAACATCACTTCTTGAGAGCCAAGGAGAGCGCACAGATCAGACTTGCAGCATCATAACATACCGTCCTCTCTGACATCAGTTTTACTACAGTATGAATATCTTATCCTGTATGCTAAGAAAGCAGAACAGTCTGCAGCTACAAACACACACAGATATTTTACCCAGATCTGTGTCTCTCAAAGACAAGATCTTCGACAAGATAATGAATTGTTTGGTTAAATACAAACAACAAGCTACGTACATGTTCATGTCCAGCTTTAGAACCTTCTGTGGTTTATACTGGTTAACCTGCCAATGACACAGAAAGATAAGCAAAAAAAAGCTTCTCTGACTCTGTGAACCAGTTTTATTTGATCTTTTTCTACTCTGCCGTTTAGCTCTAGTAGACAAGTCCTCCAAATCAGCAAAGCAAAACAAAGGTCCCAGGGCCCCGTCAAGGGGTACCAGACACACAACACTGTATGAATACAGCAGATGCATGGCCTACTGCGTGATATTAAATGTTGCCTTAAATACAGTAGTGAGTGTTTTAAATCAGAAAATAAATATTTAATTACATTCATTTCAAAAAAAGGAAAGAAGGATGTGATCTTATTGGCTCCTCTATGGGGCCCTTTGTGAGTGGGGGCTCACAGAATGTGTATCATTCAGTGTGGCTTTGTAGCACAAAGGCAGTAAAACTGCCAAAGCAAACTGACTATACATTATAGTCATTTAGCAGACGCTTTTATCCAAATCGACTTACAATTCAGGTTCTATTCATACACCGTAGGCACAGGTACGGGAGAAATTTTGGGGTTAAGTGTCTTGCTCAAGGACACATTGAAATGCAACTAGCGGAGCCAGGGATCGAACCGCCACTCCTCTGATTGAAGGACGGCCCTGCTCTCCTCACACAGCGTTGCCAACACCTGCGCAAAAAATACATTGAAACATGCGGCCTGATCGGTAATGGTGTGCTATGACTTTTCGCCCAGCCCAGGTTTTCCCGAAAATTGTGACCAACGGAGCAAAATCGCCCCATTGACTTGAATGGGGTTTCGGTGTGAAGAGAGCAAAAAAAACACTTACATTTGGGCCCATATTGACTAGCTATACTTTAACGTAGAAAAATGATTCAAAGTTTAAAACGTAGACAAAACGCTGGACTTTATTGAGCCAAATGGGCATTTTTGATAGCTAGCACAGTTTTCATGAAGTCACAGATTAAGTTTCAGGAAATTTTGGACCCGTTTCAGATTTTATAATGGGTGTGTATTGCACGGCTCTTTAAGTGCTAGAGTTATGACATCACGGTCAGAGTGGAGCAGAGCATGCAAAGTATTCTGTGATTTTTACGAACAAATTGCGCCGAGTCCCACAATTTTTACTCTTTATACACAATTTTTGGCCAAAAAGCTTGGACATTTTGTGCTGGTCGCAGTCAAGTGTCTATGGAATCCAACGGACTTACAGATTTGGCTCAAAGAGCTGTAGAGCAACATGAACTGCGACGTCTTTGGGCAGTAGAAGCCACACTGTCAAAATTTCTTGCAAAATGTTCTAGTTTTATATCTATATACACAAGCAGTCATATCATGGTAACAGTAGTCACCTCTCTGACTTTAACGCATGGTTCAAGCTTGCATAAGCCACAGTTTGATGCCAAAAGTAATGCAAGTTCAAAGAAAATTTAAAGTCTGGCAGACACACTGTAAAAAATAAAAAAGAATAAAAGAAAAAAGGTTGCTCTTCCGGATGCATCTGTGAAGGGTTCCATAAAACATGATAAACTGCAGCATCAGCAGTAAACATACACTGTAGCTGCAGGAACTGGCATCTCTGTCCCATGAGCGACTGGTGAGAAGAAATGAGCAATCGAATGGGCACATCTGATCGATGTGAACACCTTACCTCTGTTTCCACTCAAAAGCCAGCTGGCATTTAGGTGGAAAACAAACAGCTTTATTTATTTCCAGCCATAATTGTGCCCAACAAACTTGTCCTCTGGCTAAAATAAGTTTTTACTGACTTTACACTTCAAAGTGGAGAGACCGAAGAGTGCAGTTAGAACAGGCAGGGCTCCAGGCAAAAACTCCAACACACCCTTCATGGCTGATCAGAGACGGCCTTCCTGTCTGTGTGTGTGTGTGTGTGTGTGTGTGTGTGTGTGCTGGTTATATCTCTGTGCTCACGCAGAAAAATTTCCCCACAAGGATACACAAGAGTGGAAATTCAACAGAGTGGCAACATTCAGCTTGCCCGCACTGCTTCAAGTGGTAGTTAAAGTTTGGGATGACAATTTGGGTGTGTGACTGAATTTTAGAGTTAGGAAGTCGGATGAAGATGAACTGAAATATTCTGGTACCTTTGTTCAAAGCTATAGGAATTATTAAGCACTGGCACCCAGAACTGTAATTACTATAAGATTTGGTGATGACTATTCACTATAGTGTACTGGTGGCGCCCTGGCTTTTTCTTTAAGGAGTATGCAGGAAAGCATACCAGTGTGTAGCATTTCGGGGATCCCTTAGCAGAAATTAAATATAATATTCCATACTATGTTTTCATAATCACCTAAAACTATGAATTGTTGTGTTTTTGTAGGTTAAAAGTAGCCCTTCATATCTGCATAGGGAGCTAGTCCTCTTCACAGAGTCCTCCATGTTGCACCGCCATGTGTCTGCAGCAGCGCAGAGCGGACAAACCAAACACTGGCTATAGAGAAAGCCTACTAAGTTTTGTATGTCACCTGAAGGCCACCGTAGTTTCGTGACACACTTGTGAAACTGCGAGGGTGTGTGCAAAACCATGGTTTCGCCATAGACTGTATATAAAAAGTGGACGTAGTCGCCATCTTGGTTTGTTGCAGCCAGTGAACAGAAGAGACCATACTTGGACCGCAGAGGAGTGACCTTGTGGTGGAGACGCCGTATACGGCTCTGGTAACGACCTGTCAATCACAAGGTAGCCCCGCCCAAAAGCATACTCTGCTTTATGGTCTGTTTGACTCTAAATGGACCATCATTTACTAAATGAACATCATGCTGTATTGAAGAAGACTTGAAACTAGAGATTGAGACCATAAACTCATGCTTACAATGTTTACTGAGGTAATAAATCAAGAGAGAAGTAGAGTCATTTTCTCATAGACTTCTATACAACCAGAGGAGTCGCCCCCTGATGGACACTAGAGAGAATGAAAGTTTAAGACACTTCTACATTGGTTTAACTTTTCAGAACTGGAGGTTCTTGAATAACCCTAGCTGGCGTCTGACTTCTGTTGCTCCTACAGTAGTGTTATTATGGTAATTTTCGCCTCTGAGCGATAGTAAAGGGAAATATTTTTTTAGTTTTAATCAGCATGTCCCCTCATACTCATCCTTCCAGCGCAAGACTGCAAGGTCTGATGTCAATTCATAACATTTCAATGAGAAGAAATGTGACAAAAATGAGTGTCCTTTCTGTGTGAGTGCTTCCTGTTTAATTTAACATTAAGGTCAATGGAGAAATTGGATGTGATGAACGCACACTCTGTCGAGGGTTATGGGTGATGGGAAGAGTGTGTGTGTTGGTGGGAGGGAGGCAAGGTCAACAACAGGCACCAAGTGTTATTTACATTATAAAACAGCAAGATTTATTTGACAGGCAATTTAACTATGGGTGCATACATATGTAATACACTCTGTGTTCTAAATCACACTCATTCAGGTGTGGGGTGAAGGCTGAAGAACGTGGTTGTGAGGGTTTTACCCCATCAGAGAAATGTTTTTACACTGCTTTTGAAGGGGCAGATAATGGTTAAATTGATGGTTTATCTAGCCTTTTAATTTTGCTCTCAAAGTGCACCAGATTAATGCATTCAACTTCAAATTGTAGCCTACAAAATTTAGGGTCAATATTCCTGCATCTTTTCATATTGCAGAAAATTTCAATCTTTCTTTTCAAATATCGTTGTGATTATTTTTCATCTGCATTTTTTAAATCTTGTCTGTTAGTTGATAATTTAACTGAGGTGAAGATGAGAATGTCAAGTTTGTTGAATTAGTCTATTACTGATGTTTTAGGTACATATCATACATCAAAATATAGTTTCTACCCAGTGCACAAGGCTCTTCAGCCTCACATGTGACTGAATAGAAATGACTGACACTGTAGATAGTTGAGATGTGTCTCCTCTACCTGACTCTTCTTTAGGTATGGGTCACACTGCCTGTGTGAGCAGCGCCTAACGGCTGCCTCGCCAAAATGCTGTGCCTCTCACACGTGTCCACAAAGAGTGCTGCTGCTGCTGCCAGTCCTTCTTTCTACATAGATTTTGCCTTTAAAAATGACCAGAATGTTTTATTTCACCTCATTATAAATAAATAATTTATATTTATTTTAGACCGAAAAAGGTTAAAAAAGGTCCGTTCATTTGTAAATAATTATATCAATCCTAAATGAAAAGCTGGTACTCCATTAACTTATAGAGCCGTGCAACTCACTGCATTTTCCACAACACTGTCCTGCAAATGTTTCAGAATGAAAGCCTTTTTTTTACAAATGAAGGGATTCTGCCCAAAGAAAGATGCTAGAGGCTTTTATTTGGGAAAACAGAAACAGGAAGTGTAGAGTTAAAAACCGGCTGAAAGGGGACATGACATGTGGAAGGAAAGAAAAAAAGATGAAGGTTGATAATGTTTCCCTTTTTCCTTTTCAGTTTCCTTGTTATCTACATCAAGTTAATAAATCTCTTAAAGAACTGGCCGTTTTTTGGGCTGATTCTCGAAAATTCTATACCCATACTCAAAGGGGCCCCACTCTCTAACTACAAGGTCTTTTTTAATAATTCCAAGGGATTATTAACACTAAGAAGGTTTTGCTCATATGAATTGAGTAAATATTATGTATATGTTACTGGTTAATAGCTCATGAAGATGGAACACAGCTCCACTTTGAAAATGTCAAATTCGTATGGTGAAAAAGCACTATTATTCATTATACTATATTAAATGAGGCTCAGTAACACCCACCATCATAGCAAACGACAGCAGTACTGAATATAAAAAGAATTTGAGTGAATTGAGTGAAGTAGGCCAGAATTAGAGACATAAATGTTACGCGAGGTCACGAGAGGTCGTCATGTGAGAAACAGCCTCTCCAGCTGTTCCATTGTACTTTTACAACCTAAATAACTATATATTTAACTTCCTTTATCCTTCTACATGCACAATCTATCACATACAGCAGTTAGAAATCATTTTGGAGAGCTGGAACCGTCTCCAAAGCCTCTCCAGGCCGGCGACCTACGGGAGAATTGCGCAATAGCTGGTGTGTATTGCGCCATTGTAGAGCCCCTGGTTGGTCGATTTTCGTTTTTTTTTGCTCTGTGCACGTGTCTGGATGTGGCCAATCGAATGGCGTTAACAGATTTACCATCAAGTCTTTAGTTTTCCGAAAAATTTCGATCTGCGCCGAGGACCCGGCGCGTAAAAGTCGCTGGGGGCTGCTGTACCCCCGGTAACGTTTGAAGGGTCTCCCGGAGACGAAATCCGAGATATACGTTCGAAGCGTGGTCGAATGCTATTGTTGCTAAGTACCTAGCTTTACCATGGACGGTTGAAAAACGACTTTTGAGGGGCTATTTCTGATGCGTGTCGCCGCCAAATGAACGCGAAAAAGTGACGATATTTAGCACGAGGCTAGGAATGTTGTCGTAGATCGTGTTTTATTGTGTTTTGAGTGTGTAAAGTGTTACACATGCTTCGGTTCATGAGAGCTTCTTCGTTCAAACGGTATGCTGCATTGTTGTGGAAATATTATATTTGTTACTGAAAATTGCATTCTGCGGTTCAGCTTGGTACTGTTCAGAACCGGAATTTGCGGAATTCGCCCCCCCGGGGGGCGGGTCAGGGCCCAGAAAGTTTTAAGAAACAATTTTGTCACGGCGTACGTTTGCTTTTGATGTATCACAAAAAGGTTTCAAATGTATCTGTGGAGGTCAATGCAGGGAGGAGTTCAGGGCAGGGGCGGACTGGCCATAGGGGATGCCAGGGTCTCCCCGGTAGGCCGACGGGGTTGGGCTGGTGGGTTGGGCTGGTCCAATACCGGCCCACGTTCATCACCAACCGGCCCTCCCTCTGACATCGCCGACCACATCTATATTCTATGCTTCACAGAACACGTTAAATTTACTCCAATACCTAAAGTCAACAATCACTGACTGACATTTATACTACTCCTCGCGATCTGTATTAGCACTCATGGTTTCCATCTTCTTCACTCATCTAATCTCTTCCGTCAGTCTAACTTTGTTTTAGGTGTTATTAAATGTTAATCACTCTAGCCTACTAAACACTTGCGTCACTCGCTCGCAGACGAAGCCGTTTTTTGAGCGCGAGCCGGCAGCATGGCACCGGCACCCAGCATGCAACACTGCTGATACCACTGATGTTCACACCCCATCGTATGTTCTGTTCTGTTCTGTTCATTTCTACATGTCTTTTGCTTTCTCATTGTTTGTCACCACTGTAATATTCGTAGACACTTGTATTATATGTCCTTTCTTTCCATAGAATAGGTCATGTATTTCACGTATGTGTAGAACATATTTAGTCTTGCTGATCTGACATTAAACCGCAGTGAAGAAGCACAGAGGGGAGGCACACAGTACCTCTGCCTCAATGAAGGGGGTGCGCGAGAGCCCACGGGTCGGGTTCATGCTTGTAGTGCCGTTACTCTTCTTCTACACTTCTCTTCTTCTTCTTCTTCTTCTTATATTTTGCTTTGACCGCAAACATTGAAGTTTAAATATCTAAGCTTTAATAATTCTCAAAAAACAGGGAAATATGACCAAATCAACAGCAATTCAACGTCGGACAGGTAAAGTAACCTTTGATGTGTTTGTTGTTCTCTTTATGAATCCGTGGTTGTTACACAGATTATCGCGGGATCTCTCAATTTCCGCGAGCGCTCCGCTTCTGAAACACAGCTCGGGGGGGGGGGGGCAGGTCGCAGATCGTGGCGCACACACCTGGTGCAATCAAATATGTACCTTACCTATGTGTGTGTAAAGAATGCTGATATGAAATATGAAAAACAACCAGTAGTCAATGTGCAAGCTGCCAATTGAATGGTGATTTAAGCTGCTCTATATTAGGTTCATATATTTGTAAATCTGACTCTGAAAGAGTCAGTGCCTCACCAGCCACGAACCTCACCGCACGTCACTGGTATAACCATCTGATACTAGCCCAGAGTTCAGCATATTCATCGAGCAAACTATACCTACCTTGGAGTGTTACAATAGCCAGTATCATTTTATTCCATGTGTCCATCCAGGCAAATTGTTGGATCCAAATGTTATAAAAAAAACATTTCGTACATGACGGGGTTCACAGTCATGTACGACTTTAAAGTTTCGTCAATATTTTTCGGTGACCGGAACTTGATTTTTTTTTTTATAATTGAAGATCTCGGGCTCAAGCGAACAGCGCCGCGTTTTAGCGCCAACACCATATCCCAACACGCCCGTGTTCAAACCCCTCTAGTCTGGGCCTGGTCGGTCGGACTGCGTAGCCTCGCCTCTACCCCCGTCAATACAAGTTGTTGCCCCGGGGTGCGCGGCGGTGGCCGCGCGTCTGGCACCAACGATGCCCCTTCGGAACCATAAAACGCTCTGGCCTCGGCTGTAGCGGGATGGAGCGCCCGGGGATTTGTTATCCCCTTCGAAACCTCTTTGTCTGTGAAACCTGGCCTTGGCAAAACAAAAAAATAATAATGTTGGATACATATCTTCTATATACATATTATTGTGTTTGTGTCTATAGTTGGGACTCCTAAAATCTAGACCACTGTCATGTAATATGATACAAATGTTGATATGTACTACTTTGGGGGGGGGGGGGGGGGGGGGGTCTGGAAAAGTAGTACTCTTTGTACTACTGCGAAAATGTTGATAACTTTGGACGACCCCTAAGTGTAACCCCTAAGTGTCTCTAGGTAAGAAGAGAGGCCCCAGGCCTGCAGACTCACAAGTGAATCCATGTGCAGTTTAAGTGAATGTGGACGATTTTGTTGATTGTCATAGTCTTCAACCAATCAGATCTTTAGTTTGACATGTTGGGTGTATTCTTTGACATGTCAGAGCCTGCTAGCTGGCCTACAACTACTTCATCATTACGTGCAGCTCAGTTTTCAGGTGCAGCGCTGCAGTGAGGTGCAGCGTGTGCTGTGATTGGTCAGTGGGCGAGCATGTGACTATTGTGAAACGACACTTACAGCAGAGGCTTGGTCGGAGTAGTAAGAGTTCAAATTGAAAGATATGGAACAAATTATGATATTTTTTGCATTTTGCTTGGTGAAGATTTTATTTTTTTTACCTAGCTTTGTTTTTTATCACTCAATGACTGAAATTGGATGAGAAACGGATTTGTGAGTTGGGATTTAACTGTGGGAATAAACTCTATGTCAACAAAGAAAGGAGGATGTGATCAGCAATTGGTAAGTCAACTGGTTCGTTTTTTTACATCTAACATCTGAATGGCCCTTGATTGTGTAGCAGAATGCGTGTTGCTGCTGTTGTTTTCCCGTGAAGCTAGTTAGCCTAGCCTCCCAGAACACTTGCGGAGCCCCAGCTGTTTTTTGTTGTGTTTTTTTTTGTTCCGGTTCAGAGGTCACACACCACGCTGTCTCCTACGTAAGCGCAGAAAACATTATATTTCCTACAATTTAAGCTTCTGCATTTTCCATATGCACTAGTATTATTCAAACGTATTGTCCGGTTTGTAAGCCTCGTACCGAACGGTTTAATACGAATACATGATGTTACAGCCCTAGAAACGAATAATAACCGTAGCTGTGGCGCCATCATGAGGTTATAAGGTGGTATTTCAGCTGCAGGACAGCACTGAAGGCCCAGGTATAAAATGCACGGCCCGCCACTGGTAACCATGGATACCCATGGTCACATCCTGACCTTTCCTCTCGTGCCACAAGAAAGCACATAATGAGCCCAACACTCCACATGCTTTCCTCTTGTTCGGCTCTCTGGTCAAAATGTCAACTTTGCAGAGAAAATATATCATACAGAAGATTATGAATGTGCCATTACATTTGCTGAGCATGTTGCTGATTGAGCTTGTAACGTTTATATTTGAATCATCCTCGGCCTTTCCTGTAGGGCCAAACATTTGTCTTTGTCTGTAACATCACTTTGTTTTTTTGATTCAACACTGATTACTGCGGTCTAATGAACATTACACAAACAAGTGTGCCTTGTCTATGATAAGACAATATTATTATAATGTCCCTGAATCATTTACTTATAGGTCAACATTTTTTTGTAGTTTTGAACATTATGACAAAATCCATTTTTACCAGGTGTTTTTAGTAATTTTCTCCTCTCATTGTTGTAATTTTTACTGTTTTGCTACAAATATGAGTAGTATATTCCATGAATACTAGATGACAGTGAATTTGGGTAGTAGGAAGAGTAGATATGAGTATGAATGGAGTATTACTCAATGCTCAGTGAAAAATGACCGACAAATATGCATTTTCTGTCCTTTTTTAAATTGATGGTTTCCAAATGCCAGGCTTGTTGCAGATGTAACCATGCACACATTTCCTCTATTAACAATGCCCCGGGTGCCTTATTACATTTAGGGCAGTTCATAAGTTGATGATTTGTTTCCAAGCTGTGAGTCGGTCTGCAACTGGAATACCTTCTATTCCTCCTGGGCATCGCTGCTCTATTAACCACTGAGAGAGGACATGCTAGGTCTCTTCTTGAGGATAATGTGAAATCAGGTGGTATTCAAAGCAGATTATCTTCCCCCGAGCAGCGGTTCACCTCACGTACCTAAAGCGCTCACATGTCTGATTCCATAGTGGGAGCAGAGATCTACTGTACTACAGATTAGTTAATGCACCGGGGAGCCTTACAGAGGAGGAAAGGCAGGGATGTTCCTGCTCACCACCGCTCTTCGCAGACTCCCAGAGCGTCTGAATCACAGTGTAACACAATATACTTCTGCAACTACAGAGCTGCAGCAGCTTTCTGTTCATCCACAGAGAGATTCACTCCTGGTGTCTCCATTCATCCCTGTAATATAGAATGAAATGAAATACAGGGAGTCCTAGAGGGCGGCATTTAGTTCAGCTTGCTTCCTTAAAATGTATCTGCCCCCGTGTTTTCTTGTTGAAAAACACAGCAGCTCTGAACAGCTTACCACAGCATGACAACAAATACAGTTCTCTGAACATCATTTAAAACGGGTTATGGGTCAACATTTCTTCAAATCTTTTGACAAACACTACTGGTTATTGATGAAGTCAAATCAGTTCAATCAAATCAAAGTTTCACAAGCTAAGACATAGCATGATGTACTACTACTACCACTAACAATAATAATGGTAATACATTTTCTTTTCATAGTACTCAAAGACACTTTACACAAGTGCTCGGATGTTAGGGGAGTGATTTCCAGAGGGATGGGGTAGCTATGGAGAAGGCTCTGCCCCCCCACGGGTCCAGGGCTTAGTCCTGAGCAGTGGAGACAGGATGTGGGCATCAGAGGAGAGGAGGAGGACTGTGGTGGTGGAGCAGTTCGATGAGGCAGTAGGGGGCCTGGTTATGGAGGTCTTTGTGAGTGAGGGGAAGGATTTTGAATTGGATACGTTGTGGGACAGGAAGCCAGTGGAGATTACAGAGCCCAGGAGTGATGTGATCACGGGAGGGTGGGCGTGGTTGAGCAGACGAGCGGCACAGTTCTAAATGTACTGGAGTTTATTCAGGTCTTTGGATGATGTCCCATAAAGAATGTTGTCGCTGGAGTCAATTCTGGGTATGATGAAGGCATCAAAGTTTTAGCAGCAGAGAAGGAGCGAGGTGGGCGAGGCGAGCTCTGTTTAAAGAAGGAGAAAGACAGTCCTGTTGATTTGATTGACGCGGTGTTTGAAGGAGAGGTTGCTGATTGAAATGACTCTGAGGTTGGGGATGTGTAGGGAGTGAGACAGAGTGGAGCCATCCATGGTGAGGTTGAAGTTGTGAGTAGTTTTGGTGAGGGACACTACTTTTATCTATTCTACTATTGCTTGTGTTCATGTTATACAGTAGCTGTGTCCCGATGCATGTGCAGCCTACTTCATATCGACTCCATAAAGTCCATATTTCAGGAACAAACATATGTAGGAATTTGCACAATTATGGTGTGGCAATTCTTCGACTGTCGACTTGTCGACTGTCCCATTTGCGGAGAATGTGGAGGTTCATCACACTTTGTTACCCACAACACCTTCATAAGCTACAACTAGGGCTGCAACTAACACTTTTTGTCAATGTATATTTCTCAGATGATTGTTTTTCTGGATTAGTTAATGCATATTTTTGTCTAGACTTTTAGACTCCTTATATGTCTTGTTTTGTGCAACCAACAATCCAAAACTCAAAGATATTCAGTTTACAATGACATAAAACAATGAAGAATACAGTTAGTTCCATGTATTGTTTAAATATCTGTAGGCAGGAGGTCCTAGCACCATTAGAGTCTCATGTTGCCATCTCTCTGTCACTGTAGAACTTAAAAGAACGTAGATCGTTGAAACTCTTGCATCATGTTCCTCCTGTAAAATAATTAGCGTATAGTCATTAGCATTGGGAACACCGTAGGGCTGCAGCTTATGATTACTTTTGAGACTTTCCCTATCTTAAGCTCATCAGTTTTCTATCCGCTGTCAAGTCACCAAGGTCCCCGGCTTCAGTATCTGTGGCTGAGGGGATAGAACGAGTCGTCCAGGTTTCACAAGGTTGGCAGTACGATCCTCAGCTCCTCCTGTCCAGGTGATGACGTTTCCTTGAGCAAGACACTGAAGAACCTTGCAAGGTGCTGGCCTAACATTGGGCTCACTGACATCACTGTGTGTGAATGGGTAAATGAGCTGCACAATTCTAAAGAGCTTTGGATGAAGATAGTATGCAGACGATACCATTTTATGTCAGATCAAGAGGTACAAATATATCTGCTCTGTCCTGCCACAGCAACCTGTGTTTTTAGTTCTCAGTGCTTCAACAACTGGATTCTAATTTGAGGGAACACATGAAGTAATGTGTGTTCATGAGCTGTGGATCTTAAATTAATGGTTTCTGCTCATAAAATATACCCAAAAAATCTACCTGTCCAGCTCTAGCTTTGATAGATTTAACAAAACATATTTTAAATCAACACACTTTTGATTTGGTGGCACAAAAGGCGACTGTGAAACAGACATGAAATGCAAAGTGCAGGCTGTTACATGTTGGTAGAGGCACTGGGGCATGCTGTCCTTCATATTTCTAATTAATATGAATAATTGATAATGTCCACAGGGTAGATCAGGGACCAGCTCTGTGTCTCAGCCAGTGCTGTATCCGATAATGCATTCTGATTCACCACTTTTGCATGCTGGGCTGATTACAAAGTGTGTCCTCTCAGACCCAGTCCACAGTTTGACAAGCTGTCAATGTCAATGGAGTGGAGGCATGTCTCTGATGTCTGGGATGGCTGTACCTGTCTGAGAGTGTGTGTGTGTGTGTGTGTGTGTGTGTGACAGAGAAAGACATGAAGAGCCTGAGAATAGCTGACTTTGAAATGTTGGTTCTTGTGTGTTTTTTCCCCGTGCTCCTATTTGAATGCCACTTGTGATTTCTATTACGATCTGTTTAAGAAGAAAGGAATTATTATTACTTTTTGCCAAAGTCAGGTTTGTAATTTTTGCTGTTAAGAAAATGTTCTGCAATTTGCCTGCACCATCAGAATATCAGGCTTTTTATTATATGATTTTAGATAATTTTGAGAGGCTGATTTTTATTTTCCCATGGCAACATAAGCAGTTAACTGTGACATGATTTTCGAATTAATTCAAACACACTGATTCTTGCCTATTTTGTCATTATCAGTGGTGAATCTGAGGGTGGAAGAGTCACTTTAAATGATGGAAAAAATGTTAAATGTTGTTTGAATATATTTGCAATAACTTTCCAATTTACAGTTATATTTTAAATATAACATTTTAAATGACTTTGCTTTCTTGATCAAACCTGAACATGTCATACAACCTGTTTCAAGGGTGTTAAATATATTACTGACAGTGATTGACTGCAACTATAGCTAATTAGCACTAGCAGTAAAAAGTGTAATTTATACTAAGCATGCTCAGCTCCTGGTTGTTCTGACCCCACCAGAAGACCAGCTGTTCACGCTCCCGCCTGCATGCAGACCATCACCATCCCAGATGAGGCTGATGACTATTGTGTCGACTGTAAACTTCAGGAGTTGAACAGACGCGTCCCTTGAGGTGTAGTCCTTGGTGTAGAGGGAGAAGAGCAGTGGGGAGAGCACACATCCCTGGGGGATGCCAGAGTTGATGGTCCAAGTGCTGGATGTGATTTTTCCCACTCTCACCGGCTGCTTCCGGTCTGTCAGGAAGTTTTTGATCCACTGACACAGTGAGCTGGGTGAGGTTGGAGGATGTCTTGGATGATGTTGTTGAACACCAAGCTGAAGTTTAACCTGTTTGCCCGGCAGTCAAACTGCAAGAGGTCCCGCAGGGGTCCTGTGATATCCTTCAGGTTGCCCCTCTGTCCCTCCTCTCCAGCCACATTTTCTATTACAGGCCCCTTCATTGCCATTTTCCACCCATCAACCAGATAACTTTTCCTACATTCTCCTTCACCCACCATCTACACAGCTGTTCCCACACCCCACTTCCCATTTCCTTGCCTGGTCGTCCCCGCTAATATCCTCACCTGCATCTCATTCCCTCATCAGCTCTCACTACTAGGGGTGTAATGATACACGTATTCGTATTGAACCGTTCGGTTCGGGGCTGACGGTTCGGTACGCATTACGAACCGAACAATACGTTCGAATAATATTAAATTGCTTTTGAAAAATAAAATATAGCTGAAATTGGTGGAGCCACTGCGCTCAAACATGGCAACCCACCCGACGTAACGTGCTGATTCACCACGCTCATATCACGTGACCGTTCCCGGATGTTCACAAACAACAACAGCCTTGATTACCGATCGACTACCAGGTTAATTCAACATGAACAACTGATTACAGGCTTTATTGACCGTGTTGTCTTTACTAGCAGCTGTTGTTCAGTTAAAGTCTGCTTTTCTGTGCAGGAAGCAGCTGTTAATGGAGCTGTTATTGGAGCTGTTATTGGAGCTGTTATTGGAGCTGTTATTGGAGCTGTTATTGGATCTGTTATTGGAGCTGTTATTGGAGCTGTTATTGGAGCTGTTATTGGAGCTGTTATTGGAGCTGTTATGGTGCGGTTATGGAGCGGTTATTGGAGCTGTTAATGGAGCGAACGAGTGAGAGACGTGTGTTGACCAGATTTATGGATCATAATCTAGTAAACCTTTATGTGTAAGTGTTGATTTTAATGTAAATATGATGAGAGAGAGAGAGATAGAGAAAGACCCCCAGCACTGTAACTAAGTCTGAAAAATAAAACTACTAAAACTTTCCACGAACTGTCTGTTTGAGTTCATAGAGGAAGATTTTAGAGAAGATCTTAAAAACTTGTGACAAGTGCAATGTCGAAGGTTCAAAAGTTATTGCCTGGTGAATGTAATCAGAAAGCTGGAAACTGAACAAATAAAGAAATTCTGAAAAAGTTACAAAGAGCGAAACACGGTGTCAGTCAGTACACCAGGCTACCATTGGCTAGTCAGAGCTGGGGGGATAAAGAACGCCAAACCTAACGAGACTGCAGTTACTGCTAGTGGTTACTCCGTGATGCTGGCCTACATTTAGCCGCCCTTGTCGTAGTGCTGCCCTGGGCAATTTTTAGTTTGCCTTCATAGACACGAGTTTACAGTCTACCACCAAAGATTGCATGAATGTTAAACTGACATAAGTTAATTGTAAATTAGTGTAAGATAGCTGTACCATACGTACACTAACCATATGGCAAAACAACCAAACAGCAATAAAACATGTACATTTATATCATGTGCCTCCTACCACTCTGATCAACTCCACACCTACTGCTTGTGGAACATTTGATTGAATGTCAAGCGCTGTACAGTTTCATGAAAGTCAGTAAAGTTTGTAAAGAGCGAGGACACGTCAGATTGACTCAATGATCCCCAACACAATTGGTTAAGAACATCTTTATTGCCACTCCGTGCTAACGAGGCCCTCAGCTCTAAGGACCATGCACGTCTTTTGTTGAGTCAAGCATCTCTCAAGAAGGCGGCGGTGAAAAGGGAGAGTTGACAAGTGAAAAAAAAATGTAATAAGTAAAAATCTTGGCATTTTTGCATCACGGAAATTCTTGAGACAGCAACTGTAACACACTGAGTGTGATGAAGCTGATGTTGATGGCCCAGATGCCCCAGCAGAATGCCTCTTATTAATGATGTCCTCACTGGAGAAGCATGCTGTCCTGTTCCTCATTAACTTGTGATAAAAGGCCGTCTTTGTTCGCTTATCGTTGTCAGGACATCTCACTCCTGCAAACTCTGCACTCTCTCCTTTGCTGCAATAACTGTTAATTACGTGAGTAGTCCAACCTACACACCTCTTCTGGGGAAATTCATAAAAACAATCTGCTGGCCTTGCAGTATTTTAGTTTTGAGTTTGATATCGCTGATGTTTTATGGATAAAATCACAAATATATCACAACACATTCATTTGAAGGAAGTTAAGTAGCATAATATTTCTTATCCGGTAAATGAGAGTGGCACAAGCCAGTGGGGGCAGCCACTGTAGTTCAGCCTAAGCAGCTACAATGTACACTCACCTACTAAGCTTATAATGTTCTGTTTCTGTTGATATTTTCAGAAATGAGGTCATAGTTAAAGGTGGTGTTGTACTGGACTACATTATATTGAAGTGTTTCTAATATTTGTCCTCCGTATTTACTAACATGAGGAGTTCAGAAGATAAGAAACATCTTTCAGTATAATGTAGTCAATACAGAACCATAGGGTTGTCAAACATATTGATTTTTCGATACACATATTCTGAATCTTTGTATTCTGTTGCGGAAGGCCAGCCAGTGGGTTTCGTTGTTGCTCTGTGACTGCTCCTCCGTTCTCTGCATGTTTCATTATATAAATATTTTCTGAGCAGGAGCCTTATATTATTTGGTATAATTTGGGATCCACCAGAGGCTTAGCTCTCACCTCTTGTTCTCTCCGTTCTACCTATATTTAAATATGTATGAGGCATCTGTCTTTGTAGAGAATACTCTCCCTCTGCTTCACCAAGGTACAGCTTGCAGTTCTTGGAACCATTTATCAGTTGGAAAGTGTAATTCAGGCAGGCAAGCTCCAAGTGTACATCTGGCACCCCGGTGAGAATTACTTATCGTCAGTAGGACTGCTGTTGACAGGCAACACAGTCGCCATTTTCAAGTGAGCAATACCTGATCTCATCCTCAAGGTCAAGTGCTAGCTCCATGCTGAATGTCAGTGTTTCAACAGGACGACAGTTCCATCAGATGAATGCAGGTAAACCTGTGTGGAGAGTAAAAGAGGGTTAGGTTTGGGCTTGGTTCAAAGATTGGTTACCTCACTATTTATCAATAAAAGAGCTAAGCTACTGAAAAGCTCTTTGATTCAGAAAACAACAATGCTACCACTATGCTTCTAAGAAATGTAGTTAAACTAGTAACGCCCAACTGCCCAACACTGGTTGAATCCCACAATAAAGAATGTCAAGGTTTTCATAAAGGAAATATAGTTTATTCATATCTAAATTAGACCAAATCCAATGAAAATGTGTTAGTCAAATGTGTGAACGTTTCTAACAGAATTGTGGAATACAGTAGAGTACTTTTACTGATTTCATTATGATCTGCTTATTAACCTGTGTTTACTTATACAGTATGTGCATAACTTTGTATTGAACCTAAACTTCATACCAGCCCAAGACATATACCCTGCAGTTTGTATTTACCAATCAAGTGCTCCCTATTTTAATAGGGAGCACTTGATTTGAACAAGGTCCCAACTTTTGGTTCTGAAAAGTGAAACCAATTCGGAAGTGCGTTAAACTTGCATTCTTTCAAATAGCCAATAGGGGGCGACTCCTCAGGTTGAAAAAAATCAAGTCTGATTGTATAGAAGTCTATGACCTTTATATTATTCAAGATGAGAAGAATATCGAGGTCTTTAGGGGGGTAGTTTTTCCTGATGCAAAGCGAGGAACAAAGTCCATTTTATTTATATAGCACCAAATCATAACAGAGGTTATCTCATGACACTAATAGAGCAGGTCCAGACTGTACTGTTTAATTCACAGAGATACAACATTGCCCCACGGGCAAGCACTAGAGCAACAGAGCGTGTCGCATGCTGCACAGATTGTGAAGCCCATAGAAGCAAATTGTGATTTGTGATATTGGGCTATAGAAATAAAATGTACTTGACTTGAAAGATTCCTTTGAGCAACAGTTCAATAAGAATAAGAGAAATCACCATCCTCTTTGAATCTATGCTGGAAATCATTATCCATATCTGTCTCCTGCACAAAGCAGAGATTCAACATATGCAGTGCTCTTGTACATCACAGACTTAAATGTGTGTGAAGATTATAAGGTGCACAATGACTTCAGATGCATTTATGTTTGCCTCCTGTGTGTCAGTGAGCCAGGGGCCTTGGTAGCTACTGACAATGATAATGTGTCTTTGATGGCTTCTATTCATCTGTTGTGGCACCTTTTTGTTGCTGATGGAAATCTCATCATTGGGTATTGAGTATTGAGCTCTCGGTGAAATGGATGGCATGGCCATTCCACATTGTATTAACATTTCACTGAGGCCACAACGTTAATGAAAGAGAAGCTCAGCATCATGTCTGAAGACACCCATTGGAATGATCACGATTGTTTTGTTAAGCCAAATTGAATACTTTTAAAAAATCCTCTAAATCTTCATCCCTCCAATTTGTGTTTGCCAAACATGTCTCGTCATATTATCAGAATGCTGTACACTCACAAGACCATGGGTGACCCCATTCATGGATCATTACCTTTGAATAAGAGTCTAAATAAGAGCGCTGGCTCGGACTCATTTGTTCTTCTCTCTTCGTTTGGGAAGTCATTTCAGGTGACATGTTGAAATAGAGTGTTTTATTGCTCTGGATGTCTTGTGGGAGCCGTTGTTAGTTGGAGCAGGCATTGACTAAATGAAGAATTAACTTAGTGTTATTCCGTGTTTGTCTTCTCTTTGAAGTTATTTAGGGCCTCTGCATGTATGTATTCCAAGCTGTAAGCTGACATCAGGTTCAGGGATTCTCCTGTCATCTTATTGTTTCCTCTGTAGCATTTCTCCAGAATTACCTTATAGATTACTCATTTTCCTGAGCTTTTTCCTTTTTTTGTGCAAGTGGCCTACTTGTAAGTAACGCTGTAACAATTATGGAAAATTGTTATTCACAAATGTTAAGATTAAAATTAGATGTAAAAATGGTCTGATGAAAAGGAAACTTTATTTCTTCTGTGTTTAATAATCTTTTTGATGTTTGAAACAGTCGGTTCTTCAGGGTAGACGAGACATAAAGCAGCCCGTACACTTAAAGAAAGGCCTCAGAAATATGGACATCATGAACAGTATTCAAAGGTGTCTTGTGCCTCATTCACTAATACCTTCTTAAGTTTGTTCTTGTGGATGTGTTCTTAAGAAAGGTCCTAAGAGAAGTCGATATCTTAAACCACAGAATTGTTCGCATCTGTGTCC
Source organism: Leptoclinus maculatus (assembly GCA_032191485.1). Taxonomy (NCBI): domain Eukaryota; kingdom Metazoa; phylum Chordata; class Actinopteri; order Perciformes; family Stichaeidae; genus Leptoclinus; species Leptoclinus maculatus. The sequence goes on from JAVDOI010000001.1 coordinate 1,909,883, forward strand.
TCATGAAGATGAAAAGACAAGGGGATTAATTTTTTGAGATGGAGATTTTGGGGCAGTGTGCACACAGAACATTAAAGGAAAAGTTGGGAGAATAAAGTCAAGATGCCCAGATGGAAGTCGAAAGTTTATAATATTTAGTAACAGGTAAATCAATAATCAAATACAGTTGTGATAAATGATGTTGAAGTAGAAAGAGTGTATGTAAATAAAATCCTGGGAATGATAATTGATCATGAATTCTATTGGAACCACACATAAATAATGTTAAAACACAAATGTCTAAAACCATTACATAAAACTAAGGGTTGAATCAGAACTCACTGTATCTGCTGTATTGTTCGGGCAGTGTACAGTAGTATTTTCAATAACCACGCTTGGTTGTTCATGTTCTCTGTGTGGAGCTGCTGATGCGCTGTCCTGCTTTCATAGTTGTTGAACTATAACCATGATGACCTCATGGGGGGGGGGGGGGGGGGCTGTGGCTCAGAGGTAGAGCTGGTTCTCCAGCAGATCAGCAGTTCAATCCCCCCGGCTCCTCCAGTCGGCATGTCCTTGGGCAAGATACCGAACCCCAAAGTGCCTCCTGAATTGTGCCATTTGTGTGCGAATGTGTGAGACGGAGCATTTCAGTCCTGGGGGGCAGGGAGCAGCCTCTGCCATCAGTGTATGAATCTGTGTGTGAACTGGTGAAAGTTGTAAATTGCTTTTAGTAATCGAAAGACTACAGTAATATATAAATATATGTGCTATTTATTAATGCTATATAAATGCAGGCTATTTACCATTGACCATGCATGACTACCGTCATCATTTTGTGCCACTGTAGAACAAGCTCGTCTTCCAGCAAGCGAACATAATCAATCAGTAAACTAATGGAGACCCTCCGATGTGAGGGTTGAAGGACGGAGGGTGTGGTATGCTCTACAGATTGTGACACCCCCTGAGACATATTTGTGATGTGTTATATTGGGTTATATAAGTCAAATTGACTTTGATGTCATATTTCATCTATTTTAATATGCAAGCCATTTAAACCCATCGCATACAATGTCAAGCTAATATAATGCACCTAATAGTGCACCTATTACACAAAACCACGCCTTCAGAAAGACTGCGATATTGCACAAGTCAGACCACATCTTGCCCCTCCTGATGCTCTTACCTCTGGACTACTGCTGCGCTCTTTTCATTTTACGACCATAAAACTGTGACAGACCTCAGTTGATACAAAACGCAGCTGCCAGAGGTTCAACAAGAGCAAGTAAAAGAGTTGGCTCTGTATAGTTTAGCACCTCCAAACCAGGTGGACTGTATGATAACAGTATGGAGAGGCTGCCTTCTCTCAGCCTGTCCATTCATATCTAATACAAAACTACAAATGAATCTTACTGAAACTTTATTTTTATTCTTCCCTATTTTATGTATTTCAATGTTGTACACACTTAAACACAGTAGCTGTTATAAAGCACCTCCATCAATCTATCTAGAGTAAATCACTTTGCCACGGCGACTGTGACTCAGACGGTAGAGCGGGTCGTCCCTCAATCAGATCGGAGGTTTGATTCCTGGCTCCTCTAACCCTTGAGCAAGACACTTAACCCCACATTGCTCCCGAAGGCTAAGCCATGGCTGTATGAATGCTAGTTAGTCCTGGTGGGCAGGTGGCACCTTGCATGTCATCAGTGTATGAATGGGTGAATGATGACATGTAGTGTTAAAGAGCTTTAAGTGGTCGAAGACTAGAACATAACTATACAAGTATATTTATCAATTCACAATGTTACTGTTTTTTTTACAGTGCAAATACTGTAATAGCATATTACTGGATATTGGATCACAGTATATGACAGGGTTTACAGTTTATGTCAGCATGTTACTGGTTATGCATTTTTATACACCACAAAAAAAAATAGAAAACATAAGAACACAAATCAATACAATATTGCTGTAGTTTATTACAAGTCCTCAATAACTTGTGCAGCTGACTTTGTAAAACACAATATTTGTAACATTTGTATTACAAAACTGACAGCAGGTACAGCATGTTTGGAAGAAACGGTCTCCAACAAAATCATTGATGACTCATTACAATAACCTCAAGAACAGCGTCACAATGTGAACTCATTACAATAACTCATTACAATAACCTCATGAGCAGCGACACAATGTGAACAAATTGAGCTGTACTAATAATTGAGGACTTCTAATATTGTATTGAATGTGACGTAGTTCTGTTTCAGACTAACATGCACATTGTATTACAAAACTGACAAGGTACTGCATTGCCAAGGCTAAAATGAACTTATGAGCATAACCTCAGATTCTGAATCATAATTGAATCAAGAACAGTGTACCAGAACTGCACCGCAGTCTAGCGAGAAAACAAGTTTGCAGAGGTAGATGTGCACAGCATGAACTGCATGGCATTGAAAGTGAAAACGAGAAAGAGAAGAGGAGACAAAATAAAACATTTGTGCAACACAATGTCAATAGTAAAATAGTAAAATATGAAACCAGAGCAATAACGCGAGTTCAGGGTTCAGAGAGAGAAATGGTTACAGACGTGATAAAAAGGACAAAGAAGAGAGAACAGTAAGAGATGGAAAGGTGGTTAGTTGTTGGTTAAAGTGACCTCATAAGTGGGCTAAGTCAGTTGGTTGGTAGCGAGAGGAGTAAGTTGGAAAGCTAAGCAATGATAGAGGGAGGAACAGAGCCAAGCAGGGTCATCTTCTGGGTTAGCTTCAGCTTGAAAAGTAGACCGTTTATGTATTTTAAACAGTACTTCATGCAGTTGAAGCAGTACTTCATGTATTTTAAGAAGTTTTAAGAGCAGGCCTAACGATGCTCTCATAAATGATGAATAAATGAAATTAGAAGCAGCGTATCCTGATGCTTTTTTAAAACGTTTTTATTCACCTCCGTTTGAAGAGCACAGGGATTCAGCCCATACCAGTTTCAGCCTTATTTGCCCAACGATTTAAATATGTGTTGAACTGTTTTCATGCTACTGACTATGATCTTACCAGTTGGTGTTTCTTAACCTATTGTTTTGGTGAGGCTGTTCTTCATTCTCTGCAGCTGAAGAGCAGCTGATTACATCAAGATATCAGGAATGGGTGCAGATCATTTCCTCTGGTTCTCAACATTGATCAGAATAGCTGTCTAATGATGAGAGCATCAGCATGCTCTTTAAGCAGTTGTTTAAGTAATTGAAGCTGTAGTTGAAGTACGTGAGGGAGTTGCTTGAGTAGTAATTGAATCAGCAGTTGAGGTGTTTGAAGCAATATGAACAGGAGTTGAAGCAATAGTTGGTTGCTAGGTGTGGTAGGTAGTTGGCTTGAGCATTTGTTATGGTTCCCCACATGGTTTCTAGGGTGTTGCTATGGTGTTCTAAGATGGGGCTTTAGCAAGAACATTATTAAGTCTGTTCTTTTACTGGAGCTGAAGACAGCTGTGACCTACCTCGATGAAGTCCCACTCAAAGTCCAGCAAGTTCTTCAACAGTGAAGGAACACCTTTGTTGGCGCTCTTCTGAACCACCTTCACAGGTCCTCTTGAATGTAACGTTTCCATGGGTGGTCTTCATACAGAGTAACCGTCTTAATAATGGAATAAAAGAAAAGAAAGAAAATAATTAAAGGCACAAATACAGAACCTTTCTGTTTCTGCAAACTTGGCTCCCTTCATCAAGAGGTCTGGACTTGGAACACTACTGTGTTGCACAAAATGAGCATAGATTCACAAAAGTAAAAAGGTTTGGCCTTTTCATTCTACGTTCCTCAATGGAGGATGCTGGCAGTTGATTTATGTGGGTATACGGAAGACTGTATGTAGTCTCCATGAGTTGTATAACCTCCGCCCCCCCGTCCCCCATTCAAGTCCTGCTGCTTCTAAATGTTTCCCATTCCGTACCTATTCTCTTTCAATGTGTCAGCAGTCTGATGGGGGCTCTGGCTGGAATCGTATGCAGCCATAAGTATCAGTCGGCCCACGCTGAGGTCCAGCTCCCCTGCTGGATCCCACTGAGCCCTGCCGATACAGTTCCAGTTCCAGTAAAGCCTCCAGCAATCAGGACTTCTTTTATGGTCATGTCGCCAATACTTTTTGGGTACTGCATAACGATGCTCTGACAAAGTGTGCTGCAGCACTGTAAGTGACTTTAGTTTTCATCACATATTTAAATGTCCTCTATCAACACATGGAGGCACACCACTGTGGTGATGAGCTGGAGCTCATTACTCAAAGTCTCAATCATTATCTATTCAAATGTATTGTTATTATTAGTATGCACCTTAAACAGCAATGATTTCACTTCATTGAAAGAAAATAAATTTGCATGGCTGGATAAGTATTAATTACCTAATCTGAAGAACGTTTTGCTGTATAACAGGCAACAGGCCTTTGATGTCCTGATGGACATACTCCAGGTCCACGGACCGGACACTGTGTGGAAGTATTCTGTATGTCTCCCCAGAGAGACTGGGAAATGGTTGAAGAGGTCATCCTCTTCCAGTGAAGACACTCTTCTGAAAGGTTGGGATGGAATGATGAAGAATTAGGAGTGACATTCCCCAAACAGAGTATTCTGTCGATGGATAATGTAATAAACACCACATGTTGGCAGACGCACGGCTTGCTACTCTTCATTAATGACTAAAACACTCAAGTTTTGCAGTTTTCTGCATCACTTTTCCAGCATCACTTGAAGTATGTATGTTTACTTTCAAACCCTAATGTCCACAAGCGTATGAGCGGTCCAAAGTGAAAGATGAGTTCATGATAATGGATAATGGAGGATATAGTGGTGCTTGGGTCTTAGTGGATGATCTGGAAAAGTTTGTATACTAGAATCCAAGCACTCCTCTATTTGGACACTAAAATAGTCTAAATAGAGTCAAATCTACACTTTAACATCTACACTGTAAAGGTACTTGCCCATAACATCCTCTGCACTCATAATATTTTGGAATGCCATTTTTGCTGTCGGAAAGTAGCAACGAGAACTTAGACGTTTTTGAGAGGCATTGTGCCTAACAGCTACCAAATCCTCATACCAAGTATGTCCCTGGGATGAAGGGAGAACAATAGATGTTGCAGCTGAGAGACACAGAGAACAATCTATTGGTTTGTGTACAGGGACATAAATTCTCTGTTTTTTTGTGTCGTACAGGACGAACATGCCAATGGAAAGTCGAAAGTTAATGTCGTCCCGAAAAACACGTTGTTTCATTCCACGCGAAAAACGGACAATTGGTGTCCGATGTACACAAAACCAGATTGTGTTGGAACATCAGTAACACCTGCAGCAATTCTCGTACTATATACCTAACTCGGATAGGTAAAGATGAGGTTACAAATCTGTGAATTTTCCCTTTAATTTGCATGCAAATGAGGAATATTTAACATTATTTTACGATTTTGAAATAATGTTGTTTGAAAGTGTAACGTGTTTTACAGTGTATTTCAAGTAAAACATCTCTCTTTCTACAGTGAACATTTGGAGAACTCAAAGTGAACTGAAGTGCTTCGTGCTATCAGGGCTGGCTGCTGCAACAGACAAACAAATGCCAAAGCAATGTTCACACAAGCAGACACACAACTCCTAATACACTCTGATATACACAGCACCTCATTACAGGCACCTGATATATGCCCACTGGGCAGCTTAACTCCCTGGTAAAGTTTATTTTGGTCGTTGATGTTCTTTTGAAAATGCTGCGCTGGTAACGTGTGTGCTTTTGGAGTAATGCTCATTTTCAGCCTTTGCTTTTGCACACTCCTTGTAGCACCTAATAATGAAATAATCTTCTGTAAATTAAATTAAATTAACAAAAATGTAATACATTTGCACTTAACCTGATCAAAAAATGTAATAAAACTACATTCCCCGGGTCACATTTAAGACACTAAAGGCAACGAAAGTACATTTCTCAGCCAAACAACAGCTAACATATATTGATATTGATATCAAACTTTTGGGTCTTGTTAAGTCTGAAGGACTCTTGAATCACAACATTTTTAGAGCAATATCATTATTTGCACATTGCTTTTCTGTCCAATCTGAATTCCAGCATGTTCTGCTGTAGCAGCTGTGTAAAAGCCCAGCGGTGCATAACAGAGACGAAGCAGCCAGAGAGATAATCAAATAATTATAAATGAGAGACGTTATGCTTCGTTATGCTTCCCTTTGAAAAATGCACTGCCTCATTTTTTCCATGACAAATGTAGATTAGATTGTATCCAAGGCTACAGGTTGTTCCATGTATATTTAGCCTTGATTAACACTATGCTGGGAACGGTACAAGAGTTTATAATTCAATTGCCTGCACAGACACAAGCCTCTCTTTTGATATGTATTCAGACTCCTATTGTGGAGAGACAAAAACAAGAGTTTTTCTTAATACTGTGTCCACATTTGACATTTACCCCTGAAGGAGGACAGACAAATATCTCAGAACTTTAATTTCCAACTGAGTATTTGCTTATAGTTTAAGTAGCATAGCCTGCTATTCAAATAATGTCAATCCTTACTACATATTATTAGTATTATCATTATTCTTAATATGATTCACAGTGAGAATAGTAATATCACTTTCCAATAACAGAGATGGACAAAGTGTTGAGTAAAAACAATGATAGCTGATGACAGGTGGAACAGTGAATATAAGAACACAGCAGTCGGACTAACTCAACAAATCAAATTAAAAAGATGGAATAAAATATCAACATACTTTTGTTTCACCAGGGCTATACCGTACCACTGAATACTTTTTGAGGTTGTATTTTGCTTGAAATAAACTTTAAAAAAACTTAAAAAACACACGTGTGATATTCATCTGTTGCTCTCAAAAGTTGACAGTGCACTTTGACCAGACTACTGCAGCGCTCTGCTCGGGGCGGGGCCGCTCGGGGGGCGTGGCCATGCGGAGTGGGCTGATGGCTTGGCCCCTCTGAGTGCTTCTTGCAGCGTTCTTGAGAACTGCTCATCGCTCGTTGACTCCAGGAATGTGAAGAAGAGTCCTATTGTTAAATGAACTGTCAGTGAGCCGCGGCCTGTAAAGGCCTGTTGCGGACGACGACATGCTCAACTCAGAGCATGCATGGAGCTATACCTCTTGTTTATTTAAAGTTTATTAATATTGAGCGTTTCGCATGCCCAAATTGCACCAACTTTGTCACTGCATGCCCTTTGGTCCCCAACAATACACCTGCCAATTGTGAAGAAGATCGGATGAAGGCTTCTGGAGATAAGTGAAGAACACACAGACAGACAGAGATTTCTAGTTTGATAACAGGCCAAAAATGTCATTTTGTAGTTTGGCTAAGTCATAAAATAAACGTTGATCACCTTATAAAATCTAGAAAATGTGGAAGCTAGCTAATAGCATTGATCCTGCACTTGATTTTTTTATGGGACAAGTGGGTGCAGTGAGGTCACAGTGATAGAACATTTTATGTTTTAAGGGCGTCATGGTCACAATGGCACACTCTGGATCAGACCCTGACAATGATATACAAGGGGATAGTACATACAGATTATGACCAGAGTCCTGCTGCAAAAATGTAAAACAAGATTGCAGAATATTTTTTGGGAGGCTTACATTCTCCTCAGACAGAAACATGTGCTGCTGGAGGGCTGTGCTGAAAGGCCAATCACAGTGCAGGGTTGAGCTGCTCCTCCTGGTGGACCACCGTTGTAACCTTAACCTCAGTAGAGATGATAAAAACAGAGTGGTGAGAAGGTCACCTGGGACTCAGCTGCATGTCCGGTCTCCATTATCATACTTACTTATTATACTTATTATATTAGAAGTGATACCTTCCGCTCTTTCAATTATACAGGGATGCGATTAAGACTTTTCCATTAACCTTCTGTCTCTCTTACATAGAGAAGAAGTTTTTGGGCGGTCACACAGAATTACAAAAATGATCCCTGATAGCCGTCTTATTATAGTGCTCGATTGCCTCCGCCAATCATTCCACCCTGATCATTCCTTCAGGATTCCGAAACCTAATTTAGAAACCACTCTCTACACAACACATTCTAACTCCCATCTCGTCAAACATGGCAGCTTGGTCTGTGGTCCTATGACACTCTAAGTACCACTCTAGTGACAGTTTTGGACGTGTCAGAGGCGGCGTGTCATTATATGCTCATTACACGCATAGTGTCTGTTCAGGAAGTTAGGTTTAGGCAACAAAATGACTTAATTAGGGTTAGGATAACATCGTGGTTGACGTTAACTTGACGTGAAAAAATATGTAGATTTTTCGTTTAACTGCAAACACTTCCACTAATAAAGTGGATAAAAAGGACGTTTGAATATTATTTCTTGAAAAACCCAGAGGTTGAAACTTTTACCCTGTTTCTATTTATTCCTGTCACTCGCTTTGAAAGGGCCGCTATGCATGATGAACGACTGATTGGAGAAGTTGTCTATACTATACCGACTCGCTACTCAAACCTTAATAAGGTGGCAGCGGTAGTAAAGGGAGAATGCCTGAAAGTTTGATACTTGCTGTTTGCTATATTGTATGTCATTGTCAGTAAATATCACAATATAAAGTGTGTGTTGTCTGCTCAAAAAGTACAAACCTCAGAAGATAACTGCTTCCTAGAGCTCACAGCTGATAGCGACGTGGTTTGTTTGCATGATGTAACGTTACTCTTGCCGTTAAGACACGTCGTCTCTCTCTCTGCAGACGTTTGTTGTTGAATTATTCCTCGTTCAGCTCGACCTCACGTTACATTTTAAGTCATTGAAAGTGACGTGAGCATTCATTGCACGTGAGGCAGACAGCCTAGTGATGCTTTTTTTTCCACAATCAAATATTGCTTTTCATATTTGAATTCTTTCTATCTTTGTTTTTACTATTCAAACATATATTCGAAATTCAAATATTTGTTGATAGCCCGAACTCCCACCCGTAGACTATCGCTCTCTTTGAACCACGGCAGTGTCTCTGAGCGTCTACTAATGATGTGGATGTGTTTACATTGGCGTCTCATACAGACACTAAAGGGCGCCTCAGACACTCAGGAGCACTGACCAAGCATCGCTACTTGATGATTGGGAGAAAGAACGGGCTCCTCTACTATACTGTGTACTATTGTGTGTGGACTGTAAAGCCTTATCTTGGGGTTTTAATGAATACACTGTGACATGCATGAAATGCACACCCACCCATTACAAATGATTTTGTCAGCAGCACATGTGCTGCTTGTCCGTGTTTGCCCTTTTTGTCCCTTTGTAATTTCCCTGCAACACAGCTGTCATGGCGGAGGCCAAATCTTTACTTTACTTTCATTCAGAAATGAAAATTGGTCTAATTGACTCCAACTCAGGTATCTTGCTGCTACAGAACACTTAAAATAAATGTCACAGCACTAAGATATTGATTTCTTATGCTAATAAACGGTGCCTGGAATCATTGATTGAAGTAGCACTTAAGATCAAAGCTAATATGCCTTTTGGTGGTGTCGATATTTTATCTTTGGAGCAGAGTATCAAGGTTTTCCTGAGCTCTTTTTTACGACACGTCTTAAACCTGGCACATGTATATCCACTGAAGAACAGTACCTTTACAACATTGTCCGTTCTCATCTTATTTCATGGTATGGCGGGTCATTATCCCCCTGTTATCACCAGTTCACTGGATGACAACATTCTGACAGTGGACTGAACATGAAAACGGCAGCAGGAGTGAAAACAGCATAACAGTAATCAAATTATTGTATCGCCCTTATTGTCAAACTATTTGTTATCAGCAGCTTTTACCTGAATATCAACTCCGCCGCAGTAATGAGTTGAAAAGAAAGGACCAAGTAAAACTTTAAATCAATTCGAGCACAGCACAAAAAGTCCAAATAGCCTCAAAAATCGAGGCTATCAAGTGACGATGGGGCATTATCGCTGTTTAGACAGAACGCACAAGTCAGACGGAGTTATCTGTTTTTAAAATGTCAAGCTACAGAAAATGATAAATATACAATGGGAAACAAATGAGCTACATTTTAAACTAAATGATAAGAATACAGAAAAAACGTTCCTGCTTATGACTTTGCAAAGAATTCGTCATGTTTAATGTGAAGTGGGACAATTAACATCTACAATGCTTACAGTGTATCTTTTCCACGTTAATGTTCAGCTATTAGTCTGGGTATTCTGTAATAGTGAGGGGACATTTAAATGTAATATAACTGACACAGCTATGTTCCCTTTGTAGTGAAGTTCTGTAATCCAAATGCCTTGATTCAGATTTGGAAATATGCTTTGTTCAGAATAATAGAACACTGACACCATAATTGGGCTGATACAGCCTTACCTGTTATACATACAGTGTGTATTATGCATACTTTTGCTCATGTGGACTTGACGTGAGTTTGAAACAATACTGTGGTTATTGTTGTCTAGCTTGGTGCTCTAAGCTTTGGCTCCAGCTATAGAAGGCTGTTACATTTACTCTGAATAAAGAGAAAACAAATACATTCTATCCAACAATACTTCTTTAAGTCTGTCTCTTTTTATCTGAGCAGAAGGATCCTCTCGGAAACTAAACAAACCCTGGACTTTCAATTCAATTCAATTAAATGTCATATTAAAAATGGTCATTTAAATGTAAACATGTACATTTTACAAATGTACCGGGATGTGAACTGAACCGTGACTCCTAAACCGGGGTGTGAGCTGAACCGTGACTCCTAAACCGGGGTGTGAGCTGAACCGTGACTCCTAAACCGGGGTGTGAGCTGAACCGTGACTCCTAAACCGGGGTGTGAGCTGAACCGTGACTCCTAAACCGGGGTGTGAGCTGAACCGTGACTCCTAAACCGGGGTGTGAGCTGAACCGTGACTCCTAAACCGGGGTGTGAGCTGAACCGTGACTCCTAAACCGGGGTGTGAGCTGAACCGTGACTCCTAAACCGGAGTATTAACCAAACCGTGACTCATTTTTGTGTTATGAATTGAACCGTGCCTGTTCACCCCTAATCTCTACAGTTTGCACACAAATTGTGCAGCATTTAAAAATGAATATGGAATGGAAAATGTGGTGGTATACTTTATGAGGGCAGATGCTGTAGCCAGTGTGAGACATGGAATCAGCATCTAGTTAACCTCTGGTCAGTCCTCATACCCACAGTGTGCCTTTATACCTTGGGCTTTGATATGGCTGTTGTTTGATGTAACCCCCTGACTCTTTTTCCTCACATTGTTGGGCCTTATTTCTCCTGTAAAAAGGGGCAGCATGTGCTGCTGCTTTAATTTCAAGCTTATTAAAAAAGAGTGATGAAACTGAGGGAGAAGTATTAAAGGGTAGAATTAGCATGTGGAGAAAATCCTCTGTGAAATTACTGCAGACGAGGGCAGCTTAAGTTACCTTCCAATGTGCACTGTGTCAAGCAGATTCACTGTGTTTACCTGTTTCCCCGGAGCCTGAATTAACCCATCACTCACTTCTCAACCACTTGTAATCATCGAGAAATCAGACAAGCCATCAATTTACATGTGTAATTGTGAAAAATCATTTCATTTAGGCTGATTATTCTGCAAAGAGTTATAGGGGCAATGTGAGCACTAAATCTTCCATATCATATTTCTAAATAAGTGATTTGTATGATTTTGAAATGGAGGGAAATCTATTCCTCGTCCAAGCTCCCAGGCAGCAAACATCACGCTGCCAGCTGTGCTTGCTAATGCACTTGGTAAACTGCTCCCAGAGGAGCTGTGCTTTAGTGTATGGGCTCTACTTTCAGGATGGGGAATGGAGAGACTTAATGCCAGCCTGGGGGCATGTTGTACACTCAGTTTGTATTATTCTCGTGCATGTTTGATGCTTTAATGACTCCTGAAATTTGACTTTGCTCAAGTGACTCATTAAGTGATGGGCACATGGTATCGTCATATCAAATTCAAAAGCTTAGAAACCTTTATTGTAGATCAGGGGTGTCAAACTCATGTTCCCTCTGGGCCACATCAGCATCATGGTCGCCCTCAAAGGGCCGGTTGTAAATGTAAGACTGTATGAATGTAACTACTCCTAACATATTGTTAAACAACTGTCTCTACATTTGATTATTGTTTATTCAAGTGTAAAAAGATTGTACATGCAGTTATATGAATGTAAAATTATATTTAAGCACATTTCTGTTATTATAACATAAATCCTTTTAATTTAGGGTTAAGAAACCCACATTACTCTATCAAACTATTAAAGAAAATAACAAAGACTAATATCATCAAGAACAAGTTATTACATTAACTTTGTTCAAAGCTATTTTTGTCACCTCTGCATCACTAATGTCTCCCCGTCATCGTCCCGTGCATGGCAGCTACATCCAAGAGCTCCTGAGAGTCAGGTCTTATGAACACGGATAGATGATGTGTCCGTGTTGTCTGTGCTTTCATCAACAGCTAATGAAGAAGACTACTAACTGCTCGTCTCTTAGCTAGCTGTGTTGTTAGATTAGCTGCTAGTTCCTGAATTCGGTCTGCGATGGTGTTTCTTCACAAACTGACATTTGTAAAAGTCTGTATCTGGTCGGAGCTCACCTGCTCACATACCTTTAAGCATGACTGGACTGTAGCTTTGGTAAATGTATTTTGCTGCGATTGCAGTCGGCCTTTTAATTCTTGGACAATTTTATGTTTTTCTTGGAGGCTAAATTTAGCTCCGTGTTTGGTGTCAAAATGCTGACGTGAATTGTAAATTGACTCCAAGTCCAGAGAACGCAGTACGGACAATTGGATCAGCAGTTTACTTGATGACATCACCACCTCAGCTGGTCTCATGAGTTTACACATGAGTTCCACATACATATATAAATATATGTATGTGGATCAGATCCGGATTGCTGTACTCTTTGCCGACAGGAAAACGCTACAGAGACGTCAATACCAGCGGCAAGTTTCAAAAAGACTCCCCGAGATCAGGCTGTTGTAGGCGGGTAACATGAGCGCTGAGCCCCCGGTGCTGGTTTACCGCCGGTCCCGCTAGCAACACCTCACATCTCCGAAGTCGTCGGAGCAGATTTTTAAATCGGCTGAATCTCGACAAACCGACCACAGATTTGATGCTTCAACAACTCACTTCTCGCCTAAAAACATCCTAAAATTACTGTGACTTAACAAGAGTAGTATTTCGAAAGTTTCAACTTCCAGTTGTGTGATTTCTCCTCCGCCATTGTTTCCTGTTGCTGGTGCAAAATGCATTCTGGGATATTTGGCTGTCTCAAGTACAGACAAGTCACCTCCGATGCATCCCCGGTAAAATGGGCGGAGCGAGCCACATCCGGGCATTTGGACCGTGCTTGGCTTGATGTGAACTTTGAATTGGAACAGTACTTGGGCTGAGACTGATGACGTTTCACAAGTCCACGAGTTCACAAGTACAGAGAAGTACGCATGTTGAGAAAGGCCCAATCACTTGTTGGAAAACCTCTTCATGGGCTGTTGCCTCTCCTGTCCACCTGTTGTGATAGTTTTAATGTTACACAGACAACATGCTATCTCATAATTTAGACTTTCTATCTCATAATTTCGACCATGGGGATATTTTTATTTTCAAGTCTAACTTTTAATTTTTGTAAAAAAAAAATGTAAAAAAAAGATTTTTTTTTTTTTTTTTTTGCTGGCGGATTCGCGGGCCACATAAAACGACGTGGGGGGCCGCATCCGGCCCGCGGGCCGTATGTTTGACACCCCTGTATGTAGATGATATGTTGGCAATCAAATTTTGATATGAGTCCCTCAAGTAAAATAAATTACAATCTCCCTGCGCTCTGCTGATGATTCTGTCTTTTGGGCAGTGGACTGTCTTGGACCAGAAGTGATAACTTGATATAGTCTTTTACTACCCTGCATCTTTTTCTCCATCATGACAATGTCTGGCCATTCTGGTGCAGGGCACATTGATGACAGTGGCATTCACCATAACTACTTATTCCACCTTAAAAATGGATTATTAACAACAATAGAGACACAATGTTGCCAATTGACTTTCAACTATTGACCTATTAGAAGTCCCAAAAGTAATAAGGAGTCTCAGATGACACCACACACTAAAGTGATCGATGCAGCGCTTCATGCTTGGTGTGTTGAAGCTACTGTGACTCCTTTGGATAAGACATACTGTAAAGATAAGGGAAATGACTAAGGTTCCACCAATCCAATCTCTTGGATCTGTATTGGCTCCAACACTAACCTTATAAAGCAGACGGGGTATCAGCCAGATGTCACTGCTTCAATGATTTGTTTTTTGCTGTGATGAGCAAATGATGCTTCATGCTCCTGCTGATACTGTTCTACCTCTAGCATGTGCTTCACAATAGTATTTAAGTATGAAAGCAGTGGTAGACTGCTGATGATGTTTCATAAATGACTGACATAAGGCTTCATCTTACTAGCTGCGTTTTAGCAACTGTCTTTTTTAAATCACTAGAACTCTGGGGAATGCAACCCTAAAAAGGATTTTACATCTCAGATTCAAAATGTTTTGGTAGTCAACGCTACCACTGGTCTCAAAAGTCCCTGGTTGACATTCAAGATAGAAATGCTGCTGGTAAGTCTCGTTGAATTGTCTTTGTGGGCAATACAATCTGTTGTTATGTATTAATGATTTTACCTTTAAGTAATTTTATATCTATACAGCTAAATATATCTGTATCTATATTACTATATTAATATATACTGTATACTGTTCTGTAGTTATTAAATTACAAAAAATACAAATAATATATATCGCTCAATAAAATAATTGAGTAGATTTTGTTTTGCTGAGCTACTCTGTATCCATACAGATTCCTTAGTGTTTTCATCATCTTCATATTTGGATTTTAATAACATTTTAATATCAGTAGACGTAGTTGGGGATCCTTGCATGAGTTGGAGATGTCATCTTTAATTACGTTTCTATGCCAAACACAATGAGTCAGAAAGTTTGTACATTTCTAATCAAAGTAAATGGTAAGTGGACTGTACCTGTATAGACCTTTTCTAGTCTTCCACCACTCAAAGCGCTTTAACACTACATGTCATTCACCATTCACACTCATTCATACACTGATGACAGGGCTACCATGTAAGGTGCCTCCTGCCCATCAGGACTAACTAACATCCATACACCGTGGGCACGGCTACGGGAGCAATTTGGGGTTAAGTGTCTTGCTCAAGGACACATCGACATGGACTGGTGGAGCTGGGGATCGAACCGCCAATCCTCAGATTGAAGGACGACCCTGCTCTACCACTGAGCCACAGTCGCTCTGTACAGTCGAGTACAGTGCTCTGAAATAAGACAGCTTTGATCTTTTGTTGTCAATAATAGAGGAGTTTATTTACATGTTTAAAATATCCTGAAGCTCATGACTTACAGTATAATAAGCTCTACTCAGAGCTTGGAGGAAGCATGTGGAATGATAAATGATTCTTTCATTTTCCAGCAGAGCACTGAGTATTATAGACGAGGAACATCCTGTTAGATTCCACAACTACAGTATGTCTCCATCCCTCAATTTACACAAGTAGATATCAACCCAGGTGACTTTTATGAGTTTGGACAGTGAATTATGTGTTGCGGTTCAACTGAATATCTACTTGATTGAATATGATGTTAATCTCATAAAATGCTTTGGAGAATCCCGGAGGGACGATGAGAGAAGCGCTCTGTAGTTCGGTGCATGCTTTGTGCCATTAAAGGACATCACAAGCTGACAGCCTTGCACTCACCACCTCACTGTGATTGTCATTCCACTTTCCTCCTTTTATAATCTTATGGAAGCAGAAAACCAAATATCCTAATATGTATGGCCCTTCCATTGTAGATATAAAGTGCGTTTAATGGCATATGTGACTCCACACTAGAGGATAATTGGGCAGATTTGGGGTCAGATTTGCCCCTCCCCATAATTGTGGGGGTGTTTCCGATTTGAGGCTTTTCTGAACAGATTGTCTGCCCAAATGAACCTGTAGTTTGGTGGTTTACACACATAATGTTATTGTTACCCATTGGATCAGAGCAGGGGTCTCCAACAAGTAGCTAACCGGTGTGTGTGTTCTTACTATTAACACAAACAAACTGTTAAATCTGTCGTTATGTTAAAATAAAGTAAGATTTGAAAATCAGTGTTCAGCAAGTATGAGACAGCTGGGTTAACAACACCAACTACAAAAGCATCCTAAGACGAAGTATTTAGAAAGTCTTCAAATTAATAAGAACTCAATAATGTTGGCCTCTCCTATCCAGACTGTATGAATATGGAAATACTTTTCATGTTTAAATATGAATTGCTGGACAAAAGATGTCTCCATTAGAGTCCATTATTATTGTGTGTGCAGTGGATAATTCAAGTTTCCACATCACCCTTGTGGTTAGTTGCATACTCGACCATAATTGGCCTTCAAACTGTTATGTCACAAAATCCTATTTGTACGTCCTAATATTTAAGGTGAGCACAGAGCAACTTTATTCCTTCAGCAGATGCATGTGAAAACATCTTTCTAGTGTAGAAGAACAATAAACAAAAGATATTTTATACATTTATGTAACTTAATGAACAACAATCACTATTAAAGCTGAGGAAAAACAACTTTAGGTATGAATTACTTGTATTATAATGTAATTAATGCAATCAATGAATTACATTATCTGCTTCATCAGGATCGTACTGGAGTGCTTTGAATATATTGGAACAAACGACCCCACAACATTTGTATTCAAATATTGATTGGTTGTACATGGGATCACTATTTCTGTAGTTAATATATGAACACAATACAAAGCATGCATCAACAGATGTCAATCAAACTGTGGTTCAGCAACACAACTGTCATTACCAAATGTGATCATTTTCATTTGAGTGTCTTGACAGGATTTCCTGTCCTGGCAGCTATTGTAACACCATACAATTTACTTGAATTTGTGTTGCTCCCTTGTTTCTGTTGTGCATGGCATTATGGGGCAAACATAGCCGTGTTTCCATCAACGTGGTTGTATATGCATTTTGAAGTCACATTTGAAAAGCGGTACGGAAACAACAACATTTGAGAAAACTCCCTCTTACTTCCACTTGGTTAATTGGGCAAGACGTTTCTGCGCTCACTTGAGGTGGTTTTTGCTTTTTTGAAAAAGAGTTGATGCATTAAATGAGATATGGAAACGCCTTTTCAGAACTCACATGACTGATAAGCGGTTTCTGCTCTCAGTGGCCCTTTCATTTTTCTATCATACATGGGTTCGATGGGCACGGAGCCTTGTTTGGGTTTGCGGTTCACAACCTCTACTTCTTCTGTTTACTGACAAATTAGCATATGGACAACTTCTAGAAGAGTTTAGTCGCTCCAAACCAGTTGATGGAGTGTCTAACAACTCCACAACCAAGTGATTTTATATCATCAATCATTATTAAAACCTAATTTTAGAGGGAACTCACATTGTCAAAACTATACTAAAACACTGCTTAAAATGTCTACTAATAGTTTTCTAACAAATCAGAAATGTCTGTGAAAACACAGCTCTTGTTTTCTCAATCCAAATGTCATCTGAGGTCTGTCACTGACTTGAAGAGAGAAACACATCAGTGACAAAGCTTTGGGAACTGATGAAACCTTGTGACTGTAAGTTAAGAGTAAGTGCTCATGTGAGCTCTGTTCATCAATCAGTGAGACGGTGAGCATTGTGAAACGTTAGCGTTGGATCAGTGAACTGGAGCTGCTGGGACACAGGACGCTGCACTGTGGAGTCGGGCAGAAGAAAGAGATACGGCAGCAGCGTACCACATCACTGGGGGTCACATGGTCGAAACGGAGTGAACATGCAAATGTTCAAATCATCTATCAGCATACACTTAACTTGAAGGCGAGACTTAAAATTGTCAAATGTGTGTTCCAATGTGGTAAAATCCCTCAACAGTACTTCCTTCCTGCGTGTCTGCGAGAGTGTGTTTTGCTGAGGTTTGTGAGTTCAGCGCACCGGCAATCATGACTTAATTATGTCTTAATTTAACCCTACAACGAAGCAATGACAAGTGGGATGTAGCAAAATGGATGCCAGAGCTGTGTTTCCCCACCGGCAAATAAACCATGCACATGACTAAAGGGTAGCGTTTCAATTATGACCGTAGTGGGGGAGCCTCTGAATGGTAAAAGCCATTCAGCAGCTCGTAAACGCGACAATTTACGAGCACCAGTTCTATCTTCCTTGATCTTCAACCATTGCCAGGGAAACAGAAAACTCCCCAACTCACACGTCTGTTGACCACCCGTTGCCTGAAATTCAGTATTAGCTAATAGCTGCATGAGCTGAGGAACAGGAGCTGATGATATTTAGTAAAAGAGAGTTGTGACGGCTCAGAGAGATGAATATAAGGCTGGCAGTGCTTGGTAGTTAGCATACTGTGCTGTAACAGTGCACCAAAACTCCACCAACATACCAGGCTCAGCATTGCACATCAACATCAGTAATGCAATATTTTATAAGTGCAGGTTATAGGAAACATCTTTCTTTGGCTGTCTCTACCCTCAAGTTGTCCTCTCCCTCTCTTTATCTTACTTTACAGCTGCTGTCAGCTGCCATGTTGTAGTTACACAACCACCTCATGAAAAATAAAGCAGGCTTTTCTCTTATAACCACATGTCATCCAACCTGCACACTCTATTTCCTCTACAGTAAGACTCTGCAGTTCACCTGACATCCCACTAAATCAGATGGAAATCATCTTTTACTGAGCTTTGTGCAGTGCAACACAGTTCATGTGGAAATTCTATATTTTAGTCACAACTTCCTCCAGAATATGTTTACTGTGATAATACAGTATTAGGCATTAGAAGCCATGACAAAGAAGATGGTTTTGATCTGACGGTGGATGATGGTGGAATATTCTCAGGTTGTATATGAAAGCTACTAATTGTAAAGTCCAACAACTTTACTGTCAAGGGTAAATGTTGTTCCTTCAGAAACAAGGGTTAGATGTTTATTGAGCTCATTGCTCATTCTATTTCCTCTTTTGTCTCTTTATTTCCAGTTGCTGTCGCCAGCCATTGACCTCGTGCAGCTCACCCCTTTGTTGCCGATTCTGTCTCTTAATTAATTTTTGGTTGCTATTGCTGACAAAACAAGGAAAAGTCTTCATCCCAATCGCTTCATACACCCTGCTATACATTCCTCAAAGTTGGGAACACATGACCTGACACCACCACAGATACCAGATTGGTGCAAAGTTCCGTTCATTCAATATTTGTCCTTCATGCTATATGTGAGACGGTGATCACAAGCAGCAGATGTCATCCTAACTGACATATTTCACATGTTTTCAAACAATTAACATTTTTGCAATTTAATATAACAATATCTGCTCATACAAACTAAATGTCAGTTTGTAATGCTCCAAAAGCATACAGCACAGTTCCAGAACTGTTTATTGTTGCTGCTGGCAGATATGGTGACTCCAGGATAGCAGGGCCTCTGTGGGTTCAGGAAGTCCTCAGACCCCTTGGGTTTATACAACAAAAATAACAGTGGATTGACTGAAAAATGAAAGGTTGTCAAGTTGTCACAGCTGCTTATTGCTTATTCTTGAGGACATGTCATCCGTGGAGATACGAGGATTTCCTCCTGCAGCAGTGAATGTAAATCCACCCTTGCCTGAGAGGATTTAATAACATAATTTCATTGACAGGGGCAGTTGTTTATTATGTTGACATTCAGGATTTTTTAAAGAGCCTCCTGCAGACAGCATAAATACTTTGATCAGTGTAATGTGGATTGATATAAAATCATAAAAATAAAAAAACACATCACCCTGTGTTTCGACCTTCATTTTAATTCGTTGTTGTTGTGAACAGCCATTCATTCGGATGGATCCAGCTGCTCCAACACATTGCCACAGGAGTCCTGGGGAAGTTATCAAATTTGACATATTTATCTTTGTATCTGTTGATGATGCTGCCTCACATTTATTTCCTTCTCAAAAAAAAAGAATATGATATTCCTAATATTGTCAGCTGTCCATTGTTTTATCTACTTCATAAATGTTATATTCTTAATGGATGTAAGTCTCATATAGGCTCTACACCAAATGACCCTCAATAAATATTGATAAAAAAGATCAGGAATGAATGAGTCATCTGCACTAAATAGATGAATCATGAATCACAATATTCTTTGTACAATGTGGAGACTTTCCTTTACTCTGTTGTCACTTCGTTAAACAAGAAGTTACAGTCAGAGAGAGCTGGAAGAGGGAGACAATAGCTGAAACAAAACAAATCATATCCCCGTGGAATATTTGTAGTGATTTACCTGCAGGTAATGCAGCACAAACTGGTTTTAGTCAGTGAAGAGTCTGATGGGAGTGAGCCACTCTGGTGTTTCTGAAAGTGATTGACTGTAATGTGTCAAAAAGCACAGCATCCTCCTCCACTGTAACAAATGCTTTGTCATTTCTAAGGTGTCGTCTGCCTTTCAGGGAGTCATTTCTCCACATGCTTTGCATTTAGCAAAGTTAGCTGTCACATGAAGCCAAACTTGAAGGCGCTTCCTGTCAGCTGCTCCGCGGTCAGCCGTCATTGTGTCTGGATGGAGCAGAGTGAAGTGAGGAGTTCTTCATCACTCGCTGCAGGATGTGACAGATGATGCAACTAAAGCTCAGGAAACCTATTCTGGAGGGTTTATATTTAGGATGAGCAGATGTATTATGAGCGTGTCTGAATCATGCTCTTAGCTTCAACATAATGGTTTTATTGATATTGAAACACATGTTTGGGAAGACAACAGGCACCATTTGCATTGTTTAAAGGGGCTCACTGAACCCCCAGTGGCCGTAGCCACAAATACATATAGTGATTGAAATATATTCAATCATTTTTTAATAATAACACAGAACTAATCATTTATTGTGATGATAAATATCAACCTTGTTTTGTCTTCTTATTGACTGAATAAGAAACCAAGAAGATCATTTTTTGAGTTCCTTTTCCTTATTCATAATAACATCGGATGATCTCTGACGTAAACACACAGAGATGGATGGTACTTCCCATCTTCTATACGTTTGTTCATTTTAAACAGAAAACATGTTTTATATTGTGATGTTCACTAGAAATGGCATACAACCAGCAGGAAGTCAACTTTCAGGTGATCTGTTGTAAAGAGGATATACATACGAGACCTCCTTGTTACCTGGTGGCAATCGGGAGGTCCCAGACACATGGCATCCAACAAAAGTTCTGATCCAAACAGCGTGGCGCTGTGCAGCATTGCATCACTTGCGGCGAGTTATGACATTCTTATATTAAACAATGCAATCAAACTGATTTTGGTCACTGACTCGTAGCATTCAGTTTGGTCCTAACTAATAACCAGTGGTGCCTGTTTGCCTCAGCCCTACCACTGGACCCCCCATACCTGATTTTAGTCACCTTTTTCTACTACTCTTGAGTTTGCAGGTCTGGAAGCTAAATGGAATTATTAATAAGAGTAGCTAATTTCCTGTGCATGTGTGTGTGTGTGTGTAGGAGAGAGAGAGTCAGGTTAGCTTTGAGCCATTCATATAACAGTGAATGTTCAGTGTGAGCTACTGCTTGTCACAAAAGCAAATGCTCCAGCTGAACAACCAAGTTGTGTTTACCAGCAGTAGCGTACAGTGGCGGGGGTTCACCCACAAGTCATAGCGGCAAACTCAGCAGTGGAGTAAGAGTCTTTAGACAGAAGCAGGATCAATGAACAACACGTTGTAGTTGCAGCAGTCCTGCAGTTGGAAGTAACAGAGGCCATGCAGTGTTGTTGAAGTCTATTTGTTGTTTCACCTGTTTTGATGGTCAAGAGCTGGGAGATGAAGAGACATTCTGCAAAAAGGATAAATCTGTTAAATAAATGTTACACGAGGTTCACTGCAAGGACAGACAATCTTGTGTTGAGGTGTATTTGATAACGTGTCATTATTTGTTACTGAGGTAAACGTGACAATAAATAGTGGTACTGATTATGGGATGTATTGCCCAGCCATAGGACAAACCCTCTTTCATTATACAATTCTGTTTATTCTCTTACTTTACTTTGTTGAAGAGAATACAATCTGTTTCTCTTCAATAAGAAGAAAACAAAACATACAGACAGTAAAAGCGCTGTGAGAAGGTTACAGAGTAATACATCATTGTCACATCATTTTGAGATAGGACTGTAATTACCATAAACAAACAGGACCATCTCTCAGAGGAGTGGCAGGCTTCATGTGCATTTTATATTGTGATCCACAAAGTCAGCTTTGGCTGGATCAGGGTCAGCTGGAGCGGTTTACAGCACAGACACAATAGCAGGGAGCTGGTTCTTTAGCCCCCACTGAGATAGAGACGGAGGGATGTTTGTGAGGGGAATCAGAACCACAACCGTTTATTACATACAAGGAATTTGACCTGGTGGATAGTGCGTAACATTAAACGATCAACCGCGATCAACAAGGTTTATGGGAAATGTAGTCTTATTTTTAATACTTTGCAAAAACATTTTTCAACTCTGTCCTTTGTTTAAAAATGTGTATACTGTATATGATATAAAAAATCTAAATTTATATTTCTTTGTCGAAAAATGCAACATGCAGAATCGCTCTGAAGCGTATGACATCATTTTGTCTTGTGTCCTCACTCTGGTGCACACTATCATCCGTCTGCACGCTCTGGCCCTCTGGACCAACCCTGTCTCAATCTCAGTGGCCAGAACAACAGCTTTCTCTTCCTGGGCGGATCCAATGACCCTGAGGCACTGAGTGTAACCTGCCTCCAAATCATAATCAATCCTTCACGGTGAGAGCAGTGCCCCAGGACACGTGGGATATGGAGTTCAGATAAATGTTGGCTTTTACTTAGCGGGGGACAAAAAACACAATAACAAATTGTTCACCTCTCAAAGGGCAGAGCTTTGGCATATTGAAAACAGATCAAGAAATTAGTCATGTTTACAATATGAATGGTACTGCCAATTGTCGAGCTTCTGCTTGCCAAAGTGATTCATGGAAGAACAGCTGCTCCTCTGTTGCACTGGTTAAATGAGTAACAGCAGCAGCAAGCAATCAAACAACCACTCTGGATTGGTTTTAATCAGCGTCGCAGTGGGGCATGCATCAATAGGTTTACATAAACTACAATACTGGAGCATATTATTGTATTATATTACTACCAATGCATGCTATAATGGTGTACTTGGTTATAAAGGTTATAAGGTAATATGAATAATATAGAGTGTTGAATATAAAACCAATATTTCTCTACCCATACATACATTTTTCTGAGAAACAAAAACAAAAGTAGGATTAAATATAGGTGTTGTACAGATCTGTATTTGCCTTAATAACAACCAGTAACCTTAGTGAGGTTGAACAGCTGAACTGCACATCTCATGCCTCCGTTTCCCACTGACCTGAGTCACTTCTAACTTCTTGACAATGACAGACTGTTTATGAAAAATAGGTAACAAGTGAGCAGAGGAGTCAAAACGCACGGCTCAAAGTCATGGATGAATGGTTGAAATGCCGAATGAGCATCTGGAGTGGCAGATGTGGTGCTAGAATGTATGCTAACTTCACTAATGTGCCGAGAACAAAAGAGAGAGACCAAGCCTAAAGGATAGCTGTGTCTTTTTGTACAGTTGTACATGTGTTTGACAACTCCTCTAGGGGTGTCATTTAGCCATTTAGATAGTATCAGTTGTATTTGAGATGTCTGCCATGAAAATGGATGTAATGCTTTAGTGGTGCTCACAGCATTGAAAGACATTTAGGAAATTCAACAGCAAGAGTGCTCCGGTTTCTCTGGGCAATCCACAGAATACACTGTGAACAGCTTTCAGAGGGTCTATTTCAATTAGATGGTTCAATGCTCTGAGCACCACCTCCTTTGTATTGGGGTGGAGGCAGAAATCTCAAATACAACCAAAAAGTGTCTTGATAGCGGAAAACATATTTTCTTTGGGGTGATTTGGACGAACCTTTAATTAAAAAGGCCCAGATTGGTGGTAGTATCAGCCTGCTCCTCCTCATCATTAATGTGGAACGTGCAGAGATGATCAGTGGCACATGGACAGTCCTCGGCTCTGTGATGTGGCATCTAGAGCCCAGGCATGATAAGATTTACTCATGGCATTAATTACTCCTTTTCATTCTGCTTCCACCACAGACGACACGTTTGTATCAATATTAACCAATAAACTGAAGTTATTAACCCACTAAACAGAGCCACCCACTTCTTTTGTATGTCTGCTTAGAAAGCTGCCCGTCCCTGCAGCTGTCGGCTTTCTTTTGATTCTCCTAATAATGGAACACGCTGGTGTAAGACAGATACATACACACTCTCTTCTCAAACCTGGCATGTTTATTCTCTGGGAGTTTTGTTTACCTGCCCCAGATACCACTGCTCCTCTCCTTCGGATTTTAGGTCCACTTACCTCTGAATCGATGTTCATCAGCTGGGGCCAGGGGTGACTGTAAAGGCCTGACAATTGTGCTTTATTGATTTGCACCCACCCAGACTTATTTAAACTGCATATGGCATCATCAATAGCTGGTACTGGCCCAGATTCTGTATTACTATTCAGAGAGCGTTTGTCATGGGAAGTGGATAGGTGGAGCAGTGTGTGAGACAGCTGAATGCTGGGTAATTACAACGGAGAGTTTTGGAATCCCTGACGATATCGTTTGCCAACAGCCCTTTTGTTCATGTGTTTGTTTAAACTCTCCCTCCATGATGGACTTCTGGGTAAAGAGGTTGTGATGTAAAACACAAGGATAAATGTGGATCAGCAGCATTAATTATTCTTTGTCTCTATTATTAAGTCACCCTCGGGCTTCTCGTGATAGTGAGGTGGTCGATATTTTGACTTTTGAGAGTGAGATTTGGGGATTTTGTTGGTTCGCAATAGGCAGAGCTATTCCTTGTTTCCTTTTATGACACTTAGTTAATTGAATTGTTGGGAGGGGTGTTTTATTGAGATAATAAAACACAACCCCTGTGTAGGTAGGAAGGTAGGTCGATAGATGGTCTTTATTGTCCACAAAGGAAACCCGTTCTGCTCAGGTGAGTAGCAGACTAACAGACAATACATTGATCACATAAAAATACACATCACAGTAAATAAACGTGATCATTAAAAGAAAAGCAATGCCTTCTACTTACTATGTGTGTGAATGTGTGTGTGTGTGTGCACACGTGTTAGCACAGCATGTCCACTTCTCCCAGGCAACAGGCTTCCAGGGGGTCGTGTTTGTAGCCTATTAGCAGAGGGGATGACGCTGGCCCTTCCCTTGTTTTGGATTTGAGTGATCCTTACATCACTGGTGCAGCGTCTCTGCTTCCTCCTCAAAGTGGGCGGGGCTGCTGGAGGAACAAGCAACGCAGTGTTATCTGCAACCTTCACAGCAATGCTCGTACTGTCTGAGCCCCTCGGGTCGCTGGTTTATAGTGACTGGGGAAATCATGTGACCGTGATAGAAGAGGCAGAGCGGTTGGTCTTATATCTTAGTACCTTTGCAATGTATTATAAATACTGTGGAGAATGTTGGACTTTGCTGTGTTGTGTGTCTCTTGTTGGTATTTCAAGTGGTAGGAACCTGACTCGGCTCCTTTGCAGAGGTTTTCTGGCAGTGCATTCAATATAGTATTTTGTGAGACTACGACTCTGATTTGCACCCTGGCACCACCAGCCAGTCTTTGAGAATATAAGCATGCTCACACAATATTGGATGTATGAATGGACTGGTCCTGTTTGAACACAACTGTTCTCTTGTTTCAGGTTGTGTCCCTATGTCGGTGTGAGGTGCCTACAGGTGGTTTCTGTAGGGATCTAAATGTGAAGTATTAGTCAGAGCAGAATGCTATATGGCAATTATCAGAGTGAATTCTGGGATCCAAAGGCTCGACATTGCTCATAATCCTCTTTACACGTTCCACTACCACTTATACAGCAGCCCATTGTACTTACCTTAATGCTTCTCTCATCTCTTTTTTTTCTCATCTCTCTCAAGTTTCTCTGGCTGATTTAAAGTTGGAAAGGTGAAAATAAATTAGAACAAGGTCACAGACGTGATGCCTGAGTGATAACCACTCCTCCCACCTAGAAGGAAGCTCCTACTATATCATTACCTTTTAAGATGACTTGCCTCTTGTTCCTTCCATAAATGATACGGTGGCAGTGTGAGACGTTTGCGTGTATTAAAGGCAAGCTGGTGTATATTTCTTCAGCGTTTAGTTGAATTGTAGCAATGCTTCAGATCCCCTAATATTGCCGTGTGTCACTTGTCTTTACACTTGTTTACTTTGCAGATAATGAAAGCACACATAACTGAAGAAGCTTAGGTTATCATACTGCAGAAGACCTTTGTTTTCTTTGAAACACTCACACATGGTGCTTGATGAATCCAAGAGAGCACAGAAGATCTGGATGTGGATTGAATGTTATTCATTGATGTTTGGCTGACCTATTTAATATTCAGCGACCAATGTCAGGGTCTGCTGCTCTGGGTTTGTTTCCAACAGCAGGAGATGAAAAGCCTTAAGCTTTCTTTAGATGTGCTTTTAACATTTGTCAAATATATCACAGATGGGAACTGAGAGTTCATATTCCAGTAATCTTAATGAACTCTTGTAAGATTATATCTCTGCTGTATCTTAGAGATTAACCCTTTAACATTGAGGTTTCCCCTTTGATTTCTGACAGTATCACATGTACTGTGTTTCTTGTATTAGATTACTCCAGCTCTTCATTAAAGCAATATGATGATGTAAACCCAATTTTCAAACCAAATAATCCCTGTTTTTTATGGATATACTCATGAAATTCACAGAATATAATATAATATAATATATATTATAATATATATATAATGTATTTGTGTATACCCCACAAAAATCAATCCATATGTAATCCATGAACCAGGAAGTATAAATAGCGACAACGTCCCAAGACTTCGGGATGGATGGATGTCATGGTCTAACATGGTCTAACAACAACGGTCTTTCTCCCACGAGACCGTTGTTTGTGTCGCGTGTAACACGTTGATGTACTTGTACCAGCTTTAATACTTCAGTACCACCATTGCCCAAATATTAACTAAGCTGTTTCCTGTGAAGACAGAAGTTTATTTTGAAAAGACTGTTTGCATATTACGAGCAGACATTGACCCGTGTTGCTGGACCTACGTTGGAGAGCACACGGAACATTAGGGGGAACTTATTTGTAAGATATCATACAAACCGTTGAAGATACGGTGCAGAATTGGTATCCATGGAAACGTTAAAGAATTGAAAATTACTTCTTTGGGTTCGACCAATCCTTGGCTGCACAGGGATTTAGAAATGCTCTCCCCTCCCACAGTGCATCAGGAGATGTATGTTGATGTTATGCCACTAACAGGGAATACGCATTACTTAACGAGTACATGTCAGAGAGAGAGAGAGAGAGAGAGAGAGAGAGACCTTGGCAGAACCTCCACATATGAATCTGTTTATGTAACATTGAGCAGTGAGGTATGCCAAACCAGGACAGAGGATGAAATGGTATACTGGTCATTTTCAGCATGTACATGATTGGCCTCATACTCACAGTTTGCAACGGGTACAAAGGAAAGAGGATACAGCTACAGACTGGGAGGTCCTGGCCATGTGAATACAATACGACAGTCTGGTTAACAGTACACTATTCAGTGAGTCAGAGGTAACATACTAAATCATCACTGTAACATATTGTGTTTTAACGTTAATGCACTGCTTTCATTTGACATAGAAGTGTTATTTAAGTGTGTGTCTGGCCTCCTTTAAATCAGACTGTACTCTTGACTCATTTGAAATCATTCTGGCAGTATAAAGTCACACTGTAGACATGGTATGAAAAGAGACATGGTCAACCATCTTCCTTAATATCTTTTGTTATAGGTGACGTTATTTAATAGTAAGAATAATGATTTGGCATGGGAAGCCGATTGAAAGCAGTTATTTGTCAAAACAGGCTTTCACTCGAATACATGCTGCATAATGGAGAAGTACTAGTGTCAAGAAACCTTTATACTCTTCGCTGCATTATTCTCCAAAACAAACAAAGCGTGCTGTGAGAAATCAAAAAAACAACGAGTGTAACCCAGAGATAAGCCCATAGACTATAGGTGTAACCGGCAAAAATCCATAAACCAACCTCCACAATGTAATTATCTGTAAACTCATATCTCATATTCATAACCTACTGTATTGCCTTTGTACAAGCCCTGTAAAGATAGAAGTCAAGTATTAAATGCATTATAAGGAAACAAAGGTTGAATATCCTGTAAACATTTTGATTTGGCTGCAAAAAATATACTCCTGTTTCTAAAGCATTTAAAAGCGAATGTATAATCCCTAGACATGTGGATAGTGGGATCACATGACAGGTGACCAAGCGCTGCGACCACACGCCGGCTGTGATTACGTCATTTTCTGGCGAGCGTTCCCATTTTCCACATGGAGGGAAGAATGTGACCTCCATGAATTGGAGCTGCTAGTGAAGAGCATGGCATGCTTCATTAGAGTACTCTGGTACATTTTCTGGCTTCTTGATACAATGAGAATCATGATAAACCAGGATTCTCTCACTGTAACGTTAGAAAAGCAACAGGCTAGGCTAGTGTCCGCCGCCCACGTTGACCCAACCTGACCCCACGGATCAAATTATGAGCACTCATTCTATTAAATAAACACAGTCGTTGACCTTCATGAATGAGATTGCAGCCCTGTCAAGTCTGAGCCTCAGTATTGTAAAACAGAAATCAACACGAAAAATGTTAGTTTGAGCATATTGTTTGACTCCCATTGCAATTCTTTGTCTTACCTTCTGTGTGGGATAATCATGCTCATGCAGTCATGCAGTTTTGGAAATAAAGTTCCCATAATGTTTGTGCTAGTTTGTGTGTTATATAAAGGATATATGAGAAAGACACCGTGGCAAGATAAGGAGGGCTGTGAAACGTACCCTCACAGTTCTATAGACTCCTCCCACCGACTTACTCAGCTGAGAGTAACTCATGGACTGTACTACTCCTGTACTCTGTACTCTTATTTTTCTGTTTTTCCCAATTTGCCCAAAATGTAAATCAGCAGAGTTCACTTTGGGCCACCTCTCCTGTTCTTGCCCCAAGCTAAACGAGTTTTTGTCTGATATTAGTGAGTTCTTTTTCTAATGTATAGAATTGTGATTTCAGACCCATTCACTGCCATTTGGGGTGGTACCCAACATCTGTTAACTCTATCTTATTTGCATCAAAATACAATACAATATGGCATTACTCCATTAAATGTGGCAACCAATTCTGTCATGTATATCGTATTGGCTATATATGTGTGAGTGTGTATATACAGTATAGATGTATATGTACTGTATATATTTCATATATTTGTCTCTGTCAAGGACACATATTGTAGATATATCTATACTGTTTTTCTATAATCACATTGCTTTATATTCTGTAAGAGCATGTTTTTGGGTGTGTTTGATGGTGGGGTTTGGTGATTCCTTTGTCGCTGTGTCACTAGTTTACAAAACTGAAAAATTGCAGCAATCTGGCGTTTTTAATGAAGTACCTTAGCCTGCACCAGCTTTGTGTCAAAGCTGCTGCGTCACCTCCACCCACTGACTGTATTGTGAAACGAGTGAATCAGCTGCAACACCACAATAACTAACTTCCTGTTGTTTTTAGAGCACCTCTATCTCACAGATGTGCTGACTTTTGAAAATGGTTAACTTCTATTTTGGCATTGAGGATTTTCGTATTGCTTTTTGTTCCACTTGAGAAAGGAACAAAATGCAAATGTTCTTTTCAGTGTCTGGGTGTATCTGGAGAACAAACCCCCCTCTGGACAGGGTTCTTGGTTCCTTCCAGCGCTACATACCAGACTAGCACAGTTATATACAGTCCGTGTACAGCAGCCAGTTCAGGATGTTAAGTGTGAAAAAGCAATTTAAAGT
The DNA here is from genome assembly GCA_032191485.1 of Leptoclinus maculatus. Lineage (NCBI taxonomy): Eukaryota > Metazoa > Chordata > Actinopteri > Perciformes > Stichaeidae > Leptoclinus > Leptoclinus maculatus. The sequence continues at coordinate 1,939,853 of JAVDOI010000001.1, forward strand.
TTCGCCATGAAAACAGTTTATTGAACTCCATCCATCCATCCATTTTCATCCTCTTATCCGGGGCCGGGTCGCGGGGGGGCAGCAGGCTGAGCAAAGCATTCCAGGCATCCCTCTCCCCTGCTACGTTTTCCAGCCCTTCCAAGGGAACCCCGAGGTGTTCCCAGGCCAGGCCAGATATATAAACTCACACCCAGAACACGGTAATGTTTATTGGACTGAATCTGGTAATTCAGAAATGACACCCCCCACAGTTAGTGACCTTAGAATCCCAGTGGGTGGACACGGTAGTCTGAGATTACTCTCAGTGAGGGAGTGTGTAGCATGAAGTAGGTTATCATTTTACCAATATGTACCGGGTTATCGTTACACCTTTAACTTATATTTGGTTTGAACTAGTTTGGCTTCCATTGGAAGACTCGTAGTAACTATCGCTTTACAAATAATCATTGCTTCTAACACAACAACAGCAATGAGAGGGTTATGGGAAACTAAACTCATTCCTTCAGAGTGTTTTGTCACAGAATAATCTTTGATGACCAAGCGTAACAAAAATAATATTTAATATTTATTTGATCTTAAATATTTATTTGAAGTCATTTCTTTCTTCTTCTGTGATGTGTGACACAGATAAGTAGATCATTCATATTAATATTCCACTTTCTTTCACTGCAGTCATGCCCTGCTGCGCTCTGGCCACTGTGAAGGACACACGCTGTGGTATTAAGACGAGTACGCAGCCTTTGCCCTTCTGTCTCCTCAACACTGCTGATATTCAAATGGAAATCAGCAGACCAAGGATAGATCGTGGGGGGCCTCTGACCCTGACATCTGACCTGGTTGACCAAATGAAGATGGCAGATCGGTGAAAACGTGATGAACGAACTGGTTTAATGAAAGTCAGTCAGAAGGGGATATTTTTTTGTGAACATCTCATGTTAAATGGTCCGCTAGGAAATACGCTTTATTCACAGTTTTGAGGCCAAGAAACTTTTGTAGAGATTTAGCAGTGGAGTTAGTTAACCTTGTCCAGGGAGTCAGTCCTTTCCCCCACTTCCACGCTCGCCTTAAGTGATGGGCCTCTCATAGCAGCCAATTAGGCTGTGTCATTCCTCGAGGTGCACAGGCCCTGTTTGATAGATCATGCACCACAAGCATGTGGAGGGAGAGGCAGCCAAGCATGCTCTTAGGTCAGCTCCATCCAACATACACCCAACCCCCACTATCAGTCAGCCAAGGCTGTGTGATCAATGGGGAGGAAACTGTGTGGCTATTATTTATAGGATCACCACACCATTAGACCCAACTATCCACTTAGCCTTTGCCACTGACTGTTTCTGCGTGCCAGACGAGAGAGACTTGGAGATTGAGGACCACTAGCCAGCCCATATTGTAAGAATCATTCTTTCCATTTATCTCCATCCACACTAAATTGACTCTGGGCTCCGGTGCCCATGATACAGCCAGCACCTGGATTTTGAGGCAGGTAATAGCACAACATTTGCAAACCACACTCAGTGATGTACAACGTCTTTGTACACCCAAAAGAATGCACACATGTTGACTGCTTACCAATTTTTAAGATATTTAATTTTTTGCAATGCTGTTTGTAAATTGCATCATTATAATAAGGTTGACAAACTTAAGACATGTGGACTCAAGAAACCTGAAATAAACATAGCTGTAATACTACATATATTATATAATATACAACATATGTATAATATAATATATAGTAAATACTCTACTGTACTATAAAATAGCTAATTAAATGTACCATTCCATTTGTAGAGCATTTGTGAACTAGCAAAAGGAAAAAGACACAAAGGCACACAAACGACATGTCAGTGACCTTCATTAGTACATTGCTGAAGGCCTTTATGAATGAAACGCAACACAACAGCCTTTTTTCTTTTTTTTTAATAAAATAAAAGAGGACATTTGATTCATTTTTTCCTATTTTCTTTGTATTGTGCCACTTCTGTGCATCTATACATTATGGAACAGACCCGGTTATTCCCCTTGTCCTGCTTCTGATGAACTGCTATAGCTAGCAAGCTACCAGCTAACTCCTCTGTTGGGCTAGCACAAGTCAGTCACAAGTGGGCCATTACTTACATCGATAGCATCAGACCAGTTTAATGCACATTTTATTTTCTGCGAATCACCAAATTGTTCCGCGATTGAAATCATTCATATTAATAAAAGCATAATAATAATAGTAGAAAACAAAATTGCAACCCATTGTGAGTATGAGTCTGACTCAGCACTATACAGATTCATACACACCCATGTTACCACTCACATTCAAACTGACAACATTTATTATAATAATTAGATCTTTATTCATAGAGGACTTTTCAAGTGCTTTCCAAGGAAATCAAAAACACAATAAATAGAATAGGTAAAAAATAAAACATGCATATACAGTATGTATATCCAAACACATCCATATGCACATAGTATATCCACATGTACTGTACACACACACACACACATAAAATCGATATATTCATGTTTAAATTGTGTCAAAGGTACATTCCTCATCTCCCCTTATTTCCTGATTACAAATAGAGATTGAGTGCACTATACTTTTCCTGGAGGGATTGTGCCTCAAACATGCTGTAAGAGGTAAATGTGAGTGCAATAGGGCAACCGTGGCTAAGTCAGATCAGAGGATCGGCGGTTCGATTCCCCCGGCTCCGGCTCCGCTGGTCGCATGTCGATGTGTCCTTGAGCAAGACACTTAACCCCAAAATGTCTCCCGTAGCTGTGCCTACGGTGTGTGAATGTGATAGAATCTGAATTGTAAGTCGCTTTGGTTAAAAGCTAAATGACTGTAATGTAATGTAATGTAATTGAGTGTACATAACCTCTTAAGGAGCACGTCTAGGCTGCAAGTGCTCCAATCTTCACTTGAGAAAATGATTGTTTGTTGTAAGCAGATGCATCATCTCTTATCTTTCTATGTTCCTAATGGCACCTTTTCATTATCTAGGATGATTGAATCCGAGCTGGAGTCTCGACTAAAGCTCATATCCAGATATGTCTCTGTCCGATCTTTGCTGCTCAGACCACCAGAGAGGACCAATATGTCTTTTGAGTGCAACATGATATCACATATTGGAATACAGCTTGGTTCAATTTCCTTCTGCATCTGTGTAGTACTGATGGTGTGGAGCTGACCAAAACTGCCCAACAAACGAGTTAGTGTCAAGTTCATTTGATTTCAAACCCTGCATGCTCTAAATGTTTAATGCCAGGATGTAGCTTGTCTTTTCAATGTGACTACTGTGACCAGATGCACCAGATCAGAGCTGTCTTGCACACTAGACACTTCAATGTGACAGATATTATCAGATATATTCTGTGGTCAAAGAAGAGACAGTCTAAACACATTTCCTATAAATTCTTCACAATAAAATCCCACGTTATTTTGTATGCTTACTCTTCCTCCCTGCAGTAAAAGTAGACTTGTACTATTGAAGAATAGCTGCTAACAAAGCTCATTTTACCTACACATTCTTCACAATAAAAGGCTCCCATTATATTGTTATTTAAAAGCTTTTATTTTGAAACAGGAAATTAGGAACGTTTATTTTTTATCAGCACGCTTTTCTTCGTCTCTTCTCTTTGTTCTCCTCTGTAGAGGAACTCGTGTGTGCGTGTGTGTGTGTGTGTGTGGGGGGGGGGGGGGGTGCTGGATTGTGTCCACATGCTGTCCACACCTCACTGAGATCTGAGACCAACGTGAGCCAGGTCACCTCAGCATGTGGTCTGGCTGATGGGATCCCAAAGCAAGCAACATCTGATCTCAGAGTGTACACACTTGACAGTTAGTGTGTCCTGATGGGATCAGATCTGGGATCAGATCTGGTGAACCCATGGCCTAACCCATGTATCATAACTACTTGATTCAGACAGTAGTAGCCTTTGCACCTCCTGCCCATCAACCTAATGTTGAACATATGATTCCCATGTCATACTGCTTCATTTCCATACCAGTCATACATTTATAATGTATCATTATTTACAATAATAATTTGATAAAGTTGTTCTTCTGTTCTGAGAGGACAGAAGTACAGAGTCATCAGCAGCAGTCACATTTGAGCTGGATGATATTTGGCATGTGCTCTTGACAAACGACCCGGGCTATGAGGAAACTTTGGAGGTCTACGATGCCCCAGCGTGACAAGTGAGCTGCACTGAGCTTCATTTTTTTCCCAGCCACACAACCCTCCTTGAACTGTGTGACACACGTTGATGAGAGGCCAGTGGGTATTATTTGCCAAAGGCACCTTCATTCGTATGTGTCTGTACAGCTGTCCAGAGTCTGATGATTTAGAGCTAAAGCATTCATCTGGCTGCTTTCTTCCCTCAGAGCAGAGCAATTTATATTTTTTTCAATTATTTACAGTTTTCAGACCAGTTTGTTTTGAGTTCTATCAAGGTTTTAAAGCTGAATTACACAAATATGCATGTTTGGCTGCTGCTAACTGGTCCAGTAGGAAAAGAGAGAGAAAACAGTTTATTTTGACACGTGACGGTACAAAAGCAAGCATTCTGCTGCTTGGGATAGTTGTATCACCTTAAAGCAACAAAAGTACTTTTGGAACAAAGTGTATCTTCTGTGTTATCGTTGTCAATGTGGGCTGTTGCTCACATGGCTAGATACATGAAGAGACATGGATCATGGCTTCAGATGTGTACGGTTTATTTGTAGCAATGAACCAATTCATTCAATTTTGGGTATTGGTACAGGACACTCAACATGGTGTATTTGTAGTTCATTTTGTTTTGACATCACGTCTCCAAATGCTATTAATTGCTCCTGTGTTGTTCCTTTACTGAAATCTTATTTTCTTCACTTCCTGGTTGGGTTCGGGGCTCTGGGTTTGACAACAGTTTGTCACTGTTTTGTCACACTAAAGAAGGCCTAAATATGGAAAACTCTTCTCCCCTGAGTGTTTCCTGTGAAGTGTGACTGACAGTCAGCAACCTCTTCCGTGATGACAGGAGGGAACTTCCAGACTCCTGTGAAGTGTTGGACAGTGCAGTATTATTGACAAAGACATGTGTTTGTGTGCGGCGCAGATTTACCCACAAGTGGATACAAAACAAACTGTCATTGCACTAAATGCACTTAAGTAGCTGTGTTACAGTTGTTAGCTGATTTTCTTAAAAGTCATGTAAATGAGAAACCTGGTTTGCATAATCAGGGGAGGGGATCAGAGAAGCCTGATCTCCACAGGATGTACATAGTTTACTGGTTACCTCATCAGCTTTTTACAAGTACGCATGTGCAAGACCTCAGACGGAGAAAGTAACAGCATATTTACATGAAGCGATCTCTACTGTATTTGAAATGATTCATCCAAAGTGAATGGACACAAAGTGTGATCTAGAAGTCTAAAGAGTCCGTTTCTACAGCTGAATGTTTGGCTAATGTAAAACGTGCACACTTTTGCTCTATGAAGAACTTCCCCAGTCCGTCTAATCGACCTGTCACTACACACATTATTTTGGGTGTCGGGGAAAAATCGGATTACTTCAATTTAATTTGTTCTGCCCAATATCACAAATCACAAATGTGCCTCAGACGGCTTTACAATCTGCACAACACACACCATCCTCTGTCCTTGCTGCATTTATACTCAGTCAACACATTGTCACTCCCAACTCGTCAAACACTGAAGCCTGTCAGTGGCCCTACGCTTCAAACTGTGACACTCTGGGTTCACCTCTAGCGCCACTTGTGGACGTGACAGCGACGTTATGTAATACTAATATTATTATTACAGTGCAAAATAAACTTCCGTCTTCATAGGAAGTTAAAGTGATGCAACAAAAATGGAAACTAGAGTAGCGTGAGCGTGTCTAAGCGGGGAAGGGTTACGCACCTAACACGGTGGTCACTCCGTCGGCCGTCCCACCTGTGAGGATTAGGTTCCTCTTGGAGGTGTCGGAACAATACCTTCGGCCTTTTATCTCACCCTGTAGCTGAGTCCTTAGGATTTCGGAATTATTGTCTTTGTGAAAGTCTTTTATGGCTAAGCCCTATGAGCTCTCAGTAGGATGTAACCCTAACACCCAGTATGAATAGTTATGTACATCGTCTATACTTTACTATTACCTATTGTGAACATCTCACCATTTATAACTAACACTGCCAAGTCTTCACCCAGGGAACTCACCTTAAGCTCCTCTGGTAGCTTCTGTCGTCACATCTGGGTCACACGGTTAACGGACAGGGGAAGAGGGTTACATTGTTCTAAAGAACCAGACACTTACAAATGGTAAGGCCGTGGTTTTATTAAAGTGTTTCACACAACAATCACATACAACAATTTAAATTCAATGAAACAGTCTCTGTGCTACAAGAACTAATTATAACACTCTGTAAACTACTGTAATAGGTTTTTCTATTCAGCTTTCACTGATTTGCTAAAGGAATAAAGTCCAGCTTCTATTCTGGAGGGTCTCTCTCTCTCCCTCTCTCTCTCTCTCTCTCTCTCTCTCTCTCTCTCCCTCTCTCTCTCTCTCCCTCTCTCTCTCTCCCTCTCTCTCTCTCTCTCTCTCTCTCTCTCTGTCTCTCTCTCTCTCTCTCTCTCTCTCTCTCTGACATCCCTGCTGTTTCCAGGCTCTATCTTTCCTCTGATAGCAGAAGCGTCTTCTTCCTCTTCTCGTCCTCACTTCTGAGGGGGTAAGACCCCTAAGTGTCTATTGGAGAAGTCTCTCCCATTCTCTTGTTGGGGGAAAAAGCCCAAACTCACAGTTTCTCTGCTTCTTTTCATGCTGATAAAAAGCTGTCTCCTCCTCCAGGTTCATGAGTCCTCCTTCTTTCAGTGGACACAGAATGGAACTGGTTTGATCCTGTTCACAACAGGAAGGATTGAGTCACTATTTAATATAAGGCGTCTATGCAGTTCATATGGTTAATCACATCTATCATAAAGTAAAACAGTTGATATGTTTAATGGTTATACTTTGAATCAAAAAGGTTACAGGTTATAATAGTTATACTTTCATACTGTTCTACGATCTTTCAACACTAGTGAGGTTTAGGGGAAGAGCGTTGTCGACTTGACTAAAGACATAACTAGCGAGTGACGATTATCTTACAAGACTCACGCAAGCGCCAGGCTTTGAAGTTCATTTTACATTGTGACCAAAACGTGGAATTACAAATTCCGGGTCAGTCACGTGACGCCATGGTGCCAATAACAACCTCTGTGGTTATGTTGTTACTGTTGTTTGCATCTAATTATGACGCTAGTTATAAACCCTAACCCAAAGTCTCGCAAGAAAAGTGTGAATAAACTTCTACAGATACAGAAGAAATGTGATTCTAAATCTAAAAGTGTTCTACAACATGAACACAAAAGATAGAAGATCAACCCTTACACACTATTCAGACTACTCACTATTGATATTCATATTGTTGTGTTGGTCAGTCGGTACGTATACATGAACTTGACTTTGTCCCTAAGCTATGAACCAAAGAACAAAGTCTCACGTCTCCCATTTGAAAGTTTTGTTTCTGTTCATCAGGCGAGACAAGCTATCTGAGAGATAAGCATCGCAGCCTTTAATGAAATCTGTCCAGAGTGGGCTGTACATGGGCCGGCTACTCGCTGGATCTCCTGAGACTGGAAGATGTCTTTGACGTTTAAGCCATTAGCAAACGTAATTCTTTAAATGAGCCCCTTTCATTTTCTGTAGTTTCGTTGCGGGGGAGGGGGGGGGGGGGGGCGCAGGAGTCCACCGGTCTGTGGCGTCTGATTCATTGCCTTTACTGTATGCTGTGCGAAAGCGTTTATATAAAACGAGTGGAAGTGCTCCAGCAGATCTGGCCTGATGTGTGGAGCTGTGAGTGTGTTAATATTATTCACAGGGGGGCTTTTATCCCCAGCTTAGCTTTGTGTCCAGCTCAATTAAGCAAAGCTCATACACTTTCTCAGACACTGAGCCTCGATTATCATCAGAGGAGCTGCTGGCCACATCCCACCAGCTGCTGTCCTCGCTCTCTTTTAGGTTTGTGGAAGCGGACGTGGTGGGGGTGTAACTGCTCTATTGTCATGTCAGTGTGGGGCACAGCGGGAAACACCGGGTGTGTGGATATTTCTTAACCACGTCAATTGCTCTGAGGCCACTGAATCTCCTTCTGGAACTCCCCCATCTTCTACTCCCCAAACAAGTGTTTCCTCCTTTCATTCCCCCCTCCCCCCCCCCCCCTCCCAGGACAAGAACAAGCTAAATGTGCTTTTGCCACATCATCCATAAGTCAACACACGTTAATTACACGACATTAACAAAAGGTTAGAAAAACAAGAGCTTTTAGAGACCATGTCCAATACTTGTGCATACTTTGCTGTAACTGTGCCTCTATTTGTATGAATCGTTCCTGTCGCTCTCTTCTTTTTATATTTACCTTTTGATAAGTGTAATTGTAAATAGGACATTGTTATAAAAGAGTCAACTCACTCTGTATAAATAATGCTTAAAAGTGGAAATTAGCTCACAAAAGCGTATCTGTCAAGAAGATGATAACAGGCAGGCTTAGCAGCAGCATCTGCAATTTAAATAACATGTCTTTATTTGTTCAAAGGGTCCAAATCACAATACTGATATAAGAGAATGTATTTGTTCCAGCTCAGGCTCAGCTCTAAGACGTGCAGTGTTGGTGTGCAGGTGACACTACCAAACAAAGCAGGTTATTATCTCACATGCATGCAATAATTGAATATGCAAACAGTATAGGCATTTTTTCTTATAGGCCATTGCATGATGTAGCCACTTCATGAGAAAAACAAGATTAATAGTTCTGTTGAATTCATCATGGTTTTATCAAAATAAACAAATCACACCTCATGTGGATGCTTTAACAGGCAGAGGTGGGCCACGGAAAGATGATATCCAGTTGCACTATGGGAAATGTAAAATCCAGAGCTTCTGGAGCTTCACCCATACAAGTCAGACTCTGCTTATTAATATATTTATTTCTAAATGTCTCAAAAATCCTTCAGCTTTAATTAAGTAAATCCAACACTTAATTGATAGAGTATTCCGTTAATGAGTTTCGAACAATATACTTAGCTGCCTGCTGAAGAGAGACAGCATCTCAAATGCATTAGCATTAGCTCACTCGCTAAGAGCACGCTAGCTCATCCTAGACATGAATGTCTGAACCAAAATCCATGACAATCCATCAGAAAGTGGTTTGACTCACGAATGAGTCTCTAAACGTTTCACTGAAAAGAGACCGAGGAGGATCTTTCTGGTTTCATTGATAAATGGGTGAAAACAATGACAGTTTAAAACCCCTGCACTGCTGAACCAATAAGAAGTCTTTAGGACGGCCCTTCATATTGGGGGGATAACATACAGAAGACGTAAACACAGCCTTAGCAGAAACACATGCACAGAACTGTTGCTACAGCTGCACTGCTAGCGTGCTAACAGACACTCTGGTGCTGCTGTTCAAAGTTTAAAGAGTGGAAATAATCCCGGAGCTCTCCACATGCCAGTCAACGACTCCAGAACGTGACTCGCGGTTTTTATTCCTCCAGAATCTCCGGCTCCATCCTGGCTCTCTCCCCCAGAGCCGCATCCTGGATGACATTGACCAATAACAGAGCGTTATCCCCATGTGGCACCACTGTACGTCCCCACTGATGTAATTACAATGTTGTGTTGTGATTGGCCTCTCTGAATCCAGGACTTAATGCCGTTTTAACAACAACTCCCCAGACTCTGTCTGGTTGAAGTGGTGGACTGTAAGATCAAGTAACGCCACTAGCATGGCTCGAAAAGTTCAAAAAGAGCATTGAGGATTAATACCTAATACGGTAGAGTGTTCATGTCCTTCTTGCATCACTGTCAGGGAGCCTATTTCTTCCACTCCCCGTATGTAATGCACTTGAGTTAATGGTTAACCATTAACCCAGAGAAAACCCAGAGAAAATTCACACTAAAAGGAAACTCATCAAAATATCTTACAGTAGCTTAGACTACACAACAGTTTACCTCAGACGGCCATGCTGCTCGGGGTCCGTGGGATCCTGGTAGTTGGTCCTCTGCCTGCGCCAATCAATTGGAACCTTTTATTAAAAAGTGTTGCAACTGCCGAAAATTTGCATCACCACCGGTAAAAATGGTTTTTATTTGAAATATAAACCTCCGGTTTGTTAAGATCCTGCAATGGTTTCTCAGACCAAAACTGCTGCCAGAAATATAACATTTCATCATAAAATAAGTTGCTGAAGGAAGCTCAGCTCAGAAATCATTTTAAAGAAATCCATGTCGGTGAAAGGGGGGCTGCTTTTAAAATGTTTGGTAGAATGACTTTGTTTATATATCTCAATCATGTTGCATTGTGAGTAGGGTAGGCGTACAAGACTCTGTTTTCAGCCATTGCTAGAAGCTCTTCTCACACTCATTTATTCTTTTCCAGTTTGAGCAGTTTGGTGCACTTTTGTTATTTTTTTCCTAATTTATCTAAATAAACTCACAGACTGAGATCAAGAAGACAAAGAAAAGGTTAACCTGATTGTCATTTGTCATTCCCTCCATCTGTTTTTTGTTTTTTTTGGAAGGTGGTTCAGATGCCCTCAGTCTGAAACAGAGTCGTCCTCATTCATTCCCTGAGCCAGCGCTCAGCTAAAGAGATGGGCGAGAAGCCAGGGAGAGTTAAAGCAATCGTTTTAATGTATCTCACACTGCGTGTCCTTCACACAGTGTGAGATACAATTCACTTTAGCTCCGCTACTTCATACTGTACAGTATACAGGACGTCATCTTATTACAAGGATTCAAGGATCATTTATTGTCATTATTCAGCACAGAGATGCACATCTGTAACCCATCTGCAACACAAGAATACAAAGCTAAAAACAAACAGAAAGCAACAGATTGACATGGTCTATTGATTCAAATGTTGATTAGCTGGTCATACTGAGCAGTATGGATGGAGCACATCCACATACATTTACACATCTCTCAGTAAATAATAACCAGCAAAGTATATATAAAAATAGTATTTTATATTAGAAAATGTATGAAAGGAATTGTAGAAGAGCCGGTTTGAATGGGCCTGATGCAGCTGATAAAAGGAATACAAGCATTGTTATCTATAATGTACAGGTGCTATGCAGCCATAGCTATAGACGTATGTTCACATTGTTTAGCCAGAGGCTCATTGTACCATGTTAGGAGCACTAGCTACCAGACAGCAGAGCCACGGCTCAGTGTTATATTTGATTATTTTCTACAATTTCTAATTAAATGTTAATATTCACTTATCGGAAATATCCCTCTTAATAAATGTGTGCACCTCATTCTGCACCAGATAGGTCTATTTGTTCTTAGACTGACAGATGGAGCAAACTGGTTGAAAGGAGGAGGATTGTAGGAGCACTGGGGTGTCAGGTGTGACTGTGTGGCAACGTTAATGGTTTACATGGCTCAGGGGTCAGGGGTCAGGACGACTCACTACGCCACCGAGTCTCTCTCCGTCTACATGTACATGTGTTCAGTAGGACAAATAGAGCATGTGCATGTGTTGATATGAGTAAAGCAGATTCCCGTCAGCTGGCCTGCCTGTGCCTCCGTAGAAGCAGCTACATGAAGCCTGCAGGTGATCATTTTTGTGATGTGTGGTGTAAAAGAGACTTTTGCTCCATGACTCTTATGGAGTTTGAGGCACTTGAAACACAAGTACCTCGTCAAGATGGCACCAGGCCTACAGAGTAACACTGCTTTAGCAGGTCGCCGTGTAAACCTACGGTTTCCAGGTATCACCAGTCTAAAGTCATTTCAGCTGAATACTAAGGAGTCAGGCTCAGTGATCACTCTCCCCTCAAACTGTTGTAGTAATGACGTGTCCAGTAACCGTCTCACACCCCGTGATGCATGTCAAGGCGCTGTCGTAATGTGTCGAGCATGTCCCGGTGACAATACCGCCGCGGTGCTTCAAGATGCAGCAAGCAGATTAATTCCTCCCACATGTTGCACAGAGACAAGTATGTTGACACAGAGATGTTTCTCTAATGAATGCATGGATTGGGTTAATTAATGGCCCCATCAGCATAACTGGGGCTTAATATTTCATTGTGATTATGGGGAGACATTAGGCAGCTCAAGTGGCTCTTCTTCCATCAGGTCATGACAGCACTTGTTTATCCGCTTTGTTCAACACAGAGACGGGAAACATGAATACGTACTCGTAGCACGGGGGGCACGCACTTATTAATCTCTGCTGTAAACGTTCATCGGCTTTCCATGTGGCAATATTTGCCTTCAGAAGATCATGAAAGAAGTGGATTAGAGTCAGAACTAACTGTTGCCTATGAACTGTGGAATAAAAGAAGAATGGAACACTTCACAGTCAGGGTCATGTGGCCTTTTTACACATCATTCTTACAAAGTGCTGGTTGTTGCTGAATGTGATTCCATGTGAGTTGCTGCTACATAAAACCTGCTGCATCATGAAGAGAACATTTAGTCATTATCTTGAGGTGCGTTACAGTCAGATTTACTGTACTTCTATTTCTACTGAGTTCCTCCTTTTAAAGACAACAGGAGACTCTGCATCAACATAGTAAAAGAGGTTTGTATTGCTGTTATTTAGGATTTATAGTGCACTGGTTGGTAACCTTTCTCAAATGATGAAGCTCGATTCAAGGATGTTATGGCTGCATGAATCACTTGTACATCTTTCATGGAGATGGATTCATGAACATTGTTCAACTCAGATGTTCATTAGTGATATGAAAGGTTTTAATTCCTGTGTATTCCAGACCCAGTCTGGAATATTCTCAGCATTTTACTGGAGACCACTGAATACGTCACCGTCTCATTGAATTCAGTGTAGCATACAGTTAAAAGTCGCACTTGCAGTGGTGTAACCCCATCGATTACTGTCGGCTTATTTTTTCTTTAGGTTTCCGCATCCCTAAATAAATTGCTGCCAGAAAATAAGCCTGAAACGATGTGTAAAATCTGGCAAAACTGCAGCATGGCAACGTTTAACACACTAGCATATACTATATACTAGCAACAAAGAGTTAAATCCACAATCATTCACAGAGCATTCTGTCCTCTATTCAAATCTGTATTCTTTACATTACATCCTGGGTCAAATGAAATCATAAAACATTCAATAAACAACATGATATATCATCCCTTCACATTTCATTCTCCAATGCAATAAAACTTCAGGACTTCACATCCAAAAGCCCAAACTGTCTGAAGTGCTTTGGCAGGTCATTGGAATGGAAACAGGCTCTGAGACATCTGACATGTTTCTGACACCAAGCACCAACGTGTGGGCTTGAGTTGTGTGAACCCTTACTGTGTTGTCCGTCCCTGGATCTCAGTCCTGGTCCTCATGACCCAGAGTGACCCATGACACTGCTGGTAGCACAATCGTAATAACAACACAAATATTTCAATATCTAATTTACACTGACTAACATTTGCTCTGTTTTGTTGTTGCCTTCATTAACATTAGTGATTGCTCTGATTCACAGAATGTAACGTGAAGGCCTTTATGTATCTATCTGTCTGTCTCTCTATCCATCCATCCATCCATGTATCCATGTATCCATGTATATCACATTGTGTTGGTGTCAGTTAAAGCACTACAATATACACAGTTAATGCATCTCAATCCTTGCGTATGATAAATGATTGAGAGATTGGAGAAATGACTTCACAGTCAGACATTAAAGCTGTGAAGTCATGTGTCACCATCTGGAGCTTGAATTCCCACAATTTGATCTCAACTGTATTTTTTTTACAAACGATGCCTGTTTTTTCAATGGTGCACCACATATAGAGTATGTAGCACCCCTTCACTCTATTATTAACCCCAGGGCTACATACACATGTAAATCAAACATGTTTCTATGATAGCGTGCGTTATGCATCATCAAATGATGCCATGTGGTCCGTGGGTGTTAAAGGATGGAGTGCCACACTATCAGGTGCAGAGAAGTGGCGCAGACAGAGGCACATGACTAGTTGTTGACGAGCTCTTTAAATCTACAGGCCAAAAGACAGCAGAACAAAATCATCCACGACGAATCATCCACTGGGATGCAACGTCTCCTTCTTCTGAGCTCCTAAAACACACAGAATGCCATATTTAAAAAAGCATTTATGTCTTTGTTTAAGAGTAATCTGATCATTTAGACCCCAAATACAGACACATTCACATTTAGTTTTATCTTCTGAAATGATCAAAAGAGTTATAATTATCCATCACCCTCTTTGTATTTTGTCAACCGAGCTCACGGCTCATTAAGATATGCATTACATGGGAAACATTTATTTTGGTGTAGTGTTCAAAAAGCCCACTTTGATGAACATCTTCAGTTCAAGTGCACGAGAGTCATTAGCGGGTGATGTTGATGTATTCAGTGAGTGTTGAAAGAGATGAGGGTTGTACTCCTGGAAGCACAGCATTAAACATGAACCCAATAGATCCACAGTGTGAACAAAGCAGCACGTGTCATGTATTGTTAATGACCCACACATTCCTGTCAGGAGGAGAGCACAGAGCTGTTTGCTTACAGTTACAGTTTCACCTCCCAATCTTACATCTCCCCTTCCCTTCCTCCGTTCATGCTGTTGAGAGGATTCACACTTTTATTTTGGATTAAATTTAGTTTGCCATCTGTGCAGAAGCGATAAGGGGAGAAAGTATGGTATGTAAAATATTGATCCTTTTCGTTTTTCTTTCAAATTTAGCTGCTGAGGCATATAGTGTTTACAACAATAAACCAGATATTCTTTTTAATAATAATAAAATTAATAAAATATATATTTTAATATTTAAAATATATATTCAAGAGGATCATTCCAATCAGACTTCTAGGGATGTGACAGCAATCGATGGACCAGTGTGTATGATTAGGAGGGTTTATTGGAAGAAGTGGAATATATTATTCATAACTATGTTTTCATTACTGTACAATCATCTAGATGAATATTCACTTTAGCTTAGAATGAGTTTCATATCTACGTATGGAGCAGGTTCTCTGAGTCCACCGTGTTTGTACAGAAGCCCAGAACGGACAAACTGTCTGAGCCTTGTGTTTTTACGTTACTTGAAGGCAGCTGCTACTCTCCAACACATCTGTGTTTAAAGAACTCACATTGAATAGTCAGTAGCCATCTATAACAAAACTATATGTTTATTCTGCATAAACTATAAAAACTATCGATAAACTCTTCAAAACTATTCAATTAAATGAATATTTTCTTATTTTCTTTGGTATTGTTTGTTGTTAGATATGTATTGATGATTGCTTGGTAATATGTATGTTGATGTTGTCTGATGTGTATTTTATTATCATGTGATTAGAGGATAGGACATACGGTGGTTTAGACTGACTTAAGCTAAGCACACGGTGTGTCTAATGGTGTGATTGTGTGTGTGTGTGCTTTATTCTAGTAACTAGCATGCACTGGGGCCCGTTGAAACCTTACTCCACTGCTTTATGTGTGTATAGTGTAAAGTATAGTGATGATTAAACCTGCATGTAGAAGTGAATGAGAATGTCTGCACGTTTTCAGACTTTGCTATTGTAGAATGCTCTGCAAAAGTCAACACACGAGGCACTGAAGCTGCTTTTACTCTCTAATTCCTCCTCATTTGATGACTAAAGATCAGCAACTTTAATCTCATATCTTGTGACATCTTTGAGCTCAGAGTGGCAACACTCCCACTCACATAACATGACTCATGCAGTGCAAACACTGTGCCAGGAAACCGCCAACTGTGTCACTGACCCTCTTAAATTAAACACAAACCACTGAGGACTGAACATAGCCTCGACCTTGAAGACAGATCAGGGTCACTGGATTCTTTAAAAGCAACATGATCAGGATGTTGTGTTAGATATTGTTCACTAATTCATTCCTAGTTTCTATTGCACTGTAGCCTGTGTCAGAAGTCCAACTATCTCAGCGGTTAGAATGATGCATGATAACTTCATGTTTTAGAAATGATTTTTGAAAATATGATGCATTTTTAAAAGGAATGAAAATGATGGTGTCATACTTATTTTGTACTGTTGCCATGGTGAAACAAAAGTATCCAAAACAAACATGAGGGACGTGGAGAATAGGTTGGGGAAAAGTATATAGCAAGAATGTAAATTGTACTCATCTAGATATAATATTGAATATCAATGAAATGTGAGAATCAAAATGCACAAGTGACACAATCTAAAGAATTAGTAAGTCCACATGCCTTAATCTTATCTTTCACAACTGTTGTGTATTCTTTTAAATATGTAAACAAACCTGACATCGCCTTCAAGAGATATTCTTAAAACGTACTATTTTCAGAGAGCCTTTTCTGATTCTACTTTTACTTTCCTTGTCTTATTTCTTTTGAACAGTTTTTTTCTACTATTTTTGCCTTTTTAGTTTTTCTTTAGTAAATATTAGTGCTGGGCAACGATTACAATTTTTAATCGCCATTAATAGCATGATTTTTTTGCGATTAATCGTGATTAATCACATTGTTATGCGCAAAATTCAAAAGTAGTGTATTGCGCACTTTTATTTTAAAGTACTGCTATATGAACAAAATTGCAATAACATTTGGTTTGCAAACACTTTAAACAAATCAGGTTATTTTTAACAGCAGTATTCCCTTTACACAGTAGCAGTTATAACACAGTTATAATGATTCTGATAATAGATATTCAGCCGGTGTTCACAACTTTATCTTCACGTGTGTAAGAGATGCAATTTGAAATATACACCTTGAAAACTGCAAACCTATCTACGTCAAGTTTTGTTCTTTTTTTTTATGTTTGTTAAATTCTCAGTAGCGATAACTAAATGATATGCTGATTATACATATTACAAACAAAAACACTTTAAAAACTCGAAAAAAATGATTTTAATGAATCATTTCTTTTTTGCTTTTCTTGGTATTTTGGTCAGACACATATGCAACGCTGATTACCGTAATATGTGTGGTATTTGTTATAAATGTACGTTGGTACATAGAGGGTGATAAGAAGCTGTACATGGAGGGACTTAGGACCCAGGGGAATGTAGGTGAAGGAAACAGGAAGAGACGCCACACAAACAGCTGTTCACGGCTCGCTGCCAGCCGGTCGGACGGCCGGTTCTTGTGTTAAAAATGTCCGTTTAATAATAAAAAAAAAACTGCGTTAACGCACGATAAAATAATTGTCGGCGTTAACGCGATAATAACGCGTTAACTTGCCCAGCACTAGTAAATAGTTATATCTGCTTTCTTTAAACGTGACGTATGAATTATGTCTGTTTTCATTTAGCTGTGAAGCACTTTGTGACTCGGATTTTACAAAGTGCTCTATAAATAAAGTTTATTATTATCATTACATATAAACTTCAATTATAGTAGTTTCTCTCTTAAAGCTGCTATGAGAGACCAATTATTAAATTGTTTCGTTACCAAAAATACATTTGAATGATTATTTATCTTCTGTCTCAGACATTTGTCGCCCCAAACTTTACATCTATTCTCAAAATGTCCATAATAAAGACAATCCGCATTCCGCTTTTTTCTGGAAATAGGGAAAGCTTGAGTTCTTTTGGACATTAAGACCCACAGTAGATATGCCGTTCACCAAAGCACATGTCCTTGTAAGTGTGCAGGTCATCTTAAAGAGTGACACCAGGAGAGGGAGATGGTTCAACTGTGTGCTCTATTGAACCTGTAACCACACCCAACAGTGACGTCACTGCAGCATGAGACGTAAAACCACTGGAGGTGAGCAAAAAGAAGACTTTTAGGTGATGTTAACCCCCTCTTTAAATGCTTATATCCTGATATGATCAGGCAAACCAGAGGTACGTTCATTGAAAAGGAATGTTACAAGGAAAGCAGAGTTCAGCTCCTGCTGTTGTATAAGTTATTTATAAAGGTTACCATTTAACAGTGGGAAATACATTTGCAGCTCAGAGAAATTAATTTGCTGTAGCCATTAGAAATGAAAACCCTACTTTGAATCCACTTTGTCATAGTAAATTGATCCTTTGCCATCTCACATACACTGATCCATTATTTTTAAAAACCTTATTGATTACACACACACCATTTTTTTTCTTCTTTCTCTAACATAGCACCACAAATGCCCTAAGGATGCCACTGACCCTACCGCCGCCACTGAAGTGGAAGTGACTGATGCTGTAACAAAAGCTGTGACAGCGTTAATGGAGCCGAGAGTCTCTCAGCTGCAAAGTCTTCTGCTCCCGTTACATTGCCGCCATTTTAAACAGTTTCTTCTCAAATGCCCTTCTGTAGGTCAGAAAATTAGGCCACAGAAAGTTCAATGAACCCAGATAATGAACAGGCATTTGGCAGCCAAAAAGCACAGGTTGTACAAAGTATGCATTTCTTCTTCCTTTGGCAGACTCCCTCGTAAGAGACGTGTTGTTTTTCCTGCTAGCTTTGGCGGTGCTTTCTCAGCGGGATCCGGAGATTTGTCATGAAAATGCAGCAGATGTGTTGCTCTGGGGAAACAGTGAAAGATCAGTGACCCAGGACCTGTATCAAAGCAGCATTTTGTGATGCTGAAGCCAATCTGTTGTGCTCGGCGGTGCAGTCTTCTGCTCATTGTCTCAGTCACTCCTGAATGTCACAAGTGTGAGTGTGTGGGCAGATTAACAACAGAAACCTGCTCCAGAGCTGCGTTTGCATATGTACAACAGGTTGTTACCAAGCTTTTTGAAAAATTGTCAGTATTCCAAGCAAGCTGTTAAGATAATCGCTCATAGCTCACATGCTATTAATATTTCCATTTTGATGTTGTATAACATTATTTATTATAATCCCCTCCTTTTTATAACGGAATTGGGAACTATGGTACCAATGTTGTGTCATCACCGTTATGACTTCTTTGCAAAATTATAACCAACCAACTAATATCTACTTATTGCACCTGTTCCATGCAGAGTATCCTCACTCAGAGCAAAGGCCTTTACAGATTGGGAAGTGACAAATAAATAAGACGGAAATACGTAATACTCGACTGCATCTTGTATGTCGAGGAACACTTCAAAACGGAAGGCGTGGATCTGCTCCACGCTGCCACCGTCAAGGTTTAAACGAGGAGTAAAGTTGATTATTTCCATTTTCTTCTACAATGTGATTGGCAGATGCTTTCATTTGCGGTGCAAAAGCTCAGAAAAATCCAACCTTGCAAAATCAGAAATGAGGTTTTTTCATATATTTTTTTATATTCACGTTCTGTGTGAATTAATTGTACAAAAAAGCAACATGGTTCTTGTGTGTAAAGGCCTTAAGCCTGTACAGATTGAGCTGATCATTGGGATGATCGTCCACCTCAGCTAGACCGGAAAAAAAAAATCATTCCAAAATGTGCAATGAATAATACAGAAGATACCAATGATCGTGTATTGCATTCTGATTTGCAGATGAGCCAACAGTGGCAGGTATGATGAAGAATGGAGATGAATCATGGCTGAGGTGGGGGCCTAGTGGAGTGGAGCAGGGCCAACAACCTGGTGCTAAACATCGCTAAGACATTACCGTATAATTAACAAGAGCCACCAGAGGCTCCACTTCTTGCGGCAGCTTTAAACAGTTTGGTGTGACCGGGGAGGCGATGCTGACGCCATCGACGGAGAGTTGAGAGTTTCAGGTGTTGGACATTTCGCCTCAGGAATAGCACACATCCTGAGCTCTGACGCACAGGCACTTGTGGTTGTAGAGCGAGCATCTCCGAGCACTTTAAAGAGTAGGTGGTTGACGGCACAAAGCAACAAGCACTTGAAAACTAATATGGCAGCAGAAAGCACTAAAGGACTTTATCATATTGTTTATGTTTGAATGTATAAATGCGATGCTTTTATTTTACATAATCTATGATGTAGTCTGTGTTGACATGGTGATTAAGTATTGAATTAAATTGCGTCCTTGTACTGTATGACAGAGGGCCAATTGATGTCTGTGACAAACGTGGAATTAGATTTTGTACTTGGTTTGATTGTCAAGTAGGAATACTGAATGTATATTTCATATATTTGTGTATTCAGTACTTCATCTTATAATAACCACTGAGGTGGAATGCTTATTTTAAGTGCTGTTTTTTCTTTTTATCTCTTCACAGGTGTGCACAGGGGGACGTGGTCACACACACAGCATGGCTAAACCGATCAAGTATCCTGTATGCCGGAGAAGACAAATGGTCGGTGGATCCCCGAGTGAGTCTGGTGACCCTTAATCAAGAGGAGTTTACCATCAAGATTGAAAACGTGGACATGACAGATGAGGGGCATTATGTGTGCGCAGTTCAGACAAGCAGTCGACCGAGAACCACCTCAGTGCACATCCTCGTCCAAGGTAACACACAACCAGTACTGCTGCTACTATTTCACTACTAAATGATAATCACATTGATTATTGAGTGTAACTGAGTGTTTCTCTATAAAAAGTATATTTTTAAAGATGTCTTTTCAAACATCTATCAGCATTGTATTTGTATTTTGTTTTAGTTCGGCAGGCGTCTAATATAACCCTGTTGACCTTCAGCACATCCAAACCCTCTAATGAACATGTGATTATACACATTATTTGTTTTATTTTTCTACACTGTATAATTGACGGTCGTGTTATTCCTGAGCATCAGCACATGAGGGCATAAGTGAACAAAGCACAGAGTACAAACAGACGTGTGCACTCTTTGTGAATCTCACTTCCTCATTCATTGCTCCACTGGAGCGATTAGGGGCTAAATGCCTTGCTCGAGGAGAGGGCGGGGAGCGTGTTCCTCTTTCACTACGTCAGGTGAGGTTAATGGGGAAGTACCAGATGTTAAGATCCTTCGGCTAAAATGATGTGTGGAGTTTCGATAAATGTCCTCACAAAGATGCAAGGCACAGTGAGGTGAACACATAGGATCATGGTTCCGAGAAATGAACTTCTAAAGGAGAGAGAAAGATCATTTTAGCCAAGTTTGGATTTCTCTGGCTCTGAATTGTCTCTACAAGCAGAAATGTAACAAGAAAGACACGTGTTAGTTGAACTAACACCACCTGTGTGTTCAAATGTTCAACTCACATTGGTGTTAATTGACTTCAGTTGTCTTTTATTTATGACTTCTGGACTCATTAAAAATGCTTTTTATTGACTTAGGGATGTAGAAAGGATGAAAAACACTCACTTATCATACAAGTTTTCTTCAAAGTCTGTCTATTCATCTCATCAAATTTGACACTGTTAAACCATGCTCATTGTCAGCACCCTGTTTGGAGATTGTTTGTATTCCTATAGCAACCTGGGAGATAGACAGCACCTCTAATCTTCATGCAACACCTTTGATTTGAGAAAACAGAGAAGAGTCTCTGTTTCATGTTTACAATAGTGCCCACCTAAACTACTCTATATCTTTTGAAGAAACTGATAACGCTATTATATTTCATAGCTCCTTACAAACAAAATCAAAGCTTGTAAATACAACTGTTGACAGGAATATGCATTTCTCATTTTATGTTGCACTGTGCATGATTCACCACATATGTGAAATTAAGAAAACTCATCTGAGTTGTCATCGTGACATAATGCAAAAAAAAAAAAAAGAAAAAGCAATCTGTGCCTCATTTAAATATAAATTAAAAAACTCCTAGTCTGTTTGACATTCATGAGATGTATGGGCCAGTATCACAACAGTCCCATAAACTATAGAAATAGATGCTGGGTACATTAACCAGTCAAAGGACCAGACATTACCGTATTTTCCGCACTATAGGGCGCACTGGATTATAAGGCGCACTGTCAATGAATGGTCTATTTTCGATCTTTTTTCATATATAAAGCGCACCAGACTATAAGGCGCGGGCGCTCTGAAGAAATCTGTAGATTCTCCACTTCCGTGTCCGTATTCTCACGAGATAGTACGAGACTCACACAGCGAGATGTGATGCATATGAGGAGCTTATGACGATCTGGGGGACGGACTGTTTACATCGTGTAGTGTAGCTTGTTAGCTCGTTAGTTAGCACGTCTGCTAACGGCAGCGTTCTGAGACAGCTGTAGCTTTATGATTACAGACATGTAAACACACAGAATAAATAATGGCCATCAGTGAGAAACTGAGTTGTGTTGTGAGAACAAGTGAACAGCTGGGCAGGTGTCTTGAGAGATAGAGGCAGATTACCCCTAGCTTGTTAGCTCGTTAGTTAGCACGTCTGCTAACGGCAGCGTTCTGAGACAGCTGTAGCTTTATGATTACAGACATGTAAACACACAGTTAGTGGAGTCTGCGTGACTCACACAGCGAGCTATGATACTTATGCATGCTTATGCTTACACCTCGTCCAGAACTACCGGTGAGACTCCTGACTACGGTAGCCGTAATGCTGCAAGCGGTGCGGCTTTGTAGTTTACCAAAGTCGTACTAAAACATTTTGACAGAGCGCCGTGTACCACACAAAATCGCTTCGAGGTCAGTAAACACAACCAGAATTAATCCATATATAAGGCGCTCCGGATTATAAGGCGCACTGTCGTTTTTTGAGAAAATTAAAGGCTTTTAAGTGCGCCTTATAGTGCGGAAAATACGGTAGTTTAAATGGTGGATGAAACAGATCGATCGATCGATTGTTGTGTTTTCTTAGAAGGCTGTGCCATCGGTGTATGAATGTGTGGGACTGTGAATTGGTTTAGGTTCCTGATGGGCAGGTGGCACTTTGCATGTTAGCATGTTAGGAAGAGATCCACAGGAGAGTAGAGAGTGCACTTTATTTAAGTTTAAACAGTATTCAAGGCAGTGGTGGGCCGTCAGGGCCAGCGAGGCCTTCTCTGCTGGCCTAAACACAATCACAAAGTTATAGCTATTTTATAATTTAATCATTTTTCTTAAATACACTACATGTATTATAATTTATAAAAATATGTTTCCCATTATCTTATTTTCTCATAATAAAAGTGCACATTTTCCAACTTGTCACACCATCAGTGTATACATGTGTGTGAATGGGTGAATGACGACATGTAGTGGTGAAGCGCTTCGAGTGGTCGGAAGCCTAAAAAGGAGCTTTACAAATGCAAGTCAATTTACCATGCGTGTGTTTGCTTGAACCAATTGAACCCGAGGATACCATCACAGGGCCACGGACAACGGATTTGAATGAAGCAGTAATCACTGTTAAGCACTGACATGACCCTCATCCCACATCAGAGCTTTTCGGTGCTGTGTAGTTCTGTTGCAAAGCGGGGGGTCTGGAGACTCTGCCCAAGGAGAGCAGTTGGCACTGAGGGCTCAACGCACAAGTGGGGTTACCTATTATCTCCGCTTCTCATTTCATAGTATTTGAACTACCTGCTCTGTCTGTCATTTTCAATTGGATGGAAATTAGGACTTGCTGTATCTTCAATATCACTGAACACACTGCCAAGAGCCATTCCTAATTCTACTGCAGTCTCTAATGTGTTTCTATGTTTATTTCTTCAAGATTTTCCAATACCATTGTTTCCCCCCCTGATACCACTTCAGATACATAATACATTTGCTTGAATGCATCATAATGTTACTCAATGCAATCTTCCTTACAGCTGTAAGCCAAGCAGGACTGTACTGACCACCGACTGCTAACAGCTAAAAGCTAACGTTAACTAGCTCTGCTCCTGCCCATTTCAACACAGATGTGTTGTTCACAATGTAGCATGATCAGGGAAAGGTATGTAGAACTAGTTTGCACATAGCGATCGGGCAGGATGTATGGATCTGGTAGTGAGTGACTTGTGTAGTTGTTCTTGTGTAGCGTAAATGAGCTGATAAATGATAAAGGGATGTCAGATCAGTGCATAGACTCACATACTCGCTGATATCTGATCCAGCATTGTAGGCTGTATCTGAGGCATCTCTGATATTGGTATCAGTAGCAGAACAACTCTATATACATACATATATACATACATATGCAATGTAGCAGGCAGGTCAGGTCACAGCAGATGTACATCCCTGCAGGCTTTGTGTGACTTGCCGTAGAGCATGTTGACTGGTGTGGACACAGGGGTCACTAGTTCAAAGTGAGGCCTCTTTAACAGCTCAACCTTCCTCTACATTCAGGATGGTGACTTACATTATGTTACGGCTAAGTACAGTCTACTCTTTTCTTTCTTCTTCTGAAAACTTACTTACAGAGCCCTGAAAAATATATGTATTTTTTTCCATCTTTAAACTTATCAGAAGATTAGTTTAGTAAGTTCGGTTCCCCGGAAACTGGGGAACCGAAGTCTATCACAATTACCGCACTCAGGCATACTTGTAATGATTACTAGTACTTGCGCACTGGAACCCAAAAGTTCAACAATGTTACAAGTATAGTTTGAATTACTTGTGTTCAGGCCGGGTCGAAACCGAGAGATCAGTCAATCAGGCAAACATCCAAAAAGGGGCAGGTAGAGAATGCAAGGTCAAAAACAGGCAGACAGGGTCAGAACAGGAAGATCAGATATTGGAATGAGGATAACGCTGGAGTGCTTGGCAGTAACACACAAGACAATCTGGCAGTGATCAAGTGCAAGTGAACAGGCCTAAATAGTGAGGGACTAATGAGGGAATGGGCTGCTGTGAGATGGGCGTGGAAGACCAGGTGAAGGGAACGAGTGATGACAGGGTGTGAGTGGCAGGACCTGAAACAACAGCAGAGTTTGAAAAACAGGCAGGCAGGATGAAAACAATCTAAAATGAAGAGGAAATTGTGACAATACTAAAGCCTCTGCTGATTATAAATGGAAGTCTATGAATTCCCATCAGTCTCAATGATCCGTCTCAGCTTGTGTTCGGACATTGTTTGTGTGACATTAATCAATCAACTCCTTTGTAATAGTCTTCGTAGGGTTATTTTCATGTACACCTGAGAAGTTGAGAATTAGTAAATGTTAATGCCACTGGGCTGTCATTCATCACATGGCACAGTCACGGTTATTTGTATTTCTTTGTAATGTAGGCCCATATGCAATATGATTTAATTGTGTTCAAACAAACTAGATCCCTGTACGTATGTGTGCGTTGCCGTTTAAAGCCATGAGCTCACTGTGCTGTCAGCGCTCTCTGCAAAGTCATTATGTTGCTGTAACAGAATGTAAATTACACAACACCTCTAATAACATGATCAGTGAAACCGGCTTCATAAGCACAGCGGTGTCAAGTTCTGTGAAAGAGATACGCACTTGTTTGTGGTTCTAAAGAGAGATCATTATATAGAACTGGCTCTCCTTCCCTCCTTTGGCATATTTGATCAGAGGGTCTTGATGGCTCTCCAGCGCGAGCTGTCGGTCCCTGGAACCATGCCCCATCACAACGGCTGTGTCTGATTCAGATGGCTTCATCGATTATTTACAACATGTAAAAGATCTCAGTAGAGAGTTTATCCACAGTAGTTTAGAGAATCTTCAGCTGTAGTGTTTAAAGTCTGATCACAGATTAGTCCTAGGTTTTAGGCAAGGGAACAATAAACATGCACAAGTGCACTCTAGGACAATTATGGGCCTCATTATCTCTGCTGGGAGCATCATTCGATCGGCCATGTGTGTGCGTGTGTGTGTGTGCATGGAAGAGTGAGTGAGTGTGCACCTCTCTGTCTGTCCACAGTTAATCACGCAAACTGCATAATATTTGACAAATGAAATAGAAGACAAAATAGGGACACCATATGAAAGTCACCTATAAAATAGAGATAAGAATAAATGAATAAATTCAATGTAATACAGGAACGTTTTAGCTGCTGGTGTCCATAGTACATACATACTACAGTGGACCTGGTCTAAAGCTTTGCAGAAGCATTATGAACCACTTGTAAATGACCCAGTGATGTTTTCGCAAAAAACAGTCAAGACAGATTTTAAAACGTATAGATGGGATGAAATAAAAGCATCACTAATTATCACATTACACGTATGGTTTTAAAAATAAAAGCAGTTTTCAAAGCATTCTCCTTCCCAACCCGTCACATACGGACGCTTGGTCAGGACCCCTTGGCGTCACTTTTTAACGCACGGGTTCCCCTTTGATTTGATTTGATTTGATTTGATTTTCTTTGATTTTCTTTGGGGTAAATAAAACTGACTTTTTTAATCTTGTGAGTTTGATAGGCATAAACATGTGGTTAACGTTTCGTTAGGCAATTTAAGTACGTTACGTTACTACTTGTTTAGGAAATGATCATGGTTTGAGTTAAAAGAAGATGAGTTGGTAACTTAAGTTAAGGACGTACAGTGCGTGACATGTGTTAAGTATGGTGCATTATGTAACTACAAATAAGTGAACTTTGAGTTTTTCACGGGACACGGTGGTCTCCTTGGTGAAAGTCTGTTTGTTTGGCCCAGTCATCCACCCCCATCCTCCTCCCTATATGCGGATTTGGCCCATTTAATACTATGTCACCTGACCTTCCTCCTTGACACCTATCATAAATACTATGGCCACATCTCTCTATTATTCACTATAATGACAGACCACATCAGACACAAAAGAAACCACACAGCCAGTTAAATATAACACCATATATTAATATAAAGCAAATTCATTTGGAACGGGTTGCAGCAAACAAAACAAAAAGCGCGAGTCTCCCGCTCTACTCCGGCACAATAAACTAAACATTTACAAACTATCGCTCAAACCCTGAGTCCCATCAGTTCCAAAGTTCCTTAAAGTAACGTAAACCAGTCTGATGACAAACTCACGCTACCTCACCTCTACCTCTGTGCCGTTTTCCATTGAAGTCTCCCGCTTGTAATCCATGAAACTGATTCTTTTGCCGAGCAATCGCCAGAAAAAAACGTGCTTTCTGAGTCCACTAAACATCGCTTGCTTCCCCCGGTCTGCACGCACCATCTCCTCTCGCGTCACCATTTATACAAGCCAGGTAAAACAATAACAATAACCGACCCTATTCATATCCCGTGTAATCATTACAGGCAACTGATAAGATTCATAAGTACAGCACTTTAAATATGTGAAGGCAGACTTCATTACATGCTGCCAAATCACACTGTTCTTATTAGAAGAACAGCCCATTTTGTTGTTCTCAGTCACACTTTTATTTTGTCTTGTTTTCTGTTTCCCGGCCTAGAATTTGCCACAAACCCTGAGAATCTTTATAATAACGTTGTCTTACCTTCAAACATATTGGGTGCAGAATAAGATAAGTAGCTGAAGAGAGGTATCAAGGGTGGATTTGAACATTTTCTGACCTTTTTTGTGGTAGTGCAAAAACCAGCAAGCAGCGCTCTGGCAGTTTGGTATGTTGTGCACAGCTGCTTTATACTGTAGCTGTATACTGTATACCGACAGCTTCATTCAAATAAAAAGTGACATGACTGTCATCATGGTTTGATTTTGAAGAGCCAGCCTTTGTTGAGGGTGACACAACACAAAAAAATAGTTGTGCTGTGTCCCTTTTGAAAATTCTGCTATGGATGCACTGTGAAATAATGAGAGATGTCTGTCCAGTGCATTGCTAAATCCTCCTTTAATCCTCCAGCTACAGGAGTCTCAGTCATTTACAGCAGGGTACCACTGTGCTGTTTGGTATGTTTTGTGATTTTAAATGCTCTTTGCCTGTCTGTGTGGTATAGTGCACAGCTGCTATATACTGTATTAAAAGCTTCTCCTTTAGTTCATTGTGTCCACTGTGTTTACCTCGATTAAACACTGACTGCTACAAAATAAACCCACACTACTTTACAGACCTCAGACTATAACTCAGACTACTAAATCTGATACGCCCACAGTCTGTGCTTCAGCATTTTTGTGCCATATTTTCAAATACATCAAAATGCAGCACCTTTTGGGAATGCACAACAGCACATGCATTGGGGTATTGGGTAGATTAACCGACCATAACTACGTGAAGAGGGTCAAAGCTGTTTTTCTTCTCATATGTATTATAGGCTTTCAGTGCCAGAGACAGCACAGTACTTGTTTGGTTGAATGCACAGAGACGCCTTATGACAGAAGCTAGAGGCTTCCTGCTGCCCCTGAGTAAACATCTCCACACTATGAAGCTTAAACTTTAGGTGAAAAACAAAACTTCAATATAGTCTGAGCTTACTGTTGCCTTGGTGACAGCCAAAGCAGGATAACAGTGGGTTCATTGAGGCAGCCAACAAATACTCCTACAGTAAAGGTCAGAATATGATGTGTGGGGTTACTGTAGATGTTGTTGTGGCTGCTGACACTCTCCAGCAAACAACACAGGGAATGAAAGTATTTGCCACCTGACTGAAGCCCATCTTCCACTTCTCCAGTCTTGTAGCAGGTGGTGTAGAAAGAAAACCCTAATAGTCTATTACAAGTTTCCTTTTTTCTTTTTGTATAGAAGGCGTGTCTATCACTCAGTGTATTGATAGAGTATGGTCTTCAAATAGGTCTTGCCAACACAAAGTTCTCGTGGCAGAACATGAGGATAATGATGTCGGTCGGTTGGTTAAGTTTGAAGCAGATATATCTACCAACAAAACAGGTTGTCATGTTGCTCATCCGGTCTACCGGTCTGGTCCAGACTGAAATTAATTTAATACAATATTCCTATGAAATTTGGTACCGAACCAGAAAAACAAAGCCTGGTTACTTTAGCCCTCCCCTGATGTGTAGTATGTGAAACCAAGTCAACCTTGACTTACTTTTAAGGAACTTCCATACTGTACACACCAGGCACGTGACAGATTATTTATTTTACTTCAACAAATGTTCCTATTTTAGCCCAAACCACAATCTTTTCCTAAGCCTAACCAAATGGTTTTGAGGCTTAAACATTCCTGCGTAGTTTTGTTGCGTAAATAAACCGAAAATAATGAATAAACCTAACCAATAAACCAAGTGGAAACTGACAGGCCGTCCTCAACACATCCAACACTGACACTAGAGGGGTAGCTAGAGCGTTATAGTGTACGCGTAGGGCCACTGACCAAGGTGCGATGTCTGACGAGTTGGTAGTGAGAATGGGTTATTTTGGGGACATAATTATTGCAAATTTGTACAATATTTTGGTTTATGACTAAGTTCCACTTAGCCTCAGCTGTACTTTGTTTTTAGTTTAGTTAACAAAGGTTAGCATGGTAACATGTTAAACTATGATAATGAACATGCTAATCATATCGGCTAAACATTGGCATGTTAGCATTTTCATTATGAGTGCAACATTCAGCTCAAAGCACCTCTAGTTCAACCTCAAAGAGCTGCTAGTTGTTTTGTCTTGTTAACCTCGAAACCAATAAGGCTGCAAAAATAGAAGGAATGCCAGTGTGGCAATATGTGATCTTCCATCTAACCCGGTCATGTTTTGATGGAAAATTAACCCACATTGTTTTTGCTATTTAGCTGTTTTCACTAAAAATGACGTTTACATACGTCTCAATGCAACAAGAGGTTGTTGTGTTCCCTGCAGTTTACAGATGGTTGGTTACATAGTTCTACAGGCGACTGTGGCTCAGTGGTAGAGCAGGGTCGTCCTTCAGTCACAAGGTCGGCAGTTCAATCCCCGCCTCCGCTAGTCCATGTTGATGTGTCCTTGGGCAAGCTGTTCCTGTGGTGTATGAATGGATAGATAGTCCTGATGGGCAGGTGGCCCCTAGCATCAATGTGAATGTGTGTGAATGGGTGAATGATGACGTGTAGTGTTAAAGTGCTTTGAGTGGTCGAAGACTAGAAAAGAACTCCACAGCTACAGTCCATGTACCATTCATCAGTAATATTAAGATCATATTCATTTTCTAGCTATGTTACTGACATTTCAGCTCATCCTTATATACTGCCTTTAGGTTTACTATATTTTAAAGCAAATCTGTTGATTCATCTACGCTCTTACTTCATTTATTGCTAGGCAACCCAGCTAGAGATTACTGGAGGTGTGTTTGTAAAAACGTATATATGTTTTCAGTGAAACACAGAGATGTGACTACATCAAGTGGTGTAAAGCGCCTAAAAGAGGAAAACTTGAATCACATTACAGTCACCCTTTTAATGTCCACCAAGTCGATCCCCGGCTCCGCTAGTCCATGTCGATGTGTCCTGCAGGCTCGTTCTGCGGTTTATGAATGATTAGTTAAAGTCCTGAAGGCAGGGGCTACCATGCAAGGTGCCACCTGCCATCAGTGTATGAATGGGTGTGAATGGGTGAATGATGACATGTAGCGTTAAAACGCTTGAGTGGTCGAAGGACTAAAAGCACTCTACAAGTACAGTCCATGTACCACCCCCGACATGTTACACACTGGCTCTTAAAACTATCATGTGTCATGTCACTTATGAAAAGTGAAATGACGACTGTATTTAAATGAAATCATTGTTTTCATGTGGGGGGGGGGGGCTTTTCTGACCTTGTGAAATGTTGGCAAGTCTCTTAAAATCATGTGCAGTAATTATACACATTCTAGAAACAAATATTAAGTAGATTACCATCACCCACCTCCACATGTCTGCACACTGATAGGACCTGCTCTAATTCTAACATAATATTGGTTACTTTTACTAACATTCCAATATCATTGCAGCTTTTAATGTAAACTCTTGACAGCTTCATTAAAATAAAAAGTGACATGACTGTCATCATGGTTTGATTTTGAAGAGCCAGCCTTTGTTGAGGGTGATACAACACAAAAAATAGTTTTGCTGTGTCCCTTTTGAAAATTCTGCTATGGATGCACTGTGAAATAATGAGAGATGTCTGTCCAGTGCATTGCTAAATCCTCCTTTAATCCTCCAGCTACAGGAGTCTCAGTCATTTACAGCAGGGTACCACTGTGCTGTTTGGATGAACCCTGATCCATGTGGACAGTAGGTGTCATTCCTACTGTTAATATGTGAGGCTCAATCAATCCCCATCACCCCCATGTATGTGAGGTCAAAGGTCAGAGTTAACTTCAGAGCAGCAGCCCCAGGGCCAATAGAGATTTAGCTCAGCAGGGTTGGGTTACACGGGGATTTGAAGTCTGGTTATCCAGCTGAACCATGAGTGACCACAACACAAGTGATAAGACTCTGATCCCTCTGTTCACCTTATCGCTGCTATCAAAGATGTCAGTGAGCAGCTCTGTATCTCACAGGGTAATGACAATGTGTCTCTGTGTCCCATGACTATTGGGGAACACCCGAGAGACATCTGGAGCTTTGCTCTCTAATGTACAGCAATAGACTGACTGTCACTGACAAATCATAACAGCGGGTGATTATAGCTTTCTGTCTGCTTTCTGTTTCTCAATCCTCACTTACTCACGAAGCTCTATAGCAGAAGGATTTATTTAAAGTGTATCGGTGCAGTGGTTAGCACGGTCTCCTACAGTCCAAAGACATGCACGTTAGGTTAATTGGCGACTCTAAACTGCCCGTAGGTGGTAATGTGAGGGAGAATGGTCAGATATGTCGAAAGTGTCAGCTGGGATCAAATTTAAATGTGGAATGTACTCAAAGGAAAAAGCTCCCACAGGCACGAGGTGAAAGGGGCAGGTGCATGCTGGGAAGTTAGTTACTGTAGTTAGGTCAGCTGATTTGGCCCACCCACCAACATGGTCACCCACTGCAGCAGCAGAGGCTATAACACATACTGAGGTACTTTAATACCATTAGAGCCTGATTGCCGTAGTATGCGTCATAATTCATATTCCTTTTCTGAGTCATAACTCAGTCAAATCGGAACACTTAGACATAGTGTACATATTCTAAGATTCAGTGTGACGCACACGTCATTATCTTCCATCTGAATTGATTAAATCTGAAGGGAGCAGTCTCAATTTTGTCAGAAGATTGCCACAGTGTCCGATTTTAAAGATCCGTGCACTGAAACATACAAAACAAGATATCAAATGTAGTGCCGTCATATGTTTTGTTTTTGTTAAACGGCCTAAAATGAAAATGACATTCATCTATTGACTGAAGGGTGAAAAACTAAACATCAACAGCAACAAAGAAATCGGCTTCTAATTACTGCAAAAATGTGTTCATCGGAGGCGCTTTACAGCAATCTGCATGTATTACTGCTCAGCATATTTGTTTTCATGATGCAAAATGATTGCATTACTGCATTATTTTTTCAAAATAGCTCTGCAATGCTCTCTCAGAAATGATGTGAGTTCACACCTCTATTAAAATCCTACATGTTTTATATGAAACGAGGGCCAGAGAATACTAATGTGGCTTAACACACACACACACACACACACACACACACACACACACACACACACACACACACACACACACACACACACACACCATCTTAACAACAGTTCTATAAACACCTTCTATAGGCACACAGACATTTTATTGGCAGTTAAAAACACCTGACAAAGAAAATGTAGTAGGGGATTCAGTTCAAAAGTTCCGTTGTTTTTTCAAACAAACATTTTAAAATTCTGCTGATTGCGTCAGCCACCCTGTAGCCACTGAGCCCTCTAGTGATATGATGTGTGGCACGTCTTGGTTTTCAACAGCCTCGTTTGACTTAAAACCATCAAGCTGTCACAGCAAACAAGGATAACAAAATAAAGTGTATTAGTATTATTAGCAACATCAGCCCAAAAATGTTGAATAATTTCATAACCTGACAGCTTGTACTGAATACATCTGAAAGTCAACCTTTTGTTTTGATTCCAAAAACAGTGGTTCAGCCTTGGCCTCTTACTCCACAGCTAAACAGAAGCAACGCTGACACACTTGCTGTATGCTTTTGTCATTCATGAAGGGTGAATGGGGATTAAGCTGACATCCAATAAATTATTCATAGAGACTTCGTCTTACAAACAAATCTGATGTGACTGAAACAAGTTAAAGCACTAGTGACGCTCTATTCAAGGGATTGTAGTTGATGAACCTCAAATGTCAAAACGGAGATGTGTCCTTGTTGCTTTGAAATGGAAATGACAAAAAGAGAGCTTTGACTGATCCGTCTGGAATTAAATAAAAAGGATAAAACAACATTTATCACAGTCATATGCAGTCAACTATGTCTTCAGATGTCCTGAGACGTGTTATTTATATGTCTTGAGACATCAGAGACGTCTTCAGATGTGTTTTTATGATGAGAGTAGTGTGAGTCCACACACACACAAACAGCTCTCATTTAAATGCACCCATAGTTAGTCGCATCACAATGCTGCTGGATATGGACATTGTATTGTATTGGGACATATTTAATACAGGGTTTGATTAATGGACAAGTCAATTAATGAAATACACAAATATTTGAGATGCAAGTCTTTTCTTTCTTTCTTTTACTGTTTCTTTTCCCTAAAGATGGGTTCCTTAGTACAATCCTCAAGGCCATATGTACATTGAAAGAGTACTTTTTCATTCCACCTCTCCACACTGACGCTCCAGTGACTGAGTGATCAGATAGAACACAAAGCCGTGTCATGTCCACGTGAGTTGAAAATGTAGAGTCCAAAAAAATCTGCCTTAGCCCACAACTTTATGAATCTGCTTCAAAAGCGTACAAAGAAAAGAAGGAAAAAAGGTGAGCAACTGAAGGAAATGAACAGGAAGAGCTGGAGTTCAGTCAGCAGCTGAGCTGGAGTTCAGTCAGAAGCTGAGCTGAACACAAACACACAGACATCCCACTCACACAGATATGGTTCATTATGACCAACGAATGACCAACACGTTCTCCCACAAAATGACGTTCCCATACAACCCAAGTACATTCTTGATTCTAGAGGGAAACGTTCTTCTCGCAGATAACGGTCTTAGTTTTAAAAACGTGGTTAACATTGAAACAAAACAAGAAAAATTTAACAAAACTACCTGGCAAGATTAACTATAACCTCATGGTTTGGCTTAAAATAAGTAAGCTTGTAACGTTATTTAAAGTTACAGACGTATATAATATATACATCAACGTTGACTTTATCAACACTGGTCTACTGGGTGAAAGTCCTGTGTTTAAAATGTGTTTCCCTCAAAACGTATCTACATCCCACTTTTGTTGTATGGAAACAATATTTTTAAGAGACCAAGCTGGACTGAGCCACACTCATGTACATATTGGAGGGTTCTACCCCTCATGCAATGCTAACGTTTAGAGCCAGTGAACATCCTTTGGCCCAAACCAACCGTTACAAATGCTTATGTTGCCTAACCGTAACAGAGCGTGACTGCCATGAGATCGAACCTTTACCATACTCTAGTTGCCATGCACAGACATGCACAGACTCTTAAAATGTTGCCATTTGACGTACAAAAAAAACATTCTCATTGAATGTAACCAGGGTTTTTGCAAAATGTGGACACAGATGAGCAGGTGGGAGGGGAAGGTCAAGTGACTTGGACCAGAGGGTAAGGGGGAGGCTTGATGTGACTGGGAGAGGAGAACAGTCACAGGGCATCTGGTGGACAGGTTTGGGGAAGAGGATGGAGGCAGAATCATTAATCATCCTTAATATACCGAGTGAGGACATTCACGTAATGCAGGTCTGATTTTAGTTTCTTGTCCTAACAAATGTCTCAGTGATGAATCAACAATAATTCATATTAAATCAACATAAATATATGTATGAAAATGATGTTTAAATGTACCACTGAACTGGCAGCACAAGCACACTGATTAAACCATTCATGTTCACCCTGAGGAACTGTGGCGGTACTAAGCAGCTCATTGGTGGGAGGTTTTGTTTTCTATTTTTTTCATATTTTATTATGTAAAGTGTATTCTGAGCTGTGCACAAGAGGACCTTGTTTGTTATAAACTGCTATGTAATGTCTCCTTGCAGCAGAAATCACAACAACTTGTGGATCAGTGGGGACATTATATTCACATAGAACTGCTTTTGAGAATATGTTTTCTGTGAGATGGTGTTGTCTAATTCAGGAGAGCTGTAGGCTACTGTGTGTCTCCCCTCGCCTTGTGTAAACACTAATGTAACCTGTGAGTATTTTAACATCCAACTCCCAATGTTTCTACACCACGTCCTCACACGTCCATGATCGTTTCTTGCGAGAGATGTAGGTGCCATCTGTGTGGATATTTTTGACTTAAATGAGTATCTTTTCATCTCTTTATTAGAGCATTTCAGCTGTTCTTTTGAATGATCTATAATAAATGGCATAACGAAGGCTGGAATCCACACATGCCGGTTTACACTCCTGTTTGTATGAAAACATCTGTCTTCACCTTGGGGCAGCA